>CM043319.1:89306168-89963668 GCA_023736055.1 Quercus glauca | reverse complement strand
GACCTGATATCTGATTAGACATATACTTTCTTCGAATGGAAATATAAAACACACTAAATACATTTGATAAGTCGACAATAATGCCAATTTAAAAGCAACTAAAGCAATTTATATCAAAATTTAAAATGGCCCTACATACCAGGGGATAAAATTATCGATTTTATCAAATCTTGTAACTCTATTGATAGGATCAACTTTAAGGAATATCTTATCCCCAATTTTTGAACTCCAAATCCTTCCTACCATTGTTATTTTAAATTTTCTATCTATCATAAGTTGTTTGTAATCTTTTAGGAGTCAAATCAATTTTTTCAAAAGTCAACTATAAGATTTATGGCCCAAGGTTTTTCACCCAGCAACACCCATCCCAACAAACTAATCTACATCCCAATGAAACTCACTAAGTACAAATAATTAGCTAACTATCCTTGGAATCCTGTACACATGCCCTTAAGATGTCTTGTAAGATCTAAATAGTCTATTATGTCAATCCATTTGTTAAAGGGTGGAAGTTTGTGTAGAAAACATAAATGAAGTTTATGCATAACATAAAGAATTTACTAAATAATAAACATATTTATAGACATATAACTATCCTAATTTTAAACATACTTATAAACATATATATCTAAAACGTATTTATGAACATATCAACAACAATCACTATTTTATTCAACTCCACCCTTTCTAATGTTTATTATGTCATATTCATGCAGAACATTTTCTCTTGTTGATGTTTAATTTATTAAAATCCAATATGCAATTATCAAGTATGGTTTTGCTTGGTTAAATTGCCTCTTTTAAAAGTCATTATTATTTAATATATCATGACACTTCCAAGTTCCAACTAATATCCTTTTACTTATTTAATAAGGGATATCTTTTTATGAAGCCACATAAGAAGAAGTTTAATAAAGTCTTCTTAAACTATTATGACTATTTTGATTAAATTTAATTAATTTTTTTTCTTCCACTTCACTCCTAACATTATCAGTTCCACCTTATAGGATGAAGTAAAGTTGAATAAACAAATTCTAAGTTTGAAATAGAGCTCTCTTTCCCTCTTTTAATTGCTATCTAAAATAAAGTTCCAAACATATATATTACTATAAAGCTTAAATACTTGGGAAAAAAATTTTGTTTCCAATATCTAAACAGTCATCATGGTAGGAGAAAAGGAGTTTCATTACCTTGTTGAGCTTCATTATTGAAATATTCAGATAGATGTTCTTTATAACTTTCTCTCCCCCCCCCCCCCCCCCCCTCTCTCCCTAAAAATATATATGTGTGTGTATGTGTGTTTTAAACTTTGTGAATTTAAGTATACTTGCATTTTTATTTTTATTAATTTTAAGAATTTTATTAAAAAGTAAATAATATGAAAATAGTTTGGAACTTGAACTGATTGAAGATAAAATATAACTAATCGTTAACTCGTGCAAAAATGTATAAGAATATTCTACATAAATGTTAGTAAATAAAAAATAATATCATAGAATAAAAGAATAAATAATATGACAAATCCTGTAACAAAGCAACAAAAAAATGACAGAGAGATAGAGTAAGCAAAGTGTCTTTAATTACACACCTCAAAACACATAAAGGTACCGATAACAAAGGTAAAAACAAAGCCAACAATAATGTAATAAGAAAATATAAGCAAACCTAACTAAGTACAGTTGATTAGTCTAACTATCTTTGGAACCTTGTACAAAAGCCTTTATTCTAGGATCTAAATAGATATGACTATCCATCTGTTGAAGGGTGAAAGGATGTGCAGAAAACCTAAGTAAAGTTTGTGCATAACCCAAATAATTTACTGAATAATAAGCAAATTTATAGACATATAACCATATTTAAACGTAGATATAAGCATATGTATCTTAAGCATATTTATAAACATTTCAGCAACAATAACTATTTTCTTTAAACACTTATTCAACTTCACTTACTTTGATGTTATTTTGGTAAAATGTTATTTTAAATTCTTGTTTCTTCAACATCATTCTTAACATTGTTGATTCCACCTTATAGGATGAAGTAACTTCAAACAAATAAATTCTAACTTTGAAATAGAGCTATTTTTCCCACTTTTCATTACAATTTAAAACAAAGTATATATACAACTATAGTGCTTACAAACTTTAAAAAATTCTCAATTTCTTATAAATTGATTTTCATAATAAGATGTCAACTCAAAATTTTTTTTCAAAAAATAAACTCCTTCAAATACTATGTAAAACATATGTTTAAACATAAATATAGTAATAAAAGTTGAGATACAAGCATAATGAACTTTGTTCATGTCTAAGTTTCTAATATTAGTAACCATATAAACTATACAATATAATAACAGAAGTCTTTACAATAATTATGCTTGTCTCTAATTGTAATACGTTAGAGACATTTGTTCACTCACTTTCCATTTCATTCCCCCCTCCTTTACTTCTCACTCTTCTGATCTTCTCTTCCCCTTCGTATTGAATAGCTAAATTGACATTCTCTCTCTCTCTCTCTCTCTCTCTCTCTCTCTACTTAATTGCATCTCCCCTCTTATATCTTCTTTTCCCTTATAAAAGAACTCAATTTACATTTCTTTTTCCCTTTGATTCTTAATTTGCTTAATTTTTGAATTCTCTCTTTAATTTCCCCTTATTGAATATTGAAATTACAATAATTTGGACTTATAATTGAGTCTAGAAACTAAGAAAATAAAACCTATGACTTGAAAAAATATCAAATCATAATCCCAACAATAGTGGCTATATCTCGTCTCCAAAATTCATACCTGAGTGTCGCTTTTAAAATACGAAAAATCAAAATTGAATCCACTCTCCTAGCCCAAAAAGAAGGTGGGGGGAGAGGGAGGAATTTGATGGGCATTAGAGTTAACCAAGGTAAACCTTAGCCTGTGATTTAAGTTATTAAAATTTCATTGCATTTGAATCAAATTTATATTTTTATTAGATACCTATATAATGTCTTTCGTCATAGGGTTTTTCAAAGAATAATTTAGATGTAATTATCATTTTAGTCCTCAATCATTGCCTAACGCTTCAAACCTGGAAATGCAGCATGGCATATTATGATCTCTAAGAAAAATCCTAATCTAGGTCTTGGTCTCAATCCTCTTTTTCTTAATAATCTTTCCTCCTTTTCAGCTTTTCTCAACAAACAACCTTTATGCATTCTTGACCTTACAAGCATCATCGTCACTCTTTCTTTCGCACCCATCACCATTTCAAAACTATCCTCACTAGCATCAAAGAAAAACTTGTTGAAGGTATTGAAGATCCTATCATGGATGAGAAACAAAACCTTATGAGTGGGCTAGAACACATGCATAATGCATTGTTTTGTAGGGATTACGGTGGTGCGTGTCAGAGATCTTGATGATACACTCCTCACCTTCAAGGATGAGATTGTGTAGGTGAGTTATTCCAATTAGTTTTTTTTTTTAATTATTTTTTTTTCTTGTAAAGTTGTGATTTACAACTATGTTTTATGTTGGCTTTAATTTCGTGTCAAATTTTATTGTAACTTTGTTCAATCATTTCCTTGTATTTTTTTTTTTTTTTTTGGTGGGATTTAATGTAAGGGTCAAGTGTGAGAGTTTTGTGAAGACTTGTGAAGAAGGTGAATTTGCGACTGGCTCGCAATTGGTTCGCAAGTGACATCCTGCAAAAGGCCACTTGAGAAGCACATGCTAGAATTTGAACAATCTCATGCCAAGCTGGATTTAGCGTGTCACTTCACGACTCAAGCCAAGTCGTGAGTGACCCGCAAAACTCACTGTCTGAACTTTTTAAGTGTACTTTTTCTCATACCTTTACCAAAATTATATAAGCTCACATTACCCACGAAATTGTAAGGAGTTTTTCCAAGGAACTTTTGAGAGAGAAAACCCTAGCTATACACTTGAGAATTAGAGATTGTAAACCCACAATCTTCTACACCATTTCTCTACTCCTACCTTTCCATTTACACATCCTTGAGAGGTTATTTGCCCAAACACTTGCCTTACTCAATTTGAGTGTTGAGCGAAGCATTGGAAGAAACCATTGATTGGCAGATGCAATTTGGAGTTAATTGCGAGATCTGAAGACATGGCTTCGTGAAGCATGTTGGTAGCTGGAACTTGGAGGGTTCAAGTACATTAGGTAGATTAGGCTTGGAGGGCCATGGGTAGGTTTTTCACTAAGTACTTTGGTTTTCTCTTCGATAACACGTCTCGGTGTTATCTTGTATTTGCATCTCTCTTCCCTTACTCTTTAAGCTTTATATTTGTTATTGCTTGCTTGTAGTTATGGCTTAGAGAGTAGTTCCGGTTATTATGTATCATTTACTTTTGTTTCACACTTAGATAAGTTAAAGCAAAAGCAATTTAGCCGTAAGTTTAAAATTGAGGTCTAAACAAGCCATGTTTAACACTATATGAGCTTTCATTTCTTATAAAGGCCACGCAGCATCTAGGCAACGTCTAGTCTAAACCAATATATTTCTTTAATCTCACAATTTTCTACATTAGACATTTCCATCTACAACTTAATGCAATGACTATTTTGATATAAGAACAAAGAGCTCAAGACTAAAATAACACATTTGAAAGGTTAAACACCATTTTAAAACATAGGACATAAATAATAATTAAACCTAAGTTAGTTTACTTTTTATGGGAATTAAACATAGATTTTATTCATAGTTCCACAAGCATAATCTCATCCATAACGGATTGCTCCTTAAAAGCCAACTTTGAAATTGTAGTCTACACAAAGTTAATTTTGGTTCACTTTCTAGCAATGTTTGTATGTCCATCATCAAAAACCTCCGATTCCATAGTCTCTCATTCACGTTAGTGGTAAGATTAGGCATAAATATTTTACACATCCTATAAATCCTCATCCAACCCAAAATGATTGAGTTCATACTTTAAGAGTCTAGAAACACGTTATGAGGAGACCACCTATGAAAAAAAAATCTGGACCTAATCCCTGGATATGCCGTATATATGCAGTAATATCTATGAGAAATTATTAATTCCGCCAAATTTATCTCCTTGGATCCAGGAATAGTGACAAGGACTAAATGAGATTTGACATTTTTAACCCACGAAATGGTCGGCTTCCATTTTGGTCCAAAAACCTTTTGTTTCTAATGTGAAACTGCAAATAGTTTCTAATGTAAAGAAGCTTATCTTTATGTATTGATTTTTAACTTTTAAATTATTATTATATAGCATACTGTTGGGAAATTTATACCTTGGTTGATAGAATTAACAAGTTGTTAATTAGATTCATTATGAATAAACCTTGTTAAAACAAACAAAAATCAATATCATGTCAATATCATGCACAACGGAAAAGTAAACAAGATAAGATATGATGACCCAGGAAAACCAATAAAACAAACTAGTTTCAGAGTGAAAAACCTAGGAGGAAACTTTCCCAAAAAACAATTCACTATTGTAAAGAGAAGTTTTAGATCTAGTACAAAACCTTTGTTCCTAGACTCTACAATCACCGTAGATGAACTTACAGCAAAATCCTTCTACCGCTTCAGAACTTCTGAACTCTTCAATATATGAACGCCACCCTTTTGCACGGATCCTAGCACGTGACTAACTGCATGACTCCTAGTACGTGACTAACTCCAGCAACTTGAAGATGCTGTTGGCTGCAAAGTTCTTCACTTCATCAACAATGAAGATCAAGAAATATTTGGTTACAAAACCCTAAGGCACAAAGACGCAGTAACTTCTTTTAGAGAGAATAAGGCACTTGGTTACTTTTTGCATGTGTTCTCATTGTATTCTCTTCTATGACGGCCTTTAAAATAAGCCTTATATATGTCTAGGGCTATGAGAAAAGAAACCTTGCACATATATGTCAGCATGGGCAGAAAATCATATCTGAAAATTCTAATTTTGTAGATCTCGATAGATATTTATGTCGAGCAACTATTGAGACCTCGATAGATATATCTGTCGAGCTATCTGTCGAGTTTTAATGAACAACACTTCTTCACTTATTTTTTGGACAGATTTGCATGGCTTCAATATTAGACTTGAACTCTTGTTCCTTGAAGTACTAAACCCATCATAGATCTACCAAATTATAAGTAAGTGCGTTTTGTCAAAGGATTAGCCAATTTTACATGGCATATATTCTAACAAGTTCCACATATGTCTTAACACATACATAACACCTTTTTCAAATTTTTTTTTTTTTAAAAAAAAGGGTACACATGCTTGGCGTGCAACTAATTAGTCTCAAAATCATTTGGGTTTCTAATTTAGGTCAAACTTGTTTGCTCTCTTTGTCTCAGTATATGTTACACTGTCATGCATGCCTCATGATGAATAATATGTAATCTTAATTATCATTCTTTCCTATGTTGCGAAGCTGCCTGCCCATTTAATTGTTTTCTACACAAACAATAATGATACTGTTATTTGCATGAACTTGTGCAAAATATTTCTATCTATTTTAGTATAAGAACCTTCTTTTTTAATTTTATACAATCACTTTCCAAAACACTTATATTAGATTATATATTTTACATTATATCTATACCACTATTTAAGGGACTTCTTTGTTTGGGATCCTTATTTTTTTTGTTCAAAAATGCCCCTATATCCGATTTTTAAATAGAGACAAAACTAAAGGACAATCCGGTAAAAATACAACTTTAATTTCCACTAAAACATTGCCTAAAAAATAGGGTCACTCTCCTGTAGATTTTCAAATTTCTTTATCCACTTATAAATTAGAATCTCAAAATAAAAACACAGATTTTTTTTTTTTTTTGCTACAAAATAGTACCACTAAAAAAAAAGCATCATCGCACGCACGAAGTGCATGTGATAAGGCTAGTTTCATTAAAATATTATATATGTATTAATTTTTTTATTAGTCTCTCAAATTATCACTCTATTTCTTTGTGTATATGTGTATAGAAATATTAAAAAATAGATTTGCATGTGAATACATATACCAAGTCATAAACCAATTTCTAAATCCTGAATCTTCGCCATGTATTAATGCATAAACTAATTACGTCCATCAAGAAACACATTGCCTTGCAAACTGGTTTGGGCGGAGTGGGTTTTTGTGATTATTGGCATCTTTTTTTTTTTTTTTTGGATGCTTACAAAATATTGGAAATAATTTATTTTATATTTTTGGTTCAAGTAAATTTTTTTAGAAAATTGTATTAATTTTTTAAAAGTCCTTTTGGGTTTTTATGTTATTTAAATGTGTAACATAATTAATTAATTAATTAATTAATACGACATAATTTGATTGGAATAACTAATACACGTGGTACGCTTAACAGCCACCTCATCAACATATATGAACAGAATGACTTTTTTTGTAAATGCTACCTAACATTAGAGGTACATGGTAGTGGAGCCAAAATTATCATTATTATAATTTTTTTTTTTGCGTGTGGGGGAAATAAAAAATGAGATGATTAAATTGCTTTCTCTATCTATACTATATCCAAATTAGGTACAATAATATAAAATTGAACTATTTTATAACTCAATACTTAGCTTTAGAAGCAGGCTCATTGTAGGTTGAAGTTTCAATATTAGAACTTAAAACTGTATCATTTTTTGAATTATAATCTCCCTTTTACGACATACAGCTTCAAGCCCATTGGGCCTTGGGCCTTGTCGTAAGCCCAAGCCCAATGGTATGCCCATTCCATTGGTCGCAAGTTAGACAGGCTCATGTCAATCATGTATGGATTGGTCGGGGGCTGCGCTTACCAGGGGCATCCCACGACCTCGGCATCTTTGTATTACCTTGGAAAACATCGCTGCTGAGCAACCTTCTGGAGGCTAGAACTAGTTCCAACGCTATTACCACTGTTTTCAAGGAAGCATATTCCGTGTTAGGAATAATCAGATCGGGTCCCACACATACGAGTGAGACCAGAAGGTAATCATAAGCACCCCACCAATCTCAAGATATAAACAGGAAAAATGGAGTAGAGAGAAGGGTTGGTCATTTTGAGAGAGAGAGAGAGAGAGAGAGAGGGAGAGAGAGAGAGAGAGAACACTAGTAAAGGGAGAGCAAACTAAGAGGGAGAATAGAGTTCTACGAAGGATAAGCAACACATAATCCAAACTCGGCTAGGAATTACCTATAGTAGGAAATCCATAGCCCACATTATAAATTAATTGTCAGCCCAATTCCGAAACTAGTCCACCTAGGTTTTTGGGCAAGCGCAATCCTTTTTTAAAAAGAATAAAAAAACAGAGTACAAAAAAAAAAATACAAGTTAAAGATGGATAAAAATTAAATAAACAATCATGGAATGCATAAAAAATCTAATGAAATAACTTATTAAAAATGTTTTTATTTATTTATATGATTATTATATATTTCTATCAATTTAATTATGGATTATTATAAATAATTTAAATGTTATCAATTTAATAACAAATACATAATAGTTTAAAAGTCATGATATTATTTGACAAGTATGAGTTTTATGGCTGACTTAACTTTTCTTATTGCCATAACAAACTATGAAGCGTATGGTTTAACCATACATGTGGATTGTGAGTGCCAATTGTGTTGTTTATCCGCCCTTATACAAATTTATTGATGATACCATATGATTGTGTTTTTTTTTTTTTTTTTTTTGGATGAAGAAGATGCGAGTTGCTATTAAGATTGTTGCGGCAAAACACAACCTCCTTATTATGCCGTCAACTTCAAAGTACATAAGAGAATAGAGTTTTCTTTTTTTTTTTTTCTTTTTTTCTTTTTTGGAGGAATGAATGATAAAAAATAATTAGAAACCTTTTTTCTTTCTCCTCATTTTTTGAGATGATTGTTAAAATAATTATATATTCATTGTAAATTTATCACTAATAAGATTGTAACCCAATTTACATTAAGGTAAAATGTAACTGTAGACTTTCTTATAATATATATTTTCAAAGCTAACTTTCTTATAAAAATCTATATTTTAAACAAATACTCCGGAGTTGGGGGAGCTAGAAGCATAAATGCTGAAGAAAAAAAATATAAGTTTTGAGATAACTCATACATGAGTTCATGCACTTAAGTAAAAAATTTGGGAGCATGCATGGCTCCTCTTGACGTACCATGACTTCGCCACCAAAGGTATAGATCCAAAATTTGAAACTTAGGACGTAAGATCAAAATGATCTGGTGTCAATTAAAACTTAGTCTATAGTTCCATGTTTTCCCATCTTATGACACACACATAACATAAACATATTATTGTATGTTTATGTTTTTCATTCACAGATGAGTTGAATTTTAATTTTGTTTCTTTGATCCATTAACGCTTTACAAATTTGTTTGAGTGGGCTGTAGAAAATTTTTATTAGTTCAATTTTTTATATGAAATTTATCTCTCTCTCTCTCTCTCTCTCTGTGTGAATTTACACATATAGAGGTATAATCAAGTGAGCTCTTATCAGTTGTGAAACAATCTAATTTATTATTTATCCGCTAAGTGCACAAAATGTATCACTAGATTATAGAGCTATTCAATAAGCCTTGAAAAAATATATTTCCTACATTATCTTTGTCATACTTTGTGATTTCCATAATTAAAGTTGAAGTTGCACGGCAGCTATACAATACAGGTCTGTCTTTTTAAAAATTTCCTACCTTAAATAAATTTTCCCTAATAAAAGAGAAATCATGTAAGACAATAAAATAATGCTACGAATACTACCAATTAAGTCAATTGATTATTATTATATATTTTTTTTATGAATAACATTTCAATGATCTATTGTTTAGGTACAATAGAATGATGCTAATAATACTATGAATTATGCGATATGTGCCATATAAATTAATGTGTAATTTTAAATGTAAAACAAAAATACCAAAAATTTTGGACTACGCTTTTATGTTGTTATTGCTTTTAATGCATGGGTTGTGGAGAAAATTAAAAGTGAAATTTAGGGGGAGGGGAATAATGAAGCTTTTACTTTGATTGGGTGGCTAAGGTACATGTATAAAAATATTTTTAAATAATCCCCCCTTCCCTTTCCCCCGCATGACACACACATATATACAAACATATTGTATGGTTATGATTATATTATGTTGTTCACACACATTTAATTTGACCTTTAAAACCGTTTCTTCACTATATCAATGCTTAAATTTTTTTTTTTGAATGGATGTAGAAAAACCAATTTTATTACAAATTTTGATCAAAGATTTCCTTTCTCTCTTTTTTTCTCATCTCAAGCTGTCAACATTGTCATTATGGTATGTTTTTGTCATCTCAAGGCGTCTAAACCAATACTAGACATAGTATTGAAGATTCTAGACATAGTAAATGTCATGATCGTCTCTCTTCTTTGCTTTATTCTTTTTCTTTGACAAAACCATTGGGCTAAACCCATGTGAATGGGTGATATCATATCGGTGTTCCTTGTGGTGGTGATTCGGCTAATTATATTTTCCCCTTAGATAGAGGTTTTAACATGGAGCTACCACTTATTTTATTAAAATGAAAAAAAAAATTATAATCAAAAGTACTTGATTTTTATTGAATAATTGAATGATTTTACATTAAGTAAAAAGCTACAAGACCTTGGTTCTAGATACAATCTAAGAGAAAAGTTTCATGGCTTTAGTCCTAGTCTATATATATATATATATATATATATATATATATAGGTAAAACTTAGAGAAAATTCAATTAGAATTTGAAATTAGAATCCAATTTTGCGCTATGTATCTAAATTTATATGAAGACCACTCCATAATTATCTACTTAAGTTTGTGTCATATGTTCATTTAAGTTTTTTAATATTTGTGCCAAGTGAATTAATGAGTGCAAAATACTAAGAATTTAATATTAATGAATAATAAAATAAAAAGATAACTACTCATATACTCAATAAAAATCACCACACAACAAAGATCATAAGTAGTATTGAATTTAGGTAAGAATTTTAATATGTGACTAATTACGTTTACTTTAAAAAAATAATTTAACTAATTATTTATATTTTTATGATAAAAATTATATTTAATTTTAAATGTATTTATATGTATACATGTGTTACATGCTATTTTTTTTTTTTAATAATTTGACTAATTATTTATATTTTTATACTACAATTGTGTTTAATTTAAAATGCATCCATACGTTTGCATGGATTACATGCTAGTATATATTAATAGTCAAAGCTTAGAGAAATCCAATTAGATTTTAATTGAATTACAAATTTTACGCACGTGTCCCATTTAATTTTTAATTTTGTGCCAAGTGAATTATTGAGTGTAAAAAAAAAAAAAAAAAAATCAAAATCCAATTAAATTCTAAATTAGAGTTTAATTTTCTACCACATGTTCATCTAAGTTTTTAATTTTTATGGAAAATGAATTATTGGGTGTAAAAACCTAATAGTCTAAAACCAATTAAATTCTAAATCATATATACATATATATATATGTGTGTGTGTGTGTGTGTGTGTGTGTGTGTGTGTGTGTATAATGAGAAACTATTACATATCTTAGAAATGTACGGTTTAAAAAAAGTATAAGTTATTAAAACTTACGACTAGATTGCTTTTACCCTACTTAACTAAGTGTGAAATAAGAGTAAGTGTAACACAATGAAACTGGAACAACTTTCTAAAGCATAACCATATACAATATGTTAGGTTTTTAGACCCCTTAAAACAACAATTGGATTAACCTAGTTAATAGGCAAGTGATTAACTTAGTCAAATTATGCAATTCTAGGTTATCACAATCATACAATCATATCAAGAATATAAAGCAACGGAAATAAAAAGAACACAATGATATGATGATTCAGGAAACTACACAGTAAAAACCTGGGGAGGATTTGACCTACCTATCCTCAAGGTAAACCTGAATCCACTATGAAAGAATCGAAGTTCATAGAAAATGACTTACAAGCTCCCCACTTAACTTCCTAATGCTACCCACCAGTAGAACTTACTGACACGACCATGTGCAAGCTCCGAATCTACGGACTCCTTCTTTCTTGGATTCTCCAATCAGCTACAAGCACCCACGCTTGTTATTCTTTAAACTCCAATGGTAGCAATTGAGTTGATCATCAAGGTGTTGATAATATCTCTACCTTGAAAACCCTAAGCTTTGTGTAAAAGAAAGCTCCTCTAGATCTCACAAGAGATTTACACAAAATAGAAAAATATGAGCAACAATACAACCAGAGCAACTCCTAAAACGTGGCTACGGTTTTGCCTTATATACCTAGGGCAAAAACATAAAACCCTAAACGTTTAATGAGATAGGGCTAAGTTGGAAATTAGAACCTAACACAATAAACAATAAACAATAAACAATAAATGAAAAGCTTAAAGAGTAAGGAAAGAGTGATGCAAACACAAGATAACACCAAATGTGTTATCGAAGAGGAAATCGAACTACTTGGCAAAAAACCTCTCTGTGGTCCTTCAAGCCGAATCGATCCACTAATGAATAAGTTGAAGAACAATGATATCAAATAGACCTTCTAAGCCTAATTTACCCAAAGTACTTATGCCCTCTAAGCTCCAACTACCAATGAGCTTCACCGAGCTATGTCTCCACTAGTTGTTTGGATCCTACAATTAGCTCCAAATTGCATCTGCCAAACAATGGCTTCTTCCAATACTTCCCACAGGCACCAAAACTTTTTACAACTCCAGGATTGGGTGAGGTAAGTGTTTGGGGTAAGGACCTCTCAAGGATTTGTGATTAGAGAGGTAGGAGTAAAGGAAAACTAAGAGAATTTATTTAGATGATTGTGGGTTTACAATCTTCTAATTTTCAGTGTTTTACTAGGGTTTTCTCTATGAAAGTCTCCTTACAATTTTGTGGCTAATGAGGGTTTATATAGTGTTGGTAAAGGAAATGAGAAAAGCACATTTTAAAATTTCCTGACAGAGAGTTTGGTGGGTCACTTGCGACTTGTCCAAGTCGCGAGGTGACTTGCGAAATCCACCCTAGATTTGATTGTTCAGATTCCAACATATGCATCTCACGTGACCTTTCGCAAGTTGGTCCAGTCACAAGCCAATTGCGAACCAGTTGCGATCTTCACTGTCTAAAGGATTTCTTCACAAAACTCTTACACTGAACCCTTGCATTAAATCTCACAAACATACAGGGAAAAGATTGAACAAATACAATCAAATTTGACATGGAATTAAAGCCAACAAAAACATAGTTGTAAATCACAACTTTACAATTTATAAATTGAACCTCTTTTAAAAAAATGTATAATTTGAACCATATAATTGTAAATGTTTTTAATTGTACATGTGCTACACAGTAGTTATATTAATGCACAAGTCATGATTATTTAAGGCTCCTTATTAGTGAAAATTTGAATTTGGAGAAAACGATGTGTGGTTACATATTTTGGAAATATTTTCATGTGTTTTGTTGATAGTAAAAATATTCTGAAAACACAGTAAAAACACCACTATCATAACCCAAATTCATCATAACCAAAAACATATCCAAAAATTGATCTTCTATAGCGTTGTGCAAGTGGGAGGATCTACGATGGATTGGGTCACATAGGTATAATTATAGATATACAACAAATCACACTCCCAATTTCATAAGTTGCTAATTTGTGCGACTTTGAGTGTTAGACATTTTTTGCCTTGTGTGAGCCACCACTTTACGTTGACCACTCAAGATCACATAAGTTAATAATTATAAAATTGCATGTGGGAATGGATATGTAGTTAGGCTAGACAAGCTGTGGGGGTGGGTGGAGAGAGAGAGAGAGAGAGAGAGAGATTAGGTGAGTTTAGGCCTGCCCACGAGTCAAGCTAGGTCGGTTTAAGGCCTAAACTGAACTTGACCCAGTTGGATTGGGTTGTTGAATTTTGGACCTGTATTCGACCGAATATTTAGGTTGGATCCGACGTTTCAGGAAATTGGTTGACCAAGTCAGAGTTGTTGATTTGTCGAGTCTGGGCCTCAGATTGGGCCGGAATTTTTGACATAGTTAAAATATTTGTAATTTCATTTTTTTTTTTTGGGCCTTTTTAGCCCAAATTACGTGGTTTGGTAGTTTAATAAACCCTATTGATTTCAAATTTTTTGAATTCCTTATATATTTCAAATTGGGCCTCTTTTTACTTAATTTACTTTAAAATAGGCCTTCACGTTTAGCTTATATTATGAACTACACTAGAGTTGTTGGGCCTTCAGGACATATCAAACCCAATATAATTTTGCAGTTTCTCACAAATTTAAACCTACATAGAATAACACAACACAACACACCAAAAAGCCTTTTTTTTTTTTTTTTTTTATCACCTGTGATCTCTGAAATAGAAGCACCTAAGCAGTACATATCAATCCAAATACATAATCTTTCTCGCATTAACTACAAAAAATAAACACAACAAAATACACTAAAGATAGCACAACACAACCTACAAAAACCCTAATATTTTAAAATAGGCCTTCAAGCTTAGCTTATATTATGAACTACACTAGAGTTGTTGAGCCTTCAGGACATATCAAACCCAATATAATCTTATAGTTTCTCACAAATTTAAACCTACATAGAATAACACAACACAACACACCAAAAAGCCTTTTTTTTTTTTTTTATCGCCTGTGATCTCTGAAATAATAGAAGCACCTAAGCAGTACATATCAATCCAAATACATAATCTTTCCCACATTAACTACAAAAAATAAACACAACAAAATACACTAAAGATAGCACAACACAGCCTACAAAAACCCTAATTTTACCACGTGTGATCTGTTAAACAACACAATAAGCACCGAGGTAGTAAGCTAGTAGCTTAACACCTATTAAACCTACTAACCACAACAAATAATATTTCCAGCAACAAATAAATCACAACAGATAATAGTATACTGCAATATTCCAATTAATGGATATATATACTTAGTACCATAGAGGCAGTTACTACAAGTTTCTTGGGTAGTAAACCATAAGGTAGAAAGCTTGCTAGTTATACAGCGTCCCAACAATATAATTAGTTACAATGATGAAATACCATAGGTATTTCCAAATAATAGCTTTTCCAAAGCATTGAATGACTACTCTATAGTTTATAAGTGTATAACTAATAGAAAAAAAACCTATGAACTAAGATTTCTTTTCTATAAGCATTGATAGTTGAGCATTGTTAGAACTTAGAAAAGCAATATATCCAAAAAAGCTTCCAAAATATTCCCAAAATAAATGACCATCCTCCTACAATAGACAAAAAAATATTCAACAAACAATACATTAGTACCAAACACAAGACCAACTAGTAAGGAAACCAAGTTTATAATAGTAAGGGGATAAAGGCAGAATCATACCAAGTCAATGATTAATCATCAATACTAATTCAGAGTCGTTTGCCTAAGGTGGAACCCTTGCTTGAGCTGGTAGTTGCTGTTGCACTTGCTATTGGTTGTTGATTTAAAACTAGAAAAGAATAGGAAATAAACACAATAGATTAAATTTTGCTTGAATACATGAGACATTCAATAAAATTAATAGACAATAAGTTTAAGAATTTAAACATATTAGCTAAGTCAAGTAGCTCCTCCTCCAATGCCTCTACATCATCCCTTGACTGGCGATGAGAAATTGGAACTGTGCCTTGAAGCCAATTTTGTGAACATACAAGGTTTTGAAACATGAGAGGAGATAGTGAACTTCAAAATGGATCACCAAGGCGACCTCCAATGCTAAATGTTGACTCAAATGCAACAGTGGAAATTGGTACAGCTAGCACATCTTTAGCAACTTTAGACAACACTTGGTACCTACTACAATTGTCCCTCCACCACTCCAATATCTCAAAATTCATATCCTTTCTACCATCACAGTTTTCAGCCAAATACTTTTCAAGCTCCTTCCTACAACCTACAGATTGCTCAACTTGCAAGAAACATTCTTATCGTGAGTGAACCATCACATATGGATCACTAGCATCACTTTCCAATTTTGCCCTCTCACTCCCACTTTGTTCTTGCACATTTGGTGAATGAATAGAACAGTAAAAATTATACAACTTATACAAAAGACCTTTAACCTTATCAACCATCACTTCTGCCACTGCATGCCCAAAAATTTCAGAAAAAGAAAACTTCAAAAACCTCAATTTTTTCGTGGATCAAGAACCATAACCACATACAAAAGAGGATTAATTTTCTACCCTTCCCCCCATACTTCTCAACTTTAGCTTGCATGTTTGTGGCTGTGTTTTTCAAGAGAGTGTTTTGGGATTTAACTAAATTAGAAATACTCTCTTGAATAACAAAGATCTCGTCATAGAAGGCATTTGAAGTAAAGTACAAAGAATCGGAGAACTTCTTTGTTGCATTATAAAAATGCCTTAAGAAAGTCACAAATGCCCTACAATTTTGGAAATTACTCATACAAGGAGATCCCAAACCATCACTATCTTCCTTGGTCCTAAAGTACAACGAATAACCATCATCTTCAATATCCATTCGAAAGAACACTTTCTCAAAATTTTCAGTAGTTTCTAACATGAGATAGGTCGAGAGTCACCTAGTAAGTACATCTAGACAAAGAAGTCTCTTGGACTCCATACCTAACATCTCCATAAAACTCCTAAAAGTTTGATTTCTATTGGGCTAAGACTTCACATACCTCACAGCTTCATGCACCTTAGCAATAAATGCATCAATCTCTTTCAAATCCTTCCCCACAATGAGATTTAGGATATGGGCACAACACCTTATGTGTATGAACTCATTTCCTAAAACTATCCCATTCCAATCTTTAGTCACCCTTTGCAAAAATTTAATTGTTGTTAAATTTGAGCTAGCATTATCCATTGTCAAAATGAATATCCCATCAATAACCCACTCCCCCTTGTGGTCTTCAACTTTGTTAGGACAAATGTGTTTCACATGTTAGGAACATATGTCACTATTTTATGTTATTGGCTAATCCTTTGAGAAAACGCATTTTACTTGTATTTGGGTAGATTTAGGATGTGTTTGATGCTTCAAGAAACCTTGTTTCAAGTTCAAGTGTTCAAGCCATGCAAGTTTGTTCAAGATTCGAGTGTGAAAAGTGCTGTTCATTAAAGCTCGACAGCTAGTATCTATCGAGCATTGAAGAGCTATTCCAGCCCATGGCTCGACAGCAACTCGACAGATAGAGTATTTGTCAAGGTTTATGAAACTCAGAATTTCTGGTATATTTTTCATCCAATCCGTGATTGTATGTTTGGGCTTTCTTTTCTCACAACTATAGACATATAAAAGAATTATTTTAAGGGCCGTCAAAGGAGACACAAGTTGCACAAGTGTTGAGCAAAGTCTCTTTAAGCAAATTGTAACTGGAGACAGAATTTGCCCTAGTTCATCTTTCTGGTGAAGAAGCTACTGTGCTTGTGTACCACAGGTTTTTATTACCAAGAAGCTTCTCGATCTTCATCGTGTGATGAACTGAAAAACTTTGCAACCAACAACCTTCTCTAGTTGGTGATTGAAGTTGCGTACTAGGATCCACGCAATTGGTTAGTCACGTACTGGGAGCTGTGCATTGAAAAGGAGAGATTGCCACTACAGAATAAGTCAAATTGGGTATTGGGGTAAGGGTTCAACTGTAGGTTGGTATAAGGTACTGAGATTTCTTTACTTGTAACCGCTTATTTTGATAATAGTAGATTCTCGGGAGTGGTGATTTTCAAATCACCCGGTAAGGTTTTTGTTGTGTAGGTTTTCCCCATTCGTAAACAAATCACCGTGTTAATTTATTTTCCACTGCATACTTTAGTTAATTGGTGATTTGTTTGTGCTGCCATGTACAATTGCATGTTAATTTGATTAATTAATAAACTTGGCTAATTAATCAATTAATTCATCACAATGGGTCAATACATTTTTGGACTATCAAGTGGTATCAGAGCAGGCACACTCACACTCTGATTAGGGTTAATCTTTGCTGTGTAATCCATTGACCCCTGTTGTCATGGCTACAACCGGCATAAAGAGATCTTTATTTTCAAATAAATCTTTTTTTTTCTAATCTCTACTTGTTTGAGTGTATCAGAAAATGCAAGTCTAAAAGTTATTTGAATTATTTTATGATGACTATTGGAAAAGATCTCAGTTTGACAAAAAAGAAACTAAACTGTCTCAGAATGAAAATGTGAAAAGGAGTTCGTCTGAGAAGAGTGAAGGTTAAAGGTTTAGCTCATAAAAGTTAGATGAGAGAAAACACCATTCTCATTGATCTATCATCTAAGCACGAAGTGTGCTTCATGATGAAGTCCGCATTTAAAGTTATGGACACATGTTTATGGTACCTTGACAGTGGTTTCTCAAGACACATGACTGGAGACCGATCTCTCTTCAAGGTTTTCTAGTCCAAGAAAGGTGGCAATGTCACTTTTGGTGATGGGAGCAAATCACAGATTAAAGGAAATGGAATCATCTCTCTATCTGGATTGCTAGACATTGCAAATGTTCTATATGTAGAAGGTTTGAGGGTGAACCTATTGAGCATAAGTCAGATTTGTGATTAAGACTTCATGGTACTACTTTCCAAAGGAAAGTGCCTTGTCATGCATGAGTCTAGAAAGAAACTCGTAAGTGGTGTTCATACTCTAGACAATTGTTATGGATTGGTTCCTGATGCTGATATTGTGTGCAATAGCACTCGTTTACCAAATGAAGATCTATGGCACCAAAGGATGAGACATGCTAGTTACAAACATCTTTCAATTGTAGAGTGAGTGATGTGGTGTGTGGACCATGTCAGCTTGGGAAGCAGATGAAAGCTAAACATCCGGGTACTCAGACATTTGCTACATCCAAACCATTGGAGCTACTACATCTGGATCTTATGGGTCTAACTAGAACTGAGTCTCTTAGTGGAAAGAGATGCATCATGGTTGTGGTAGATGACTTCACTAGGTACACTTGGCTTATCTTTCTACGATCCAAGTCTGATGCTCCTGAGCACATTGAAGCCTTGTGCACAAGATTGCAGAATGAAAAGAGCCTGAAGATTGATCAAATTCGAAGTGACCATGGTAAAGAATTCGAGAACTCATATATGGAGTCCTTTTGCACAAGATCAGGTATATCTTAAGAATTCTCTGCTCTTATTACTCCTCAGCAGAATGGTGTAGTAGAAAGAAAGAATAAGGTTATTCAGGAGATGGCTAAAGCCATGTTGCACAATAAAGATGTGGCTAGAAACTTATGGGGAGAAGCCGTTAACACTACATGTCATACGGTTAATAGGATGTACTTCAAATCCGGTACCAAGAAGACTCCATATGAGTTATGGAAGGGAAGGAAGCCAAATGTTAAATATTTTAAAATCTTTGGAAGTACTTGTTTCATTCTCAAGGATAGAGAGAATGTGGGAAAATTTGATTCCCGAAATGATGAAGGAATATTTTTGGGATACTCATCTACAAGCAAAGCTTATCGGGTATACAACAAAAGAACCATGAAGGTAATGGAAACAGTAAATGTTGTCATTGAAGAATCTTCAGATTCTGGTTCTAAGAAGTTTAGTGAGGAAATCCCTAAAGAAATTCTTCCTCTCGAGCCCAGGGAAGTTCAAGAAATTGTTGAACAAGAACCTGCATCTCCTAGTACTCCAGATACTCCAAGTGTTGTAGAAGATTCAGCAAACTTATCTAGTTCACCTGATTCTGAAACCCATGAGGAGAAAGTACCTTCTTCCAAGATCAAATTGAATCATCCTCCTGAAGTTTTTTGTGAGAAACATGAATGAACTTACACTAAGGAAGCGTACAGTTGATAAATGTGTTGCTAACTTTGTGTCTTATTCTTGTTACTTGTCGCAGGTTAAACCCATTAAAGTTGAGGAAGCTCTTTAGGATGAAAGCTGGGTTGAAGCGATGCACGATGAACTGCTTCAGTTTCAAAGGAATGATGTCTGGACTTTGGTACATAAACCGGAGGGTGAGCACATCATTGGCACAAAGTGGATATTCCGTAATAAAACTAATGAGGAGGGTAATGTGATCTGCAACAAGGCTCGTCTTGTAGCTCAAGGATACCCACAAATTGAAGGAGTAGACTATGATGAGACATTTGCTCCGTTAGCCTGTATGGAGTCCATCAAAATTCTCCTAGCCTTGGCATGTCACTTGAGGTACAAGCTTTATCAAATGGACGTGAAGACTGCATTCTTGAATGGGCTGCTTAAAGAAGATGTCTATGTGGCTTAACCAAAAGGATTCATTGATCCACACTTTCTAAATCATGTGTTGTACCCCAAGTAGGCACTTTATGGTTTAAAGCAAGCCCCTAGAGCTTGGTATGATCGGCTCACACAATACTTGGTATCACCTGAGTTTACAAGAGGAAAAGTTGATCAGACTCTCTTCATCAAAATGGAAGACGGCGAGTTGATAGTTGCTCAAGTATATGTTGATGATATCATCTTTGGCTCAACTAAGGATGAACTTGCTCATAGCTTCTCAAAACTCATGCAGGCTGAGTTCAAAATGAGCATGATTGGAGAGCTAACTCACTTCCTTGGACTGCAGATTCGTCAACAAGATTCAGGTATATTCCTATCTCAATCTAAACATGCTAAAAATCTTGTAAAAAAGTTTGGTTTGGAATCTGCTAGTTCTGTTAGAACCCTTATGAGCCCAAATGTTAAACTCGTTGTTGACTTATTAAGTAAAAGAGTTGATTCATCTCTTTATATAAGCATGACAGGTAGTCTTCTTTACCTTACTGTTAGTAGACCTGACATTAGTTACAGTGTGGGAGTGTGTGCTAGATATCAGGCTAATCCCAAAGTGTCTCATATGATTGCTTTGAAAAGAATCATAAAGTATGTAAAAACCACTACTGACTTTGGTGTGTGTATAACAAGGACACAATGATGTCTTAGCTGGGTATTCTAACGCTGATTGAGCTGGGAATGTTAATGATAGAAAGAGTACATTAGGGGGTTGTTTTTATGTGGGTAATAATCTTGTCTCTTGGATAAGCAAAAAGCAGAATTCCATCTCATCTTCCATTGCAGAAGTTGAGTACATCGCTGCCGGTAGCTGTTGCACCCAACTTCTATGGATGCAAAACCTCCTCCGTGATTATGGTATTTGTCAAGAGAATCTTACCATCTACTGTGACAATACCAGTGCCATCAACATCTCTGAGAATCCGATTAAACATTCTCGAACTAAACACATAGAGATTCCACATCACTTCATTAGGGAGCTTGTCGAAGATGGTACTCTTACTCTTAAGTTTATTCACACTGATGATCAGAAGGCTGATTTGTTTACAAAACCTCTTGATAGCAAACGGTTTGAATTTCTTCGCCAAAACATTGGTGTCATCTCCATGGATTGATCTCCTCTTCTCTTCCTTTTTCCTCATGCATTTGCATCTAATTTTATGCTTTGCTTTGTTTAACATTTTTTTGTTTGTTTTTAGTTTTTGCTTTGTTTTTTTTTTTTTTAAATTAAAAAAAATTTAAAATACAAAAACAGTGTGTGTTTGTGTACATTGGTACTTATGTACCTTGAATGGCCATTGAAACAAAGTTTTCTAAACTTTGTATCTTTTGTAGCTTAAATGAGCATCTCTATGCACAACTAAGCAAGTGAGTTTTGTGGCTTGTGTTTGTGATGAGTAAGATTAAGTAATCTCTTGTACTTAACACTCGTATCACTCTTTTTGACGGGAAGGACTAGAAAATCCTAAGAGAAAGGCATAAATAACCATCTCACCACTATTGCCTGCCAATCATGAAATGACATTTATACGCTTCAGCATAGCAAAAGTGCAATGTCAATGACATTTGTATGCTTTGGCATAGCAAAATTGGAATGTCAAATGCTTAACATCATTGGGTATTTCTTTTCTTTCTCCTATATGCCCATGCATGATTTGCTTAAAAAGAAAAATATGCAAAGAAAAATAAAAAGCAAAAAGAATAAAAATGCTTTATATATGATTGCAAGCATGTATTCTAGGAGATGTGGGAGTTATAGGATGTATCTAGAAGGTGATAGTCCCCATCAAATAGTTATGATTCTGTGTGAGTTAAAGTGATTTTCTCATATCTCAAATTGTCATAATATGTATACACTTATGCAATCTTGCAATGTTTTTCACACACAACACGCAATATTCTTTGCTACTCTTGATACATGTGCAGGTACAATGTGATTTAGCCATCACAATGTTTTTATGTGTTAATGTATGATTACTAAACTATCATGACTTGTTTTTGAAATATAAAATTGGTTAGACCTGTTTAGTGTGTGTGTGTGTGTGTGTGTTTTGGGATCTATGTGCTTAACAATTTTTGTTAAGAGATGATTTTGAGAGGTTAAAATGCTGTTTGGATCCTTGGTTGAGTTGCATGTTTGATTGCTTTCATATCTGTGTTTTTCTCTTCTTGAAAAACTGTTTTGAAGCAATCTCGACATCTCCTCGACACCTCTCGATACCTGGTTTATCTATCGAGCTCTTTAGTTTCTTTTTATCGCAATCTCGACACTACTCGATAGCTAGGTGGATTGATCGAGAAAGTTTCTGTCCCCTCGATAGCTCCTCGACAGATCCTCGATCCTTTGAGCTTCCCTTTTGCCTTGGACACCTGCTCGATAGCTGCATCTGTTGACCCTCTTTAAAGTTCGACACCTCTTGATTGGTCGAGAATTACTGAGCTTGTATAAATAGGGTCAACACGATTTGGATCTCACTTTCCTTAATCTCTCTTGATTGCTTTCAACCGTTTCACCTCCTAAACACATTTTTTCTCTTTCTAAACCTCATTCCCAAGAGATTTTCGGCCTTAATCAAGTTTCTCTTCACTTGGAAAGTGTCTAAATCCCTCATATTTATGCATTTCATGATTTTTAACCTAAGTTTTTGGGATTTTTGAAAATTTTGGGGTTTTTCAAAATCAAAAAGGTTTTTGCAAAAGTTTTGGGATGGGTTTTGAAGATTTGATCTTTAAAACTTCATGCATTGCATCTCATGTGCATTATAACTATATTTTCATGCATTTAGATGTGTTTTATATATGTTAAATTGATTGTGTGCTGGTAGGTTTGGACTGGGCTGAGCCCATGATGCTTTTTCTATTGCATGTCATATGTTCATGCATTCCCATCCATACGTTCTTTCTTTTCAATATATTCTTGTATATTGAACTGTTTTGGGACTTTTCTTATTGTCCCTTTCTCCCTCTCTCTCTTCTATTTGCGTTAGTCTACTTCTATGGCACCCAAACGCAAGTCTACTTCATCCCAGAACCCTCTTCATTCCGGGGCATCCACTTCTTCTGACCTTACACCTTTTTCTGTCCGGTTCCGTGATGAGAAGGCCAAATCGGGCTTTTTTAAGAACTTTTCTCGACGAGGCATTCATTATGAACACCAAGTCATCTCATCGGACTTCTCCAACACTAACCTTCCCACTATCATTCACAATAGGGAATGGAAGTCACTATGTGACGTCCCGGTCACATGTCCATCTGTGTTGATCTAGGAGTTTTACTCCATCATGCATGGATTTGATCTTTCAGTACCTCTCTTCATTACTTGCGTTCGAGGTACGCGCATAGTTGTCACACAGGAGATTGTCTCTAATGTGCGACTACCCTGGCTATGATCGTCTTAGGACAGTGTCTAAAGACGAGCTTATTTCTGCTTTCTATGAACGCCCTTCTAATTGGGGTGAGCGTCAGTTCACTTACTGTACGGGCTTTGCTAAAGGCCCTCGGTTTTTTAACATGGTTATGACCTTTGTACTTCATCCCCTATCTCACTATAACTCTATCACAGAGCCCCGTGCTTGGTTTTTTCTTTCCCTTCTTGAGCATCTTAGTATAAATTTTCCCTCTCATTTCATTCTTTCTATCATAGATGTGTATAGGGATTCGACGACCCGTGATAAGTTCATCTTTCCTTCAGCTATCACGGGGATTTTACGTCATGTTTCTGTTCCCTTTCCCGAGTTCGATCACTTCCCTGTTATGGGTGTTATAGATGCCGCTACCGTTAAACGAAGCGAGACACAATTTCGGTCGAGGCGGTCCAAGTCAGCCGCTCTTCCCACTCCTTCAACTCCATACATATCCGCTCCTTCTTCTTCTACGAGCAGTGTGACTCTTGAGGACATCATGGCGTAGCTTCAGTGTATGGATGCTCACCTCGACACTCTTAGTGATAAGTTGTGTTAGGTGAACACCCATGTTGGTCGTATTGTACGACGGTAAGCGGTCATGAGTGGCTTCGTTTCTTCTCCTTCACCTTCTCTAGAGGCTTTTGAGGATGAGGATGATAATGATGGTGCTACTGCTTTTGATGGAGATGCTAGCTCTTCCTGTGCTGACAAGATGTCTACTTAACACTCCTACCCTTTGTCACTCATGACAAAAAAGGGGAGTAGTTTTGGTTATGAAAGTAATCATAGTTAGGGGGAGAGTTAGCATAAGAGATTTTTGTTAGGGGGAGTATTGATTTTGAGGGATGTAGTGAGGATTTTATGTATCTTTTTCTTTTCTCCACTTTAGATACATTTATCTCTTGTACATAGGTCTTGTGACCATTTTAGACATACATTGTACTTATATTCTTTATATATTGATGTATGTTTTTCACCTACCCTTACATGTGTTGTTTCTTTTCTCTCTTTATGCACATGGTTCTTATTACTTGTATACAATCTATTATTTCTATTTCACACAAAGATGCGTTGATGAGTTTTGTTTAAAATGTTTTAGAAATACAGGTTGTCAAAGTCTTCTTGCCATGAACTCTCTTCTTGCAAAGTTTTTCAAGAGTTTGTGTTAGGATAGATTTTATTGTATTCAACAAGTGAGTATGAGTTGAGTGATTTATGACTTCTCTCATATGTTCATTTATTTGTTGTGGTTTTGTCACAGATTGCCAAAGGGGGAGATTGTTAAGGCATATGTGTTTCATATGTTAGGAACATATGTCACTATTTTATGTTATTGACTAATCCTTTGACAAAACGCACTTTACTTGTATTTGGGTAGATTTAGGATGTGTTTGATGCTTCAAGAAACCTTATTTCAAGTTCAAGTGTTCAAGCCATGAAAGTCTGTTCAAGATTCAAGTGTGAAAAGTGTTGTTCATTAAAACTCGACAACTAGTATCTATCGAGCATTAAAGAGCAGTTCCAGGCCGTGGCTCGACAGCAGCTCGACAGATAAGGTATTTGTCGAGATTTATGAAATGCAGAATTTCTTGTATGTTTTCCATCTGATTCATGATTGTATGTTTGGGCTTTCTTTTCTCACAATCCTAGACATATAAAAGGATTATTTTAAGGGCCATCAAAGGAGACACAAGTTGCATAAGTGTTGAGAAAAGTTTGTTCAAGCAAATTGTGACCGAAGACAGAATTTGCCCTAGTTCATCTTTCTTGTGAAGAAGCTGCTGTGTTTGTGCACCATAGGGTTTTGTAACCAAGGATTTTCTCGATCTTTATTGTGTGATGAACTGAAGAACTTTGCAGCCAACAACTTTTTCTAGTTGGTGATTGAAGTCGCGTACTAGGACCTGCGCAATTGATTAGTCACGTACTAGGAGTCGTGCATTGAAAATGAGAGATTGTCACTACAAAACAAGTCCAATTGGGTATTGGGGTAAGGGTTCAACTGTAGGTTGGTATAAGGTATTGGGATTCCTTTACTTGTAACCGCTTGTTGTGATAATAGTGGATTCTCAAGAGTGGAGACCTTAAAATCACCCGGTGGGGTTTTTGCTGTGTAGGTTTTCCCCATTTGTAAACAAATCACCGTGTCAATTTATTTTAAGCTGCATACTTTAGTTATTTGGTGATTTGTTTGTACTGCCATGTACAATTGCATGTTAATTTGATTAATTAATAAACTTGGCTAATTAATCAATTAATTCATCACAAGGGGTCAATACGTTTTTGGCCTATCAAACTTGACAAAAATTTAAAATTCTCTTGTGCAATTTCCAAGCATCTTCAATAAAGTGACATGTGAGACACATATAATTTAAATTTTGAATAGGAGTCCATGTGTCCGTAGTGAGACACACCCTACAACCCTTCAAGGATTTCCTTAGCTTTTCTCTCTCATTATTATAAATGCCAATCACATCTCTAGCCATAGTTTGACGAGATAGGATATCCTTTAATCAAAGCTTAGGTTGTAAGATAGTTACATATTTCTTAAACCCATACCCCTCGACATACCTAAAAGGCAACTCATCAATTATAATCATTTCGGCCAATGCCTTTCTAGAAACCTCAACAGAAAAGGTTGAAGGAAATTTAGACCCTTTTAAACCAACCAGATTAGCCTAGTTAATTAGCCAAGTGATTAACTTAGTTAAATTATGCAATTCTAGGTTATCACAATCACACAATCATATCAAGAATATATAAAGCAGCGGAAAATAAATAACGCAATATATGATGACCCAGGAAACCACATAGTAAAAACCTGGGGAGGATTTGACCTAGCTATCCTCAAGGTAAACCTGAATCCACTATGAAAGAATCAAGTTCATACAAAAGGACTTACAAGCTCCCCGCTTGACTTCCTAATGCTACCCACCAGTAGAACTTACTGACACGACTACGTGCAAGCTCCGAATCCACGAACTCCTTCTTTCTTGGATTCTTTAATCAGCTACAAGCTCCCCGCTTGTTTATCTTTAAGCTCCAATGGTAGCAACCGAGTTGATCATCAAGATATTGAAGTAATCTCTACCTTGAAAACCCTAAGTTTTGTGTAAAGGAAAGCTCCTCAAAGATCTCATAAGAGATTCACACAAAACAGAAAAGTATGAGCAACAATACAATGTGAACAACCTTCAAAAATGTGGCTAGGGTTTTGTTTAAATACCTAGGGTAAAAACATAAAACCCTAAACGTTTAATGAAGTAGGGCTGAGTTGGAAATTCTGCAGAAAAAATAATCTGGCCGACTTTCGATCGATCGAGTCTATTCTTCGATCGATCGAGCCAGGCTGAAAGTGACAAATACTTCTGCAGCTACTCGATTCCAACTTTACAATAATTAATCAACTTTGAGTAAGCCTAAACAAGACTAAACAACCTGTTTTGATCATGGTTTGCCAACATTACACACTAGAGTTCTAAATACATTAAATCGTAAGTCTTTAGAACCTAACAAACTCCACCTTTGGCAATCTATGACAAAACACAAACTATAAGCTCAAAGTGTACAAATAAAAAGCCCTTTACAGAAAAAATAATGCTCATAAAACACAATTCAATCCTAAATACTATCCATCAGTTGTAAGTGTAGACAGCAACCAAATCAAACCAACCTGTATATTCCTGAAACACTCAACAAACGCATAAACGCATGTGTGACAGAAAAATAGTAAATCAACAGATATGTAATCTAACTCTCCTCTTAAGTTAGATATACCAAAAATTAAAAACATTCTTGAAAGTTCACACAACACATAATAAAGACATATATCAATGAATAAATCATAAATATAAATCAATACACAGTGAACACAACATCAAGAATCATATATCAAAAAATGTATTTCCTAACAAGAATAGCCCAAAAGAAAGTATACAGGGTGAAGCACCTAGATACAATCTAATATCAAAAATCTCCACTAGCTCCGCAAAAAGAAATAAAAACTCCCCCTAGCTACAAAAACTCCTCTACAAGCTCCAAACTCTACTCCCCCTTTTTGTGACGGAATGCCAAAGAACATCACAGGCCATTATCAAAAGGAGGTGGTGAGGATGAACGAAGATGTGCCAAATCAGCTCTCAGAGCACTTTCAGAGCACGAATCTCATCAAACAAGTCCACCAAAAGCTGACCATGAGCCGCCTGAATGGTCATGATAGTCTCCAAGGTACGACGTACATCAAAGTCATCCAAAGGAGTTGGAGGAACAGCAGCAGCAGCAGCACCAACAGGATCAGGAACAACCTCACGAGCAGGACCTGTAGAAGAAGAGGGAGGGGGTGCAGTACCAGAAGGCTCAGACTTAGAGTGTTTAGAGCCAGCTCGAAGATGAGCAGCCCTCTGTCTAAGAAAAGATGCACCTATAGGAGCAATCACATGAACGGGCTCAGAAGAAGGGAAATCATCTAAACCAAGATAAAGCAAAATCCTATTAATAAAGATAAGATGAACAAGAGCATGAGCGGTAGATAAACTCCTATAAAATTCGTTCAAAGAATGAAGAAACAAATGAGGGAAACTGATAGGAGCATCAGTGACAAGAGCGTACAAAAATACACATCGCTTGAGAGGAATGGTGTGAAGATGAGAAATGGGCCAAATAGAATGACACGCTATCCTAAAGAAAAGATAGATAGTCTCAGGAAGCTCAGCAGTGGTGATCCGAGGATCAGAACCCCACTGGATAGAAGAGCCAGTGATGTAAGACATGACATCACTCAAAACAGGAGACTCATTATAAGGGTAAACAGGGTGCTGGACCAAAGGTACCCCTAGAGCATCAGCCACTACCGCAAGAGTAATGACATACTCTACTCCTCGTATCCAACTTTTAACTAGAGTGTTGGAATCATAGACGCAGATAGAGATGTTTGAAAAGAACTCTCTAGTCAGGGTAGCTGGAGAAGAAGGATCAGAAATATCCAATAACAGTAACCAGCCCCGACGCTCAAAGTTTGCCCTAATGGCAGGATCAACCTCATCTAATATCACAGAATGCTCAACCCAAATCTTTCTCTTAAGGTTTAACTTCTCAAAAGTCTTTTGGTTTTTCTCACTCAAAAACCTCTCTCTATCAAAGGAAGGTGGGGAAGGTGAAGGAGAGGGAACAGACCTACGGGCTCTAGTCTTCCTAGGCATGATGCTAAGGAAAGGACAAAGACACAAAGAGAACCAAAAAAATAAGAAAAAACAAAATCAAAGGCAGACTGCAAATTAGCACAATAAATAAGAAAAAAATCTATATGATGCATGAACAAATAAAATGTCATGATGCATGATCTAATGCAGTCAATTAAGTTCAATTAAGAGGTTAGATTAACAAAATTGGCTTGAACATAGGGTTTCTAACAAAATCCCTAAAATTTAAGAACCACTTGATGAAAATTTGAAAACAACTTGATGATTTGAGCATTACAGAACACAACACATAGATTATAATGCTCAATTATACCAAAATAACAAGCCAATTTCATCAATTTCAACCTAATTGAACAAAATCCCCAATTCGGATCCAATTCAAACCCTAGAATTTTCAATTTTTCACAAACCTCAAAACTGATCAGATTACACCATCAATATAATGTCTATATTATGTCCCCACAAAAACCCATTGATCAATTTCATAAAAAAGGCTTTCAATCAACAAAAATCCCAAATATGTAAAGTCCGAAAATCACCCTTAAATGCATAAATTTATGCATGAAAACATGAAAATAACTTCAAAAGGAAGGGTATTAAGGTCTTACCGGCTTGAGGAGAGAGAAACCTTGCAAAGAAATCGGAGGAAAACGACAAAAATCTCTTGGTGAAGCCTAGCCGAGTCGGAGAGAGAAGAAAAGTTGAAAAACTTTTTGAAATAGGAACTTTGAAAAAGTCAAATCTATTTTTTAAAAAAGCTTTTTCGCGATCTTCAATCGATCGAAAATTACATTCGATCGATCGAATTAATCCGAGACTCATAAAAGAAATGAAGCTAATTTTCGATCGATCGAAAAATAGTTTGGATTGATCGAATCAGGCAGAGGCTCACTACATTTTAAGAAAATCACAGGTTTTGAAAAGCAACAGCCACATTTTGAAAACAACTCCTCAAAGCATTCAAATTGAAGAAACTAAATGCATGAGTATGAGATGGAATGCTATTTCAAAAACCCAAAATTTTAAACCCAAGTTTCTCATACCAAAGTTTCAATCATTCTCCCTTTCAATTCTTCAAACAACAAAATATGTTGTGCACAAATCTCAAGATATTTTCAAACTTGGTTAGTCAGACCAAAAACACACACACTAACATGTACAGTGTTTAACAAAGAGTAACTTGTGTAGTGTGTGCAATTAGCAAACTTGAGATACATGTGAGGTGATATGTGAATAGTAATTAAACACAAAGTCTACACAATTCATCACATAGAATTTAAAAGAGACTATCACCAAACGAGTTACATCATATAACTCCCACATCTCATAGAACAAAAGCTTGCAATCATGTAAGTTTCTTGAATTTTTGCCTCTTAATTATGTGAATTGGCATCAAGCCTAATAGTACACACCAGTTTTAATTAAGTGAATTGGCATCAAGCCTAATAGTATACACTAGTTTTTATTATGAGATTTAACCGAGGCTACACCTTATGTTCTTTTTATGCATGTGCTTCACTTTCTCGAGCACAAAATCTTATGATATGCACTAAGGTGTTCATGATTGGCTAGTGAACAGTGGTGAGATGGTTATTTATACCTTTCTCAAAAGGATCAAGTCCGACAGTCAAATAACATGTGACTTCAAGATTATGACAAAGTGATAAAAACCATAAACATCTTTCCCACACAACATGCACTACAAAGTTTCAACTAGTAAAGTGCAATAAATAAGCTCATCAAAGTTAAACAAGGTACACAAGACATTACATGTGTAAATAGATTGACCAACCTTGTTTTCAAAAATCAAGAAAAATAGTGTCAAACATAGTTTTGCTTCCTCTTCTCCCCCCCCCCCCCCCCTTTTTTTTTATTTAAAGAGAAAACAAATAAATCCTAGAATGAAATGCATGAATGTAATGCAATGCAAGTCCTAGAACAAAAAAAACAAAAACCAAAGAACAATGATCAAAAATGAAATAGAGCAATGAAGCACAAGGACCATGTCAGAAAGACTCAATTAGATTGAGTCTTTTGCATCCAAAACCTTTTAGATCCACCACGAGCATTGGAGTTTTTATTCACATTAAAGTGATTCCCAACTCCAGGATTAGAATAAAGGTTTAACACCTTTACCAATTCATCAATTAATGCCATAGGATCTTGTGCCATAGGATCTTGTGCTTGAGGCACAGGCACTTTTGGTTTGTTTGCTCTCTTAGCAGCTTGAAACTTGTAACAGTTAGGACGAATGTGTCCAGACTTTCCACAATAATGACAAACCCAAACAGGTTTACCATGCATCTCGTCCTTAGGTTTGGTAGGCTCCTTAGGTTTAGATTCTCTCAAATCAACCTTAATCTTCTTAGGTGGTGAAACTTCTACAGGTTTAACAGCTTCGCTCACAGGAGGTTTAATAGTTTCACTCACAACCTCACTCATAAAAGGTTCAAAAGAAGAAGAAGGAACAAAGATCGTGGAATGGGGTGCAGACACAGAGATGCTCTCAACATAACCAAAACCAGATTTGTCAGAAGGATACTTTTGAACACTCAACATTTGATCAAGTTTAGAACTAGCAGATCTAGCAACAGATAAATCAAGTTATAATTTCTTTACTTTATCAATCAACATCATATTCTCAGTTTTCACATTGTTCAAAAGATCATTAGCATCAAATAACTTAACAAGCAAATTTTTCTTATCAAGCTCAAGAGATTCAATTTTCTTCAGGCCAAGTTCAACATTCATAGCATCCTTTGCAGCAACTTTGCAAAGTTTATTATAGACCTCTTGAAGCTCTGCGTCCTCAGAGAGTTCCCTATCAGAAGGGTTCTCCTCAGCAGATATGCTTTCATTGACTACAGCAGAAGCAGTGAAAGCAATGAAATTTCCATCCTCGTCACATCCAGACTCATCATCAGAAACCTTATTATCATTAAGGGTTACAGGCATAGCTTTGCCCTTAGACCTCAAGAATGTTGGACATTCAGATTTAACTTGACCATATCCTTGACAACTAAAGCATTGAGCACCCAAAGAATTGTTGGAAGATTGACCTACTTTTTCTCTAGGTTTTTTAGTGTTGCTAACATTAATGGGATCATTCTTCCTAAAATTTCTAGGTTCAGCAGTGTTTGCATTCCTTGCCCTCCTATTAGTATTCCTAAGAAAGTTGCTAAAGTTCTTGGCAAGGTAAGCTATCTCTGTAGTAGAGAGCTCATCATTAAATCCACCAGCATCAACCGACTTAAGAGCCATTGATTTGGATTTGTTAATTTTGGGTAGGTCTAACTCATAGGACTGAAGAGATCCTACAAGTTCATCCACAGGGATGGAGTCCACATCCTTGCTTTTAGTAATGGCAGTCACTTTGGGTCTAAAGTCTTCAGTTAAAGATCTAAGTATCTTCCTAACAATTTTAGGTTGATCATAGACTTCACCCAAATTAAAAGCAGAATTAACAATGTCATTCAGTTTGGCATAAAATTCATCAAAGGATTCATCATCAGACATCCTAATGCTTTCAAACCTAGAAGTTAATTGCTACAGCTTATTTATTTTGACAGCCTTTATGTCTTCATACACAGTTTGGAGGACTTTCCAAGCAGTATGAGCAACCTCAACATTTGAGATTCTCTTAAATTCCTCCATAGAAACAGCATTAAAGATTGCATTCATAGCTTTGCTATTAAATGCAGCTGCTTCTTTTTGAGAAGTTTGCCACTCACTCACAGTAGTAGCGGGCTTCTCCCATCCGTACTCAACGGAATTCCAAACTCTCTCATCAATGAATTTTAGGAATGCTTTCATCCTTACTTTCCAGTAGGCATAGTTATTCCCGTCAAAGTGAGGAGGAACAATAAGAGAGTGTCCATGTTCCATGACAATAAGGGTCAAGGATCAGCTCAAAGATCAAAAGATCTAAAACAGAAGAGCTACCCGCTCTGATACCACTTGAAGGAAATTTAGACCCCTTTAAACCAACCAGATTAACCTAGTTAATTAGCTAAGTGATTAACTTAGTCAAATTATGCAATTCTAGGTTATCACAATCATACAATCATATCAAGAATATATAAAGCAGCGGAAAATAAGAAAATAAATAACACAAGATATGATGACCCAAGAAACCACACGGTAAAAACCTGGGGAATATTTGACCTAGCTATCCTCAAGGTAAACCTGAATCCACTATGAAAGAATCGAAGTTCATACAAAAGGACTTACAAGCTCCCCGCTTGACTTCCTAATGCTACCCACTAGTAGAACTTACTGACACGACCACGTGCAAGCTCCGAATCCACGGACTCCTTCTTTCTTGGATTCTTCAATCAGCTACAAGCTCCCCGCTTGTTTATCTTTAAACTCCAATGGTAGCAACCAAGTTGATCATCAAGATGTTGAAGTAATCTCTACCTTGAAAACCCTAAGTTTTGTGTAAAGGAAAGCTCCTCAAAGATTTCACAAGAGATTTACACAAAACAGAAAAGTATAAGCAACAATACAATGTGAACAACCTTCAAAAACGTGGCTAGGGTTTTTTTTAAATACCTAGGGTAAAAACATAAAACCCTAAACGTTTAATGAAGTAGGGCTGAGTTGAAAATTCTATAGAAAAAACAATCTGGCCGACTTTCGATCGATCAAGTCTATTCTTCGATCGATCGAGTCAGGCCGAAAGTGACAAATACTTCTGCAGCCACTCAATTCCAACTTTATAATAATTAGTCAACTTTGAGCAAGCCTAAACAAGACTAAACAACCTGTTTTGATCATGGTTTGCCAACATTACACATTAGAGTTCTAAATACATTAAATCCTAAGTCTTTACAACCTAACAAAGGTTGTTGACACAAGCTGGAACCCATCTTCTCCATCCTTTTTGGGTTCTAAAGCTAATGTTTTCTGCCCTTTAACTAGATCTACTTTATTAGGGTTCTTGGGACAATTTGGCACGTGATCTAACAAATTACTAATACCACAACCCTTACTATCAACATTATACGATTTTTGACAATAATGACAAATAGCCTTAATTTTACTAGCATCACCCTCTCCTATCTTTATTTTTTCAAAATGGCCCCAAACAACTGACTTTTTCCTACCACTACAAGTACCACTAACAGGAACTATCATACTTACTTGGCATGGTGGAACTGGGGGCAACTCAGCAGCAGCAGCTACCTCAGCTTGGGTAGCAGCTGCTTCAGCTTGGGTAGTAGCAAAAGCTTCAACTTTGGTGGGAATAGCACCATCATCTTGTGTAGCAGCTAGTGTTTGGAAAAAGGGTTCATTAGTGGAGGTTTCCATGACCTAAAAAAATCAAAGATACGTATTAGCAAACTAGAGTAACATGTATAATTCATAGCTTTAATAATAATATTAATAAATAATAACCACACAAACCAAAAAGGAAAAACAGTATTCTACTTATGCAAAAAATAAAAACACAAAAAAAAGCCCAAATTACAAACAGCATAAGCTTGAAATTTTATTTAATAACAAAAACCAAAACAATGATGCTCAAAATTGATAAAACAGTAGCAAAATGTCAATAACAACAAACATTGAACAGAAACATAATATATGATTTATATAGCAAATTACGCCATATTGGTCTTCTATCCTTAACAAGCATCAACTCAACTTAAACACTAAACACAAATATAATACATGATTCACATAGCTGATTAAACACTAAACACTAACATAATATATGATTTACATAGCAAATTAAACACTAAACACTAACATAATATATGATTTACATAACAGATTAAACACTAAATACTAACATAACACGTGATTTACATTGCAGATTAAACACTAAACACTAACATAACATATGATTTACATAGCAAATAACCACTAAACACATAATATATGATTTACATAAAAGATTACACCAGATTGGTCTGTTATCCTTATCAAGTAGCCACTCAAACAAAAAAAGAAAAAACAAAACCTCAACTTAAACACTAAACACAAAGGAAAGCAAAAACCATACCTTAAAGAAAACAGTGGGTGTATGGGTTTTGAACTTGAAGGCAGAAAATGCTACTTGGAGTCAGTTTTCAATCCTGTATAAAATTAAAACAGGATCAAAATTGATTAAAAAAGAGAACAAAGAACAAAAGTAAAATAGTTAGGGTTTCAAGTTTTTTTTTTTTTTTTTTAGTTAGGGTTTCATATTTAACCAAAAAAAAAAAACCCTTAACTTAAACACTAAACACAAAGGATAGCAAAAACCATACCTTAAAGAAAGCCGTGGGTGTATGGGTTTCAAACTTGAAGGCAGAAAACACTACTTGGAGTCAGCTTTCAATCCTGTATAAAATTAAAACAGGATCAAAATTGATTAAAAAAAAAGAACAAAGAACAAAAGTAAAATAGTTAGGGTTTCAAGGTTTTTTTTAGTTAGGGTTTCATATTTAACCAAAAAAAAAAACCCCCTCAACTTAAACACTAAACGCAAAGGAAAGCAAAAAACCATACCTTAAAGAAAACCGTGGGTGTATGGGTTTTGAACTTGAAGGCAGAAAACGCTACTTCTAGTCAGCTTTCAATCCTGTATAAAATTAAAACAGGATTAAAATTGATTAAAAAAAAGGAACAAAGAAAAAAAGTAAAATAGTTAGGGTTTCATATTATAAATTTTTGGGTTTATTTGATTTTAACATTTAATTTCCATAACAAATGAAACCAACGAGACTTGCAAAAAAGAAAGATGAGAAATAGAGAACAATTACCTAAGCGTTTGGAGTAAGAACTGACTTAGTGAAGAGTATACAACAGCGGGTTGAGGACTAAACATCGGTGGTAGCTACGGAGAGAGGAATGGACAACGACGGCGGCGGCGGCGGCTAGGCATTAGAGGTGGAGAGGGGAGTGGGCTACAACATTGGAGGCGGCTAGGGTTTGGATTTGGAGAATCGGTTTAGAGAGAGTTGAAGAGCCAACCAAAATACCAAATAGAGAAGTGAGACTATGAGAGTTTGACAGGGTTTGAGAGAGCCAAGTAGAGAACTGAAACTGAAGAAGTGAAGAGGTGATCAAGAAGCGTGAAAAGGGGAGGAAGATTGAAGGTGAAGCCATGACCACGAACCTTTCAATCTGAACTCTGAGACTGAGTCTAAAGTGAAAACCGAAGCGGCTCATTAGAGATAGTGAGAGATACAGATCGACTCAGCACACACAATGGTAGACAAAGTCATAAAAAGATGGGATTTTTAGCATAAACCAGTGCTGACCCATACAATAACCCATAACATATACCCGAATCAAAATCGCTCCAACAACACATTTCATCACAGACAAAGTCGATTATTTTACAAAACCCATTAGACCCAAATTCCATTAGACACAAATTTCATTATTTTACAAAACCCATCAATGTTTAGAGAAATTGAAAAAAACATTGAAACATAAACAAAAGCCAAACAAGAACACTTGGGCAGAGGTCCGATTCTCAAACTAGTGTCGGTGCCAGGATCGAATGTGTTGGGGTGTGCTTGTTTCTGGCTGGGACTCCTTCTTCTTCCTCTCGCTTTGTGCTAGTTTTGGAGTAGCTTGTGAAAAATGGACACAAGTGAGAGGTCTGAGCAATAAAAATAAAAGGCAAAAGTTTGAAATAATGGCATGTTGGTAGAGATGGGTGAGAGGTGTTAATGGAGAAGCAGTAATGGAGAGGGAGTAGGAGTAAATGGAGAAGGTGTAAATGGAGTAAATGGAAGTCAGAGGAGTAAAGAAAATAGAGCAAAATAGAGGCCAAAACTGAGATAGGAGCATTTGGCACTGCAAAGGCTTCCAACGGCTCTGAGGGTGATGTGACCATACACTGAAGAGGGTCCCACATATTTGCAATTATTCACTCAAAATGCCGCAAAACTCATTTCTTAGAAAGTGAAAATAACCTCTGAGGAGTTCTCATTTCTCATTCTCAAAACTCAAAATTTTGAGATATGAGATACGGAAACACAAAATGGAAACTGAACCAAACAACATTTCAGCTAGTGGGTCCCACGGTTATTAAGTTTAGAGGTAAGGTTTTGAGTTATGTAACTAAAAACAGGCCAATCCAAACACCCTCTAAGATGCCCTGATGAGTTTTGTTTAAAGTGTTTTCGAAAGACAGGTTGTCAAAATCTATCATGCCATGACCTCTCTTCTTAAAAAAATTTTCAAGAGTTTGTGTTAAGATTAGATTTTATTGTACTCAACAAGTGATTATGAGTTTAGTGATTTATGACTTCTCTCATACTTCATTTATTTGTTGTGATTTTGTTACGGATTGCCAAAGGGGGAGATTGTTAGGACATATGTGAGAATTGTTAGAGACATATGTTATGTTAATTGGCTACTCCTTTGACAAAATGCACTTTACTTGTAATTTGGTAGATCTAGGATGGGTTTAGTACTTCAAGAAACATGTTGTTCAAGCCAAGTATTAAAGCCATGAAGATTGGACCAAGAAACAAGTGAATAAAAGATGTTTCATTAAGTCTCGATAGAAACTAAATAGAAGCTGAACAGAATCTCCACAGATAGCTCGACATATTCATATCTATCGAGGTTTAATAAAGAAAGCTCAACAGAAGCTCGACAGAAAAATCTATCGAGATCTACGAAATCAGAATTTCCAGATTTGATTTTTGACTCATGCTGACATATATGTGTAGGGTTTCCTTTCTCACAACCCTAGACATATATAAGGCTTATTTTAAAGGTCGTCACATAAAAGAATACAAGGAGAGCACATGCAAAAAGTGACCGAGTGCCTTATTCTCTCTGAAAGAAGCTACTGCGTCTTTGCGCCTTAGGATTTTGTAACCAAGTACTTCTTGATCTTCATTGTTGATAAAGTGAAGAACTTTGCAGCTAACAACATCTTCTTCAAGTTGGTGTGTTAGTCACGTTTTGGGATCCGTGCATCATTGATTAGTCACATACTGGGATTCGTGCAAAAATGTGGCGTTCATATATTGAAGAGTTTAGAGGTTCTGAAGCGGTAAACGTTTCTACTGTAAGTTCATCTATGGGGATTGTAGAGTCTAGGGACAAAAATTTTGTATTAGATCTGAAACTTCTCTTTATTATAGTGGATTGCTTTTCGGGAAGGTTTCCCTCTAGGTTTTTTTACTATGAAATTAGTTTGTTTCATTGGTTTTCTAGGTCATCATATCTTGTCTTCTTTACTATTCTGCAGTGCATGCTATTGACATGATATTGATGTTTGTTTGTTTTAACAATGTTTATTCATATTAAATCTAATTAAGAACTTGGGTTTAAAACTTGTTAATTTTATCAAGTGGGGTCTAAATTTCCCAACATATATAACCATATTAATTTTGAAACATATTTATAAAAATAAATAATATGTATGTTTATAAGCATATTTATAAACATATCAACAACAATAACTATTTTACTCAAACACTTAATTCAACTTCACCCACTCTGATGTTATTTTTGGTAAATGTTATTTCAATTTTTTGTTTCTTCACCTTTAGTCCTAACATTATGGATTTCACCGTATAAGAAGAAGTACGGTTTAGGAAACAAATTCTAAATTTGAAATAGAGCAATTTTCCCCTTTCAAATTGCTACTTTAAACAAGATTCTAAACATCAATAAATACAACAATAAGAGTTGAGGCACAACCACTATGAATTCTATTCATGTTGAATGTTGGGGTCAAAGTTTATATTTAATTGGCTAATCCTATAAAAAAAAGGCATTTGACATGTAATTGGGTAGATCTAAGTTGGGTTTAATGTATCAAGAAGTATGTTATTCAAACATGGCAAGTGATATCATTAAAGACATGAAGGTTGATCCAAGAAACAAGTGAATAAAAGATGTTTCATTAAGTCTCGATAGAAACTCGACAGATACAGTTATCGAAGATTGATGAAGAAGCTTGATACAAGCTTGATCTATCGAGATCTACAATTTCAAAAATTCCAAATTTGAAATTCGGCCCATGATGACTTGAATGATCAGGGCTTTTTTTTCTTATAACTCTAGTCATATATAAGGTTTATTTTAAAAGTCATTATTCACGGAAATAGAGACCTAGAACTCATATACTCTATGAAAAGCTACTGCGTTTGTGCACCTTAGGGTTTTGTAATCAAGTGCTTCCTAATCTTCATTGTTTATGAAGTGAAGAACTTTGCAACCAACAACAATTAATCAAGTTGCCGGAGTTAGTCACGTACTTGAGTCCATGCAAAGGAGATAGTCATAGATAGGAGATTTGTGCAACAAAGAAAAGAAGGCTACAACAATATCAAGTTCAATTAGGTATTGAAGTGAAGGTTCAATTGTAGGTTGGTATTTTGGGATAGGCTAGGATAGTGGTAAGATTCCTCATACTTATTGATTCTTGGAGTGATGACCTTAAATTCATCCGGTGGGGTTTTTTCCTTGTGAGAGGTTTTCCCAATTTGTCAACAAATCACCATGTTAATTTATTTTCAGATGCATTTAGTTTATTTGTTGATTTGTTGGTGCCTCCATGATTTGCATGTAATTTGACCTAATTAATCAACTTGGGTAATTGAATTAATTAACCAAGATCAATCTATCTTAACCCAAAATTGAAGATTTCAATATCAGCAACCATATAATATATACAATATAATAATTGAAGTATTTATATTTAATTGTGCTTGTCTTTTATTATAACTAGTCACGGACTTGCGCGTGGTAATATTTTTATGGTGGTTTCATTAATTTTATTTTTTGCAATATGGACTTTTGATAAATAGTAATGTATTTCATAATTATATTTTCAGTTATTATAGTAACAATTATAAATGTAATATATATATATATATATAATTTATGTTGTACCAAATTGAAAAAATAAAATAAAATTTTTCTTAGGAATTCAAAAGGTAGTAAAAACATTAATTTTTTTAATAAATATTCATTTATAACATTTTGTGTATCATTAAAAATTATATAAAATTTAGAAATTATTCTTTAAGATTTAAAAAAGCTTTCTCAAATCCAATTTTTTCTACAATACAATCAAAAACACTGAGAAACGTATTTAAAAATTAATAAAACTCAACAAAACTACAATTCCAAAAAAAAAAGGAAAAAATAAAACTCACAACAAAGTCAAACTCCTTCTCCCGGATATGAAAAACATATCAAATGTGATGTGATCAAGCCAAATATCCAATGCATAATCAAATTAAAAATTTTCAATAAGAATTCGAAGAAGCGCAACAGAAATATGTCATTATTCCCAATCAAAAGTAATGGTTACAGCTTTATACATAATGATTGTAAATATTTTTTCTTAATTAAAAAAAGAAAAATCTAGAGTGCAAGTCCAAAGGGGACCAAAAGTAGAGATTTTTTTTTTTTTTTTTTTTGGGTGAAAAAAGAAGAAGTATTGTGTAATACTGTCATAATCTAATTTAACATCTAATCTAACATATGAAAAATAAATAGATAAATAAATAATTTAAACACAAAATTGATTTTTTTTTTCTTAAAAATCTCAAACAATTACTCATGCATCTAAGAATATCATATAATAAGGACATATGAATTTGCTGATAATTTGTTAAACAAAGTATTTACAAAAAGTGAAAGACAACTGCACAAAGATTATCTTCTTCAATTGCACTAATTGTTTATTATCATATTGTCTAGACCACCCTATTGTTTCCAAATAAACTAAAACCTTACAAAATTTTAAGTTAGAGATGCAAGAAAAAAAAAATCCAACAAAAATGTGAGAGAGAGAGAGAGAGAGGTGCTTAATTGTCAAATCCTCATTCCAATTTTCCTCTTATTGAATGTTAAAATTACATTAGTTTGAACTTATAATTGAGTTTGGGAACCTTGAAAAAATTTATCTGGTAGATTCTATTGTTAGTAAAAGTTTTTCTTTGAAGTGGTTTTTTCTCTAGAGTATTCACCATTAGTTTTTCATTTTGTCACCATGTTTTGCCTTCTTCTTGTGATTGATGTATGTGATTGTTGACATTTAATTTGATATGCTTCCACTAATTTTCATATAATTGGCATAATTCGGAATAATTAGTTAATTTACTAAGTAAACATCAACTTGGTCTAAAACTTAACTATCACTTATTAGTTTTAATTGAGTGTAGAAATGACGTCAATTGGCACAAACCAGTGACTGCCCACTCTACTCTTGTATTTTTTTTTTTCTTTTAAATTCACAAATGGTTGAATGGGCATAAAAAAGAAAATATTGGATTGTCAATTATGCTTAGAATTTAATATTTTTTATTTGCATTATGAAAGTTATGACATAAGAAATGTATTTGAAATATAATTCTTTATATTTATTTGGATCATTTTAGTTAATTTTGCAATTTTTACTAATTTAATATATTTATTTATCTTTTAAATAATTATTATATTAATTATAACGTTATCACAGTTCAACCTTAGTTGAACCTTGGTCCGACCTTAAAAATTTTGAACCTTTCTCTTTTCAAGTTGTTTGAACGATCCAGGTCTAAAAACCATATTTACCACTGTTAGGTTCTAAGCACTTAGGAACTAATGTATTAGAACTCTAATTTGTATTGTTTGCAAACCATGATTAAAATAGGTTGTTTAGTCTTGTTTTAGAGTTGCTCAAAGTATGTATTTTATGTAAAGTTGGAATCAAGCTATTGCAAAATTCATTGTGCATTTCGACCTGGCTCGATCGATTGAAAGTTAGGCTCGATCGATCGAAAGTCGGCTAGAATGTTTTTTCGCAGAATTTTCCAACTCAGCCCTAAGCCCATATAACGTGTAGGGTTTTATGTTTTGCCCGAAGTATAAAAGGGAAAACCTGGCCACATTTTAGAGGTTGCTCTGTTTGCTCTGTGTGTGAATTTTTTGTAAGATCTAGAGGTGTTTGCCTTCACATATGCTTAGGATTATCAAGAAGGAGATTCTATTGAGAGCTTGATGATCATTCAGTTGCTGTACTAAAGAGCTTAAAGAAACACAAGCGGGTGTGCTTGTGCTTGTTGGAGAATCCAAGAAAGAAGGAGTTTGTGGTCTCAGAGCTTGCACATGATCGTGTCAGTAAGTTTTCTATTGGTGGGTAGCAATAGAATGTTAGTGGTTTAAGTTCTGTTATAAAAACTTTGATTCTTTCATAGTGGATTTAGTTTTACCTTGAGGATAGCTAGGTTAAATCCTCCTCAGGTTTTTTACCAGTTTGGTTTTCCTAGGTTATCATATCGTGTGTTCTTTATTTTTCGCACTTTGCATGATATGATTTATATGTGTTAACCTAGAACTGCATAATTTACCTAAGTTAATCACTTGGCTAAATAACTAGGTTAACCTGATTGTGTTTTAAGGGGTCTAAAAACAAACAAGTAGTATCAGAGCAGGTTGCTCTTTTGTTATAAATCTTTTGATCTCTGAGCTGATTCTTGACCCTTGTTGTCATGGAACATGAACACTCTCCAGTTGTTCCTCCTTATTTTGATGGGAATAATTATGCTTATTGGAAAGTAAGGATGAAAACATTCCTGAAATCTATTGATGAGAGAGTCTGGAACTCCATTGAGTACGGATAGAAGAAGCCCACTACTCATTTGAGTGAGTGGCAAACTTCTCAGAAAGAAGCAGCCACTTTCAATAGCAAAGTTATAAATGCTATTTTCAATGCTGCTTCTATGGAGGAATTTAAGAGAATCTCTAATGTAGGGGTTGCTCATATTGCTTGGAATATCCTCCAAACTGTGCATGAAGGCACAAAGGCAGTCAAAATTAATAAGTTGCAGCAATTAATTTCTAGATTTGAAAGCATTAGGATGTCTGATGATGAATCTTTTGATGAATTCTATGCTAAACTTAATGAAATTGTTAATTCTGCATACAACTTGGGTGAAATCTATGATCAACCTAAAATTGTTAGGAAGATTCTTAGATCTTTAACTGAAAATTTTAGACACAAAGTTACTACCATCACTGAGAGCAAGGATGTGGAGTCTATTCTTGTTGATGAACTTGTAGGATCTCTCCAGTCCTGTGAGTTGGAGCTACCCAAAACTAACAAATCCAATTCAATAGCTCCTAAGTCAGTTGATGATGTTGAGGTTGGTGGATTTGATGATAAGCTCTCTGTTACAGAGATTGCTTACCTTGCCAAGAACCTTAGGAATTTCCTTAGAAACAACAACAGAAGGGCAAAATGTAAGAACACTATTGAACCTAGAAATTTTAGAAAGAATGATCACACTAAGGTTAACAACACTGAAAAACCTAGAGAAAAAGTAGATCAATCTCCTAATAATTTAATGGGTCCTCAATGTTTTGGATGTCAAGAGTATGGTCATGTGAAATCTGAATGTCCTACATACTTGAGTTCTAAGGGTAAGGCTATAGCTGTAACCTTTAGTAATAATGAAGTTTTCGATGATGAGTCTGGTTTTGACGAGGATGGAAACTTTATTGCTTTTGCTGCTACTGCTGTAGTCAATGAAAGTGTGTCTGTTGAAGAGAACCCTTCTGTTGGGGAACTTTCTGAGGATGCAGATCTTCAAGAAGCCTACAACAAACTTTGCAAAATTGCTGCAAAGGATGCTATGAATGTTGAATTAGGCTTAAAGAAAATTGCATCTCTTGAGCTTGATAAGAAAAATTTGCTTGTAAAACTGTTTGATGCTAATGAACTTTTGAACAATGTGAAAACTGAGAATATGCTTTTGCATGATAAAGTTAAGAATTTGGAACTTGATTTATCTGTTGCTAGATCTGCTAGTTCTAAACTTGATCATATGCAGAGTGTTCAAAAGTCTCCTTCTGACAAATCTGGATTAAGTTTTGTAGAAAGAATCTCTATGTCTACACCAAATTCCAGAAACTTTGTTCCTTCTTCTTCCTCTGAACCCCCTGTGAGTGAGGTTATGAGTGAGACTGTTAAATCTGTAGAGGTCACACCTCCTAGGAAGATTAAGGTTGATCTGAAAGAGTCCAAACCTAAGGAGTCTACCCTTTCTAAGGACAAGTTGCATGGTAAGCCTGCTTGGGTTTGTCATTTTTGTAGAAAGTCTGGGCACATTCGTCCAAACTATTTCAAGATGCAAGCTGCTAAGCAAGCAAATAAGCCAAAAGTACTTGTGCCTCAAGCACAAGATCCTATGGTACTTATTGGTGAATTGGAAGGCTCTTAACCTTTATTCCAATCCTGGAGTTGGAAATCACTCTAATGTGAATAAGAACTCCAATGCTCAAGGTACATCTAAAATGTTTGAATGCAAAAGACTCAATCTAATTGAGTCTTTCAGACATGGTCCTTGTGCTTCATTGCTCTACTCTTTGTGACCATTGTTCTTTGGTTTTTTGTTTTCTTTGTTTCTAGGATTTGCATTGCATAACATTTATGCATTTCATTCTAGGACTGTTTTTGTTTCTTCTTTTCAAAATAAAATAAAAAATTAAAAAAAAAAAGGAGAAAAGGGAAGCAAATTGTGTTTTGTATTTATTTTCTTGGTTTTGAAAACAAGGTTGGTCAATTAATTTACACATAACATGTCTTTGTACCTTGTTTAGCTTGGATAAGCTTATTTATTGCACTTTACTAGTTGAAGCTTTGTAGTGCATGTTGTGTGGGAAAGATGTTTATGGTTTTTGATCACTTTGTCTTGACCTTGAAGTCACATATCTCAGACTGTCGGACTTGATCCTTTTGAGAAAAGCATAAATAACCATCTCACCACTATTCACTAGCCAATCATGAACACCTTAGTGCATATCGTAAGATTTTGTACTCAAGATAGTATAGCACATGCACAAAAACAACATAAGGTGTAGCCTCGGTTTAAATGCTTAAAATTGGTGTGTACATTATTGGACTTAAAGTTAAATCAAACAACTAAAATTGGTGTGTACATTATCCCTGCTATTTTAATAAGTTTTTGATAAATTAAATTGGTGTGTACATTATGAGGCAAATCAAGAAACTTACATGATTGCAAGCTTATGATCTAGGAGATGTGAGAGTTATATGATGTAACTCTTTAGGTGATAGTCTCTTTTAAATTCTATGTGATGAATTTTGTAGATTTTGTGTTTGATTTCTATTCACATATCACCTCACATGTATCTCAAGCTTTTGCTAGTTGCATACACTACACAAGTTACTCTTTGCTAAACTTTGTACATGTTATTGTGTGTGTTTTTGGTCTAACCAACCAAGTTTGAAAATACCTTGAGTTTTATGCAAAACATATTTGATGCTTGAGAATTTAAGGAGAATGTATTGAAAATCTTCATTTTGGGAAAACTGGGTTTAAAACTTGTGTTTTTGAAAAGCATTTCATCTCATACTCATGCATTTTATTTACAAAATTCAATGCTTTAAGGAGTTTCTTGCAAAACTGCTTTGTTTTTTTCAAATATTTTGTTTTTCCAGAACTTCGATCGATCGCGGTTGTTTTTCAATCAATCGAAATTACAATTAAAAATTTAGGTGAGCCTGGGTTGTTTCGATCGATCTAAACTAATTTTCGATCGATCGATTGAAACTATTTTTCGACCAATCGAAAATCATATGAGAGGTTTTTTAAAATCTGATTTTCGGTTGAGTCAAACACTTTTTCAAAAAGTTCTTTATCTTTTCTCTCTCCATACGTCTCGGTCAAGGCTCCAATCAAATCTTTCGTCGTTTTCCTTCAATTTTCTTCAAGGGTTTTTGTCTATATACACCAGTAAGACCCTTATACCCTTCCTTTTGCATATATTTTCATTTTTCATGCATAAAATCATGGATTTTTAGGGAAATTTCGAACCTATGAAAAATTTGGGGTTTTTGGTGTTTTTGATCTTTTCTTTCACAATTGATCACTGGGTTTTTGTTATTGGATGTTATAAACATGATCTTTGGTGTTTAATTTGATCAATTTGGTGACTTGTGAAAAATTGAAAATTCTAGGGCTTCATTTTGTCCAAATTGGGGCTTTTGTTCAAATTAAGTTTAATTGATGAAATTGGCTTGTTGGATTAATTAATTTGGTCATAATAAACTATTGTCTATCTTGTGTGATGATCAATTGGTCAATTTTCTAAAAATTCAACAAGTGGTTTTTCTAAATTTTGGGGTTTTTGTTTTAAACTCTATGCTCAAGCCAATTTTGTCATTTTAAACTTAAATTGAACTTGTTATCACTACATTAGAGCATGCATCATGACATTTATCTGTTCATGCATCATATAGATTGTTATTTTTATATTGTTTTGTGCTAACTTGCAGTCCGCCCTTGGTTTTTGTTTTTTTTTTGTTCTTTTTGGTTCTATCCTTGTGTCTTGTCCTTACCCTAGCACCATGCCTAGGAAGACTAGAGCTAATAGGTTTCCCCCCCCCCCCCCCCTCCCACCTTCTCCTCCTTCTTTTGACTGTGAAAGGTTTTCGAGTGAGAAAAATCAAGAGACCTTTGAGAAACTGAACCTTAATAGAAAGATATGAGTTAAGCATAAGAAGTTATTAGATGAGATTGATCCTACCATTAGGGCTAATTTTGATCATAGGGGCTGGTTGCCATTGTTGGATATTTCTGATCCTCCTCCTCCTGTTACCCTGATTAGAGAGTTCTACTCGAACATCTCTATCCACGTCTATGATTCCAACATTTTAATAAAGAGTTGGATACGAGGTGTAGAGTTCACCATTACTCCTATGACAATGGCTAATGCTCTTGGGGTACTGTTGGTCCAGCACCCTGTCTATCCCTATGATGAGTCTCCTCCCTTGCACTATCTCTTCTTTAGGATAGCGTGTCATTCTTTGTGGCTTATCTCTCATCTTCACAACATTCCTCTTGAGCGGTGTGTCTTTTTGTACGCCCTTGTTACTGATGCTCCTATCAATTTTCCTTATTTGTTTCTTCGTTCTTTGAGTAAAGTTTATAGGAGTTCTTCTACCGCTCATGCTCTTGTTCATCCTATTTTCATTCATAGGATTTTGTTGTATCTCGGTTTAAAGGACTTCCCCGCTTCTGTGTCTGTACACATAGTTGCCCCTATAGGTGCCTCCTTTCTTAGGCAGAGGGCTACTCATATGCGAGTTGGCTCTAAACATCCTAGGGCTAAGGCTTCTGGTGTCGCACCTCCTTTTCCTTCTGCTACAGGTCCTACTACTTTTGGTGAAGCGTCTGTTGCTCCTATTGTTGATGCTGCTACTGCTTATGTTCCTCCACCATCTACTTCGAATGACTTTGACATTCATCGTACGTTGGAGACTATCATGACTGTTCAGGCGGCTCATGGTCAGATTTTGGTGGACATGCTTGATGAGCTCCGTGCTTTGAGAGCCAATTTGGTGCATCTTCGACATTCGCCTTCGCCATCTCCTTTTGATGATGGACTCTGATTTCCCTTTGGCATTCCGTCACAAAAAGGGGGCGTACATTTGGAGTAGATTTTGGACTTTGGACACTTGTAGAGTTTTGGAGTTAGGGAGATTTTTGTTCATTGAAGCTTGTAAATCTATTTAGATTGTATCTAGGTGCCTCTTTGTGTATACATTCTTTTTGGTTCTTGATGTATTGTTTTTGGGCTTTTCATGATAGGGGGAGATACTTTGTTAGATACATTGTTTTATATGTTTCTTGTTTCACTGCTCATTGATTTATATTTATGAGTTATTCATGATATATGTCTTTGTTTGTGTTTTGTGAAGTCAAGAATTTATTTTATTTTACTTGTATTTTCCACATGTGTCTATGTGTTTGTTGAGTATTTTAGGAAATACATTTGATTTAGTCATGCTGCTGTCTACACTTGCAACTGATGGATAGTAGTTATGTTGAATTTTTTAAATGGGCATTTTCTTTGTAAATGGCTTATACTTGTAACTTTGAGCATTATGTTTTGTGTTTTGTCACAGATTGCCAAAAGGGGAGTTTGTTAGGTTTTAAGTATTTAGGAACTAATGTATTAGAACTCTAATTTGTATTGTTGGCAAACCATGATCAAAACAGGTTGTTTAGTCTTGTTTTAGACTTGCTCAAAGTAGGTATTTTATGTAAAGTTGGAATCGAGCTGTTGCGAAATTCATTGTGCATTTCGGCCTGGCTTGATCGATCGAAAGTTAGGCTCAATCGATCGAAAGTCGGCCAAAATGTTTTTCTGCAAAATTTTCCAACTCAGCCCTAAACCCATATAACGTGTAGGGTTTTATGTTTTGCCTGAAGTATAAAAGGGAAACCCTAGCCACGTTTTAGAGGTTGCTCTGTTTGCTGTGTGTGTGAATCTCTTGTGAGATCTAAAGGTGTTTGCCTTCACACATGCTTAGGATTATCAAGAAGGAGATTCTATTGAGAGTTTGATGATCATTCAGTTGTTGCACTAAAGAGCTTAAAGAAACACAAGTGGGTGTGCTTGTACTTGCTAGAGAATCCAAGAAAGAAGGAGTCCGTGGTCTCGGAGCATGCACATGGTCGTGTCAGTAAGATTTCTACTGATGGGTAGCAATAGAATGTTAGTGGTCTAAGTTCTGTTGTAAAAACTTTGATTCTTTTATAGTGGATTCTGTTTTACCTTGAGGATAGCTAGGTTAAATGCTCCCCAGGTTTTTTACCTGTTTGGTTTTCCTAGGTCACATATCGTATGTTCTTTATTTTCCGCACTTTGCATGATATGATTTATATGTGTTAACCTAGAACTACATAATTTACCTAAGTTAATCACTTGGCTAAATAACTAGGTTAACCTGATTGTGTTTTAAGGGGTCTAAAAACAAACAACCACATTAACAAGTGTGAAATGTTTTGTCAAATTTTGTGTCTACCCTAATCACCAAAAAAACAGTTTCTATATCTTGCGCACAAGATTCACAATGAGCTACAAAATGGGCCAAAATTTTATTTATCTTTTAAATAATTATTATATTAATTATAACGTTATCATAGTTCAACCTCATTTGAACCTTGGTCCGACCTCAAAAACTTTGAACCTTTCTCTTTTCAAGTTGTTTGAATGATCCAGGTCTGAAAACCATATTTACCACATCAACAAGTGTGAAATGTTTTGTCAAATTTAGTGTCTACCCTAATCGCGAAAAAAACAGTTTCTGTATCCTGTGCACAGGATTCATAATGGGCTACAAAACGGGCCAAAATTTTATTTATCTTTTAAATAATTATTATATTAATTATAACATTATCACAGTTCGATCTCAGTTTAACCTTGGTCTAACCTTAAAAAATTTGAACGTTTCTCTTTTCAAGTTGTATGAACGACCTGGGTCTGAAAACCATATTTACCACATCAACAAGTGTGAAATGTTTCGTCAAATTTTGTGTCTACCCTAATCACCAATAAAACGGTTTCTATATCCTGCGCACAGGATTCACAATGGGCTACAAAATGGGCCAAAAATTTATTTATCTTTTAAATAATTATTATATTAATTGTAATGTTATCACAGTTCGACCTCAGTTGAACCTTGGTTCAACCTTAAAAACTTTGAACATTTCTCTTGTCAAGTTGTTTGAACAATCTAGATCTAAAAACCATATTTACCACATCAACAAGTGTGAAATGTTTTGTCAAATTTTGTGTCTACCCTAATCACCAAAAAAACGGTTTTTATATCCTGCACATAGGATTCACAATGGGCTATAAAACGGGCCAAAAATTTGTTTATCTTATAAATAATTATTATATTAATTATAACGTTATCACAATTTGACATTGGTTGAACTTTGGTCCAACCTTAAAAACTTTGAACCTTTCTCTTTTCAAGTTGTTTGAACAATTTGGGTCTAAAAACCATATTTACCACATCAACAAGTGTGAAATGTTTTGTCAAATTTTGTGTCTACCCTAATCACAAAAAAAAAAAAAAAAAAACGGTTTCTATATCCTGCGCACAAGATTCACAATGAGTGCTACAGCTTGGGCCTATCGGCCCAAGCCTCCACTCCATGGACTAAGCGTTAGAAAATCTCCCATTAAAAACCACGTAACATCATTTCGAGTCGGGTCGGGTCTTCATCTGAATTAAACACAACTAGACTCCACAAAACCCAACAGTTTATGTAATATTTAATTTTTTTGATGTCATATTTAAAGAGTGAGAGATAGAGAGAAATGTGATAAGATAGAGTTCAATTGATGGGGTGTGGCCATGAGTCGTCAAACATGAGTTTCGGCCATTGGATTAGACCATGAGATAGAGAAAGTTCACATCATCGATTTTCAGACATGGGTTTATGGGTAAGAATGATTTTCGGCATGGATCTACAGGGAATATAGGTTTTTGGCTCAGGTTTATAGGGAATATGGGTTTTTGGCCAAGGGTTTTAGGGACAAAGAATATAAAAAAAGTATGGAGATTTTGGGTGTGGCATGTTGTGGGTCTTTGGAGATTTTTGATTGAGACTAGCTAGACTTTGGAATTTGATGATTTTGCTTGTGTTTGAGAAAATATGGGCTTTAGGATTTATTATTTTGTATTTAAGCTAAAATTTTTGGGTTTTTTGTGTTTGTTTTTGAAGAAAATTTATAGGTTTATTGGTTCGTTGAAGATTGGTTTGTTTACTGGGTTTATGGGTTTGAAGGGGTGTCCACAGGTCAGTCTGGGTCTGGTTTATGCCCAACCTGACAGAATCGAGTGGAGGAAGTTCAAACCTATCGCCGACTGGAGAGGGTGTCAGATTAGAGCGGTAGGATTCGTGCCAGAAAGTGGTCAGTTCAGCATAAACTGTCCACCGTGTAAAAATCAACCCTAAATATTTTATTTTAGACAAAATTTTACAGACCTGGCGAAGATCAATCCGATGAGATTTCCACCAAATCTGGTTGAGATCTCACTAGATTTGGTGAGATATCCCCGAATCTGGCATAAATCTCATTGGATCTAAAGTATTTTGACCAAAAACTTGCCAAAAAAAGCTTGAATCACCGGATTTTGGTAAGGTTGAGGTCAGGTTGGTTGAGGCGAGTTTTAGAGGAGAGAACCTGCCAACCAACCCACCAAAGTTGGTTTATTGGATCTGTAACCCGTTGCCGATTGTTGGAGCCGGTTTTTGGGATCTATAACCCACCGTCGACTATTAGAGCTCTTAGGTCAGTTGGATATGTCTTGATTTGGGGAAGAACATGAAGAACATGTTCTTATGTTCTACCCCAAAAAAAAAAAAATATATATATATATATATATATAATGAAAAGCAACAAAAAAATATTTTATTATTTAATTTAATTAGATTGAAGGTTTGCTACGTAGACAATTTCCATTATTGAGATGACAGTAGTGACCAATATGGTAACGATTTTCGATTTTGAGGGGGCAACATAGGCGCTCCAAAAAAGTAGAGACCAAAATGAAAATTGGCTCAAAATATAGGGGCCAAAAGTATATTTTTGCCTAAAATATATAAAAAACCTCAATTTTAGCTTTTGCCTTAAACCCCCAAAAGCATCAAGTCATCCTTGACCTCTATTACAACAACTTAATTTGATGTGAAACAGGGTTTTACCTATTTCAACAAAATATTTTGATGTGAAATAAGTGGTTACTTATTGCAACAACATTATTTTGATGTGAAATAAGGTTTAACTATTACAACAATACATTTAGATGTGACAAGGTAATTTTTGCAACAATCTTAAATTGATATAATACATTTAAGTTACTATTACAACAAAAAGTATATTTTTCATCTATTACAACAATATATTTTGATGTGAAATAAGTGGTTACTTATTGCATCAATATATTTCAAAATAAAATAAGGTTTAGTTATTACAACAACACATTTAGATATAACAAATTAATTCTTGCAACAATCTTAATTGATGTAATAAATTTAAGTTACTATTACAACAAAAAACAACTCACAGATGCAATAGTATATATATTACTCAAATTATTTTTGTTGTTGTAATATTACTTGTTGTAATAGGTCTTTTTTCTTGTAGTATAGGTGACTATCATCCGAGTCAAAGGAAAAATATTTAGGTAATCTCGGAGTATAGTGAAATAGGGCTCCCTCCTCTCATATTCATAATGGATCCTACTATGAATTTAATGAGTGGACCCCACCACAATTATGAGAAGAGAAGACACCAAAAACCGTACTCTGAGAGTACCTAAAAATTACTGGATCTAAAACCTTTGTTTCTAATGTGAAACTGCAACCACCGCACACCATTGGTGCGATAGTCACTCTACAAGTATAAGTACTTGTAGAGTGTGGAGGATAAGGGCCGGGGTTCAAGTTTTCAGGAGGAAACTTCACACACATATACACTTAGATTAGGCTAGAGTAGAATTTCTATCTTGTATCTAAAAAAAAAAATGTGAAACTGCAAATAGTTTCTATGTAAGAAGCTTATCTTTATGTATTGAGTTTTAACATTTAAATTATTATTATATAACATACATAGAACCTTTTTCAAAATTTTTTTTTTTAAAGGCACACTTGCTTGGCATGCAATTAATCAGTCTCAAACTTGTTTGCTCTCTTTGTCTCAGTATATGTTACACTGTCAGGACAAAATGGGCTTTTGCCCTTTTCAACCAAATTAATTAGCCTTATGCCCTCCTTCCCAAACTAAATAGGGAAATGCTCCTCTTTTAAAACTCGATTTTCTCAAAATCGAGTTATAAAAAAAAAAAAAAAATCTAGAGCCCTATAGCAGCGTTTTTAAGGACCTATAGTGACGTTTTCAAGACTTATAGTGACGTTTTTTAACTCGACTTCCATTAAATCGAGTTATAGGCAATTTTTTTAATTTTTTTTTACCTATAACTCGATTTCATATAAATCGAGTTACAAAACGCGACTATAGGTCTTGAAAACGTTACTATAGGTCCTTAAAAACGCCGCTATAGGACCTAACTCGATTTATTAAAAATCGAGTTTTAAAAGAGGGGCATTTCCCTAATTAGTTTGAGAAGGAGGGCATAAGGCTAATTAATTTAGTTGAAAAGGGCAAAAGCCCATTTTGTCCTACACTGTCATGCATACCTCATGATGAATAATATGTAATCTTATCATTCTTTCCTATGTTGCGAAGCCGCCTGCCCACTTAATTGTTTTCCACATAAACGATAATGATGCTGCTATTCGCATGGAGTGAAAGTGGTGCATGAATTACCTCATTATTCTATCACATAAATATGGCGCCCTCTCTCTCTCTCGTTCAATCTATTTCTCTGAAAAGAACAATGTGAAACTCTAAACCTGCCACATTTTCTTTGAAACTCATGATAAATTTGCTAAATATGATTCATCAAAATATGAATATGTTATATGGAAAAAGTGGGCTGAGACAGAAAAGCAAAAGCAAAAGCTTATTGGTCTCCTCAGTGTGTGGAAATGGAATTTTTATGATTTTATTGTCTTTAGGCTTTCTCTTGCACCAATGTCAATCAGAGAATGTATCTCATTGCATAGGAAGACACTAATAAAAGTAGGGAAAGAACAAAGAAACGAGAGGGTCCTACGAATTAGAAACATTCTCCAGGGCAGATGATGGGCAAGTAAAGATTAGAAAGAACACGATCGAACACTTTAGGTTTATATATTTATATGTTTATTTTTTACATAACTCGATAGTTAGAGAGATAGGATTTGGACATTGAATATTCTGTTGGAAACACGAGGAGATATTGGTTGAGTTATAAGATTCAAATTACCAATAGATTTAATTAAATCATATGGTCTTAATTAATTTAATTAGGTTTTAGTCAATCAATTAGGAGAGCATTCCTAATCAATGGTATGCATAATGTAGCGAACGTTGATAGATGGTCTCCATTGACATAGAAAGTGAATTATATTTTCTTACTGCAAGAGATTTCAGTAAGATGTTAATACATGAATAAATTTTTTGAAAACAAATTATTACTATTTTTATTTTATCTCATCACAAGCCTTTTTTTTTTGTGTGACTTTTTGTATGCACTTGCCGTCTTTGAAGCACTGACACATCTAGAAGGGTGCCACACTGGAGTCCGACTTTTTTTTTTTTTTCTTTTTTTTCCTTGGATTCGCGTCGAACTGAGCTGATTCGGCCAGAATTGGGCCGTATCGGGTCGTATCAACTGGCAATCGAAATAGCTTTGAATCATGCCGAAACAACCGAAATCAGCTTTGACAAACATCCTAAATCTATTATTCCTCAATTTTATTCTGAATATTCGTTGCTTCTTTTGTGTTTCTTGCATTCTTTCTTTGTTTTGTGGATCAAGGCCATAGTAATGTGTTTTTTAAGAATATTTTAATAGTAAAAATATATAGAAAATATAAATAAAAATATTTTTAATAATTTTTTAATCGCCGCACCCCTCCGCACCCACACCCTACTTTTTCAAAAATTGCCGAATCCCGCACCCACACTCACACCCACACCCGAATCCGAAAACGCACCCATGCTTCATAGCTTGCCATTGTGCTGCCATAGGAGTAAGAGAGAGGTTGTTGAATTTCTTTTAATTAGTAATTTTAATTTAAATAAAGAGTTATACTTATATGAGTGTAACTTCAACTTATTTATCAAACTTTAACTACTTAATCTATTATAGTATTTTATTAAAAAAATTTTCTTTTTAACTTATCATTACCCAATCATTCATTGTAATGTCAGACCATTTCCCACTTCAGGATTTGACTTGATCATGAATTTCTTGAACGTACGCATGCTGTAATCTATGCTTGTAATACCGTGTATTCTTTATTTTATTTTTATTTTTCTTCTGGCTTCTCAGTTGTGAGAAAGAAACTAATGATTTTGTTCATCTTAGTGAAACTTACGGGACCTCAAAATGAGAGAAAGTTTGTTCAAATGGTTTTTTTGTTTGACTATGTTTGGTCAATGGCGCAACGATTCTCGGTGACTGCAATAATGAAGGAATAAAGGCAGTATATGTTAAAAAATGGAGTAGAATAAAGGAATCAAAAAATCGAAAACAACTAATATTTGGAATAGAAAATACTTCAACAAAACCAAAATTTGAAGCAAGCAAAGCTATGTTGTATGTGGGGAATATATAACATCCCACTCATGTAAGGGTTTGGTCGTATGTAAGAGAGTTGATATATATCTGTTCCATTGAAGCCCTCAAAAATTCTCCTTGCAATGTTTGAAGTTTTACCATGTTTAAACAAAAAACAAAACAAAACTTCCATCTTAATTAGTTTTGTAATTATAAGAAGGTTGGAACCATTCTCATCCCCCATATCCTTCTATTGTAATTGTTTTCGTTTTGTTTTCCAGAATCTCCCTAACTTTTGTTCGTTGATTATTTATCAAGGGAAAAGAAAAATATTTAAATTCCTAACCTTTAGTATAAGGGCACCCACAAGGACAAGTGAGCACGTCATGCTTGATTGCTATAACATGTTTGAGGGGTTTCATGGAGATATTGTGGTTTATTAATGGTCCACGAGACAAAGACTAATTAGTTTTACAATTTTATCTATTTATAATATGATTGTAATAACAATGAAGAGAGGAGATTCGAACCCTAATTAACCTAATAGAGAAAAATAGGCTATGCCACTGGACTATAAGGCTTTTTATAATTAATTTTACAATAATATATGCCTTTTTATTATTATTATTATTATTATTATTATTATACATCTATAATTAAAGTTAAGAACATTTGAATCTTAAATATCCCTGTTGAGAATACCAATAAGTGTCAATTAAATTAGAAATATTTTGACAGTTTTGCAATGTTAATTAGTTAGCTGATTGCAAATGTGACCAAAGGCGGTTAAGGTGCCTTGAGAGCATTTATGTTACAGAAAGTTAAAGTTAACTTTAGGACATGTCTACTATTAGACACTACTCTATGTTTGGTTTGAGGGAAAATGAGAGAAGGGAGAAGAAATGAGTCATTGTCCTTTGTTTGGCAAGAAGAGAATAGAGGGGAGAAATAAAATGAATATTTCTATAGATCCCACCAATTTTTTTTTTTTTTTTAACTTTCCCTCCAAATTCATAGAATTACTCGTATATACTTAAAATAATTTTGACTTTTTGTGTGAAATTAAATTTATATCATTATTTCTTTATAATTAAATTAAAAAGATAAAAAATCTCTCTCTCTCTCTCTCTGTCTCTCATGTGTGTTTAGCTTACCTCTATGCTCAATGCATTGGATGCAACACATATATAACACATGTTTGTGTTTGTTTAGTACAATGCAGCACTGAACCGAAACTTCACCTTTTTATTTTTTTTTATGTTGCTCATTATGTTGATCAATTAATGAAATCAACTCTGTATTGATCTCTATTTAATAAATCAACAATTAAGGACAATCTACAAGCTAATCTTATGTAGAAGTGAGTGACATAGGAAATTGGTTAATGGTTAGTCCTTAATTAGAAGTATTTTATCTATGTAAAAGTGAGTGACATGGGAAACCAGGTCTCATTATTAAAGATTTAATGGCTATTCACAAACACTAGTTTTGTTATAAATCAATCACAATCAGCTATGAAAAAATGGGGAGTAAGATGTCGTTTACCTACACTTTGTTCTTTAAAAAAAAGGACTTTGCATAAGTGAAATAGAGTTTGTCATTAATACAATAATGTAAGAGACACGTCGTAGCTGTCACCGCTGCAACGAAAAGAAAAAGACCAGTAGTACATTTTGTATCTTCTCAATTAAAGTATGGCGTAGTGAAATTCCAAAACATGTCTGTTTGATTTTTTATGTGCTCCGCTGTAGCCACACATCCACTTGTCTTTATCCTACACGCAAGTCTCATGGGACAAATAATATTTATGGATGATGAGTAATCAATAACTTCTTTTACTGCATCTACATATTTTATGATGCTTCTGGGAAGATGGCATTAGTGACTCCTAGGAAGGTTTTGGAATTGATAAAGATTCTTTACTATAGTCCTCTGCTCTGCGAGAAAGTATAACACATTTTGGTAATATCAGCTCAACACTTGTTTTAGTATTTTTTACTCAATAAATAAGTGACACATGTTTCAAAAAATTACATCAGACTATTCTAATAAATTAATCACAATCTTCTATACTATCGGAAAGATAAATTAATCATTTATTAAAGTAGTCTAATGTGGTTTTTTTGAAACAAGTGTCACTCATTTATTGGGTAGGAAATAACAAAATAAATGCTGAGTTGGTATTACCGAAATATGATATACTTTCTCCTACTCTGCATGCTAAAAAATGGTATGCTGTGAGTTATTCTAATAACAAATTCAATTTCACATCTATTTTTACAATTATCTCGTGAGAAATGTTATGTTTATATCATTTTTATAACACTTTCCTAATAAATTTTACATGATAAGTTGGTGATAGTTCTAATTTAAGTCTACTATTGAAATTATATATTTTTTTTTTATCAACTAGTAATAGTCAGTAAGAATTTGTCATTTAAGATTAGTTGAAAGTGTAGTAAAAATATTGTAAATATAGCAATTCTCTTATCCTATTAGCAAATTGTGACTCTGCCTATCACTTTCACTTTTACGAAAAAATCTTTTATGCGCAGAACATATGAGACCAACGTCTCACTAATATGAAGGTCCCATGCGTGTGAGACCCAAATATCAGTGTAGAAGATACTTTCACTACTTTCACATGTACTTACTAATTTATTTTCACCATTCACATGCATTCATATTGAATAATTGTAAAAGAATGTGTGAAATTGATTGTGTTCTTTGAAATTTTCCCTCCGGTATTGGTCTCAGACTCTCCTAAAATCCTTTCAAACTAATCAAAGATTTGAAAATTTTGGATATTAAAGTTGGAACCAGCTTTGATGTTATGAGCTGCGACTCTCCTAAAATCCCTTCAAACTAATCAAAGATTTGAAAATTTTGGATATTAAAGTTGGAACCAGCTTTGATGATATGAGCTGCAAGCCTTAGCCCACACTACCCTTAAAAAAAAAAAAAAACCCTATCTATTAATGTGGTAACTGATTGTATGATGAGACTTATATTATCCACTAATCTAAAGACCATTGAGGAAGAGGATTTAGACATTATATTTTTTATTGAAAACTCGGAAAATTGTCATTTAATCTAAAGATCATAAACAGCTTATTGCTATCAAAAACAACAACAACAAAAAATACTACTACTTGATATAAAGTTATTAACCACTAAATAATATACTTTTAGGACAAATGTAAATGTTGTTAAATTTTCGATTTCTTTATCAAGATATTTCTAAGATTCTGAAACCCAATAAGTGGTCCGCTTCCATTAGGAAATTTCTACGAATTTGACAGTGGTGGGGTTCTGCCGCGTTAATATGGGTGTTTATATTACAATTTCTTGACGATTAGTTCATAAATTATGAAGTGTTATTGTCTAATACAGTGCTTATTAGAAGCAAATCATTGAAAAGAAAAACCACAAAGCACAACCAATAAAGAAGGGACCGCACCAAATTGGCATTTACCACACACACGTGAGTCACATGTAGAAGAGGTACGCTCCCTCGGTTTTATGAAAATCGAAATGGCCCCCAATGGTTTAAAAAGTGGCTCAAGATTTTCCAAAACGATGGGACTCAATTGAATGGTGGTCTGACATCTAACCCAGCCTTGTCTATTGATCATGTGAACTCTGGCTCCATTGCTACTTGGTAACCAAATGGCCATGTTAAACCTTCAATTTGCGATCAACAACCACAAAAAGAGATTGAAGGGCCCCCATTCTATCTCTTTTCTTTGAACTATACAAACAAGAGACAAAAAGAGATTAAGAAAGATAATCATTTCTAATTATTTTTTTTTTAGAGAAGATAATTATTTCTATTCAATTTGTGCTCAATTGGCAATATCATTGAATTTCACATGATACATATGTTATGCACGCACTATGGTTTATTTATTAAAAAACTGCATGCCCTATGGTTTATGCATCAAACTTTATCTACCAAATGATTCTAACCAAAAAAAAAAAAACACCTTTGCCTATATTTTGTGAAGTTGTCTTATAAAGAAAGAAAGACAAAGCCTAAAATTTTGGATGTAGCTTTTCGCTGAATTTTCCAATTACTTAGTGTCATGCTAGTCTTTGTAAATGACATGAAAAGATGTGATTAGTTTTTATGTTACTTGGGGCCCTTTTTTCTTTTGGCTAAACTCTTGGACATAATTAGGAAAAATTTTAGACCTTACCCAAAACTTAATAGAAACTCCAATTGCAATGCAAAGCAGCCAAAAACTCACATATGCAGAAAGCTTGTTTGGTTAAAAACTCACATATGAAAAATTTTGGACCTTGCCCAAAACTTCATAGAAAACCCCAAATCCAAGGACAAGGAAGAACAAGAGAAGGTGGCAGTAAAAGCCGGTGTGCCAGCTGCAACTTCACTGAAAATGTGTACTCTGTGATGAATTTATCGGCCCTACTCTCACTGTAGCAGTGCTGATCTTGGACCCAAGGGAGGGTTTGTACCACAGCTGTTCATAGCATTTAGCCACTGTGCTATAAGGGACCATTTGTTCCTATATGCAAAAGATAGTTAATGTATTTGGCTCGAAACCACGTACCCTTGAACTATATATCAAGCACCCCAGTTGGTAAATGTAATCATCGAGTAATGCCACAAACTATAATTTTTGCTACAAGGCCTCAAAGCATTAGGCTCTAACATATTACATGCAAAATGTGACACTATTCTTGGAAAGAGGAAGGAGAGCACTTAGCCCAATACTTTATTTCATGCTATATACGACATTAGTTAATATTATCCCCCACATAATCTAATATTTAGTATCATTATAGGACCTGGTTGAAGAGCTTTACGATTATGGAAGTGTGTTGGTCAGATCGGTATGCTTTGACTCAGTCAAGTTCATAATTAATTTGTTGTACTTATCTCTTTTTCTTGATAATCTTGTTTAGAACATTTAGATTAGTAATGAATAGATTAATAATTAATAGTCAGTTACTTAGGTGTCGTTTACATTTTACTGATATATGGTGCCTTTTCAAGATTCATGTGATGTTGATTTAGGAGAGCAGCTGGCACTTTATTAACTATTCCATTAATTACATATTTAAACATAAGGAAAAATGTTATAAAAGTTAGAACCCCTAAAATCTTCTGGTGCAGGTGCATTTTGAGAATGAGGTTAAAAACTTTTTTGGATTTATGTAATAAAAAAGGGAATCTATTTTAGTGAATCAATTCTTTTTGTTTATGTTCTAAGATGGATTCGTATCATATATTTTCCTCTTATTTTTTTATTTTTTTTTTTCACAGCAATAAGGAAGTGAAAAATTATACTTTGAGAGTATTTGTTGAGAAATATCAAAAAGTGTTAATTGCACTACAAAACTCTTAACTCTATTTCAAATTCTTCGAAAGCATAAATAATTGTTCTACGACTTCTATCATTTCTTATACTCACCTATATCAAATTTTAGGGAACTAATTAAACAAGAAATGTTTTATTATATGAGTTTATATCCAAATGAATCAAATATTTTGTGTTTATGCATATTATTCATCATTCAAATACCATGACCTTTCTTCTTCTTTTTTTCCTTTTATTTATTTATTTATTTTTAAGAGTACTCCCCAAATTTGTTTACAAAAAGTTTCAACGTAAGTAAATCATTTAAATGTTTCTAATTTCTTCAAAAAAAATCTTGCTAAAACAAAGCATTTCTTTAGTCTTATATTTCTTCAGTTAAAAAATTGTTATAACCTAATATTAAAATATTGCCATAAAATGTAATATATGATTTGTAAAATACTACTAAGAATTACTTGTCCAATATTGACTTTATTATAACATATAATTAAGGATAATATTGGGATCAATTAGCTTAATTAGTAAAGTCTCTTATGGTTGAGTAAAAAATTTAAAATTCAAATCCTTCATATACAACAAAGTCAAATATTGATATGTTAGACTAATAATAAATAACAAGTATCATGTAGTGGATGTCATAAGTTAAAATTAATGCAATTCAATTTTATTTATTAATATATATATATATATATATATATATATATTTATATCATATCTATAAAAGGAACATTTAATTTGAACTTCATTCACACAAAAAAAAAAAAAAAAAACTCATTGATTTGTTAACCTGATGAAAAATCACAAATAACAATTATTATGGAGTGAATATTATAGATTAAAATTAAATCGTATCTAAAAAATCAAATTCACAAAATTCTATCGTATTAAGAAAAAAAAGAAAAAAAATAAAGAGAAAAAGCATATAGAATCATAAAAATCTAATCGTTTAGAACTTTTTTATCATGGACTGCATTAAGTATCTGCTTGGATACTGAGTTTTACGTTTGCGTTTCACGTTTTGGCTTTTTTTTTTTTGTTTTTTTGTTTTTTTTTTTTAAGAAGCGCGTTTTTGTCTTTTCCGGTGGAATTTGTGTATTGTTCACGGGATCTACAAACTTTTTTTTTCACCAAAACTTTCATTAAAAATGGGTCCCACGGTACTATTCACACATTTAAAAATTATTTTGCTACATTGTTTTCATTTTTCAGTAAAATAAGCAGTATCCAAATACATCATAATTCTCTCTTTCTCATTTTTCTTTACGTCTTTCCCCTATTTGAAAGGGATGTCTGGATGAATATGATAAATTAACAATACGCAATTATATCATTGCACACTTTTAATGTGATGGTTATTTCATAGGTATAAGTGAATGTGGGATATGAGGAGTAATGGTTAAAGTTCAAGTTTTCAAAAGTAATTTTCACATACATACACTTAAATTATGATAAAGTGAAATTTTTATCCTGTAAAAAAAAAAAAAAAATTTAAATTAAAAAAAAATGAAAAAATAAAAAGGCAATTGCAACAGACACAAATTAATGTAGCCTCAGCTCTTGAGTTCTCTTTTCCACGTGAGTGAGAGAAAGTGACCAACATGCATATATGTATATTATATAAATTAATGTAGGTGCAGAGAGAGGACCAAGAAGTGAAGCTGAAGACTTGCAGTAGCACTGCTTCTTTTTCTGCACAGAAAGCGAAGCTTCTCTTTTCTATCATTATTACTCCCTCGAATCTCTTGCCTCAATGTTTCTAGCATTCTCTTCTTAACCCCCCTTTTTCAGTCAAAGAACACAAAACACATACAAACATAAATAATACTACTAGAACCCAACAAAAAAAGAAGAAAAAGAATGAGTCTTAGAGAGATGGAGTTTGAGCTTGAAGACCCATTAACAAGCTTCCAAGACCACCAATCTGATACTGTCCCAATTCTCTTCACCTCTGAATCTGATCACATGCCCTCACAAAACTTCTTAAACAGCTTAAAAACCAGTGATTCCCTTGCTTCTTTTCGTCGTGAAGCTATTTCTTATATGTCACAGGTAAATTTAATAAATATAGCACTATATATATATAATAAACAAATAGTTTTCAGTTTACCAAAAAAAAAAACAAATAGTTTTCTTGTTATCTTCTTGTACTTCGATGTGAAACTGTTCTGCTTCATTTTGCACAGTTTGCCAGAAATTTGGACCCGTTCGTACCCTACCTTGCTGTCACTTACATGGACAGGTTTATTTCAAAGCAAGAAATCCCGGTACATAAACAAAATCTGATTCTGAATCTTGTACTTTATTTTCTTTTTACACTGTCAATTTTCAGACTCAAAAAACAAGCATGTATATTCCATTAGTTCTTGGAAAACCAAAAGGAGCATTTGCTAGAAAAATCAAAACCCATTATGGAGAACCTAATTTTAGTCTTGTATATAAATATGCAGCAAGGAAAGCCATGGGTGCTTAGACTCCTTGTAGTGTCTTGCCTCTCCCTCGCTGCAAAGATGAAGAACACACCCCTCTCACTCTCAGATTTCATGGTAATTCTTTTTTATTTATTTCATGGCCTTCAATTGTAAATTAACTAAAAAGAATTATATTAAGAATATTACAACTTTTACTATATAATGTTACGATACTACCAATCACATTTATTATCACCTTAATTTATAAATGTTTTTGTACTAAAATTTGTAACAATTTTGGTATTCTTAAACTAAGAATGAATTGTTTGACATGAACTAAGTTATTGCAATGAAACAGAGAGAGGAAGATTGCATCTTTGACGCGCAGGCAATAAATAAAATGGAGCTTCTCATTCTTGATGCTCTAGAATGGCGAATGAGGTCAATTACACCTTTCCCATTTTTGCAATTCTTTCTATCTTTATCAAAATTCCAAGATCCAACATTAATCCAAGCTCTCAAACGTCGAGCTTCAGAGCTCATCATCCATGCTCTTAATGGTACTAATCTTACCATCATGCTAGCTAATAAATTTTTCCTTTTTATTTTTGGGTTTCAGCTCAATTACTGACTTAATTATGTTTATGATTTTAATTGCAGAAATTAAGCTTTTAGAGTATAAACCATCCATCATTGCAGCTTCAGCGCTTCTCTCTGCCTCTCATGAGCTATTCACATTGCAATTTACTTCTTTCAAAGCTTCGATTTTATCTTGTGAATATGTAAATAAAGTAAGTGACAATCAAATAAAATAATCAAGCAACTATCCACTCAATAACCTGTTAATGTTATAAAATTTGTAAATTTAGATTACATGTTCTCATTTTTTATTAGTAGGATGTTATTACTATTCACTCAATAACTTGTTGTTTGATTAATGTTATAAAATTTTTAAAATTAGATTTCATGTTCTCATTTTGTATTAGTAGGATGTTTTTAAATTCATGTTTTGTGTATAATTTAACATATAGTTTTTTTTTTTTTTTTAATTAAACATTTTCTATTGGTAATCATGTTATGTATTATTTTACAATTTAGTAGTAGCTTTAGTTGAAATATATATTTAATAAAAAAAAAAACTATTAAATAGTATAATATTATTGATTTTGCCATAACATTAAGGTTGTGGGTGGTTGTAGGAGAACTTGACGAAGTGCTTCAACATGTTACAAGGAATGGTGGCAATGGAGGGCTATGATTCATCATTGGATTATACGGTATCAAGCACAAGCAGTCCATTGAGCTTGCTGGATTGCCATTGCACCAAATGGGAATGCAACAATTCCACTGTGGGGCCAGAAAAGATAGACATCAAGCGGCGTAAATTGAATGGTGTGTGCTATCAGATTTCGCAGATTCAACACAGCTGATGGGAGTGAGTGAGAGTGAGGCAAATTATTGTTAAACTCCACAGAGTGTTTCATTTCTCTGTACCAGTTTCATCAACAAAGAACAAGAAAAAAGATAATTGATGGCTCTGATACAAGACACAAAGACAATCAACGGCTCACGATGAGGCTCAAAATTATCACCAATTCCAAAAATTTTAAAAACATTTTCATTTGGTTCATGGGGTTTTGGGTATTTGACTCTGGGACCTAGAAAGGACAGAAAGCTTTATCTACTTCTTTGTCCTCTTGAAATGGGTGTGTTTCACTTTGGCTATATGTCTCTTGCTCGGTGGCAGAAAGGAATAACAAACATTACTAGTAGCTGCGTGTCCTTTTTTTTTTTTTTTTTTTTTTGAAAAAGCTGCGTGTCCATTTTTAGTGCCGAACTTCAGCGTTTTCTAACCACAAATTGCATCAATAGAATAAGACACCAATAATTCAAAGACTATAAATTATTCCACGAATTTAATGTGACAAATTAAGAGTGATTATCTATTACTTATTCATTAAATCATTATTTTTTCTTTATCACTTGCCTATGTTACGTCACAATTGTGTGACAAATAAATTGTATGATAATCTAGACGAGACAAGGACTTTAGGGAGGATTTCATGGTCAAAGGATGGTATAAATTTGATAAGAAATAAGAACTTAAAATTTTTTTTTTTTAAAATTGCATTAATTTTGGTGGGAGACTAACATTGTAACAGCGTTGAAGACACGCAGCTTTGCTAGAGATACTAGTATCTATATCAAACAGAGAGACCACCACTTTTAGGTGCTTTTAATGCATTGGGAATGGAGTTGTGGGTTATCTTTTATATTGGACCACTGGTTTTTGATCTTGCTTCAATGTGGATAGAGCTGTTCCCCTAATATGGCTCCTCGTTTGTGTGTATTTGTTTCTTTAAAAAAAAAAAAAGCTCCTCTCTTTCATTATTAATCAAATAATTAATTTAATTGATAAGTTTTCCGTCATCACCTAATAAATTTAGGTTTGAATTCATATTGCAACAAAACCAATTAATTAATGTCTTAATATGTTATTAAAATAAAAATAATTATCATATGAAGTGTATGATAAATTTAATTCTATTATATTTTTTAAAAAAATTAATCGGAGGTGTTGGCCTTCAAAATTAAAATATAAATAATATATTCTTAGCACCTTTTCTTCCCCTTTCCTTACTCCTTGGAGTAAAATTGGTTTAAATTAAGAGCAATATTAATACCACAATATTTTACAAAAATTTTGTCACAACTTGTAATGTAACGAGTTGTAAGTAGTAGAAATGTAAACTCGCAGGGACCTACTATTTTTTTCTTCACCACTTACAACTCATTACGTGGTGACTGGCAAGTTGTGACTAGTTTTTGTTTTAAATGGTATGTTACTAGCATTGATCTTAAATTAAGGTCTTTTTCGGCTGCAATGTATCTAAACTATGATTGATTCTAATAAATAAATAAATAATTAAAATGGAGAAACTTTTTTTTTATAATTCCTGAACTTTGTATCTAAACTATGATTTATTCATTGTTACAGGAGAACATCAGACAATCTGAGAACTTTGTATGCAGAAACTACATAGGGGGTTCAAATATTCAAACTGAGCTCATATTTTCAATTTTTAACTATTATCATCTTACTTGTGGGAGAAAAAAACCATTACCATCTTGAAGGCAGAAAAAATTCTCCAAGATTAAGATAGTTGAAAATTAAAAATACAAGCAATCCTTTCTTTTTAATTTAACATTTTTTCCCCTCTTAGGAGGAAAAGAAAAGCATTTTAGTTTCCTGAAAATCTAAGGATAGAATTTGGGAGCTGTAACCATTTCAGGGGCAATGTATGTTTTTTTTTTTTTTGAGAAAGATTTAGAATGTAGAGTATTATTGGATCAAGTGTGGACCTGTTCTTAAACTATGTTGGGCTACCTTATAAACTAATGAGTCCATTATTGGATCAAGTGTGGGTTTAATATTATTTGGGCTTAAGAAATTTGTGCTGAGGGCTGAGGCCCATTACTAAAATTCTCTCTCTCTTAAAGCTTGGATAATTATAAAATTCACCATCCTGAGAAAGAAATTAATTTGTATGACTGAGAATTTTTTTTTTATTTGAGAGCTACGTTGGGCCTAAAGCAACTTTTTTTTTTTTTTTGGAGAAAAAAAAAAGGAAAAAAAAAGAGTACCTACATTGTAGACCCCAATGTCCATTGTAAATCACTAAATTAACTTCTTCTTTTTCCCCTAATTGGTTGTGGGTTGCATTTGAATCCTTTGGGATGAATGGAATCATTTTGAATTATTCAAACTATTTTTTTTATGTCAAAATTATTTAAATCGAACAGTGATGAATGACCAAATGTGAATGTGTTTGAGAGCTACAATATTCTAAAATTCATTTATATGCATTTTATATAACGGGGTGTGAATGCTAAACAAGTACATCAAGTTTCTATAATGTCATGGCATGTTTTTGAAATAAAAGTGCATAATAAATAAGTTTATGGATCAAGTAATAAATAACATCTAATTAACACGAAATTTCACACGCATGTTAAGAACATAAAGAACATGTAATCCAAAGGTTATAGACGGAGGGAGGGGGGGCCTAGTGGGGGCCATGGCCCCCCTGAATTTCCCAAAAATGCCCCCTCCCCTCTAGTTAATGTTAAAATTTTAAAATATTGAGTAAATATTAGGTGATGGCCTCCTTTCATAAATAATAATAATAATAATAATAAATAAATAAATAAATAAATAAAAATTATAAATGCTCTTTAATCTATTGTTGTCTCCTTTATTTTCCTTTTAATACTGAATTTTTTGTCATATATAAGTCATTAATTTTAGGAGCATTTAAAGTATAAGTTAATAAAAATATGTAAGTAAATCTCTTTAACAAAATATTTTGTTGTTTTTCAAAAATAAAGTCATACGCATTTATATACAGAGTTAAAGCTACCGGAATATAACGATACATTTGGCTTGGCCCTCATTGAGAAACTTTTCTAGCTCCACCATTGCCAAACGGCTAGATTTTATAATATGTAGCCTTGTTAATTTTTTTTATTTGAGATTGTAGCCAAACTTTATCCTATTAGAATAAGTAACCTGATAATCTTGATCCAATTAAGCATCCACCTAGAACCCTTTCTCTCTCTCTCTCTCTCTCTCTCAAGCTGCATTGCAACAATTTGAAGTGCAAAAATTTTCTGCCAATGATTTTGAGTAAAAATCACACCCACCAGCTAGCCAAGACGTCAAATCTTCAAAATTGGCTTAACTTAACTGTTTCTTCCCTCATGTTTCCAAACAAAGAATCAAATAAAAACTTGTAGCATCATACTTTTACCATAAATAAGTCATAACATATCATATCCAAATTATCTCACTCTTTGCTAATTTAAAGTTGTGACTAGTTTTTTTTTAGAGAGTTTCAACTTATGACGTCTGCTCCTGATAATAGCTATTTCTCATCAGACCAAAACACCAATCAGTTGTAACTAGTTAGTTATACGTATAAAGCATAATTCGTAATCCATTAAATATTCTAATGTTGCAAGTTGCAACAATTCACTAAACATTCTGTGCATGCTAAGAAGAATACATAAATGCATGCCTAAGTATCTCCAACAGACTAGCCAAATTTTTGTACTGTTTGGCTAATGAACAGTGACATTTAACTTTTACTTACCTACTTTTCAAATACACTTTCCAACAGACTCTCTATCTCATTTAAATATTATTTCTTTATTAATTCTTTATTCATTCTTTATCATCATTTATTTTTCCTATATTTATTCCCAACAATTATATTTTTTAATGAAAAGTGTTATATTTACAACATTTTTCACAATACTTTTACAACAAAATTTATGCAGAAAATTGTTACTAGTTCTAATTTGAACTCACCACTGAAATTATTTTTTTTTCGCCAATATTAACTAATAACAATTTGTTACTTAAAATTTACTATGAAAATATTGTGAAAATATTATAGTAGAATTTCTTAATTAGGATTTTTTATTCTTTATATTATTTTTTATTCTTTCATTTCATTCTCCTCCACACACATGTCCACTATCCCCTTCTTTTATTTCTTTTTCTCCTCTAGAACCTTCCAGCAACACCATTTGCTCATCACATCAGAGAAAAGAGAGAGAGACAGAGACAGAGAGAGAGGAGAAAGACTGGGAGATCGGCGTTCACATAAGAGAAGAAAGAGAGAGAGAGAGAGAGCGGAGAGATCACAAACACAAACCCACCACCAACGACAGCTCGATCCCAACCACCAACACAAACATGTCCCAATCCCAACCATAAACACAAATGCCGTCGTCGATCCGCTGCTTCAGCATCTCCACCGCCACTCGTCGTCCTCCCCACCACCAGGCTGGGTCAGATTGACTTGTCCTTCTTCTTCTTCTTCTTCTTCTTTCTTTCTTTCTTTTTTTTTTTTTTTTTTTTTTTTTTTTTTTCATATTTGCTTGTTTTGATTCAACTTTATTTTATAATAATTGGAATTTGTTTTGCGTTCTGTGTTTGGATTATGTGAGAAATGGGGTTAGATTAGCTTTTTTTTTTTTTTTTTTCATATTTGCTTGCTTTGATTCAACTTTATTTTAAGAATTGGATTTTGTTTTGTGTTTTGTGTTTGGATTATGTGAGAAACGGAGAGAATGAGAGAAAAAAAAAATCTGGAGGAGAGAGAAAGAATTGATATAATAAGTAGCTTGTATAATTTTTTAATCCAAGAAATTCGATTGCTAATGAACAGCAGCCCATCAGACCTGATGGGCTACTGTTCATGAGCAAAAAAAAAAAAAAAAAAATTGGGTATGCCTAATCCGCTAGAGGTGGCTAAGATTTTGGGTATACCTCTACCGCTGGAGATGCTCTAAATAGATAGCCTCTGATGAGAGAGAGAGAGAGAGAGAGAGAGAGAGAGAGAGAGAACCAACCACAAGTCAGTAAGAACCAATACAACACAACAAAAGAAAGGCAAACAATAAGAAAAAATGAAAAATGAAAAAAAAAAAAATCCATTATTCACTATTAACTCCCCAAACACAGAAAAGAAATTATTTAAAACTTTTGGGAATATATATATATATATATATATATATATATATATATATATATATACTTGCATGCTTAACAGCGGTCTTCATGGTGCCACGACGTCAAGCAAACCTCAAGGTAGAAGAGAGTTTGAAGGTTGAGGTTTAAATTGGTAAAGTTATAGAGAGGGGAATTCAAATTTCTTTAGGAAGAGAGACGTAGCCCGAGTTTCTTGGTGAGGTTAGAAGCTACAATATTGTTGTAATTACTATAAAGTATAAAGCAATGCTAGAAAGCTACCAAAACAAATCTCTTTTTCCTTGTTAATTTCTTTTGAGTAATAGAAATGGCTGATAAGAATGCAAAATTTTCATCTAAGATATCTTTTTTGTGGACTTAATTTAAGATGCATTGGAGCACAAAATTCAAACTAGGAACACTATTAAGTTACTAACTACTTAACTAGCAATGTAACTGACGTAGGGCTTAAATTGTTGTCATCTCTACACTTAATTAAGATTAATAAGCGATTATTATGCTTTAGACCCAAGTTGATGTTTACTTAGTAAATTAAATAGTTATTCCAAATTATGTGAAAATTAGTTAAAGCATGCGAAGCATATCAAATAAGATGTCACTAATCACGTAAATCAATTATAAGAAGGCAATGACATGGTGACAAAGTGAAAAACTGATAGAGAACACTCCAAAAGAAAAACCACTCCAAAGGAAACCTTTCCTAACAAAGCAATCCACTAGATAAATTTTTTTGAAGTGTCTAAACTAAATTATAAGTCCAAATTTATGTAATTTCAACTTTCAATAAGAGGAAAATAGAATTGAGATTCAAAAACTAAAGGCCTGTTTGGATTTTGTGTTTTCCATTTTTCATTGCTCATCACTCAAAATCAGTAGGTCTCACACAAGTACTTGTGTGGATGCGTTTTCATTTTTTGTTTCCATAGTCCAAAACTCACCTAATTGAGCTATGAGTTACACCAAATTGAGCTATGAGTTGGTGAGAGTGAAAACAAAAATTTTGGTGCTTTGGACTTTGGAGTTTATGAATACAGAGTTGCAGCGGAAATTTTGTAAATTCCCTCACATAATGGGCCCCATGGTCATGGTCATGGTCAAAAAGTCTTGTCACTTCACACTAAAGCCTTTACTAATCAAACCAACAGCTCTATTTTTTTGAGGGCACAAACCAACAGCTCTATGTTACCTCTTCTTAGATTAAACTCATTTCCTACATCTACTATTTCCTTTACTTTTTCTTCAGCTCCCAGGCACATCGATCTACTGTCTCCCATTCTGATCTACCACTCTAGTTGACCAAGAAGTACGGTGTTTTCACGTTCTCCATCTGAACACACACCTTTTGCTTGAGGCTCAGAACCGAAGTCCTTGACGTGAAAGCGTTCCAAAGGCAATAGCATAAAACAATAGAGAAGCTAAGAAGACCCATCAGAGTTACACAATCATAGACCAAATTTTCCAAAAAAAAAGGATAAAAATAAAACAGAGAGAGAGGTTTTCCTTTACCTTTTTAGCACAGATATACTGAAATCGTTGATTGGTATTTAGAACTTGCTCTTTGCGAAGATTTTTTTCGCTATTTTGGTTTTGCAATCTCTGAAATCTGTCAAAAACTTTTTTTTTTTTTTTGTTTCAAAGAAAAGAAATAAATAAAGCAAATAAAAATCTGAAAACATGGACACCGGAAAACTTACTTGGAAACTGCGTTAGAGATTCCACGTGTCTCTCCGATCTAAGAAGCGGTGACTAACGGGGATAGTGTGGCCACCGATCTAGCTGAGAAGGGGTTGCCCAGTGCCCATCGATCTGATCGAGAAGCACAGCACCAAAGACTAAGGTGGAGGAAGGAGGCGATGAGAGCAATCTGGGTTCGGTGAGTGGATGAAGATGGAGGCGATGAACGGCGCTTCTGAGTTTGGTGGGCCCTCACAAGGGGGTGGACCCCACAAATGGTGGTCCCACCATCTGTGGGGTCCACCCCCTTTTGAGGGGAGGATGCATCCACCATTTGTGGGGTCCACTCCCTTGTGAAGGGAGGATGCATGTTTTCGAAACATGCAATACCTCCTCCAGGTTGTGGGTTTCATAAAAAATTGAGAGTTTTGAGTTTTTAGAATGAAAATGCAACCCGGTTTAAGGGCCAAACAACCATGGGGTATAAGTTGGGGATTTTCAAGTGATAAAAATTGAGATATAGGGTGATGAGTTTTGTTGTTTATAAAAAAAAAGGGTGATGAGTTTTGAGTAACGATATTTGGGTGATAAGTGATGAGATACCACTCCCTTACCATCCAAACAGGCCATAAGCATCTTAAGTATCAAGGGGCGAGAGAAACATAAATTGAGTTCTTCTATAAGGTAAAAAAGAGAGGGAATGAGAGACGACAATTAAGTGGAGAGAGAGAGAGGAAATGCCAATTTAGATATTCAATAAGGGGGAAAAGAGAGAAGATTAGAGGAGAGAGAGAGAGAGAGAGGAGGAAGAAATGAAATGGAAAGTGAGTGAAAAATTGACTAACGTATTACAATAAGAGACAAGCACTTCAATTATTATATAGCAAATATTTTATGGCTGCTTATATTGGAAACTTCAATATGAACATAATTCATTATGGTTGTGTCTCAACTCTTGTTGTTGTATTTATATTTAACTGTATGTTTTACATAATATTTGAAAGGGTTTATTTTAAACCAAAAAAAAAAATTTTTTGAGAAGACTTCTTATGAATGAAATTTATTAGAAATTGAAAAAATTTGTAAGATTTATAGTTGTATATAAAAGTTTAGAATTTTATTTTAGGTAGCAATTGAAATCAGAAAAAATATCTCTATTTAAATGCTTGAATTTGTTTGCTCAACTTTACTTCATCCTATAAGGTGGGACGCACAATGTTAGTAATGAAGTTGAAAAAACAAAATTTTGAAATAACATTTACCCAAAATAATATTAGAGTGGGTGAAGTTCAGTAAGTCATTCAGTAAAATAATTATTGTTGCTGATATGTTTATAAATATGCTTCAGATATATATGTTTATAAGTATGTTTAAAACTAATATGGTTATATGTCTATAAATATGCTTATTAGCTGGTAAATTTTGTGTTATGCATAAGCTTTGTAACTTCACCTTAACGCATAGGAAAACCAGATAGTGTTGGAATTCTCCAAAGCGAATATTTTCACTAATTCAAAAAAATGTACTTTGGTGTAGGAGATCTGAATCACTCCAATCATGTAGAGGGAATTGATGATCAAAAGCATTTTCTTCCTTCCAATCATTTCATCCAAATAAACCACCACTCCCAATCCCACAACAGTTATAATTAATTTGTATTCTATATCCCTTTTTCCATCATCATTAAAATTGTTTGTCAATTTCAATGATAGAAAGACGACAAAGAAGCAACTAAATGCCCTTAGCTCCAATGTTAGAATTACGTCGCTAATATTGTTTGTTGCCTCTAATCCTACCATTTTAAAGTAAAAAAGCATATGCAAATACATCGTGTGAAATTTTGGGAAAAGAAAAACTTGTTGGGTTTACGATTATTGCTTTCTTACGACTTCTGGATTTCATTTTGTTGGGTTAAAATTGCTAAATTGGGATGCTTTATTTTTAGTTAATATTAATTTAATTCTATTTCAAGGCTAGAAAAAATTTTTTTTTTCAAAATTACTTCATCCTTTAAGGTGGAACCAACAATGTTATAAGTGAAGTAGAAGAAACAAAAATTTGAAATACAATTACCCAAAATAAAATCAGAGTGGGTGAAGTTGAAGAATTTTTTGAGTAAAATAGTTATTATAGTTGATATGTTTATAAATATGCTTAAGACACACACACACACACACACATGTATATGTATATGTATATGTATGTATGTTTATAAGCATGTTTAAAATTAATATGGTTATGTGTCTATAAATTGTTTATAAATATGCTTATTATTTACAATTGATATTATTAAAAAAAATTGATAGGCACATTCAAATATGTTTCCATGTAGATTGTATTTTGATATAAACTCAAATTTTCACTTCCAAAATATCTAAGAATTAAATCAAACCAAAACTATAAAATGAGAAGAGAGTTCATGTGATGGGGAACTCAAAAAACACACCACCAAAATGTATCAACTCAAAGTAGAGATACAAAAAAAATATAAAAATTCATCAATCTAAAGTAGAGTTGCAATAGAGAAGATGAAATTCTTTTTTATTAATGATTACTAGCCTAATTCTTACCCCGCTAAGAGAGAAGATTAAATTTGTTCATACTAAAGATTATTGGCCTAATCCTTTTAGGATTCCATGGAATCCATGCAACCTATCAGATAGCTCATAATAATTGTGTAGACATTGAAAAAAAAATTGTTTTCTAATGATTTAAACTTTATAGTTATACTAGTCGCATATCCAAGCAATGCACAGAAGATATAATTATTTTGATATATGGTATTATGTATAGTTTATTTTCTAAATTTTATTTGTAGGGTCCAAATTTGTTGGGCCAGGTTCCAACTCTCTGTATTGCGAGCCCAACAAATTCCCAACAATAAATTTGTAGAGAGCGGGTTAAACAACTGGGCTGGGTTTGGATTTAGCAACGATTCATGCAAGCAGACCAATAAAAAGAATTTAGACTAGCCTTTAACAAGAATTTCTTCGGTCCGAAGAGCTTTAGTATTTAAGAACTTAATGAATACAATTTTTCTCCCCTTCCTCCGTGAGGCTTGCCTCTCTTATATATGTGCTCCCCTCTCATCTCCACCGCACACTTGTCCTTCATCTGCACGCCCACTTGAGTGCCATTCACATCAGCCGTTTGCTTTATCCTGCAGTAAGTGGTGATGGGTGTGGAAGCACTGTTCAGGTGTCTTCTCCACATAAATGCGGCCAGAGAAGTTGCTGCAGCGCATTAAATGCGGTGGTGGCAGCTTTATTAGCAGGGGATTTCATGATAGCCACTCAGTTAGACACGCGCAGAGCTTAATCCTCGCAGGGAAGCCCTCAGCATATCCGTTTGATCAAATTCTGAGCTGATCCAATGGATATGGCCCCTTCGGCTCAACCAGTTGTCTTCGGACGGAGCCTTTGTCCCTCATAGGTTGCTTTCTCATCAGGATGGTGAAGTGTTGATACTATTAGCCTCTTCGGCTGGATAATCGTATTTGGACTGGGCCCCAGGCCCAACATATGGCTTTGGGCTTTCTCACCCACAATAGCCCCTCAAAATTTCACTTTTTTGCCTCGCGCCCGAAGGGAAAAAGTGAGGTTTTTAGGGGCTATTGTGGGTGAGAAAGCCCAAAGCCATATGTTGGGCCTGGGGCCCAGTCCAAATACGATTATCCAGCCGAAGAGGCTAATAGTATCAACACTTCACCATCCTGATGAGAAAGCAACCTATGAGGGACAAAGGCTCCGTCCGAAGACAACTGGTTGAGCCAAAGGGGCCATATCCATTGGATCAGCTCAGAATTTGATCAAACGGATATGCTGAGGGCTTCCCTGCGAGGATTAAGCTCTGCGCGTGTCTAACTGAGTGGCTATCATGAAATCCCCTGCTAATAAAGCTGCCACCACCGCATTTAATGTGCTGCAGCAACTTCTCTGGCCGCATTTATGTGGAGAAGACACCTGAACAGTGCTTCCACACCCATCACCACTTATTGCAGGATAAAGCAAACGGCTGATGTGACTGGCACTCAAGTGGGCGTGCAGATGAAGGACAAGTGTGCGATGGAGATGAGAGGGGAGCGCATATATAAGAGAGGCAAGCCTCACGGAGGAAGGGGAGAAAAATTGTATTCATTAAGTTCTTAAATACTAAAGCTCTTCGGACCGAAGAAATTCTTGTTAAAGGCTAGTCTAAATTCTTTTTATTGGTCTGCTTGCATGAATCGTTGCTAAATCCAAACCTAGCCCAGTTGTTTAACCCGCTCTCTACAAATTTATTGTTGGGAATTTGTTGGGCTCGCAATACAGAGAGTTGGAACCTGGCCCAACAAATTTGGACCCTACATTATTGTAGATAACTTGTTGTCCCTAAAAATTAAGCAATTTTAAAAAATATTTTCAATCACTCTATTTTTACAAATATATAATTTCATAATTTTTTAATTAATTTTTTTTATTAATATTATTCTTTTTTAAATTGGTCTATATTCTTCTAACTATTGTTAGTATGCATTATATTTGATAATTTCTTTTGGTACTACTAAAATTTTTAATTTTTAAATTTATCATTTAAATTTGTATTATCTTAAGAATATTATTATGATAACTAAAACTTATCATATAATTACAATAGAAGGGAGGAACCCTATGTATGTATAACATGACACTGCACCCTAATTCTACTGTATTTGATAATAATAATAATAATAATAATAATAAAATTCTAGTGTATTTGGAGGGCAAAATTCCTTTTTTGCTTTTTTTGCACCTAGTTTTAGGAAGTGCGGACTAGTTCTTAAACTAGGTTAGGCCACCCTATAAACTTATGAGTCCATTATTCAACCCTTCATGCAAGTAAAAGCCTATTAGCCTAGTAGTCTAAATATATGGGTCTCACATCATTTGAGTTAAAACATTCGTGGCTGAGGGCTGAGGCCCATTGCCAAAATTCTCTCTCTCTCTTTTTTTATTTTTTTATTTTTTTTTTATGGGAAACTTTGAACTTTATCCAGAAAAAATCAAGATAGAACATCATGTGAAAGAGCTTTCTCAAGAAAGTAAGAATTCTCTTCCATCCATGCAAGGAAATCATCTATGCCGCTAGCATATTTTGCTAATAAGTGAGTTGGTCTATTGCCCTTTCTCTTGACATGAGAAAATTCAATCCTCCTAAACTCCTTACACAAATCCAACATCCCCAATACAATCAAAGCGACTGATGAAGGAGGTGGTGAAGCTTCACAAAGAGCGTTATAAATAGTCAACGAGTCACCCTTTAAAATAACATCTTGGACACCAATGTCCTTTGCAAGGAGCAAACCAGCTTCAAAAGCCTTTGCCTCAGCCTCCAGCGCACCCAAAGGGACCCACACCTTCTTGCTCATCGCTGCCTCCACTCTCCCTCTATCATCTCTTATTATAACACCAAAACCCGTTGCCTTCTGAGATGCAAACACAGCCCCATCAACATTGATCTTAAACCAATTCGCCCGAGGAGGAAGCCAAGTCACAGCCTTCTCACTCTCCACCAATGCAGGCCACTCCCTTTCAATCGCTGACCAGTACTCTTCCAGATATTGATTCACCCATCTCACCACGTCCTTACCATCCTTCCTTATGCCCCAGTTTCTGATTTTATTTCAGCTAAACCACAAGGCCCAAGCTATAATGACCAACCGTGCCAACTTCTCCTCATCAACACGATCAGTTATTACCATCTTCCACATCAGGTCCATGAACGAAAAACATTCGGACTGTTCAGATAGACCCACTAGCTTCGAGCATGACCACGCCTCCTTTGTCTTAGCACAATCCTATAGCACATGACCTGTAGTTTCAGCCATCAGTCCACACGCTCATAGGTATTATCCAGCACCACTTTCCTTCTAGCAAGATTAACCTTTGTGGGGAGAGCCTCACGGCAAGCTCTCCATACAAAGTGGCGCGTCTTGTGGGGAACCGGTAAACTCTAAACTTGTTTCCAGAAACGTCTAACCAGAGCTGTATTAGAACTATCACCCTTGTCTGCAGCACGGGAGAAAGACACAGCCAAAGAATAGGCACTACGCACACTAAATTGGCCATTAGAAGACATTGTCCAGATCAGTTTGTACTCAGGCAGCCTGACACTTAAGGGAATACTCTATATTATTTCAGCTTCATGAGGCAAGAACAGAGCATCAATAACAGAGGATTTCCAACAGGCGCTTGCTGAATCAATCAGCTCACTAACACGAGTACTGCATGCAGAAAAATATTAGGAGACACCACCTTAAACGTGGAAGAAAGAGGCAACCATTTATCCTCCCATACCCGGATGCATTTTCCATTACCTACCCTCCACCTTAACCCCTCCTTCACCACATGTTGCGCAGCCATAATACTCTGCCAACTATAAGAGGGATTACTACCAATTTGAGCTTCAACAAAATCACAATGAGGGAAATACTTTGCCTTTAAAACCTTGTACATCAGAGAGTTTTGACCACTTTGAAGTCGCCATCTTTGTTTTGCAAGAAGAGCCAAATTAAATTGTTGTAGCTTTTTAAAACCCATACCTCCAGTCGCCTTCGGTTCACACATCTTCTCCCAACTAAGCTAAACTATCTTCTTTTCATCTTTCCTTTGTCCCCACCAAAAGTTGCGAATCATACTCGTCAAATCCTCACAAAGGGCCTTCGGTAATTTGAAACAACTCATGGTGTATGTAGGGATAGCTTGAGCTACCGCCTTAATTAAAATCTCCTTCCCCGCCTTAGTCAGAATTTTCTCCTAACAACCTTCCAACTTCTTCCGCACTTTATCCTTAATGGCACTAAAAGTACTCCGTTTATTTCTACCCACAAGAGACGGCAAGCCAAGATACTTCTCATGCTATTTAATAACTTGGGCCCCAAACCTTTGCTTTTTCTTTCTCTTTTTATTTTAGGATTAAAAAAATTATCTCTCTTCGAAGCTTGGATAATTCTAAAATTCATTATCTTGAGAAAGAAATTCATTTGTATGCCTCAGATAGATAGATAAATAGATAGATAGATAGATAGATATTTATATATATATATATATATATATATATATATATATATATATATATATATATATATATATATATATATATATATATTTATATATTTATTTTAAGTGAAAGCTATTTTAGGCCTAAAGCAACTTTTATTAATGAGAATTTTCTTTTGTAAGATGAAAGATGTTAAAATGTTTCAAGATACAAATTAGAATCCAATATAAAAATATATACAAATTACAAATCAAAATGATTTTTTTATATTTGAGAAATATGAATGAATGAATTTAATTAGTTTAATAATAAAATATGGTATAAGAATTCTCGATTTAAAATTATTAGAAAAACTTTTACATGTAAACCTTTGTCATTTTTGCCATATCATAGTGGCGAAAGATGAGTAGTTTTGCAGAAGAGAATTGTTTGTGTTAGGTTCTAAAGACTTAGCATTTTATGTATTTAGAACTCTAATGTGTAATGTTGGCAAACCATGATCAAAACAATATGTTTAGTCTTGTTTAGGCTTGCTCAAAGTTATGTCATTCATGTAAAGTTGGAATTGAGAGGCTGCAGATGTATTAGTGCATTTCGGCCTGGCTCGATTGATCGAAGGATAGACTCGATCGATCGAAAGTCGGCCAGAATGTTTTTCTGCAGAATTTTCAACTCAGCCCTTTCTCATTAAACGTTTAGGGTTTTATGTTTTTGTACTAGGTATTTAAGGCAAAACCCTAGCCACGTTTTTGTGAATTGCTCTGCTTATATTTTCTGTTTTGTGTAAATCTCTTGTGAGATTTAAAAGAGCTTTCCTTTACACAAACCTTAGGGTTTTCAAAGTAGAAATATTATCAACACCTTGATGATCAACTAAGTTGCTGCCATTTGAGCTTAAAGAATAACAAGCGTGGGTGCTTGTAGCTGATTGGAGAATCCAAGAAAGAAAAAGTCCGTGGATTCGAAGCTTGCACGTGGTCATGTCAGTAAGTTCTACTGGTGGGTAGCATTAGGAAGTCAAGCAGGGAGCTTGTAAGTCCTTTTGTATGAACTTCGATTCTTTTGCATAGTGGATTCAGGTTTACCTTGAGGATAGCTAAGTCAAATCTTCCCCAGGTTTTTACCGTGTGGTTTCCTGAGTCATCATATCATTGTGTTCTTTTTATTTCCGTTGCTTTATATTCTTGATATGATTGTATGATTGTGATAACCTAGAATTGCATAATTTGACTAAGTTAATCACTTGACTATTAACTAGGTTAATCCAATTGTTGTTTTAAGGGGTCTAAAAACCTAACAGTTTCCAATTAAAAGAAATCAATGGCTGATAAAACACTGCAGAAGTATTTTAGATAATAAAACTAACTGCTAGATAAGAAATTAGTCGTTAACTTGTACGATATTTGGGATAATTACATAAAATTAGATATATTTATATATCTTATGGTGGGAATTCGACTTTACTGTTCAATACTCACCATTGATTCTGTCATTGTTGAGCGTTCCATATTACAACCATCACAAACTAACAAATACACAACAACAAAAAAACTAACATCAATTTGTGTCAAAGAAATTGCTTTTCAGCATAAATTATCAACCCCCACCATTATATGTATTCCAATTGCATTTTTGTAATCATAGTCTCATGATCTGTTATGATCCTAGTATCCCACATGGATTAAGTATAAGTTTAATCAATTTGGGCACCCTTCACTTGTAAGCTGATTTTCAAGAGTGAATTCTACCTATGGGGTTTGTAACATGATTTATGTATTATAAGATCAACGAAATTAAAAAAAATAAAAAGAAAAAAAGAAAAAAAAAATAATTTGGCAATGCCAAAAGGCAAGTTTTTTTTTTAGAAGGCAAAAAAGCAAGTTAGTATCAGATACACACAAAAAGATATCCAAATTTTAAGTGTGCATAAAATGGTTGTTTTGCAATGTAAATTATCAAATCCGCCATTGGAATACTAAAAAAAGAAAAAAAAATCATTTGGCAATGCAAAAAGGCAAGTTTTTTTTTAGAAGGCAAAAAAGCAAGTTAGTATCAGATACTCACAAAAAGATATCCAAATTTTAAGTGTGCATAAAATGGTTGTTTTGCAATGCAAATTATTAAATCCGCCATTGGAGTACTAAAAAAAGAAAAAAAAAATCATTTGGCAATGCAAAAAGGCAAGTTTTTTTTTAGAAGGCAAAAAAGCAAGTTAGTATCAGATACTCACAAAAAGATATCCAAATTTTAAGTGTGCATAAAATGGTTGTTTTGCAATGTAAATTATTAAATCCCCCATTTGGAGTACTAAAAAAAGAAAAAAAAAATAATTTGGCAATGCAAAAAGGCAAGTTTTTTTTTAGAAGGCCAAAAAGCAAGTTAGTATCAGATACTCACAAAAAAGATATCCAAATTTTAAGTGTGCATAAAATGGTTTTTTTGCAATGTAAATTATTAAATCTGCCATTGGAGTACTAAAAAAAGAAAAAAAAAATCATTTGGCAATGCAAAAAGGCAAAATTTTTTTTTAGAAGGCAAAAAAGCAAGTTAATATCAGATACTCACAAAAAGATATCCGAATTTTAAGTGTGCATAAAATGGTTGTTTTGCAATGTAAATTATTAAATCCGCCATTTGGAGTACTAAAAAAAGAAAAAAATAATAATTTGGCAATGCAAAAAGGCAAGTTTTTTTTTTAGAAGGCCAAAAAGCAAGTTAGTATCAGATACTCACAAAAAAGATATCCAAATTTTAAGTGTGCATAAAATGGTTTTTTTGCAATGTAAATTATTAAATCCGCCGTTGTAGTACTAAAAAAAGAAAAAAAAAATCATTTGGCAATGCAAAAAGGCAAATTTTTTTTTTAGAAGGCAAAAAAGCAAGTTAATATCAGATACTCACAAAAAGATATCCAAATTTTAAGTGTGCATAAAATGGTTGTTTTGTAATGTAAATTATTAAATCCGCCATTGGAGTACTAAAAAAAGAAAAAAGAAATCATTTGGCAAAGCAAAAAGGCAAGTTTTTTTTTTTAGAAGGCAAAAAAGCAAGTTAGTATCAGATACTCACAAAAAGATATCCAAATTTTAAGTGTGCATAAAATGGTTATTTTGCAATGTAAATTATTAAATCCGCCATTGGAATACTAAAAAAAGAAAAAAAAAATCATTTGGCAATGCAAAAAGGCAATTTTTTTTTTTAGAAGGCAAAAAAGCAAGTTAGCTTCAGATACTCACAAAAAGATATCCAAATTTTAAGTGTGCATTAAATGGTTGTTTTGTAATGTAAATTATTAAATCCGCCATTGGAGTACTAAAAAAAGAAAAAAAAAAATCATTTGGCAATGCAAAAAGGCAAGTTTTTTTTTAGAAGGCAAAAAAGCAAGTTAGTATTAGATACTCACAAAAAGATATCCAAATTTTAAGTGTGCATAAAATGGTTGTTTTGCAATGTAAATTATTAAATCCGCCATTGGAGTACTAAAAAAAAAAAAATCATTTGGCAATGCAAAAAGGCAAGTTTTTTTTTTAGAAGGCAAAAAAGCAAGTTAGCTTCAGATACTCACAAAAAGATATCCAAATTTTAAGTGTGCATAAAATGGTTGTTTTGTAATGTAAATTATTAAATCCGCCATTGGAGTACTAAAAAAGGAAAAAAAAAATCATTTGGCAATGCAAAAAGGCAAGTTTTTTTTAGAAGGCAAAAAAGCAAGTTAGTATCAGATACTCACAAAAAGATATCCAAATTTTAAGTGTGCATAAAATGGTTGTTTTGCAATGTAAATTATTAAATCCGCCATTGGAGTACTAAAAAAAAAAAAAAAAAAAATCATTTGGCAATGCAAAAAGGCAAGTTTTTTTTTTTAGAAGGCAAAAAAGCAAGTTAGCTTCAGATACTCACAAAAAGATATCCAAATTTTAAGTGTGCATAAAATGGTTGTTTTGTAATGTAAATTATTAAATCCGCCATTGGAGTACTAAAAAAGGAAAAAAAAAATCATTTGGCAATGCAAAAAGGCAAGTTTTTTTTTAGAAGGCAAAAAAGCAAGTTAGTATCAGATACTCACAAAAAGATATCCAAATTTTAAGTGTGCATAAAATGGTTGTTTTGCAATGTAAATTATTAAATCCGCCATTGGAGTACTAAAAAAAAAAAAAAAAAAATCATTTGGCAATGCAAAAAGGCAAGTTTTTTTTTTTAGAAGGCAAAAAAGCAAGTTAGCTTCAGATACTCACAAAAAGATATCCAAATTTTAAGTGTGCATAAAATGGTTGTTTTGTAATGTAAATTATTAAATCCGCCATTGGAGTAGTAAAAAAAGAAAAAAAAAATCATTTGGCAATGCAAAAAGGCAAGTTTTTTTTTAGAAGGCAAAAAAGCAAGTTAGTATCAGATACTCACATAAAGATATCCAAATTTTAAGTGTGCATAAAATGGTTGTTTTGCAATGTAAATTATTAAATCCACCATTGTATTAGTACTCCAATGGCATTATCACACTGAAGTCCAATAATATGAAAGATTTGTGAGGGCATTCCACCTGATAATCTTGATCCAATCATCCTTCTAGAACCCTTTCTCTCTCAAGCACGTTAACAATTTGAAGTGCAAAAATTTTCTGCCAATGATTTTGAGTAAAAATCACACTCACCAGCTAGCCAAGATGTCAAGTCTTCAAAATTGGCTTGGCTTAACCGTTTCTTCCCTCATGTTTCCAAACAAAGAATCAAATAAAAACTTGTAGCATCATACTTTGACCATAAATAAGTTATAACATATCATATCCAGATTATCTCAATCTTTGCAAATTTAAAGTCTTAACAAGTTAGTTATACGTATAAAGCAAAATTCCTATCGCATCACATATTCTAATGTTGCAAGTTGCAACTATTCACTAAACGTACTGTGTATGCTAAGAAGAATACATAAATGCATGCCTAAATAGGTAGCCTCTGATTAGAGAGAGAGAGAGAACCAACCACAAGTCAGTAAGAACCAATACAACACAACAAAAGAAAGGCAAACAATAAGAAAAAAAAAATGAAAAAAACAAAAACCATTATTCACTATCAACTCCCCAAACAAATCCCATATAAAAATAAAAAAATAAAAAAAAAAATAAAAAACAAACAAACAAACAAACTTTTAAGATTATATATATATATATATATATATATATATATATATATAAATTGCATGCTAAATCGTGTTCTTCAAGGTGCCGCGACATCACATCAAACCAACCCCATGGTAGATGAGAGTATGAAGGTTGAGGTTTGAATTGGTAAAAGTTTTAGAGGGGATCGGAATTCGAATTTCTTTAAGAAGAGAGATGTAACCCGAGTTTCTTGGCGAGCTTAGAAGCTATTATATTGTTGAGATTAGTGTAAAGCAATGCTAGAAAGCTCCTGAATATATATCTCTTTTCCCTTATTAATTTCTTTTGAGTAGTAGAAATGGCTGATGAGAATGAACAAAATTCTCATCTAAGATATCATTTTTGTAAACTTAACTTGCAGATGCATTAGAGCACAGAATTTAAACTAGGAACATTGTTAAGTATTAAGTTACTACGTGCTGAAGTTGGATACAAAGTCAATGATACAACAAAAAAGGCTTCCTGTGAATAAGGCAAAATGCTCAAGCTTGCTCTGTATCTGCTGCATTCCATATCCCCTCTCCATTGTCATCAGGTGGGATGGACCTCAATTGAGGGCAGTCTACTTTCTCCACATAATTCAATTCTGGAAACAATTGTCGCAGTTTTGGCCAATCCATCTTCAATTTACTCAAGGACTTCAAGCGTAGACATTTCACAGCCCATGAGTGATCCTCTTGATCCTCCGTAAGCCGCAGGTCAGATAGTTCTCCTCCTCTTATGTTGAGCTTCTCTAAGTTCTTCAGGTTTAAGAGCCTAAGCCAGTCAGGCATCTTCGAACCATGGAAATACTGGAGGCCTAGTTTGTGTAAATCAACGGTGTGTGATGTAGACCCTGGAGCAGTGGGCGTCGATTTTTCCCCGCTCAAAATTCTATGGATTTTTGCTTTCAGTGAGTTTTCCCTGCTCACGATTCTCTGGATTTTTGCCAATCCCACATTTGTTGTTGTGGAAGTGGTTGCATAGTAGATAGATGACCAGGCTACTGATAAAGACCGGAGCTTTCTAAATTGTGGTAATGATGAATTCAACTCTTTCTCAGCTTCAAGACATGTTCTATCTACGTGAATGCTCAACTTCCTCAAATGTTGCAATCTTGCCAAATCGGCTAGCTTACAATAGAGGCCACTGGGACTCTGTTTACCAATCACAAACCCTTTTAGGATTTGCAGTGCTACGAGAGAAGCCAGTCCCTTGGGCATGTGACTAATCAAGAAACACTCAGACATGTCTAAGTGTGTCAGTTGTTTGAGTGACCCTATCCCATCAGGAAGTTTCTCTAAATTATCACAGCCATTAAGGTTCAGTATCCTTAGATTACTGAGTTCGCAAATTGAATTTGGAAGCTCAGTAATTCTAGAGATTCCCCTAAGGCTAAAGTACCTAAGCTGTTTCATTTTCTTCAAACCTTTTAAGAACTCAGTGTCCTCTACTTCAACAAGTTGCCTTGCAGAGGCCTTCCACCTTCCCAGCTGTAGAACTTTTAAGTTCTTCATCTTTGAAAACCTGTCCATCCTGAAATTAGGCTGAGGCTCATTTACATTAAATAAAGTTTGAATATTTTCATGCTTCAAATGATGATAAATATAAGTAAAATCGCGAAGCGAAGACCCATCTTCAGTTTTCACTAGGCACACCCTCGGACAGGAAAAGAAATCAGCATTGGGATTTCCCTTTGAATCAAAACTGACAAACTCATCTTTCTCCGCAAGCTTAATTATGGCATCACGAACTGAAGATTGCATCTTGCAATTTTCTGAGCTTTGTCTACGCTTTTTTTGAACAGGCTCAATGATGCCTTTCCTGATAAACTCTTTGAAGTACTCATTGCCAGTCTCCTCTGCAGTCTTACCATCACCATTAAGTGAGTCTATAAATTCCTCACCGACCCACCAATGGATCAAAACTTTCTTCTTTATGGTTTCATTTTCAGGGAACACAGAGAAACATAGCAAACACTTCTTTTGTATATCATTTAGACCATTGTACACCTCCTCAATTCTTTTCAAAGTTAAGCTCTTGGTGATCATTTGATTATTGATGTTTACCTCTGGCTGCTTGTCTGGTCTCATGGAAGGGCTGGCATGTTGAAGGCTCAGACTATCTGAAGAGAGTTGTGGGGATGAACAAATTTGGTTCTTTAAGGTTGAAACAACATCCTTCGTTCTCTTAAGGTTGTTGTTTATGGGGGAATTTGCTAGTGCTTCTGTTCTTTCTCTGAAGGCATCGTCCAGGCGTTGGAGAATCAATCTTTGAATTTCTTCATCAACGCGGTCTGCTGAATCCTTTAGTTTATGACAGGCTTTGTTGATGTAGTCGAGGTCCTTCTGGATCTCCTCAACTATTGCATGCGAACCATTGCAATTGGAGCCCTCCTCCTCCTCATCAATTTCGGTCCTGCTGGTGTTGTCTTGGGTTCCATTCATATCTTTTGGAGGAAGGAGTTGCTTCAACTTTGACAAATGGCATTGAAATTCCGGCATGACCACATCGTTGAATACATGGAAGGGTGTCTTTTTACCAGAGTTTAAGTATGCAAGAAGATCAAGTGATACATAAGGCGACTCAAATGAAGAAGTAGAAGAGATGTGTCTCGACATATATGGCTAATGTTGACAAGAAGGTATGGCAATTTGTGTAGACAAGCAAAATAATGAGCTAAAAAAAACCTCTGATGGATAATGAGCTAAGAAGAGATGGAACAATTAAAACGAGTAAATGAATAGAGAAAATAAATAAGCCAAGAGCCTTTTACTTGGTTGGGAGGAAAGATGGAAGACGACTATATATGAGCCAGCAAGTTTGACTGACTGGCAATTGTGAAGACAAAAATGACCCAGGATCATTTGACTGAGGAGAAGAAATGGCACAGAACAAGGGTAGAAGAAGCATGGGGGGTTTCTATTCTATATCATTATTGACCAACCACGAAAGGACAAGGGTAGAAGCAGAACTAATCTAATAGATCAAGAAAAGTTCAATAATGCTAGTAGCACGTATACATGGTTGTGAAATCCGGACCGGACTGTACGGTCTGACCGGGATAACCGGAAACCGTTCATCAAAACGGTCCTTTTAACCTCAAAAACCGGTCTATATGAAAAACTCAGTGAACCGTGCCAACCGCGGTTCAACCTCACGGGTTTGAAAACCGTTCACGGTTGTCACGGTTCTTGCAGGTTCAGTGATTCAGAGTTTTTTTTTTTTTTTTTTTTTTGGGGTACTTACAGCTCAGCCATTGATGAAGCTTCAACCTCAGACATTGAGATCGCACCACTATTTGTTCTTATTCTTCTTTACAGTCTCGCTCGCCCTCTCTCTCTCTCTCTGCGTTTTTGCCGACTGCTGTTTCTGCACTTTTTTTCTTTCTCTGCGTTTTTTTCGTTCACTGTTTCTGCAGTTTTTACCTTCTGCGTTTTTCCTTTGAATGAACTCTAGAGTCTTTTGGACTCTTTGAAGGTGATTGACAACTTGCATTCTGTCACCCACTAAATGCAAGCTGTCAACCACTCTTCTTTAAGTTTTATTGGGTTTAATTAATTATTTAATGGTTTGGCTGGCCACCCTTAAAGCTTTGTTTATTTTTTATTTTTAAAATTTAACTAAATACATGCTGTCAAGTGTACTACTCTTTTCAAAAATTTATAGTACTTTATTCTTTATTTAATCAATTTTTTAATGCCTTATCCGGCCACTCTTTTAGCTTTTGTTTATTTTTTATTTTAGAATTTTTTATAAATAGTTGAATATTCAACTGGGCTTTGGCATGAAACAATTTATTGGATAGTTAAATGGGCTTGAGTATAACTTGAGATAATTTAGACATAAATTCTCATAAAAAGATTAAAAGTGTACAATATTGAGTTTTATAAAAAAAAATATTTATTTTTGCTTAGGATTTAATATTTTTTTATTTGCCTTATAAAAGTTATGATATAAAAAAGACATTTGAAAATTAGATTTCTATATTTATTTGGACTATTTTAGTTCATTTTTCTATTTATATTAATTTAAAATATTAATTTATATTTTAATAAATTATTAAAAATTTATGACGTCATCACGGTTCGACCTCGGTTCAACTTCGGTCCGACCTTAAAAACCTTGAACCTCTCCCTTTTACGGTTCATTGAACGGTCCGGGTCTGAAAACCTTGCGTATACTTTGCAACAATTATCCTACATGGTAATTTGAGATTGGTGGAAAAAAAATCTACCAAAAAAAAATCACAATTTATCATTTAGATAGTAAAACAATTGTAACAAAGTGCATGTATTTATACGTGATATTAACATTATTGAGAAAAAATGGCCTATGTCACTTAACATAAAATCCCTAAAGAAATGGGTCAACTCATATCGACATGTAGAACTGGCGGGTCAAAATCAACCCTTTTTTCGAAGGGATATTTTTTTACTCCTTATGTTTTGTACCCTTTTGTTTTTCTTTTCAATTCTTCTTCTCAAATATACTCATAAATTCTTTTTTTCATGAGGTCAAGGCTTGAAGGTTTTAGTTTAGTGAACCTTAGATGGTGTATACTTAAGAATTTATTTATTATTTATTTTTGAGTATTTCTGTTTATTAATTTGTTTTGTATTGAAGGAAAGAAAAAAGAAAATATTAACAAGTTTTTCAATATTTTTTTGGTATGTGAAAAAGAAAATAAGTCTCATTTGGGTTTAACCAAACCCCAAAAGAGGTAAGGATCATAAGTTCTACAACACATTTAGGAAGACACATTCTTGACCCGAATTCAATCAACCTGACCCGTTTGTCGAGCACAAATAAATTAAAAGTAGAATGTCCATAAGGAAAACTTTAAGGCTTCGCTTAAGAGTTCATAAGGGAATGGAATGGAATCATTATAAGGGAATGGAAAAGAATGGAATAGAATTGAATGTATTTAAGTAAGGGAAAGGAATGGAAAAGAATGGAATGGAATGGAATTAAGTAACATTGATTGGATGTTTTAAAATAAAAGAATAGAAAAGAATGAAAATGAATGGAATGTAAGTAATCTTGTTTGGGAGCAATATAGAGGGAATGGAATATAATTATTTTATGACAATATTACTATTAGACCCTTATTTTAAAATAAAATGTTGAATATATAGGTGTATTTTGGGAGTTTTAGTAAAAAAATTATTAAATTTAATTCCATTCCCTCCAATTCCTCCAAATTTCGAAAGAAATGAAAATTTGAGATTTAAAGGGAATAGAGAAGAATGAGTGTTCCCTCCTACCCATTCCATTCCCTCCCACTTAAACTTCCAAACAAGAGAATGAGCTTTCCATTTCATCCATTAAAACTCCCAAACAAAGGAAGAGAATAATATTCTAAAATTATTCTTTTCATTCATTTCCATTCCATTCCCCCCTCCCAAGCAAGGCCTAAGAGAAATTTTTTGGAAAAATAGGTTTTAGCAAATGTTTAGTTGTTTATTTTTAATCAAAGTTAATGTGAGGCCCATACGTCCTTTGAGGAGGGTCCAAATTGGAACACATTCTTTTTTGTAAAGAGATTAACATCACATAGTTACTTGCCCAAAACCATTTAAGGAGTGAATGATAAATTTACTTCTAAAATGCCCACTTGAACATTTTTTTTAATTGTTTTGAGAATCACTTGAATGGGGTTTAAAGTGGTAAAACCTATGAGTCTAGATGGGAAAGAAATTAGACATTTTATAAATTATATACTTATGGGCATGGGTTTAAAATTAGACATTTTAAAGTCTATTTAGTGAGCAATATTTATTTATTACTAGTTGCAAACCCACGTGATGCGTGAAAATATATAACTATTTTGTAACGTAGTATAATGTATGATTTATTCTCAAAAACATATTGGAGATATTATTTCTAAAATTATTTTTCATCTCTCCATTTCTTCAAATATATCATTATATTATTTTGAGTTTTTTATTACTTTGGTGCATTAATTTGATTGATATTGTTTCCTTTTTCTAGTCATAAAAGATAGAAATTCTATTCTTTTTTCACGTGATCTATATTATTCAAACTTTTGTATTGTTTGTTATGTTTTTTTTTTCCTGCAACTAAATTTTTTAAGATATATATATAGATTATGGAACAATGTGTCTATTTATCATTTTATATGGCACTGTAATAAATAGTAGTGAGTCCCTCATTTATTTAGTTCATTATAGAATTTAGATTGTTGTGCTTATTTTGTCTGTTGTATCATTGTATCCTAGGGGAAAGATGTCCAAGAGTCCCAAAGTACCGATTGTAACAGGTGAAATTTGTGTTAAGAAGAGTATGTCAAGCACAAACCTTGATCAGAATTGCATAATTTATTCTTTATGCATCCTATTTGTGAATAATTTATTTCATGTATTTCTTTATATTGGTTTATGTACAGATTCCTTTATTGTTCTTGCTTACATCATATGCTTGTGTGTTTTATGATAAATTTGTTTGTACTTTTGTTTACGAATCACAAAAATAAATTTTTATTTTGCCATATGACTTTATTGATATTTGATTTCAATTTCATTTCACTACTTTGGAGTTGGAGGCCAATTTTAAATGCTCCATTAATTTAAGTTCTTACACTTGGAAATCTCATTTTTCGCCAAAATTTACATGGCTCATTTTAATACCTGTGGCCATGTGTGCTCGTGAGCGATTTTATTTATTTATTTATTTTTATAGTAAATCCATGATTTACGGGAAAATACTAAGATAGTTCTAGAATATTGCTTTGAACTCTCACAAAATAAGAGAAATTTGGTATCGATAGTATCAAAATTCAATAAATGTGAAAAATATTTGCATATAAAAGATTTGAGTAATGTGTTAGAGCATTTTTATCAAGAGTTATAAAAATTTGGATCCAGCTTCTGTCCAGTGGCCAATGCCATTGGACACATTGGATTGCGGACACATGTCCGTATCCTGACAGGTCTAGGGGCCACTGGCCACTGGATAGAAGGTGAACCTTAAAAATTTTAGATTATGTTTGGTAACAGTTTTTATTTTCTATTTTCAAAAACTTGTTTTTGGGAATATAAAGAAAAAAACAATTCTTTTTGTATTTTTGAAATCAAAAACATGTTTGGTTAGTTGAAATTAAAAAGATAGTTTTTTGAAAAAAAAAATAGAAAATACTAAAATATATTGTTATTAGGATTTAAACTCTAATGCTAACTTACTAAATAAGACAGATTCATTAAATTAAATGCGTTTTTTCATTGACTTTTAAAAATTAAAAACTGAAAAAAAAAAAAAAAACATTTTGCATGTTTTTAATTTCCTTCACAAATTGAGTTTAGAGAATAATTTTTGTTTTTTGTTCATTTTGGGTTGCCAAACAAGTTTTTTAGTCTCAAAAATAAAAAACTATTTTTGAGAACAGAAAATATGAGAAAAAAATAGTTACCAAACATACTCTTAGCATTTAGCACATAAAAAACCAACTTTATAATATATAATACGTCACTTTACAATAAACCTAATATCAAAAATTTTATTTTTTTTTATCACTTTATTAAAATATTATTTATTTATTATTCTTTTTGAGAGAATGCAAAGAGTGAGACCTGATGGAGAGAGAGAAGAGTAATAAAAATAATAAAAAATGAGTAGAAAATAATACGTAGCAAGGTGCTAAAAAATTTAAAATTTAACACAATTGATGTAGGGACTTTTATAGTGATTTTTTTTTGCTAAAAATAACTTTTAACATTTATTCTATTTTTGATAAAAATACTCTTAATAAGTAGTTTTTTAAATTACTTTCGTTTAATGCATATATATCTTTAAATTTTAAATTACTTTCGTTAAAAATACTCTTTTAACATATATCTTTCGTTTATTAAATTATGACACGATCAATGACAGAGGTTCATTTAATGCAAATTACTTTTCCCCCTCGGAGAGCACGAGCTCATTTTGCGAACGGGAGCAATACTCCGGGGGCTGTCTAAATATATTATATATGGACATTTATGGCGAAAGTGTCGGTCGTGTAAATTTTATTATTATTATTATTTTTTTTGTACAAACCATTGAGCTAGATGTCGAAGTAGAATAATAGATTTGGGTCCGAGTAGATCAGAAATCTGTTTTTTCTTGGGAGTGGAGGTGAGCATTTTTCCAAGCTCTTTCTTGTCCATATCAAGGGTTTTGTCTTTTTATGAATGTCCATATTAAGGGGTGAGGATAAATTCGTGAAAAATCATTATTGAGTATGAACACTCGAGTTCCGATGCGATTCAAGAAAGGTGAAGTTACCCTCTGTCCTTCCTATATATGAGCGGAGCTCGCCACTATGAAACATTTAAAGTCTTTCTTAAAGAACAGTGATATTATTGTCTTAGAACATTTACAACAGTGAATGTAAAATTTTAGTTATTTAGCTATACAAAAAATTATTTTATCTATTTTACTTATATATATGCCATAGCAGTGGATCTATTTTAACTTTTAACACAATAAAATAATATAAACGTCACAATAAAATAATATAATCACTACAATAAAATAATATATCTCACCATCATATACAACCACAACCATAGCCACAACCACCATCAACACCACCGCCACCACCACCACCAGTCCACAGCCGGAAAAAAAAAAAAAAAAAAAACCCAAATCTCCAATCTTTTTCCTCACAACCACAACCACAACCACCATCAACACTACCACCACCACCAGTAGTCCACAACAAGGAAAAAAAAAAAAAAACCCAAATCTCCGATCGGCAGCGTGATAACCAATATCCACAAGCAAGCACTCCGATCAGTGGCAAGCTCCATGGGTTTCCCAGTCAGGCACTCCGATCGGCGGAGAGCTTCGTGGGTCAGTGATCGGAGTTGAGAGAGTGAGCTTGAGTCGAGCTTCGTGGATCGGTGACCCAGTCAGGAACTCCGATCGGCGGCGAGCTTCGTGAGTCATCAAAACCAGTGAAGAAGAAAAAAAAAGAAAGCAGAAAAATCACAGCCCGAAGGAAGAAAGAAGGGTCTGTGGGTCTGTGGAGGAAGAAAGAAGAGATGGAGAGGCAGTGAGCAGAGAGAGAGTGAGATTGAGAGAGATACCGGAGTTGAGAGAGTGAGATTGAGAGAGATGAAGTTCAGAGATGAGATGAGAGAGAGAGAGAGAGAGAGAGAGAGAGAGAGAGAGAGAGGCACGGTGAGAGTGAATGATGAGAGAGCAAGTGGCCTTTTTTAATCAAAACCGAAATAAAATAATGTATTTTATTTTTAGCTTTCATGAACAGTACACATTTATATAAAGATGTGTACTGTAGCAAATCACCTAAAATTTTAGCTTTTGCCTCCACTGCTGCAGTGTGATTTTTGTGTTTGTGGAGCTAAATTTTAGTAATATAGCATAATAGCTACACTACTGTGAATGCTCTTATTATTAGCCGGAGCTTGTGATTGTGATTGTGAACCCACTAGGCAATTACCAAAGAATAGTCTTTAGGGGTTGGGGGTGACTATTCGTGTCGCGAACATATTCATATTCAAATCGTATTAAAGAAAGACCGTATTGATATATGGATCGTCAAACTAAAGACGACAGAGTTACCAGTTGTTTAGTAAACAAATTAATGTGAACAAGGCTGCATAACCCAACCCATTTTATATACTAAGTCAATCGTGTTTGGTTAACTAAACGTGTTTTGACTAAGGGGAGAGAGAAGCTTCAAAAAGAGTTGACAAAAATATTTGATTGGAATTTTTAGCTCAACTAGTCCCAAATTTGGTATTTTGATTTTTTTGTGAAAAATAAAAGTAGTAAATGAGATTTATAAGGGTTAGTCTTAAGTCCTTTTTAAAATGAAGTGATTATTTTCAACAAAATATAACTAATACAATATATTAGATTTTCTAAATTATGTGTTTTAAATTTTGTAAGTTTTTTTTTAAAGGAAACATAATAAATTTTACATTCAATTATTATATAAGCTTATAAGGTAATAATATAATTTGTAAATAATGTAATATGTGGTTGAAATTTGTTTTTAGAGCTACTTACAAACGGTTAATAATATAAGCTTATGTTAATCTTCTATACGTTTTGAATGACTTAATGAAAAAGTAGATATAAGCAAATCTATCACTTATATTAGGAAAAAAAAATACAAGATTTTAATAACATAAGAAATGTAATTTTATCAAGAACCTACTAATATTGCGTTAAGAATGTTACATAATTGTCAATGAAGTAGCTTTTTTTTTATTTTATTTTTATTTTATACAAACATCTCCTCTCAAAGTATCACTGAAATAGATCGAAATGGACTAAAGCGAACCAAAATGAACCGAAATGTTATACCGATGTGGCTCAATAGGAGTGTAGTAATAATAAATGTTAGGTTTCAGCTTATATATATATATATATATATATATATATATATATATCTTAAATTTCTTATTTGTTAGGTCTTATAGTTGTTGGTTAATTCCATGAAAAATTTAGTGTATAATTTTATATTAAACTCTATCAATATTCATGTAATTTTGTTTTTGGTGGGGGGTTAATTCTATTGAGTTAGTGAAGTGATGTGCTGCATGTGCTGCCAGGCGAGCTGTGACATGAAAACATAAGTTGAAAAACATTTGACAAAAAGTTTGTGCAATAATTTGTACGGTATTTTGCCCCTCTCTCTGTCCTATGAAAATGGCTGAATTTAAGAAAATTCTGTTGTGATTTTTTTTTTTTAATGTTCCATCCTTACCCTTACTATATAATTCTCATTCCCCATGAATTTTAGCAAGAAAATACCCATATTGAAGAGCTAGAGAGAACCCTCTTAACCAAAAAAAAAAAAAAAAAAAAAAAAAAAAAAGCTAGAGAGAACCCAAAAACCCTAAAGCAAAAACCTTCTTATCTCCCTATACGTACCTTCTTCCTCTCTAATTGCTAAATTTTCATGAGAGAAGATTAAAACCAATACTCCCATAACAACCTCAAAGTTTTGTGTGTTATTTGGAGCTTAAGAACCATTGGAGCAAGCTAAAATTACCTAGGAGACTTGGAGATTGCAATTGAAGTTCAATTGCAAATCTGATGACTAGAGGAGAGAACGGACTCGAGATAGTTGTGAGCAATTTGGTAGGCTTGAGAACATTGTTAACTCATAACTCAGAGGGTTTTGTATGTAAGATGTACTGCAACTATGCAACTATTTTCTTTAGTGGATCGTTTTGGTGGTTAGACATTATGAAGAAGTTTTCCTGCTTGGTACTCTAGAGTTTCCTCTTTGTAAACACTTCAATGTGTTGTGGGTTCTTTATTTTCTATGGTTGTTATTAATTATATGTGTATCCATGCATGCCTGTGTTAATTGGCCAATCATGTAAACTATTAGGCTTAAATTTGGAGTAAAAATAACAAGAATTTGTGCAAATCAAATCTTTCATTATTGAATTTAATTGGGACCAAAGTAAAGGAATTGTAAGCACATTAGATAAAACAAAAAGATGCTGCAAAAAAGACACATAAGAACATGAGAAACTTTGGGTCCTTGGGAGGTAATAATGGTGTGAAATCCTACACCTTTAGTCCGAACAAAAACTGTCTGTCCACTCCCAACCTGTTACACCTCCATCTTTTTTTTTTTTTGGGTTCCTTTAGTCCTTGTGACCTTACTTTCTCGGGACCATTTTGGCTTTGGCTTGGCGTTCCTGCTCGTAGAACTGTGTTCCAAAGCCCAGATGATTCATCAGTAACCAAATGAATGTCAATAGCTCTCCACCCCTACTAGGTTGCTGTGCGTGTACAATTGGTCTACAATTAATGGCAGCATAAGACATCAATTCCACCCAAACTCGGCTCATTAGCATCCATTTATCTGTCTTCAACTTCTTGAGCTGTTTTGCCAGGAGACTTCCATCAAAGAACACAGATTTGCTTACACTTCCCTTCACATCAACTGATCTGTATTTTGTTTTCACTGCAAGGATTCGTTTAGAGGCTTCAACTTTATCCAATCTGGGGAGCTTCTTTGACTCTTTGTCAAAGAATCGCTTAGCTTCCGCACAAGTGTCCTGGAAGACTATTTGCCAATTGCCTAACACTGGGGCCATCATTTTAGGCTTCATGACAAGCAGATAAAACATATAATCTGAAAGTAATTTGCATGTTTCTCTATTAGTATTACTATCTAATTTACCAGTACTTGGTTGAGTGTCCTCAATATAGAGTAGCTCGGTAGCCATGTGCCAAAGAAGAAGGCTTTCCGCGTACTGATACTCCCCAATGCTCCATTTTAGTTCAAAACAGCTAGAAGTCTGTAGAAGAGCCCAGTAACCCCTTTGTGAAGATGCATCCCTGGCTGCTTTTATATTCTTTGCATTCGAAGCTTTCGATCTCAGCTCGTTAAAAATAAAGATCTCAAGCGCTTCACCAACCCTCTTTGAATGCGAAGAAAACAATATAGTCATTTTCTCTAGCACTCCCCCAGCACCGACATAACTAGCTAATGTGTACGCCCATGTTGGAGGATCTTTCAAGCAATAGTTTATCATATCGTACTGGGAGACTGACTTAGACCACCTTCTTCTTTTCAAGAAGATTTTTTCAATGAGTTTGCTCCGTGTACTCTTCACAGCAAGGAGGGTCCGGTCGGATAATATAAGTATCAGGACTGATATGGCCTCAAGGCCTAATGCCCCACCAAGCAAGACATAAGTAAGGTTGATATCAAAGTAATCTAACTTACTAACATGACGAAAATTATGCTGGTGCTCAATTGAAAAGAGTCCCAATGCCACAATGATTAAAGTAAAGCAAATAAAGCGTAGAAAGTACCCAAATGGGCAGCGAACCACAACCACCTTGGTGTGGAGATACTCATACATGAAATTGAGCTCACACTCTATTAGTCTGAATGCTTCAGCTGGAGTCCTAGTAAGAAATAAATCTCGGCTCCATTCTCGGTCCTTGGAGCTGAAAAGAAGGCCTACAATAAGACCCTTGAATGTTTCAAAGAGACGATGTGCTTCCTGCAGTAATTGCATATCATCTAATTCAGAACCATTTGCAGAAGTGGGAGTTTTGTGTACGGAGTACATCCTTTTAAGATTTTCATCCTCCAAGCTAGGCATCACATCTACTTGTGTTTCAACCTTCTCCAACGTCTCTGAAGAGTACATCTTCATGACCTCTTCATAATCAGGCCCAGGGTCTGGCTTTGGCAATATTGAACATCCGAACTGATTCAAGCTTGCAAGAAAGAGAGCACGTGTTCGCTCTACATATTTGATAAATCCCACAAAAAACACCATGATAGTGGGAACCCAAAGATTGTTAGGAAGTGATTCATAGAAGATATAAACAGTTGCCAGAACCTGTAATATGAGTCCAACCAAGTGCCTAAGCCAGAACTCATTATCCTCAAGAGCAAAAGAAGTGATGGTATCAGGGCCACCAAGATGCAACAAAAGAAACGAAGCCCAGAATGCCATTAAGTCCTTATTATTTCCCTTTGCTTCACAACCGACACCTTCGCTCTTGGAGATTAGTCCAATGGCAACAGGCGCAATCCAGTCTGCAAGCAAGTATGCAAACCATATGAGCCCGTGTAACAGTTTGCTTCTGGTTCGTTTTCTTAGGAATGCCAATAGAACTAAAATTGCCTGCAGATAGAGGCTCACGAGAATACAGCTCCGGAGATTCCAAGCATACCATATCTTCTTCAAAATTTTGGGGATAGGTAGTTGCATATTCTCTCTCTCTCTTTCTCTCTCTCTGAATTGTTTCCTCACACTTTTGCCTTTGTTATTATGGCAAAGCACAACTAAGGCTTAAGTCTTTCTTCCTTTACTAATCTTTTCTTTTTTTTTTTTTTTAATCTAAATGAGACAAGGAATCAGTCAACTATGACAACCGGAAATTGGAAAGCAAAACATTTACAATTCTTTTTTTACAAATTATTAATAGAGTGAATATTTATTAATAAATAAATAAATGATATTGGTAATAAATCTAAAAAACAACCGGTAAAATTTATCAACGGCTTGTAATAAAGTGTATGTTTGTAGTATCACGTATAAATTTTTTGAAGAATCACACTTAGTTGTTACTATGAAGTCACTCAATGGACTTGTAACATTACCTAGAAAAAATCTTCCTAGCTAGATTTACGTTAGTATCACATAATTAAGTATAATTTTGTACTACAACTCATCACATGGTGAGTTATGATTGGCAAAGATGTGTCAATAGACCATGTGAGAACACATTTTTGTCAATCACAACTCATCATGTGGTAAGTTGTGGCACAAAATTATGTCCAATTATAATTCTTTTTAGATAACCAAGAAAGAAAAAAGAAAAAGAAAGAAAGAAAGAAAGAAATTTCTTAACAGTTGAAAGATGTATGAAACAACCAAGAAGATTTATGGTAACCCAGCCAGAATTATGCCAAAAAATTCCTATATATTTTAGTATAATAATCTACTTTTTAAAATTTTTTTTTTTATTTTACATACTTACTTTTTAAAATATTTCACATTAAATTATTTATTTTACTTTATATTTTATTAAATATCAAATTTCTTTGATCCTTTTAATTTTTTTTTTTTTTTTACAAATAACAATTATTATCCACTATTTTCATTCATTCTTGGAACATTTGAAGAAAAAAAATTTAAAATTAAATTCAAAATAAATAGTGTCAATGTAAATTTACACAATTATTATAACTTATTTGAACATAACTTTGTATAATTTGATATAGGTAAATTTTACGGTTAGTTAGCTAAACTATGTTATTTGTCTATCATACAAGCACTAATACAGGTGCTCTGAAAGTCCTTTGATTAGAAAATTTCGAGCTTCTATTCAATAGACTTTTCAACTTATACAGTACTAGGAAATTTCACTTTAATTAATTTATGTTTAAACAGTTTGAAATGTCAACTTAATCCAAATATAGTATTTATTTTTTCTCAATCAGTAAGGTTGCATTTGTTTCGGTATAAAATATTTTTTGAACACAAAATGTTTTCATGTAAAAATATTTATAGAGAAAACAAATTATTTTTATTGTTTAATTGCATTCCTAACCAAATTTCTCCGCCAACTGCAATGAAAAATCAAGATTTCCTAATTACACACAACCAGAATAGAGGTCAAAGATTAAGAAAATTCAAGGAATTGAACCAAATTCAAGCCTCAAATATATTTAGAAAAAAAAAAAAAAAATCATCGTCGATAGTGATAGCTGTGCCTCCACTTCGAAGACCCATTCTAAAGCACTGGCTAAAATCAATGAACTGCATATACTATCGACCTAACAAAAATGTTTTAGACTTTTTGTTTCTTTTTTGGATCAACCACGACGACTTTGACGGAAAAAGAAAAAGAAAAAAACAGAGTTCACAACATGGATTGTCGCTCCATACAAAAGGAGTAGTCTTTCTCTTATTATTTTACACCAATAAAAATAGGCCATCTAATATAAACGTTATTTTTTTTTTTTTCAATTTACTTTTTGAATTATATTATATTATTTTATTAGTTAATTTGTTTTTATTGGTGTAGAATAAGATCTCTTTCATTTAAATGAGAATAGGAGTCAGTCAACTATGACGCCGTTGATTCGTTGAAGAATCACACTTGAATCAGTCAATATGAAGTCAATACATGGACTTGTAAGATTACTCAGAAACAGGATCGATCGTTCTGCATATGATATTAACTGAATTTTGGGGTCCAGGACGAGACTTTCATGGTTACAATTTCTTTTTGACAGCAGTTGCATTGTATTAAACTAGTATGTAACATGTGTATATACACGGGTAAATTTAAAAATAATTACAATTATACTGTTTAAATTATAAATTTTTGGAGAAGAAGTTTAAATTATACATAATATTAGCTTACATTTTTTTTTAACATACAATTCTAAAATATGTAATGATTTCTTATTTTATATATATATATATATATATATATATATATGATCTAAAATTCAATTGGATTTAGACTCTTTGGTTTTTACACCTAATAATTTGTCACAAAAATTAAAAAAAAAAATAGATGGACATATGGTGGAAAATTAGACTCCAATTGAAATATAATTGAGAATCTAATTGCATTTGAACTCTTTGATTTTTATACTAAATAATTAACTTGGCACAAAATTAAAATTAAATGGGACACATGGCGCAAAATTGAGAATCCAATTAAAATCTAATTGGATTTTCTCTGAGTTTTGGCTATATATATATATATATATATATATAGAGTTGGGTTCAAGTTACACTTTGTGTAAATTGCAAGAGTTACACTTTTTTTAAACCGTTGATTTCTATTAAATTTGAAAGCTCGAAAAAGTGTTAAAACACAAGAGCTGTTTAGACCCTTAAATTAAAAATTTCGACTCGTTAGATTTTACTCTAACTTATACTAAGTGCGAAAGAGAGTAAATGCAATCGGATAAACAAATAAAGTATTCTAACCCATATTCAAAATAACACAGTAGTAAATTGAAAGGTAAAAGAGTAGGGAAGAAAAATACAAATACAAGATAACATGCCGATGTGTTATCGAAGAGGAAACCGAAGTACTCGGCGTAAAATCTCTCTGCCGCCCTCCAAGCGGTAATCGATCCACTAGACAATCAGTTGGAATACATGAGTAGCAAGAAACCCTTCAAGCCTAATCTACTCAATGCACCTAAGCCCTCCAACCTCCTACTCCAACAAGACTTTTCGAAACCATGTCTTGTCTAGCTCTCCGGATTCCGCAATACACCCGATTGCATTCGCCAAAACCTGGCTTCTTTCAATACTTCCCAACAGTACCAAAACCTCACTTGACACTCTAAAAGGATATGGTAAGTGTTTGAGTTATCAACCTCTCAAGTGTATGGAAATGGAGAGGTAGGAGTTAAGGAAAATCCACAATGAATTGTGTAGAGAGTTGTGGGTATAACAATCTCTAACTCTCAAGGTTTATGGCTAGGGTTTTCTCTTAGAAGTATTCCTCAACATCTGTGGGTAATGTGGGTATATATAGTGTGGATACAGATAGTGTGTATCAGAAATGACAGTTCAGCAAAACAGAATGTTTCGTGGGTATCTCGCGGGAAGGCCTTACCTGTGAGACACTCGTGAAAACCAGTTGTCTCCATCTTATCCTGACTCTTCGCACTCCAGTTATGTGCAAGGCACATGCATCACTTCACGGGAAGCTTACTCGTGAGATACCCGTGAAAACAACTTTAGTCTTCATAACAATCTCTAACTCTCAAAGTTTATGACTAGGGTTTTCTCTTAGAAGCATTCCTCAACATCTGTGGATAATGTGGATATATATAGTGTGAATACAGATAGTGTGTATCAGAAATGACAGTTCAGCAAAACAGAATGTTTCGTAGGTATCTCGCGGGAAGGCCTTACCCGCGAGACACTCGTGAAAACCAGTTGTCTCCATCCTATCCTGACTCTTCGCATTCCAGTCATGTGCAAGGCACATGCATCACTTCACGGGAAGCTTACTCGTGAGATACCCGTGAAAACAACTTTAGTCTTCAATTGCCTTGAGTCTTCACACTCTCTCTCACACACAACCCTTATAATGAAATCCCACAAATAATACAGGGTACATAAGATTGAATAAAATTATAATCAAATTTGATACGGAATTAAAGCCAACATAAAATAGTTGTAAATTACAACTTTACAAAATCTAATGGTATATGGAAAGTAGTGATCATGTCATTAACTTCCTGCGAGATACCTAGAATGTTTCGTGGGTATCTCGCAGGAAGGCCTTACCCGCGAGACACTCGTGAAAACCAGTTGTCTCCATCCTGTCCTGACTCTTTGCATTCCAGTCATGTGCAAGACACATGCATCACTTCACGGGAAGCTTACTCGCGAGATACCCATGAAAACAGCTTTAGTCTTCAATTGCCTTGAGTCTTCACACTCTCTCTCACACACAACCCTTATAATGAAATCCCACAAATAATACAGGGTACATAAGATTGAATAAAATTACAATCAAATTTGATACGGAATTAAAGCCAACATAAAATAATTGTAAATTACAACTTTACAAAATCTAATGGTATATAGAAAGTAGTGATCATGTCATTAACTCCCCCCGCAACTTATTAAATGTTTTGTCTCCTTATAAAAAATTCATAAACTTTACTTTTTTTTTCTTTTTTTTTTTTTGGTAAACTAAAACTTTCCTTTCTTTACTATAATTTTCTCACCACATTTACGTATAATTGATTTTTGTCCCTTTTTGTCAACAAAAACTTATATCTTCTCACTGTAAAATCCCGCCACTAAGTCTAATTACAAACCCAGGAGTGAGCTTAATTAGGATTTGGGAGAGTGCTATACCGACATATATGTTTTGGACTAATTTTTGATGTTTGCCAATTGCTATGGAGATCAGGTGAGGTATAGCACTTGGCAGACACCGAAAATTAATCTCCACAGCAATTGGCAATTGGCAATCCATTCTACCAAATATTAAATATATATTTTTTGGGTATAAATTGTAAAAATAGAGTTAGATGCATGAAGATTCAAGCAAAACATAGAGAGAGAGATATATAGAGAGAGTTTTTCAAATGGAGGGGTTCATGAAGGTCCAGCAAATATGAGAGAGAGAGAGAGAGAGAGAGGGGTAAAATAAGAAGAAGAAGACAACGGTTAGTGGAGGAAAGAATTTAATAATTGATTTTTTAAAGAAGGTAATTTAATGATTTTAATGATATTAGATCTGACGTGGCACTAGTGATTTCTTAACCATTACATTTAATAAGAATCAATGGTTTAAAAAAAAATGTAACTCTTATGGTGTTACATTAGGGGTAACAAACTTCTGTTCAAGAGACTTTTCAGCTTGTACACGAATAGGAAGATCCACTTTAATTTATGTTTTAACAGTTTGTAATGTCTACTTAATCCAACTTTTAGTTATTCCATAATTTAGTTGAAAATATTAATTATATAGTATATATTTGAAGCCAAATGTTAGTATTTTTTTCCCTTGAGCAAATAGATTGCGACTGTTTCGGTACAAAATATTTTCCGACTGAAAATGATTTCAACTCAAAACATTTCCGACTGAATTAACTTCTTCGTCTTTTTCCCCTAACTGGCTGTGGGTTGCATTTGAGTTTTTTTGGGATGAAAGTAATCATTATAAATCATTCAAGCTTTTTTATTTTGTCAAAAGTATTCAAATTGAATGGTAATGAATGACGGAGTGTGGATGTGTTTTTAGTGCTACATGATTTCATGGAAGCCTAATGAAACCACACACAATACTTTGTGGAATATAAACGAAATTGTTAGTTTCTGGTAGTAAACTTCAAATTCACAAGGAGTCCTTAAGTCCACAAGGTGAAAATTTTCTAGAATCCACCCAAGAGGAAAAAAAAAAAAAAAAAAAAGAAGAAAAAAAAAAAGAAAAAAGACAAAGTTTGAATTTTATTAATAATAAGTTCATCTACCTTTTGAGGCAGCAAAACATATAAATACTGATGAAGTAAAACCCTAGGATGATTAGGAAACTTCTGAAACCCTAATTCACACCAATTACAAGATTAGATGGCAAAATACCGTATTTTACCAAAAATTGTAAATTGAGTTAAATGCAAAATTATAAACTACTGACCTTAAGGGTTGTCTCAAAACAAGCGGAACCCTAATATGACTTTTGAGCAAAAAAAATATTAAGAAAACAAAAATTACAAAAAATGGCAAAATCATTGTTTTCATGGCTTAGACGAAGGAGTTCACCAAATTTCCATTCAGGTTGCCAAATTTCCATTCAAGCTGCCAAATTTCACGCAATTTCGACTCCAACGCTCAAATGATTTCTACTAGTGTTTTTTTGTCTTGTGTGATATTAGGCACCCGTAATAGTCTAAGGTCATGTTAGCCTGTTTTACATCACTACAATATGGTTTAAATGCTAAACGACTTCACCACGTTTCTCTTGATGTCTTAGACCATCTAACAATGTAGGTAGGGACACTTCAAAAAATTGGACCTATAGTGGCATTTGTGAAACGCCACTATAGGTCCTAAAAATGCCACTATAGGCCCATTTGGGCTATAGCAATGTCTACTATAGTGGCGTTTACAAACGCCACTATTGTACCGTGACTTATAGTGGCGAATTACAAAAACAGCATTGTAGGTCTATACCCTATAATGGCGTTTATAAAACACTACTATAGGCCCAATTTTTTTTAATTTTTTTTTAAAGGCTATAACAACATTTTTATAAACACCACTATAGGTCCATACCCTATAGTGGCATTTGTAAAACGTTGCTATATGTCCCTCATTTTTTATTTTTTATTTCCTTTTTCCAGTTAGCTTTTTTTTTTTTTTTAAGAACTTAAAGTAGCGTTTTACAAACGCCACTATAGACCCTTGTAAAACTAGGACCTATAGTGGCATTTTTAAAACACTGCTATAGGCCATTGGAAACAACGCTATAGGTCTAGCGTTTAAAAACGCCACTATAGAGTCCCCTAAACACGGTTATAGATATGCCTATAGCAGCGTTTTTGAAAAATGCCACTATAGGGTACCTATAGTGGTGTTTTTTGCAAACGCCACTAAAAAAACCGCTACTATAAGAAGCTTTTTTGTAGTGGGAGTTTTATAGGAGAGTGACCATCCAAAGTTATGTGGAATCCAAATGAAGTCCATTTGTAAGAGAAAACAAACATTCGCGTACATCCAACTTAGGAATTAACTTCATATCATCTTTTTAAGATAACATGTTTCTTGGACTAGGTATACGCACTTAATTTATTGACTGAACTAAGTACACCCAACTTCATAATCAATATAGTTACTGAAGGTAGATAAAAATGAAGAAAAGAATAAACGTTTTACATCATATAATAGAGCAGAATGAGGTAGGATTGGATTATAGGTGTCCTATCTCCATCTTGTTGATGTAGGACACGGTTTAATATTTAATTTTTGTAATTATTTAACTTTAGTATTTTTATGTAATTTTTGATATTTTAGGTGTAGGTGATTTATTTCCTTATATTATGTGCTTTGAATATTTTTTAGTCAAATTAGGATTTTATATGGTTTCGTAGTCGCCTTAGGGTTTCTAGCCACTTTAGATTTTCTTTTTACTATTTAAATGCATTGTAGCTTCGAATTAGGCAATTCATTTTTCAGATTAATATTAATAAAATACAGATATTTTGTCGAATTCTTTATTTGGTGGATTTCAGTTTATTACCTTATGGATTCAAGAAACCCGTCATGGATTTGAGGCTTACTACCTAAAAACTAACAGTTTAGTTTCTGTCTATCAAAGAGAGCATCGTGTATGCTTTCTTCAGGCTTTTGTGACTTCAGGCTTTCTTTAGGCCTTGACATACCCTGGTCTGATGGCTAACCGGTGAGACAGTGACCACCACAATGAAGACGGTGACAACATCAACAACCCAGTCCTCACTAAGGCTGAGTTCCTCGAGTTTCGTAAAGAAGCTCGTGATGAGAATCAACAATTTCGTGAAAAAAGTCAGCAAATTATTGGCAAAATTAAGCAAATGATTACTACTCTTCTTTCAAGGAAATCATCTCACAACTACAATAATCAATATATTCAACGACGCACTACTAACTACAAGATAATTCCATTCTTTAACGAAGATATGTGTTAGTTAGATTTTATTGACTAGCTTCTTGATTTGGAAAAGTATTTTAATTTTTGGAAGATTTGTGATGAAGAAAAAGTGCGGCTTGCATCTAATAAATTGGATGATGAAGTAGAGGAACGGTGGGAAGATATTCAAATCGATAGAAAACGACGAGGCAAGCATCCAATCTGCTCTTGGCAAAGAATGAAAAGGGTATTAATTGATTATGGTTTCCTAATGACTATTATGATATATTGATTATACAAGTGTTGATTATAAATTTGTATATGCATATGAAAAGCAATATGTTCAAAACATGAAAGGTCAACTACAAAACCAAAATTATCACAATCAAGTCCATGTGTCAAGTAAAGGAAAGGGTTTGAGGGTTGAGAAGAAGTAGCCTATTTCTAAAGAAAATTTTGAAGTGGTTAAAAAAGATCAAGATTTGCAACAAGTTATTGAATTGAAGATTGAAGATTTAAGACACCAATTGCCAAAAACTTGATGAAGAGGTCATAGAAAAGAAGGTTGAGCTGATTGTGGATAATGATAGAAATCAAAATATGGTAACTATTGAGAACATTGAGGAAGATCCAATTGAGGTTAATATGAGGATAAGTCCACAACTCACAATCCTTAGATTTCGGTTGATTTGTTGATGATGATTACACAATATGTTGATTTTCTTGGAGTATAAAATTAAAATTTTATTATCAGTCTTTTGTTGATTGATATTGCAAATGAATTGAAAGTAGACGAGAATAAATTTTATGCTATACTTTATGAAGAATTCAAGTTTCAAAACCGGATCGAGTCATTAAAGCATTCAAAGTGTTTGTTTATTTGGAGTAGAAGATTTCAGATTTCGACCATCATCTGAGGACGAGTTTGTTTCAAGTGGAGGGCTCTGATGTAGGACATGGTTTAATATTTAATATTTGTAATTATTTAACTTTAGTATTTTTATGTAGTTTATGTTATTTTAGGTTTAGGTGATTTATTTCCTGATTTTAGGTGTTTTTTAATGTTTTTTTAGTCAAATTAGGATTTTACATTCTTTCGTAGTTGCCTTAGGTTTCTAACCACCCTAGGTTTTCTTTTTACTATTTAAACGCATTGTAGCCTCTAAAGGGAATTCCGTTTTCAGATTATTATTAATAAAATACAGGCATTTTGTCGAATTTTTTCTCTAGTAGATTCCAATTTATCACCTTGTGGATTCAATGAACCCCTCGTGGATTTGAGGTTTCCTACCCAGAAACTAACAGTTTAGTCTCTGTCCATCAAAGAGGGCATCATGTGTACTTTCTTCAAGTTTCCGTGACATCTCTTGTCATCTCTTCAAATGGGGAAAAGTCTACATAGGATGGGTGCAAGACATGTTGTGGTGGAGTTAGTTGCTTGTATTTTTTCATCGCTAATGAGCTAACTTCAACAATAATGAGATAGAGAAAAGAGAAGAAGGAGTGAGACAACTATGAGAGTGTTGAGAGAGAGAAACAAGTTTTTTGGGAATGATGATAGAATTTTGACAAAATTTGACTCAATATTTTTTTGTAGTGGTGAATTTTGACAAATCTACCATTAGATTATAGTTTCTTATTATAACTTCCATGCTTGTAACATTTCTAGAAGATCAAATATCAATAACTATGTCATCAATTAATCTAAAATTATGCATACAAATTAAATTTATGAATCAAATAATAAATAACATCTAATTAATACGAAATTTGACATACATGTTAAGAACATAAAGAACATGTAATTCAATGGTTAGATTTTCATAATATGTAACCATGTTAAAAATATTTTAAGTAGGAGTTATAGCCAAAATTTTTCCTAAAAGAATAAGTATTAAAATAAAATTAAAACTTACATATTTATCCCAACTTTAAAAATATTAAATTGTATATAAATACATATTCCGCGTTTGACAAGCAAAACTTATACCAATTCTTTCCACTTTTGGAGTAAAAAACCTACACAAAGTAGAGTGAATCCGATAGAATTGAAATTCATGTCATCCCTATATTCAATTAAGATTAATAAGTTATTATTAAGTTTCAGACCCCAGGCAGTTATATGAAAATTACTTGAAGCATATAAGGCATATCAAATACGATGTCACCAATCACAAGAATGCAACAACATGGTGACAAAGTGAAAAACTAATGGAAAACACTCCGAAAGAAAACCACTTCAAAGGAAACCTTCCTTAACTAACCAATCCACTAGATAAATTATTACAAAGTTTCTAAACTCAGTTATAAGTCCAAATTTATGTAATTTCAACTTACAATAACAAGAAAATAGAATTAATGAAGATTCAACAATTAAGCATCTCACAAATCAAGGGAAAAAAGAAACGTAAATCGAGTTCTTCTATAAGAGAAAATAATTTGCTTAAAATTTTATTGATAATTGATTTCAATTTCATTTCACTGCTTGGGCTTGGATGCAAATCTAAATGCTCAAAAAAATTTAAAGTTCTTACACTTGGCAATCTCATTTTCGCCAAAAGTCAATTACATGGCTCATTTTAATTCCAATGGCTTTTTTGTTTTGTTTTTGTTTTTGTTTATCAAATAAAAATACGTAGAGGAGGAGGATCTGATTTAATTTCAATGGCTGTGAATGTGTTCATGTGGCAATTATTTTTAGTGCATCCAAGAGTTGTGCTTTAAGTGTCTGTTGGTGGCTCTGGTCAGCATGTTCTTCTTACCATTGAGCCACCTACATTGTGGTCCAAGTGTATAGTCAAATTGTCAAAAAGTTTCCGAGGGGAAGTTTCCCTCTGTGACTATTGACTATGAGGTAGCCCGCCACTAACTACCATTCAAAGTCTTCCAGTTCTTAAATAATAGTGATGATGACCATATTAGCTAAGAGCTTGTGAACCCACTTGGCAATTCGCAATTATCAAATACTTTTCTTTGAAATTAACTACTAATTTATGCTAATTAGTAGGGAATTGCTTGGTGCATTGTGTAAAGCTATAAAGATTAGCAGTGGGAGGGCGGGAAATAAAAGAAACGAAGACTCTAACGTCAACGCCAGTTACGCAATCTACTACGCCATGGAACCTGTGGGTGATAAATTATTGCGTCACCGCTGGCTCGACAAATTCGAGTTAGCTACTAGCGCCACGTCCAATCAGCTTTAATTAATTATTTATTATTTTTACAAGCGAGACAGTATTCTTTTTTTTTTTTTTTTTTTTTTTGGAAAGGAAGATTTATATCATAAAACCAAGAAGGCAGAAACAGAGAGACTACAACAACAGGTCTCTAAGCCAGATACAGAGAGTCATTATGGACTAATAACGAAACAGCAGGGGGAGAAACCCCTTTCCACAAACATGTAGATTCCTCTCTTCTAGCCAATTGAGCCAGCTCATGGGCAACAACATTGAATTCTCTACTTACATGCCTAACAATGCAGAACTCAAAGGAATCACACACTTGTAGAATTCCTTGTAATATGTGGCCTAGCTCACCACCTGTGAAGTTATCATTCAAGGCTTGGACCACTGTAAGGGCATCACTCTCCAAGATGACCCGAGGCAAATGCAACTCCTGGGCAAGTAAAATTCCCTGCTCCAATGCTACAGCTTCCACCTGGTCAGCAGCAAAACATCCTGGCAGATATTTACTAAGTGCCGCAACAACATGGCCGAAGCAGTCCCTAATAATCACTCCAATGCTGGAATTTCTTCCTTGGTTAGATGTAGCCCCATCAACATTAACTTTGAAAACACCCTGAGGAGGAGCCGCCCATCTATTTTGAGAATGCCTTGGGGGAAAGATGTCAAAGGAGGAGACAGCCTTCTTGAAGTCCTCCAAAGTGTTGTTAGCCAAATTCCAAACCTGAGGTGGAGAGAGTAGAGAATCATTATGCACTAGTTTGTTTCTGTTAGACCAAATAGCCCAAGATAAAACAAAAAATAAGTCCAGGGCCTGTGAGACATTTGATTGATTTAAATGCAAAGCCATGTCTAAGAAAGACCAATGTTGACCTTGGGATAATTTGGGATAATCTGGCCATAAACTCCAAACAAGGGAGGCCGCCTCACAATGGAGGAGAGCGTGATTAATATCCTCTGGTTCCGAACCACAAAAGGAGCAAGCAGTGCTGCAATTGATCCCCCTTTTACTTATATTATCAAAGGTAGGCAAACCATTGACACAAGCCCTCCAAGCAAAAATTTTAATTTTCGCCGGGAGGTTTAGGTGCCATAAATTCCGCCAAAGATGTCTATAAGGATCCCCGGAAGAGCTTTCGCCCTCTTCAGAAGCATCAATCATACTACGGGCAACATGGTAAGCACTTTTCACTGAAAATTCACCTTTTCTATTTCCAATCCATATAAGCTTGTCCTCCGGCAAGTTATAACTTAGCGGAATCTTTAGAATGGTTTCCACCTCGAAAGGAAGAAAAGTAGCATGAAGAACCTCTACTTTCCACCACCTGGAGGCCGGATCAATGAGAGATGAAACCATAGGGAATTCAAAATTTTGGTACTGGGGAGAGATAACTTTATAGGTGGAAGGTGTTGGGAGCCATCTATCCTCCCATATATGAATTTGCTTCCCATTACCAACTCTCCAACGGGTACCTCGCTTTAAAACTTCTAAACTACTATGGATGCTTCTCCAAGTATAAGAAGGGGAAGAACCAAGCTTAGCATTTAATAGATTACCCGTGGGGAAGTACCTGGCTTTAAGCACCCTTGCAACCAGCGAGCTCGGATTATTGAGGATTCTCCAAGCCTGCTTGGCAAGCATGGCAAGATTAAAGGCTTTCAAATTCTTGAATCCCAATCCACCGCTTGCCTTTGGATAGCACATTCTCTTCCAGCTAACCCAACCCAATTTTGTTTCCTGCTGCCTTTGGCCCCACCAGAAATTTTTCATCATTCTTTCCAAGTCATCACATAGACCTTGAGGAAGTAGGAAGCAACTCATAGTGTATGTTGGGATAGCTAGAGCCACTGCTTTGATAAGAATTTCTTTCCCACCCATAGAGAGAAGCTTGCCTTTCCAACCCGCAAGTTTTTGGCCGACCCTCTCCTTTAAGATTGCAAAGACTTGCTTTTTTGACCTACCAATAAAAGAGGGGAGACCAAGATATTTAGTAAGTCTCGAATTCTGCATCGGGCCAAGAATATTAAAAATCTCATCTCTCTTTGCTTGGGTTGTATTAGGACTAAAGAAGATGGAGGATTTGTCCGTGTTTACTTTCTGTCCCGAAGCTTCTTCATATTCCATTAGAATGGATCTTAGCAAGTGGCATTCTTCCAATGATGCTTTACAAAAAAGTATGCTGTCATCGGCAAAGAGGAGGTGGGTCACCCTTGGACAACCCCTGGTAATGGAAATGCCTGTGATAAGCTTATTCCTGGCAGCCTGGTGAATAAGTGCCGAAAGACCTTCAGCACACAAAAGAAATAGGCTCGGGGAGAGCGGATCACCTTGTCGGAGGCCTCTCGAAGGGTTGATGTTTCCATGAGCAACCCCGTTGATAAGGACTGAGTATGATACTGATGTAATGCATTGCATAACCAAATCTCTCCATCTATTGCAGAACCCCAATTTTTCCATGACTTTTAATATGAAACTCCACTCAACCCTGTCAAATGCCTTACTCATGTCAAGTTTGACAGCCATACAACCATCTTTCCCCGCTGTTTTATGATTTAGGTAGTGCATCATCTCAAAAGCCACAAGCACATTATCTGTGATGAGTCTGTCAGAGGTGAAGGCGCTTTGATTTTCGGATATTATATGGGGTAGGAGAGGTTTTAGACGGTTAGCAAGTATTTTAGAAATAAGCTTGTAGACAACATTGCAGAGGCTGATGGGACGAAAATCCGTCATTCTTTTAGGGTTGCTAATTTTTGGAATTAGGGAGATGTTAGTTTTGTTGAGCTCCGGTATGGGTATGTTATGGTTGAGGACATTTAGGATCATATTGGTAATGTTGTTACCAACAATACTCCAATGTTTTTGAAAAAACACAGCAGACATACCATCTGGTCCCGGTGCCTTATTAGGATGGATTTGGTTTAGAGCAATTACTACTTCATCTCTAGTGAATTCCCTTATTAGGCTTTCATTCATTTCATTTGTCACCTTAGAAGGAATTGCATCAGTTACTTCCTCAATCCGGCTTGGGTGGGAGGAGCTGTAAATGTTATCAAAGTAAGATATGGCAGCTTGGGCAATGCTTTCTTCATCATCACACCATCGACCCTGCTCATTCCAAATGCCTACAATGGTATTTTGTTTTCTCCTTTCCGAAGCCTGAGCATGGAAAAACTTAGTGTTTTTGTCACCCTCTTTAAGCCAGTGGGCTTTTGCCCTTTGCCCCCAATACATTTCCTCATCATCAAGAAGATCATTAAGCTCTCTCCTTAGGCTGTTAATTTCCGAGTTCAAATCCTCATCATTCTCACGCATAGCAAGGGCATTTAGCCTATTTCTTTTATCCTGTATCTTCTTTGGGATTTGTCCGTAAACCGCTGAATTCCATCTAGAAAGATCAGCAGCACAGATTCTAAGATTCTCTGCTATACCTTCCGGTGTACTCAAATCCACACCTAAACCCCAGGAGGCTTCAATTATGTTCTTGCAATCCTCTCTTTTAGCCCAATGTGCTTCAAATTGGAAGCGTCTAACTCTCGGTCGGTGTTTGGCTCTAGAGTCAGTGACAAGTAATGCACAGTGGTCCGAAGTTGAGTCTACTAAGTGGTACACTTTCGTTCTTTCAAATCTGACCAACCACTCTGGGGTAGCCAATGCCCTGTCCAATCTAAGGCAAATTCTATTCTCCCCCTCCTGCATATTACTCCATGTATAATCCGGACCACAGTAACCCATGTCATGGAAGCCACAATAATTAACAATTTCCCTAAAACCATCCATCTGTTGCTGGGGGCGATTTGCTCCCCCAAATTTTTCATTCATTGAGAGTATTTCGTTAAAATCACCTAAGCATAACCAAGGTAGTTGGAGTTGATTATTGAGGAAAGCAAGAAGGTGCCAAGATTCATACCTTTTGTGTGTCTCTGGGTGGCCATAAAAACCCGTTATTCTCCATCTATAATCACTGCTGGCGTCTGAGATTACTGCATCAACGTGGAATTTTGTGTAACTTTTTATCTCCATGCTAATGTCTCTTGTCCAGAGAAGAGCAATTCCCCCACTTCTGCCAGCACTAGGCACAATCAATCCATTTGGGAACCCAATTCTATTCTTTATTCTTTCCATACGATTTTTCTTTGATTTTGTCTCCATGAGAAAGACAATTTTTGGGTCCCAATACCGTACCAAATCATGCAACGCCCTAACCGACCGGGGATTCCCCAATCCCCGGCAATTCCAACTTATAGCTCTCATTTCTCCCACCATTATAGTAATTTTTCTATACCATACATTATACAAAACCAATCCAGAGAGTAATAAAAAAATCCAAGGGTACAGACAAAGCATAAGACCCACACCAAGCACAAAGAGAAAATCCAGAGACCAGACCCTTAATAAGCAATAGGGAGTTATTAAAACATATAGAAGCTACTCACATATTTCTTAGGAAGGTCCGCCCTTGGCCGAATCATACTCAGTTCGGAAATGCCTTCACCATCTCCACGCAGCCTCAATACTTCCACTCCCTCACCAAAACAGAGAGGGGAAACCACAAAGAGGAACCTGAACCCACGGAGAGGGCCCAATAGAAGCTTGTACGAACGCGAATGGAACGATCCAACGAAAACCAGGCTCCAAATAGGAGAGCTTTAGACCCACCCGATTCAGAGAGAAAACAGAGATTTTTATGAAGAAACCCAAGTAAAAGCCCCTGGTAAGGATTAGGTGGCTAAGAAAAGCTCCAAGAACGACCGATTAGAGCGATCGTTTGGAGAGGAAAGTGCTCGGACTCAGCGAGAGAGAAATACTCCAACAGGGGAGAGCGAAATACTCCTACAAGGGAGAGGAAAGTTTGTAGATGAAAATCCGAGACGGTATTCAAAAAGTATCCCATCAGCTTCATTAATGCATCTAAGTTTGCATTTTTACCGTGTATGTTAAAGGGGACCTAAAATATATACAACATTTTTATAATAATTTATTAATAAATTTTACAAAATAGATTATTATTAATTATTATTGGTAGGAAAAAAAATTTTAATGATGGGTACAAACTACATAGCACTTCTCATGCTAAAGAGATCCCAAGAAATGTTGCAAACAAAAAATTTTACAATATTTTTTCGCAATAATTTAGTAAACTTTTATTGGTTCTCATCTTAACAAACTATTTATGTAAATTAGATAGTCAAGGAAAAATTAAGCTAAATTTGGGTAATTACTAATTAGCATAAAATTGAAATTAACCTAAAATTTTGGATCAAAATAACTTGAGTTTGTGCAAATTAAGGACCCATTTGTACTGTTGTTTAAATTACAGTTTTTAGTGTTTAAACAATATTATACGTATTTTTACATAATTTTTACTAACACATATTTTCCAAAAATATAAACAACATTACTAAAAATTTCTTCCCAAACAAGTTCTACCTCTTTCACTGTTGAATTTACTTAAGACCAAAGTACAGGAATTGTAAGAAAATTAGCTAAAACAAAAAGATGTTGCTAGTTAGACACTAATGAGGTGAATTTCTATCCCTTTATTTAATCCAAACAAAAATTTTGTCCACTCAGCAACCTGTTACACCCCATCTTTAGTGGCAAAATTTGCCAAACAATATATTTCTGGAAAAAAAAAAATAGACAAATGGCATGCGTTCAAACTTAATTAGTAAGTTGGATTGTTTTTGAAAGTCGAGTTGGCAAACTCGACTTTGGGCTAGAAAACGAACACTATAGTGGCGTTTTTTAGTGCCTATAACAACGTTTATAGAAAACGCCACTATAAGGTACCTATAGTGGCCTTTTTAGAAAACGCCACTAAAAAAAACGCCACTATAGTGTTCATTTTCCAGCCCAAAGTTGAGTTTGCCAAACTCGACTTTCAAAAACAATCCAACTTATTAATTTAGTTTGAAAGCATGCAATCCGTCTAATTTTTTTTTGAAAATGTACTGTTTGGCAAATTTCATCTGGGCTTTTGCTTGGCATTCTAGCCCGTAGAACTGTGTTCCAAAGCCCAGATGATGCATCAGTAACCAAATGAATGTCAAGAGCTCTCCACCCCTACTAGGTTGCTGTGCTTGTACATTTGGCCTACAATTAATGGCAGCATAAGACATCAATTCCACCCAAACTCGGCTCATTAGCTTCCGTTTGTCTATCTCCAAGAGACGTCCATAAAAAATTAAAAAAAAAATAATAATAAATAAATAAAATAAATAAAAAACAGATCTGCTTATAGTTCCCTTCACATCAATTGATCTGTATTTCGTTTCCACAGCATTGATTTTTCTACAGGCTTCAACTTTATTCGATATGGGGCATTTTTGAAAGAATCTCTTAGCTTCTGCACAAGTGTCCTGGAAGACTATCTTCCAATTGCCTAACACTGGAGCCATCATTATAGGCTTCATGACAAGAAGATAAAACATATAATCTGAAAGTAATTTGCATGTTAATTTCTCTATATCTATTAAAACGAGGAATTGATTCGATTTCCTGAGTGTAGAGCAGCTCAGTAGCCATGTGCCAAACGAGAAGGCTTTCCGCGTATTGATACTCACCAATGCTCCATTTTAGTTTAAAATAGCTAGAAGTCTGAAGAAGAGCCCAGTTACCCCTTTGTGAAGATGCATCCCTGGCTTCTCTTATAGTGTTTGCATTCCTAGATTTCAAGCTCAGCTCGATGAAAATAAAGCTCTCAAGATCTTGATCAACCCCATTGAATGCAAACACCACAATATAGTCATCTTCGTTAGTACTTCCCCAGCAACGACGTTAGTAGCTAATGTATACATCCATGGTGGAGAATCATTCAACCAATAGCTTATCATGTCATACTGGGAGACTGACTTAGACGACCTTCTTCTTTTCAAGAAGTTTTCTTCAATGAGTTTGCTCCAGTTACTCTTCACAGCAAGGAGGGTCCGGTCAGATAATATAAGCATTAGGACTGATATGGCCTCGAGGCCTAATGCCCCAACAAGCAAGACATAAGTGAAAAGCCAGAAGAATGTGAAGAATATGATGCTCAGGCCTTGCAGCAGGAACATGCCAACACTCAAGAATTGCAGCTCCAAACGGTGTCGTCTGTCTCAACCTATTCTAAGACCACAGATAAAGGCAAAGCTCACCGTTTCATTTAAGCCTTTGTAAGACGACATCGTTTTCCTTTAGAATAGTGAGATGACACGTGTAATAGGAAATATTAGTCCTAATGAGAGTTTGTTATAACAAACTCTTCCTCTAATGACAGCTATATAAATCATCTCACTGTAATCAGTTTTCAATAAGATTGGATTTTAGTTACAGATATTTTCTAGGTATTTTGGAATCTCTCTTTCTCCGTTTCTCTCTGTTCTCTCTGTTTCTTCATGGTATCAGAGCCCTAAGCTTTGAAGCACTCATCCATGGATTCCACAAATCCAAATCCAAATATATCTTCCTCATCTACTACATTTGTAGCTATGATGAATCCAAATCCAAACCCGTTTGTTAATCCACTACTGTTACTCTCAAACATGTCATCAATGATGACCATGAAGCTCGATTACAACAACTATGTTGTTTGGAAGCACCAGATCGAAGTTATTCTGGAGACATACTCAATGATTGATGCCATTAACGATTCAGTTCAAGTACCAGATCACTATCTCAGAGATTCCTCAGGTAATTTCACCTTAGAGGTTAATCCAGTATATGTGAGTTGGAAGAGCCGTGAACAAGCTCTATTCACTTTTCTTAATTCTACCTTATCTCCCTCTGTTCTTGCTCTAACCGTGGGTCAAAAATCAGGGAAAGGTGTTTGGAAAATTTTAGAGAAACGTTTTGCTTCCATTTCTAGATCTAGTGTGATGAGTCTTAGAAATGAGCTTAATGCAGTAAAGAAAGGCACGGATACTATTGATGTCTATTTCCAGAAAATCAAGCAGATTAGGGATAGATTGGCTGCTGTGTCAGTATTTCTTGACGATGAAGAGCTCCTTCACATTGCTCTTGATGGTTTGCCATCAGAGTTTGATTCTTTTAGTTCTGCAATTCGGACTAGAAGTGATGTCTTATCTGTTGAAGAACTAAATACACTGCTTAATGCCGAAGAAAGAGCTATCAAGAAGAAAACTCATGTTGATACAGCTACTATGGCTATGGCTGCGAATTTTCATTCTCAAGGATTTCCTCGAGGAAGAGGAAGGGGAAATAATATTCAGAGAGGTCGAGGAGGCAGAGGCAGAACCAACTTCAATAGTGGTTACAATTCTAATGGTGGCTACAATTTCAGTGGTTATAATCCTAACACCTCTCAATTTCCTCCCAACACTTCTCAATTTCCTCAATCAAGATCACCTGCTTTTCAAGGTCCGGGTCAATCAAGCCAAAGTCAGAGACCACAATGTCAAATATGTGGAAAGAATGGACATACAGGTCTTGATTGTTATCATAGAATGGACTTTGCTTTCCAAGGTAAACATGCTCCATCTAAATTGGCAGCTATGGTGGCTAACTCAGCTCATGTTCATGGTGCAAATGGATGGCTCACAGACACAGGGTGTTCAGATCATGTAACCCCTAATCTAGCCAATTTATCACTTCAGCAGCAACCCACATCTGGTACTGAGACTGTTACAGTGGGAAATGGTCAAGAACTCCCTGTCACACACATTGGTAGTGGTGAGTTAAGTACTTCTTCTCATAAGTTTAGGCTTGATGGCATCTTACGAGTACCTGATCTTGCTTCCAATTTACTTTCTGTACATAAGCTTTGTTTGCAAAATAATGCCTTCTGTTATTTTGATGCATATAAATTTTCAATCCAGGATTTACCTACGGGGAAGATCCTTTACAAAGGCTTATGTAAAGATGGTGTCTATCCCATTCCTTCACCATCATCTCTCCACTCTTCCTCCACTGCAAACACTGCTTCTTCAGCTTCTTTTTCATCCACAGCTACTGCTGTGTCTCCTACTTCTGCTTAAATTCTGCTCTGGCATAATAGGCTTGGACATCCAAGTTCTAAACTTCTTCATTCTGCTATTCAGTCTGTAAATAGCTCCTTTACTTTCAATAATGTTGATGATTGTTGTTCTTCATGTACGTTTTGTATAAGTGCAAAGATGCACAGATTGCCTTTGAGCAAACATGAAATTTCATCAACTTCAATGCTTCAAATTGTTCATACTGATGTCTGGGGCCCTGCTCCTCTTACTTCCTTGTTTGGCTATAATTTCTATGTTGTTTTCATTGATGATTACACAAGGTTCACTTGGTTTTTTCTTCTTAAACAGAAAAGTGAATTGTTTGCTGTGTTTAAACATTTTAAGAATCTTGTGGAAAACCAATACTCTACTAAGATAAAAGTCCTTAGATCTGATAATGGTGGTGAGTATCTCAGTTCTCAGTTTCAATCCTTTTGTTCTGATCATGGTATTCTTCACCAAACATCTTGTCCCCATGTTCCTCAACAAAATGGCATTTCTGAGAGGAAACATAGGCATGTGGTAGAAACTGGTCTAGCTCTCTTATACAAATCTCATTTGCCTTTAAATTTTTGGTCCTATGCTTTCTCCACTGCTTCTTTTCTCATTAATAGACTTCCTTCCTCAGTTTTGGGTTTTAAATCCCCTTGGGAATTGGTTAATTCTGTGTCTCCATCTGTTTCTGCCCTAAGAACTTTTGGCTGTGCTTGTTATCCTTACTTAAGACCATACAATAAGCACAAGCTTCAGCCTAGGTCCACTGAGTGTATCTTTCTAGGCTATCCTCCTCTCTCCAAAGGGTACTTGTGCTTAGATCCTACTACTAATAGGGTTTATGTTACTTGTTATGCCCTGTTTAATGAAAACCGATTTCCCTTTGCTGATAATCCTCATCTCACAAACTCTCACACTCCTTTTTCCATGTCTCATGATATCTTGAATTGGTTTTTTGCTTCTTCAAGTCCTGATTCCTCTACAGATCATGTTTCTTCTGATATCTCTTCCCCTGATTCTCTTGCTCATGATGCTTTTCTTCCTTTGAGTCTCTTATCTTCTTCTATTTCTTGTGTCCCTGATCCTCCTTCTATTTCCCCTATTTCCACTTCTGAGTCATCTTCTTGTGTCCCCTCTACTAATTCTCATCCTATGGTAACAAGATCAAAGGTTGGTATTCACAAGCCTAAAGTTTTGAGAGTTCTTACTGACTACACTTATCAAGAACCTTCTTCTTATGCTGTTGCTGCTAAATACCCTCAATGGGTGGCTGCTATGAACTCAGAGTTTACCTCTCTTCAAAAGCAACAGACCTGGTCTCTTGTTCCAGCTCCTTTGGATAAGAATATTGTTACTTGCAAGTGGGTTTTCAAGCTTAAGAGGCATAGTGATGGGACTATAGCTAGGTACAAGGCTCGGTTAGTGGCTAGAGGTTATCTTCAGCAGTATGGATTAGACTATGATGAGACTTTTAGTCCTATAGTAAAACCTGCCACTGTCCGGTTGCTTCTTGCTTTGGCAGTACACTATGGTTGGGAGCTTAAGTAGTTAGATGTGAGTAATGCCTTCCTTCATGGTATCCTCAAGGAAGAGGTCTACATGGCACAGCCTCAGGGTTATGTTGATTCAAATTTTCCCACACATGTTTGCCTTTTGCATAAGGCTCTTTATGGACTGAAACAGGCACCTAGGGCCTGGTTTGAGAGGTTCACATCTCAGCTGCTCCACATTGGATTTATTGCCTCTAATGCTGATGGTAATCTCTTTATCTACAGACATGATGGACATTTGGTGTTTCTTTTGCTCTATGTAGATGACATTATTGTCACTGGTAATCATCCTTCATTCACTGCCTCTCTTCTTCATCAGCTTAGTTCTGAGTTTGATCTTAAGGATTTGGGTCAGCTGCATTATTTTTTAGGCCTACAAATTGAGCATACTGCCTCTGGTTTGTTTGTTCATCAATCCAAATACGCTTTGGACCTTCTTCACAAGTTCCATATGGCTAATTGTAAGCCCTGCAACACTCCTTGTGCTGCCAATGCTCATTTATGGCCTGATGACAGTCCTTTACTCTCTAATCCTACTCATTATAGAAGTTTGGTTGGGGCGCTCCAATACCTCACTTTTACTAGGCTAGATTTGTCCTTTGCCGTTCAGCAAGCTTGTCAATTCATGAGTTCTCCCACTGATAATCATCTCCAAGCTGCCAAGCGTATTTTACGGTACCTGAGAGGGTCTATTCATCAAGGCCTTGCTTTTACTCCAGGTCCTTTGTCTCTGTCAGCTTATAGTGATGCTGACTGGGCTGGAGATCCAGTGGATCGGAAGTCTGTCTCTGGTATTCTTGTCTTCTTTGGTAATTCCCCTATTACCTGGTCAGCTAAGAAGCAGGCCACAGTTTCCAGATCTTCTACTGAGGCTGAGTACAGGGCTCTAGCCTCTGCTGCTGCTGAGTTGTGTTGGGTTCGCATGCTTCTTAAAGACCTTGGTGTGTTCCTCCGTGCTCCTCCAATTCTCTGGTGTGATAATATCTCTGCCCTTGCCCTGGCTTCCAATCCGGTCTTTCATGCTAGAACGAAGCATATCGAAGTGGACTACCACTTCGTTAGGGAGAAAGTTCTCAGACGCGATCTTCTTCTTAAGTTTGTTGCTTCCCATGATCAGCTTGCTGATATTCTTACAAAAGGGCTATCTTCTCCTCGGTTTTTGTGGCTTCTCTCCAAACTCATGTGGCGTTTCCCCATGTGTTTGAGGGGGGATGAAAAGCCAGAAGAATGTGAAGAATATGATGCTCAGGCCTTGCAGCAGGAACATGCCAACACTCAAGAATTGCAGCTCCAAACGGTGTCGTCTGCCTCAACCTATTCTAAGACCACAGATAAAGGCAAAGCTCACCGTTTCATTTAAGCCTTTGTAAGACAACATCGTTTTCCTTTAGAATAGTGAGATGACACGTGTAATAGGAAATATTAGTCCTAATGAGAGTTTGTTATAACAAACTCTTCCTCTAATGACAGCTATATAAATCATCTCACTGTAATCAGTTTTCAATAAGATTGGATTTTAGTTACAGATATTTTCTAGGTATTTTGGAATCTCTCTTTCTCCGTTTCTCTCTGTTCTCTCTGTTTGTTCAATAAGAAGGATGATATCAAAGTAATCAAACTTGTGAAACTCATGCTGGTTTTCAATTGAAAAGAATGCCAATATTGCTCCAATGATTAAAGTAAAGCTAATAAAGAGTAGAACGTACCCAAATAGGCAGCGAACCACAACCACCTTGGTGTGGAGATACTCATACATGAAATTGAGCTCACACTCTATTAGTCTGAATGCTTCAGCTGGAGTTCTAGTAAGAAATAAATCTCGGCTCCATTCTCGGTCCTTGGAACTGAAAAGAAGGCCTACAATAAGACCCTTGAATGTTTCAAAGAGACGATGTGCTTCCTGTAGTAATTGCATGTCGTCTAATTCAGGACCATTTGCAGAAGTGGGAGTTTTGTGTACCGAGTTCATCCTTTCAAGATTTTCATCCTCCAAGCTAGGCATCACATCTACTTGTGTTTCAACCTTCTCCAACGTCTCTGAAGAGTACATCTACATGACCTCTTCATAATCAGGCCCAGGGTCTGGCTTTGGCAATATTGAACATCCGCACTGATTCAAGCTTGCAAGAAAGAGAGCACGTGTTCGCTCTCCATACTTGATACATCCCACAAGAAACACCATGATAGTGGGAGCCCAAAGCTTGTTAGGAAGCGATTGATAGAAGGTATAAGCAGTTGCTACGATCAGTAAAATAAGTCCAAGCAAGTGCCTAAGCCAGAACTCATTATCCTCAAGAGCCAAAGAAGTGGTATCAGGGCCACCAAGATGCAACAAAAGAAATGAAGCCCAGAATGCCATTAAGTCGTATTCCCCTTGGCTTCACAACCAACACCTTCACTCTTGGAGATTAGTCCAATGGCAACATGTGCAATCCAGTTTGCAAGTAAGTATGCAAACCATATGAGCCCGTGAACTAGCTTGCTTCTGGTCCGTTTTCTGAGGAATGCAAATTGAACTAAAATTGCTTGCAGCCAGAGGCTTAAGAGAATTAGCCCCTGAGATTCCAAGCATTCCATAGCTCCTTGAGATAGGTAATTGCATACTCTCTCTCTCTCTCTCTCTCTCTCTCTCTCTCTCTCTCTCTCTCTCTCTCTCTCTCTCTCTCTCTCTCTCTTAGAGGCCAAAGCACGTCTAAGGCTTATGTCTATCTTCTTGTAGCTGAATTGGCATCTCCCATGCACAAAGTATTTGAGGGTCTAAGGGAGAAAGGGTTTGAACTATGAGATTAGCACTATATTGTAATTATTTTTCCAAAAAAAAAAAAAAAACTTTTATTTTGGTTAAGCATTTAAGTAATTTTTTGAAGTGTTGGTATTTATTTTGGTTTGAGAAGACGTCTTGGTCTTTTTTTTTTTTTTTTTTTAAAGAAAAATAGGGGTTCGCTAGGTTACACTAGCCCTCGAGCAGGGCGCTAGAGTTGGACAGGTTCGGCCAACTCGTATGAATGCCTACCAACGGACTCTTACTGACAGCGAAACTCAAACTTAAGTGGGTTAGACGAAGCGTCTGATCTTTACAAACTAAGCCAAGCCCCCGTTGGCAATGTCTTGGTCTTTACTTATTCAAGTAAGTGGATGAAATCTATATATTACTAAAAACTAAAGCGTAGCATTTAATATTGTTATACTCACGTTAAGCCACATCAATAACCACGTTATCATTTTTTGTTTCCAATTTTTCTTATATATTTTTTTAAACATTTTCTCATTTAAGGTGACTTAAAAACTCCATTATTTAAAAATTAAATTATCTTTTAAACATTATTTTTATTATTAATTTGCCAAAACTCTTCTTCCCTTTTATCTCTTCATCTCCCCACTACTTTCTACCTTAATATCATTATTTCTCTACTTTTTATCTTCTTTTATTTTGACTCTTCTTATTCTCAACATTTTACTATAAATTTGACATTTTCTTTTTCATTCTACGCATATTTTTCTCACACAAAAAAAAAAATGTTACCTCTCTCTCTCTCTCTCTCTCTCTCTCTCTCTCTCTCTCTCTCTCTCAATTTGTTTTTCATTTTTTGTTTGATTTTTTTATTTTTATTGCACCAATTCTTTAGGTTGATGAATTTTTTTGTTAATTAGAATTCTACTTTGGCATGATGCAATTTAGTTTTATGTTTTAAGTTGTTATCTTTTATATTCTCTTTGATTAAATATTATCCAACTACATTATACATATAGCACATAATAATATAATGTAATTATATTACATAGAATGACTTGAATAATTTGATGTTTATTGCTATATATTTTATTTTTATTCTTTTTTCCTCTTATCTTTTATTCAACATTTAAATCCAATCACATCCTCCATACTATTAAATTATGCATCACAAATCAAGAAAGTGGCTAAACACAAACCTACCTTCCTTTACCATACATTAGGGGAATCAAAATATTTGTGTGATAAAGAATCATATAATTTATAATTTAGATAGCAACCTTTGAATGTGTCTAGGCCCATAGATTGAGCAATTTGTAGGCTTAAAAGGCTATAGAGAATGTACTTTTTGAATTAAGTCTCAAAAAATATGAACTACTATATATCATTTAGATGAAAACTTTTATCATATATACATTAATATATTTTTTTTTGCCACAAATTTAAATCACGCAAACTTAATAATTTTGTATTGTGTGTTAGCATCATCTCTGCTTCTTCTTCTTCTCCTCAAAAATATTATGCATCATCTTTAAAGGATGCCAACAATATTGATCTTACAGAAAATGTTACATAAAATATTGAGAAAAAAATGTTTTATATTACAATCTGCTAAAAATATTTTTTTAAATATTTAAACCTTTCTATTTTTCATATCACTGATGTGTTTTACAACTACCACATCTGTTAACTTAAGTCTTAATATTCTTGAGTTGTTTCGACAAAAAGAAAAAAAGAAAAAAGGTTGTCACAAAATGATGGAAATGATGGAACTACTCGCAACAATATTTGCATAGTTATATAGTTCCAGCTAAAGCAATTGAGTATACTTTTAATCTTCAAAAAACACATATCTATCAGTGATTAAACGTTCATCTTGGTTAGTTTTAACTTATCATATAATTTTACCTTTACATATTCATCTATTTTAATTTAGACTTTTTTTTTCAAAAACAAAACTTTAATTTAGATATTTATAAGTAAAAAATGAAATAATGATTCCCAAATAATAATAATAAAGTTATCTATTCATATTTATCTTATGCGGTTGTAACTTTACATATAATTTTGCATTTATAAATTCATCTACTTTAATTTAGATGTTTATAACTTAATAATGAAATCTATAAACAAGGTAATTAAAACAGTCATATTTCTACAATTCAAAAAGTCACAATTTCTTTTTTCAAAAAAAGACCTTTTACATTTCTTTGGAATTTTTTTTTAAAATTTTTTTATAAAACCTTTGACATACCACTAACCTAACCACTTAATACATTAAAAAAAATTATGGCTTATTATTACCTCCATTAATATATTATAGACATCTTAATTGATTGAAACCAAACTAGAGAAATGCCTTTCACATTTCCTTGAAATTTAGAAGGGAAAAAAAAAAAAAACTTTTGACATACCACTAACGTAACTACATCTATAACTACTTAAGTCATCTATGATATCTATTTCGTATTGATACCACAAAATTTACAACTAGGCAAGAACATACAAAGCAATAAAGAATAAATGAAGGAAAGAAAGAAAAAAACGAAATCAAATGTTAATTAATAATCGTTGTTTAGAAAATAAAAAGGTGGTCAAGAAGAGTAAGAAATAAAACAGAGATGTCTATACAGAGGACATTGTAAACTTTATAGTGTAATAAAATCAACCATTACATTTGCTTAATTAAATCAATAATCAACAATTAAATATAATAATATGAAATTTAAATTTAAAAATAATCAAACTCTAACTAGGGAAAAAAAATATATATATATATATATATATATATATATATATATATATATATATATATATATATAATCATAATCTTCATACACCATGACTTAAAAAATTTAATGAATAGTTCTACCTCTTATTTAATGTCTATGTTATGCAAATCAACAACCAATAAATATATTATAATGGTAAAAAATATTATAGACAAGATTATGAAAAATATGATAAAAATATTTAAAAGGAAAAAAAAAAAAAAAAAAAAAAAAAAAAAACTCCTTACAAAGTCTAAGGACTAAAATTGTATTTTATTTAAAAAATTATCATGCACAATGCACGAGTCTGCTACTAATATATATAATATTGATGTAATAAAAATGTTTAGACTTTTTGTTCCTTTTTTGGGTCAACAATAACACCTTTGACTGAAAAGAAAGACAAAGGTCACCATATTAGGTACTTTTATAGTATATATCTGACAAGATATTTTACACTAACAAAACAGGCCATTTAATGCAAATATTAATATTTTTTTCACATGATTTTTTGAGTTTATATTATATTATTTTACTGGTTAATTTGTTTTTATTTGTACTAAAACCTATTTCATCTAAATGAGAAAAGGAATCGGTCAACTACAACTACTGGAAACAAATAAAATTTTGAAGAATCACACTTGGAGTTGGATGTCCCTATGAAGATTGTAAGGACTCAAATTGGATTGGACCCAAAAGAGAGATGGATTTAAGCCCAAACAATAAAATTTCTAGAGAGCGGGTGTAAGAGCTAATTCCAATTTGTAGAAAAAGACATGACCATTGTGCAGTAAAGGAAGCTTCAAACTAGTTAAACGATATCTACTCTCCTCGGCTAGGTTTCAGGGGATATCTTTCTGGATTCTCTCGTCCTTTTCTTTCTCTTCCAAAAGTCCCCCTAATATCACCTACTTTCCTGTTATATACTGCGTTCCTCATCCCATTTCCACCATACACGTGTTGGTTCTACTTTGAGAACTTCTTTCTGTCCCATCCAGCCATTCCTAGAACCTTTGCTCAGTGGCCATAAGGCTGCTTGGCTACTGTTCAGGTATCACATCCACATTAATGCGGCCAGAGAGTTAGCTGGGAAGCATTTAATGTGAAGGTAGCAGCTTTAGAAGATATTTGTTACCTCTCCTGGTTCCTCCTTTGTTCTATATTCACTTTTTAGTTCATATGTAACTTTGTAGAGTACCTTGAATACTAAAATAGTTACATCCACCTCGGACCTTGGTATTAGAGGTGGATCTTGTCCTCGCACGCGGTTTGGGCCATCACACACGACTTACATCTCTTTGTCTTATATTATTCCCAAAATACATTTCTTTAACCATCCTCGAATAAGTGAATGTCCTCGAACTGGGCCGTTGGGCCACAAGCCCACTTCCTATGATTTCTATGTCATCTTTTTGGACAACCGGCCCCACAATAGCCCCTCAAAATCTCACTTTTTGGCACCTCGGAAAAAGGGAGATTTTGATATCTTGCCCTCATCTCTTTCATTGGACTTTTCTAACCTTTAGAACGCTTTTCTACCTGCCCAAGGCACTCTCCTGACGTTTCGGCGTCAGGAGCACGCCATTATTAAATGATGGCGACTTCTTTGCCCCTCACGTTTCGGCACGATGTGAATCTAACGGTGGAGGATTCTCGGTATTTATGGGCGGGATTTTTCCCACTTACAATTTCTGCGCCCCTATAAAGAGCTTTTCAAATCAACTCTCTTTTCAGTTACAAAAATCACACTGTCTTAGCGTGTATTCATTGAAACTGTCCCTCTTTCTTTCCTCTCCACGCTCTCATAAATACTGGGAGTCTATCCGAGGAGCTCATTTTGCACACCTGTAAGTTTCCTTAACCCTTCTTAGTCTTCAATCCTTTTCGTTAATTTTTCTTCACGATTTTTAGGAAATGGGTAGGTTTAAGTATCTGGTCAATTCCGAGGAGCAAATAGAGAAATTTAGAACTAAGTACAGGATTCCCCCAACGGTGGGCATGAGATATTCTTCCACAGAAACGTGGTTAGATGATAGGAAAATAGGGGAAATGGTCATCCCTATGATCGCTTTCATAGAGGGAGGGATGACTATCCCTATGGGTAGTCTTACCAGAAGTTATCTTAGGTTCTTTAGGTTATCTCCCACACAATGCGCCTCAAATATGTTCAGGGTGCTAAGGAGTATAGAAGCCCTTAATGTGAGAATGAACTTAGGCCTAACTCATCACGATGTGAACTGGGTGTATAACCTCAATCATTTGAAGGGCCAGGGATACTATCTTAAGTCTAGGTTCCTTGAGGTAAGGTTAATCCAGTGTCTCCCTACATCGAACAAGGGCTTAAAAGATGATTTTCTCATTTTTTTTGGGGAATGGCATGATGGTTTACCCTGTCCAACCCAAGAGGGAACACCAGGTGGGGTTTTTAGGCTATACGCCTCTACAACTTGGCTTATACTCTTTAGTTCAAGTTACCTTTATTTTTGACAGAATTTTTCTACTGTTTTACTGATTTTGCAGGCAAGCGCGCTACCAGACCTCAGTTCAGATTGGTTAACAAGGAGAGCTTAGATAGAATCCTGCGGTCCGAGGTGTATGTGAACCCATCCGACGGCCAACTGAGAGCAGCGCACATAATCCTTCGATTCAAACCAATTTCCAAATTATTTCAAGCTCTCAAGTGTGTGATAAAGGCTAAAGATCCTCGGCTGCACCGAATCAGTGTAGCCTTTGAAGGATTTATCGTTCCTGAGGGTGTTCCGATTCCTGAAGGCACCCTTTTTACTCAGCCGTTACCTGTGGCCGCTCTTTCTGTATGGTCTTCATCATCATGTTCTATTCCTCAGGAAGTGAAGGAGGAAAATTAGAAAGAAGGAGAGGAAGAAGAAGAAGAAGAAGAAGAAGAAGAAGAAGAAGAAGAAGTTATAAAATTGTTGGATTCTGTAGACGAATTTGAGGTTTTCAACCAACCCCAATCTCCCGAGGTGACTTCTGACAACATGGGCATCCAGAGAAAGAGCCAAAGGAGTTTACTAGATGTGATCGAAGGCCAGCCTGGGAAGGGGGCGCCGGGGAAGGCAGTTCAAACCAATCTCCCCCTTGCTCCTCCTCCTCCTCAACTACCCTAATCGCAGGGGGTCAAACCTACTGATCCAAAGAGGAGGAGGGAGCCAAAAGGCAAAGAAGTGGTGGAGACTGGAAGATCTCGCCCAACTCGTGAAGACGAGGTCCAACGAGCTGCGAAACAGCAAAAGGTTACTCATGGGCCTCAACGAGTTGTGGCAAGGCAAAATATTCAGTCCTCGGAGCCCGAGGCCTGGCTCCCTGCTCCCATGCTCGGTGGTGAGCCTCTGAGGGAAGATGCCTCGATCAGGGACTTCAACGGCGGAATTGGGTGCCATGTTGCCTTGGCCTTAAAAGAAACCCTCATTCTTCCCAAGGATATGGTCGAGCTAAAAAACATGAAGAAGAATGAGGTCTTCCTGAATATGAAAAGACATTTAGGCATGGTATGATACCTTTATTGCTTTTTTTAGCGTCATGCACATAATTCAGTTTATTGCATCTCAAACTCTCTTCCCTCTAGGCTGTTCAAGCCACTTTTAGGCTGGAGGAGATAACCAATGCTTGTTACCAGAAAATAGATGAGGAGAGGAGGAAGCGAGCAACAGCTATTCAGACACTCACTATTGCTGAACAGAACAATGAACAGTTGAAGAAAAAGCTAGCTGACGAAGAACATGCTCGGAAGAGTGTTGATTCAGCTTTGGAGGGCGTACAAAGGCAGGCTGAGGACCAGAGGAAACGTTTGTACGAGGCCAATGACCAGCTGGCAACTTCCAAGGAACAGATATCAACTCTACAGAAACAACTGGAGGAAGCCTAGAGGCTTAGAAATCAGGTTGAAAAAGCTAAGGCTGAGGCTGAAAAAGCAAGAGCTGAGGCTGAAAAAGAAAAAGACGAAGCCGAACAGCGTGGATACGACGTCGGCGTTGCTGAGATCGAGGATAACTTCCGGGCTGAGGTCCCAGTCGTATGTCGGACATACTGTACCCAGACTTGGGATGAGGCTCTCAACCGAGCTGGGGTCGAGCCATCCTCAGAGTTGAGAAGGCCTGAAAACATTTACTTCCCTTCGGCCATACGAGCCCTAGGTCCTTCTTCCCAACAACAAGAGACCTCCTCTACTATTGTTGAATCGGTTGAAGAAGCTCAAATTCAGAATCCTTCCTCTACCAATCAGCAGAAGCTACCTGAAGTGCCTGGCGTGGTAAAAGATATTTCCTCGGCCAAAGTAGTAGAAGGACCTAAGGATGGAACAGCTTCTCAAAGCTTTGAACAAGACTTAGCTTCTACCATTTTACCTGTTGGGGAAGCTCCAAAGGAGAAAGAGAAAGGTATTCCTCCTCAGGAAACTGGCAAAGTCCCACAACCCAAGCTCCAAATAAAGTTAAACAAATAGTTGACGTAGTTTTTTCCCCATCTTTTTATTTTTTATTTTATTTTATTTTTTAGGATATTCTTAATTGCGATGTGTATTTCCCCTTCCAAATTTATACGAGACATTATGGTTTTATCTATTACTTGTGTAATTTCCTGCGTGAATGTTCTTTATTTTTACATTATTCCAGGCTATAGAGGAATAAAATCTAACACTATAAGGGAAAACTTAACTTTATGTATGCTAATTAAGAACCAAAGCAGACTGGAGATAGCATTCCAAACGATTAGTCCCTAGAGGTATTGAACACCCTAAAATGCTTTAAGTGATGCTCATGGAGTTTGCCTTGATATACAATTCTAGTCGCACGGATCCCATTTAAAAAACATTGATTTCTACTAAGTTTGTTGTATAAACCATCTGTCATACCTTAGCTTCAGTGTAATACTTCGATTAAGGTCACACTGTGTATTAATTTCAACCAAGTTGTGGTCCGAGGACCTGACATGGCTTAGTTTTTGTTTAATACTTCAATAGATGTCATAGTGTATAAATTTTCACCAAGTTGTGGTCCGAGGACCTGACATGACTTAGTCTCTGTTTAATACTTCAATAGATGCCATAGTATATTAATTTCCACCAAGTTGTGGTCCGAGGACCAGACATGACTTAATTTCTGTTTAATACTTCAATAGATGCCATAATGTATTAATTTCCACCAAGTTATGGTCTGAGGACCTGACATGACTTAGTTTCTGTTTAATACTTCAATAGATGTCATAGTGTATTAATTTCCACCAAGTTGTGGTCCGAGGACCTGACATGACTTAGTTTCTGTTTAATACTTTAATAGATGCCATAGTGTATTAATTTTCACCAAGTTGTGGTCCGAGGACCTGACATGACTTAGTTTCTGTTTAATACTTCAATAGCTTAAGAAACACAAGTAATAGAATTTAGGATAAGCTGTAAAAGGGAAATAGAACAAAACTGTTCTTATTGATAGTAATACCTCTTTAGGTTGCTTACATTCCAAGGATGGAGTACAGTTTTCTCGTCCAAATCTTCTAAGTAATAAACACCTATTCCTACTATAGAGGTGATACGATACGATCCTTTCCAATTAGGCCCTAACTTTCCCCAAGCTGGATTTTTGGTAATTCCCAAGACTTTTCTTAATACTAAGTCGCCTGGGGCTAATGGCCTCAACCTTACATTTGCATCATAACCTTATTTCAGCTTATGTTGGTAATAGGCCAACTGAACCATCGTATTCTCTCGTCGTTCGTCTATCAGGTCTAGCTTCTTACTCAAAAGCTCATCATTGCCATCTGAGGTGAAAGTACTAGTCCTTAGTATGGGAAAACCCATTTCAAGTGGAATCACAGCCTCAGCCCCATACGTCATTGAAAATAGGGTTTCCCCTGTTGACCGCCGGGGCGTTGTTCGATACGTCTAGAGGACATGTGGCAGCTCATCCACCCATTTTCCCTTTGCATCGTCCAGCCTTTTTTTGAGTCCACTCACAATGACCTTGTTGACAGCCTCGGCCTACCCATTTCCCTGTGGATAAGCCGAAGTGGAATATCTGTTCTTTATCCCCAGGTCGGAACAGTACTTCCTGTAAGCCTTGCTATCAAATCGAAGACCATTATCCGAGATAAGAGCTTGAGGAACCCCAAATCGTGTGATGATATTCTTCCAGACAAACCTCTTGACATCCACATCCTTGATATTAGCCAGGGGCTCAGCTTCGACCCATTTCGTGAAGTAGTCCGTGCCAACTAACAGATATTTTTTATTTCTTATTGCTTTAGGGAAAGGGCCAACAATATCTAAACCCCACTGAGCAAAAGGCCAACGACTAGAGAGAGGGTTAAGAACTCCCCCCGGCTGATGGATGTTCGGGGCAAACCTTTGACATTGATCATACTTCCTAACATACTCCTGCACTTCCTTTTGCATGCCTGGCCACCAATACCCCTAAGTAATTGCCCGGTGAGATAAAGATCTTCCTCTAGTGTGACTCCCACAAATCCCTTCATGCAACTCTTCTAGAAGCGCCTCTGAGGCTTCAAGGTGCACACAAAGCAGATATGGCCCAGAGAAAGAGCGCTTGTATAACTTTTTGTCCTCGGACAGCCAAAACCTAGGAGCTTTTTTTCGTATTTTTTCTGCTTTCGATCTGTCCTCGGGCAATATATCCTTCTCTAGGAATAACATTATAGGATCCATCCAATTACGCGTCGAGCTGATTTGATTGACCTGAAGCGAATCCTCCATTTCTGGAGTGGGTGTGTTTAAATCTTCAACAATGATCACCCGGGGTAAGTTCTGTGCCGAAGAGGTAGCAAGGGTAGCCAAAGAGTCTACATGTGCAATTCCACATCTAGGGATATGGGACAATTCAAAAAACTCAAAATCCACCTGCATACGCCTAACCTGGCTCAAGTTACCCTGCATTCTGGTGTTCCGAGCTTCCAATTCCCCTTTAACCTAGCCTACGACCAGTCCTGAATCCGAGAACATCTCCACTATTTTTCCACCCAGTTTCTTAACCATCGCTATTCCCATTAATAAAGCTTCATACTCTACCTTGTTGTTAGTGGCTGAGAATCACAACCTTAAAGACTTCTCGATAATGCCTTTTCAGGAGATATCAGAACCAGCCCCACTCCTGACCCCCTCTGATTTGCTGCTCCATCCACATACATTATCCAGGGTGAGGAACGTTGCGTGGAGATAAGGCCAACTGATTTTTCATCCATGCCATGTGGGCTTGCTTCTATTTCTTCAGGGCTTTCAGCAAATTCGGCCACCAGGTTAGTGAGAACCTGACCCTTCACAATGGTACGAGGCATATACTTAATATCCAAAGCCCCTAGAATCATGCCCCACTTGGCAACCCTGCCAATGTAGTCTGCACTCCGAAGTACTGCTTTGAGCGGATATTGAGTTAGAACGACCACAGTGTGTGCCTAGAAGTAATGGGAAAGTTTCTTTGTAGCATGTACCACTGCCAAAATGGCCTTTTCCAATGGCAGATAACGTACTTCAGCCTCGTGGAGCAACTTGCTCACGTAATAGACTGGCTGTTGTATGCCATTATCCACTTGTATCAAAACAAAACTGATCGCATAAGTGGCTATCGTCAAGTAGGCAAAAAGGACCTCATCCACCTCAGGACTGGACATAATGGGTGGCCGAGACAGATATTCTTTGAGCTGCTGAAATGCCAGGGCGCACTCCTCAGTCCACTCGAATCCTTTCCACTTGTGGAGTAAAAGGAAAAAGGGTCTGCACCTATTCGCCGACCTGGATATAAATCTATTCAACGCAGCGGTCATCCCAGTCAACCTTTGGACCTCCTTGGGATTCCTCGGTGGTTGCAAGCTACTTATGGCTCTAATTTGGTCGGGGTTCACCTCAATTCCTCGGTGGGTCACCATGTAGCCTAAAAACTTCTCGGAGCCTACTCCGAATGAGCACTTGGATACGTTCAACCTCAATTTATGCTTCCTTAAAACCTCAAAAGTGTTGGTGAGGTCGGTCACATGCTCAGCCACTACCTTACTCTTCACAACCATATCATCAATATAAACCTCGATGCTTCTACTCAACTGTGGCTCAAACATCTTCATCATCATCCGCAGGTAAGTAGACCCTGCGTTCTTCAAGCCAAAGGGCATTACCTTGTAGTGATAATTTCCAGTGGGAGTGAGAAAAGCGGTCTTCTCCTGATCATCCAATGCCAATGGGATCTGATAATAGCCCTGAAAGGCATCTAAGAAGCTCATCTGAGGATGGCCCACTGTTGCATCCACCAGCTGATCTATATGGGGTATAGGGAAAGGGTCTTTTGGACAAGCTCTATTAAGGTCCGTGTAATCAACACATACGCGCCATTTACCATTTTTCTTTTTCACCATGACCGTATTGGCCAACCATTGAGGGTAAAACACCTCCTTGATAGCCCCTGCTTGCTTGAGCTTGGTCACCTCGTCCTTGATAGCCTCGGCATGTACCTTGGACGAATGCCGATGTGGCTGTTTCTTCAGAATAACAGAGGGATTAACATTCAAATGATAACAAATGAAATCCGGATCCACCCCTGGGGCTTCGTAGGCATTCCATGCAAACACATCAACATTTCTCCTTAGGACCTCAACTAACTGCTCTTTCTCTAACAAAGGCAACCGTGCTCCAACCTGAAAGTACTTATCTAGATCATCACCAACATTCACCCTCTCCAAATTCTCACACTCCGCTTCTCCGGCGAACGAGCTGAAGAGGGTTCCCGAAGTATTTGATTGCTATGAGTCATTTTCGGCCATGGCCGAAGTATTTATCTCTGGCCGATGTTGAATGGCCATTATCAGGCACTGCCTGGCCATGGCTTGATTTTCCAATATTTCTAACACCTGGCCTCTTGATGGATATTTCACCTTCTGATGAAAAGCGGAAGAAACAACCCCCAAGGTATGCAGCCAAGGCCTACCCAAAATTGCCGTATACGGAGAAAAAGTATCTACCACAATAAAATCCACTTCCACCACATCAGAGCCAGTCTGCACTGGTAATCTAATCATACCCATTGGAATGACCGATCTGCCCTCAAAACTCACCAACGAGGAGCTATAGGCTGTTAGATCCTGGGGTGTCAAATTCAACCCCCTGTATAAGTCAGGATACATCACCTCGACTGCGCTCCCCTCATCAACCATCACCCTTCTCACATCATACCCCCCGATCCTAAGCGTAACCACCAAAGCATCATCATGTGGTTGTATGATTCCGCTCTTGTTCTCATCTGAAAAGCCCAACACCAGTGAGGTGCTCAGTTTTGCTTTCTTCGGCATTGAACTAGAGCCCCTATCCAAACAATGAGACACAGACATTATCCTGGAGGGACAAGACCCTGTTCTTCTCGGGGCGGCAAATATAACGTTTATTGTGCTTAGGGGGGCTCCTGAAGAGGCATCTCCTCGAAATGTCGATCCTGTTTGACTTCCTCAGCCACTGGAATGGTGCAAAAAGTGGGTCAACTTTCCCTCTTAGACCAGCTGTTCCAAGTGGTCCCACAGGTTTCTGCAATTTTCAGTAATATGTCCATGGTCTTGATGGTATTGACAGTAAAGGTTTTGATTACGTTTCGTAGGATCCTCTGCCATCCTATTGGGCAATCTGAAGAATGGCTCATTTTTTATCTTTTTCAGAACCCGTTGTACTGGTTCTCGGAACACAGCATTAACCACCTGGGAGTTGGCAGATCCTGATTGCCCCCCAAAGTCCCTCCGAGGTCAGTTGTTGTTATACCGGTCTGACCTGAAATCCCTCCTCTCCTGAGGGTTCACCTTGGACTTTCCTCTACCCCGTATCTGATCCTCTTCTACTCTTCTATACTTGTCAATTTGGTCCATAAGCTGTTGCACGCTAGTAACAGGTTTACCAGTCAGAGATCTCCTCAGATCATGCTCGGTCGGAAGGCCCTCCTTAAAGGTATTAATGGCCACGTCATCATTGGCTCCATCTACTTCGTTGTACATTTCCCAATATCTATCAGAGTAGGCTTTCAGGGTTTCCCCTTCCCGCATAGACATGGATAATAACGATCCCAAGGGCTAAACAACCCTCCTGCAGGTGATAAAGCGAGCACCAAAAGCTTGGGTGAGATTCTCAAAGGAGTCAATAGTATTAGCTCTCAGACCGTTGAACCATCTCATCGCCACTGAACCTAGACTAGACGGGAAGACCTTGCACATCAAGGCCTCGTCCTTAGCATGAATGGCCATTCTCTGACTAAAATGGCTAACATGTTCCACTGGATCTGTCTGACCGTTATAAATGGTGAATGCAGGTTGATGGAACCGCCGAGGAAGATGTATATCCTCAATGCGTCGCATGAAGGGCGGTTTGGAAACTTGACTCAGTGCTCTTTTCAAAGCGTCATTCCCTAAGCCCTAGCGAGGTGGACTCTTATGTTTTCGCCCACGGTGATGCTCGTCATCATATGAAAAAGACTCACTGGGCAGAGTTCTTGATCTCCGTCTGTAACTGGTGTCATTTGACTCCTCAGAGGATTCCTCGGAGTTGTGAGCTATACGCTTCTGTCGCTTGTATCGTAATTCCCTTTTTAATCTGTTAATCTTATGCTGCATGTCCATGTCGTTCTTTACGTGGGAAATATGGCTTTTCCCCTAACAATGACTTCTATCAGTGTGGGTTGTTCGCGCACTTCCCTCACGATCCCCTCTTTGTTCATAGATTACCAACGGATTACCATGCTGAGAGCCCCTAGACTTTGCTTGGTGTGGATTAACATCCACTTGCTGTGGGCCCTCTATTGGCTGCTGTAATGCTCCCCCTTCCATCACAACCGTTGCACTTGTCTTTCTCTACAAACAGATCAAGCTCTTTCCCACAGACGGCACCAATTGTAAGGACTTAAATTGGATTGGACCCAAAAGAGGGATGGATTTAAGCCCAAACAATAAAATTTCTAGAGAACGGGTGTAAGAGCTAATTCCAATTAGTAGAAAAAGACATGACCATTGTGCAGCAAAGGAAGCTTCAAACTAGTTAAACGATATCCACTCTCCTCGGCTAGGTTTCAGGGGATATCTTTTTGGATTCTCTCGTCCTTTTCTTTTTCTTCCAAAAGTCCCCCCTAATGTCACCTACTTTCCTGTTATATACTGTGTTCCTCATCCCATTTCCACCGTACACGTGTTGGTTCTACTCTGAGAACTTCTTTCTGTCCCATCCAGCCATTCCTAGAACCTTCGCTCAGTGGCCATAAGGCTGCTTGGCTACTGTTCATGTATCACCTCCACATTAATGCGACCAGAGAGTTAGCTGGGAAGCATTTAATGTGGAGGTAGCAGCTTTAGAAGATTTTTGCTACCTCTCCCGATTCCTTCTTTGTTATATATTCACTTTTTAGTTCATATGCAACTTTGTGAAGTACCTTGAATACTAAAATAGTTACATCCATCTCGGACCTTGGTATCGGAGGTGAATCTTGTCCTCGCACGCGGTTTGAGCCATCACACACGACTTACATATCTTTGTCTTATATTATTCCCAAAATACCTTTCTTTAACCATCCTCGGATAAGTGAATGTCCTCGGACTGGGCCGTTGGGCCACAAGCCCACTTCCTATGATTTCTATGTCATCTTTTTGGACAACCGGTCCCACAAAGATCATTTTGCATATGATACTAAGTGAACTTTATCTTCTTAATTTTATGGGGTCCAAGATGAGACTTTCATGGTTGAAATTTCTTCTTGACAGCATATAAATACAAATTGCATTGTACTTTTTTTTTTTAATCAATTGCATTGTACTAAATAAGGAAGAAAATGCATGGCAACCCAGCCGATAGTAGAGTTCTTTGATAAACAGCAAGCTTTTGTTCGAGAGAGTTTTCAACTTGTATAGGAATTGGAGGATCCACTTTAATTTTAATTGTGTTTAAACAGATTGAAATTTCAACTTAATTCAATTTTTAGGTATTCTATGTCTTAATTAATAAGATTAATTATAAATATAGTTTTTTTCTTCGTGAGCAAAGGTTGCATTTGTTTCAGCTTAAAATATTTTTCGACTGGAATTGTTTTCAATTAAAAACATCAATAGAAAAGTTTTTGGTTGCATTCCTAAAAACCATCTGAAGAACATTTTCAAACATTTGATGGAAAAAGCTTCCAAAATTTTCTATTGGAAATATTCCCTACCTATCTAAATTCCACCATCAACCCCACCACCATAAGCACAATCAAGATTTCCTAATTCACAACCAGAATAGAGGGAAAAGATAAAAGAAAATTCAATTAATTGAACCAACTGAACCAAATTCAAGTATCAAACATACAGAAGAAAAAAGAAAATCATAGTCCCTGACTCGGTAGCCATGTTTGTGCTTGTGCCTCCCACAATTCAAATATCCATCCCGCAATCACCGGTGGGTGGCTTTAAGGGAGAGAGTGCCATTCAGTCATTCTTTGCGGCTTCCTAGTCAAACTAAAGTATCTGCGATTTGATCAGTATTTTACTTGATGCAAAACAACAAAAAACACTAAATATGTCTCCCAAAATGTTTTCACCACATATGCCAAACTAATCTAAATTCATGTCAGTTGCACGTGTTATGCATACATAACATAATTGTTAGTAATGAGTCTCTCATGAGAAGAAATAATTATAAATTGCATACATATGTCCATTATAATTATTTGGTTCAAATAATTAGCAATAAAAAAACAATTTTGGAGAAATATTGTGGAATAAAAGTTGATATAAAATGTGTTTATTTTTTCTTTCTCCTTATTCTAAAACAAAATACACTTATGGCTTTCCCACATTATCAACATGCCAAATATTCAAAGTCAATCACAACATTTGCAAAACTCATAAGTCCACAACGTTAGACCACAATATAAAATGCAAGCTCCCTTCCATGATTTTAGCCAACTCTTACAAGGCAGAATTATATGGGACAATAATGTTAGAGGTAGGTAGATGTTGTTGAAAAATTAAAGATAAATGACATTGTTTTTGGTCTATGTATATTTGACAGAGATAGCATGAGGACTATGTGTAGGTATATATAAAGGAGTAAAAGTGCAAAAGATGAAAATGATGAATTTAAATGCAAAGAGTTTTGTGTGTGTGTGGGAAAGGAAAAATATTGAACCAAAAGAAACAAAGAATCTTTTTTTTTTTAATTAAAAAAGTCTTCAAAAATTAAATCAAATGAAACAAAAAGTCAATATTTAATTCGTTCTTATTTTTGATGAGGCAGTTGAGAGTATTTCAATTCTCTTTACAAAGAATGTGTCACATGACAAAACCTCATGCCCTACCACATGAGGTCTATCCTTTTATAAAAGGATAGACCTCACGTGGTAGGGCATGAGGTTTCGTCATGTGACACATACTCTCAAGCGCCTCATCAAAGATAGGAACGAATTAAATATATATATATATATATATATATATATATATATATATATATATATATATATATATATATATAATACATGCATATTTCATATGCTTTCTCTTAGGCAAGGAACTTATCCAAAATGTAAGACTCATATTTGTAAATTGGCAAATCTCAATACAAAACGTACTTTATGTATAATTGAGTTTTAGTTTCTAGTGTGTTCAAGAAAACCTTTAAATGATTGAACAAGTGATTCTATTGAAGACACAAAAATACCCAAGGAAGTGCTCAAGAAAAGATGGAATTGCAGATCCTAACACTTGCTCAATACCTATCGATCTATCGATATTTAATAAACCTCAATACCTAACTTGACACCTCTCAATCCATCAAGCTTTAGGTTCTTTTATTTATTTATATTTCCAATAAGTTTTGGCCCATGTAGTGCTAGTTATGTACTAGGATCCGTGCAAATGAGAATTCTCTACAAGAACAAGTCTAATAGGTATTGGAGCTAATACTGATATAGGTCAACAGGTTCTACTATAGATAGATACTTTGGGATAGGGCGGTTGGGGTAAGATTCATTGTATTTGTAACCACCCGATTCTTGATTAGTGGTTTCTTTAGAAGTAGTAACTTGAAATTCACTAAATGGAGTTTTTGCTTGCAAGGGTTTTCTCCATCGTGATCAAATCGCTGTGTCAAACTTATTTTCCGCTACATTTAATTTAAGTTGGTGACTTGATTGTGCCTCCACTTGATTTTCATGTAATTTGACTAATTAATCAACTTGGATGATTGAATTAATTAACTGGTGTCAATATATATCCCAACACAAAGAATTGATCTTGCTTTATATTGTTATTAAAATGTATTTTGATGTTATTTTTTCAATGAAAACATAGAGTATCTTTGATACACTTCTTTTGTATAACGAATATAAAATTTGTACGAAGTAATGCTTTATAATGTGCATTTCATGCTCAACATAGGTTTGAGATTATAATGGATATGTGTGTAAAATGTAATATGTTATTTATATAGATATAATGTAAAATGTTCTTATATACATATATATATATATATATATATATATATAGAGAGAGAGAGAGAGAGAGAGAGAGAGAGAGAGAGAGAGAGAGAGAGAGAGAGAGAGAGAGAGAGAGAGAGAGAGATGATAATCTAATCAATAGAACATATTTACTACTTGTATATCATATAATAATGTTCATTTCACTACTTGTATATCTATATAGCTGTAGATTTGATATTCCCCAAATGTTTCCTCAAAATATATATATATATATATATATATATATATATATATATATATATATATATATATATATATATATATATGATAGGCCAAGAATGTATTGACCCATTTGATAACTTAATCAATTAATTTAGCCAAGTGAAATTAATCAGATTCAATTATATGAGTGTGGTAGCACAAACAAATAACCAACTAAGTTAAATGCAGCAAAAAATAAATTTGACACGTGTGATTTGTTTACGAATAGGGAAAACCACCGAGGCAAAACTCCACCGGATAAATTTAAGGTCACCACTTCTGAAAATCCACTATTATCAAAACAGGTAGTTACAAGTAAAAGGAATTCCAGTATTTAATATCAACCTATAGTTGAATCCTTACCCCAATACCCAATTGGACTTGTAATGTAGTGACAATCTCTTCTTTCAATGCATGGCTCCTAGTACGTGACTAACCAATCGATGCATGGATCTCAGTACATGACTAACACACCAACTTGAGGAAGATGTTGGCTACAAAGTTCTTCAATTCATCCAAACGATGAAGATCAAGAAGCTCATTGGTTACAAAACCCTTGGCGCAAAGGCACAACAACTTCTACAATGAATATGATGAACTAGGGCAAATTCTGTCTCTGGTCACAATTTGCATGCACAATCAATTTGCATTGAGTTGGATCACCTTTGATTGCCCTTAAAATAATCTTTATATATGTCTAGGGTTGTGAGAAAAGAAGCCCTATACAAATACACTTGGATATGCATGAAAGCAGATCTGGAAATCTGAATTTCGTAAGTCTCGACAGATACAGCTTCTGTTGAGCATCAAGCATTAAACCTTGATAGATATGAATCTGTCAAGCTATCTGCCAAGTTTTAATGAACAACACTTCTTCACTTGTTTCTTGGACAGATTTGAATGACTTCAATACTAGACTTAAACTTTTGTTCCTTGAAGTACTAAACTCATCCTAAATCTACTCAGTTATAAGTAAAGTGCGTTTTGTCAAAGAATTAGACAATTTACATAACATGTCTCTAACAATATCCACATATGTCCTAACAAAACACACACACACACACACACATATATATATATGGTTAAGCTAAAAAATGATTCTTTCTAATGAAAAAAAAAAAAAAAAAAAAAAACTTAGCATTACTTAAAAAAAAAAATATATATATATATATATATATATATAGATAGATATACACAAGTGGTTATAAATTTTAAAAATCTCTAAGAATAAATATAGGAATAGTTTTAGAAGAACCTTTCTGCATTATTTTAAAATCTATAAACCTTTTCATTTTGTTTTCTTAATTTTATAGATTTTATTTATCTTTTTATTTTTAAGATTTAAAAATATTTTGTGCCTTAATTTTTTTGGATTGGGTTGTGATCCTTTATTGTCCGAATAGCATTTCTTGTTGAAGTTTGGTTTTAAACGGTGTCCCGCTTTGTGTAAGTCATTTTTGTGTTCTATCTTAAAAAAAAAAAAAAACTAATTATTTTCTCTATTATATGTATAGATTTAACACAAAAACATGCATATAAGAGATGAATGTGTAAAATTTTTTATTTATTCAATATGTTTAAATTCCAGGTTTATGTTTATGTACATGTTTATATTTAAGTTACTTTTAGAATGGTCACCAACCCAAACTAGGGTGAGATAAATTAGCATATTAAAATCGTATATGAGTATCATTTGAGAAATTTCTCTTTTATTTCTGTATTCAATATTTTAGTAAAGACAACATTTTATGTTAGTTTAATTTAATTCTATTAGTTATATACACTTATTATTTGAAACAAGGCTATAATCCACGCCACATGTTGGTATGGTTAAATTAACAAACTAATTCACTAAACATCAATCTAAATTCCAGATTTGATAAATAAGTTGGCATAGTTTTAGTTGAAGTTTGAGACCACTAATTTTTAAGTTGGCCACATGCATGTGAATGCAGCAACTCCTATAGTTTTTTTTTTTAGATTTGTTTATACGTGCTTATAAAATATTGTGAAGAATTAAATTTATCAAGAAGAATGGAAGAGGTTAATAATAAAGTTTCTTTTTCAAGATACATAGTAATGAAACCTTACTAGCTTCTTCCCGCAGTCACGGTCCACCTAAGTGGTTTTATCCAAACAATGTTTAGTTCCCTCCTTTTGGATTTGAAGATGGCATATGAAGCCAAACTTGTTAACACTAGTACAATAACTAACACTATTTTGGCATGCCAAATTATTGGATCGCTTCTTGGTCTTAGAATCTACAAAATTTGGGGACCCAAAGTAGCACTTCTATTGTCTGACATAATAAACATCATATGTTCTTTAATTCATGGAAGATATCTAGTTACGTCAGCCTTATGAATCAAAATATTCTTGTTTAGGATTGCAATAGGACTAACATTCATTGCAGCTCCATTTTTTTACTTTAGTCATTTCCCCATCAGGTGTGTGTAAGATTGAAGACCGTAGTTGACATATCTGCCTTTCTTGGATTATCAGCCCTATATGTGGTTGAGACAATTGATGCCCCTACTATATATATTCACATTATACTTTATATGATTATTAATACTTTAGATCAAATGTTAACAGGTTTAGATGAAAAATATAGTTTGAACATTTCTAATGATAAATTGTCAAACTTTTACTCGAGATTGTTAAAATAAGAAATATAAAAACATTATTAAATAATATATTATCGTACTCTTCCATTTTGTTTAATAAATTTTAAACTATAAAAGAATTAGTAAATAAAATAAATATATAATTGCGCTTACATTTTCAAGCTAGCTTTATCCGATACTTTGTTTTTTTCTTTTTTGGGTGCTTTCAATTTCTTATTCTCTTTTGGTTATCATATCAGCACAAAATATTTTCAAGCTAGCTTTATCCAATACTTTGTCCTTTTGCCTTTCGATGTTCTTATTATCGAAGATACAACAAATGATCTTCAATTTATACTCCAAAAAATTTAAATGATTACATAGGTAACATCAAACTAGAAAACTATCAACTTGCATGTAATTAATTCTTGATGATAATGAATCTTGCAAAATTTTTTAAAACATAAACAAAAACATATACTTATACATAAACATGTATTTTAGTCATGAAAGAAATTAAATAATTTTATACATTCATTCCTATAGCAGGCACTAAACGGATGATAAACAAAAAGAGAATTCCAAAAATAGCTTGGTCTAAGATTATCATATGTAGACATGGTGCTTTGGATGTAGCAGCCTCATTCTAGGATTTTGGACTATGTTGCGGCTGCTTTTTACTCTTGCATTTTGCAAAAGAATCTTTGCCTATAAGTAGTCTAGTTGCTTAAACATTTGTAATTGATCTGGTTTGTATAATATTTCATTGGTCTTAAAAATTACTATTCATTACTTTTCCTTTGAATTGTTGTATATAAATTCAAATTATAACATTTCTCACAGTGCCAAAGTTGTTCACAGAATCACAGGTCAACCGTTACTTTGGCATGCTCTGCATTGAATCTCATGTCAAGCAATCTCCCCATCCCAAGCGTACTATATTTTAGTGAAATTATGTTATGAACTAGACAAGTATGGATGTGATGCAAGGAAATGATGGCATGAAACCTAAGGAGTCTTGGAATGCAAAACAGGTGTTGCTGAAGGAGTCCAGTGCAGAACAAGTGTTAACAAATTATTTAGTTGGGGTCCAATTTGTTAGCGGGAGTTATCAAATAGAACTATAGAAGATAGAGATTTAGTAGGATTAGTTCTTTAGTTTATTGATAGGCTTATCAAATAAATGCGACTTAGTTAACAAATTATTTTTTAAAAAATGTAATTCTTTATTATCGGTTAGTTGTTGAGCATATCCCAATCTAAATTTTGAATTCACTCAAATAGGGTTAACAAACGTTTAAGATGGTGGGGTTATTAAGCTGATGTGGCATGAAAGTTGTAAGCATTTTTTTTTTAATGAGGTGTCATGTAGTTATTGGTTAGGACTACACAATAATTTCTCAATCTGCAAACCTACCAGTGTATTTTCATTTGGAATATGTCTAGTGTCACAACTTGTGGCACAACTTGTGACACTAGACTTATTATTTTATTTGCTAAACGCACACCAACTAGTGTTAGAGCTACCGCACCAGTTCGTGCAAATTTTCTATCTATTTTGCAAGAAAAACCTACTTTTTTCTATTTTACATATCCACTTTTATAAAACATTTATATCAGTTTATCTATTCTACACATTTATTCAATAAAATATTCATTCTTTTTGCATGTTTTTATTATTTTCTTCCTTCTCCTCTTTGGAACCCTCTCACAGACCCAACACAAACCCAAAATCACCCACACCTAACCACCAGCTACCATCAACGATCAAATAGAACAAACCCCAGATGGAATTACAAAGAGAAAAAACCGAATACAAGATCACTGGACTCATTACTAGAGCAATAAGAAACAGGAAACTGGTCCGTACAGAAGTTCGTGCACAAATCACCGGCGTTCATTACTCCGTCGGAATTCACCTTTGTAAGGTTGAATTTAATCAACCATCTTTTTGGCTTTATTTCGTGACCAATTTGCTTGTAATTTAGCACTAGTAACCCTGTATTTAGGTGGAAAAATTGTAAGGGTAGTGTGTGAGAAGATGTGAAGAAAAGCTCAAATATGTGCAAAGAAACAGAGCTTCGTGGCTAGGACTCGCGGGTGGATCAAGACTGGCAAGCTGCCAAAAGCAGGCACGTGAGATGCACACAGGGAAGCTGAAGGGTCGCGCCAGCTGTCACACTACAGGACAAAAGTCCCAGGCTGGCCAGGCCGTTACGTCGCAGCTTGAACTCGCGACTTGGACAAGCCACGAGGTCAAGTTGCCAAAATGTCCTGTTTGGCAAAAACTGACGTTTTCCATTCCCTTCTCACCCTACTATATATATACCCTTATACCCACTATATTGAGAGAGCTTCTAGAGAGAATTTTGTGAGAGAAACCCTAGAGAAATACAAGATTGATTCATCCACAATCTTAACCTTAGAGACTCTATAAATTCCTCTACTCTCTTCCTCTCCATTGTCATACCCTTAAGAGGCCTTTATCCAAATCCTTATCTCACCACACCCACGTCTGTGAGAAGGTCTATTTGGTACTGTTGGGAAGCAGTTAGGAAGGAACCAATCTACATTGGTTGATGCTATGGTCTAGTAGCGGAATCCGGTAAGCTAGAAAAGAAAAAGGTTCGGCGCAACCTTGTTGGAGCAAGAAGCTTGGAGGGCTTAGATACCTGGATAGATTAGGCTTGGAGGGTCTATTGTTGTTCATGTATCGCAACTACATTTTCTAGTGGATTATTTGACCGCTTGGAGGGCAGTGGAGAGGTTTTACGCCGAGGGCTTCGGTTTCCTCTTCGATAACACATCGTGTGTTGTCCGTGTGTTTGCATCTTCCTTCCCTTTATCTTTACATTATATTTACTGCTGTGGATGTGTTTATATTCGGCTTAGATTGTTTATCAATTCTATTATAAGCTTGCTATCATATTTCACACATTAATTGTTTGATATAAAGCTTGAATTGGTTTTTTTGTATTTGGGGTCTAAACGTTCAAGGGTGTTGTATACCCATTTTGAACTTTCAATTGGTATCAGAGCGGGTATACTTGTTGTGGTTTAAATACCTAAGTGTGATCCTTGACCCCTTGTGTTTATTTGCCATGGATTGTGCTATGTATGCCTCCTTGTATGATTTAGTTGGTGATAAATGTAACATGCCACGTGTTTGTGAAAATGCCTCTATGAGTGATAATCCTCATGATTATGATGCTATGTTACATGAATCTTTGGATGTTGTTGATATTCCTAACATCAAACTCTTAAAGAAAAATGTTAAGAAGTTTCAAAAGAATTTAAGCAAGTTATCTTGTGAAAAGGATGATTTGGTTGCTAAGCTCAATGAATCCATCAAATTGGTTGAAAAATATAAGAAACTTGCTGAAAATTCTCTTGAAAAGCTGAAAGAGTTTGAATGTTTGAATATGGACTTGGATGCTAAACTTGTTTTGTCTAACAAACTTGTTGATGATCTTAAATCTGAAAATGAATCTCTTAAGATGCATGCCAAGTGTTTGATTGCTGAACCTATTGATAAAAAGGATGAAAATATTTGCTGCAATCATGTTGTAGTACCCGATATTGTCCCAGTGTGTGTTCTAACCCAAAGGACAAATCGGTGTACATTCCTCCACATAAAAGAAATCAAAAGGTGGAGAGAAAGGCTGTTAAGTCAAAGCCTTCATTTAGGTCTCAACCTAAGGCTTTGGATGGATCTAAGTTTGTTCCTACTTCCCACCATTGTGGTGTGATTGGTCATATAAGACCTCAATGTTATAAGTAGAAGAAAGAACAAAACAATGTTGCTAGATCCCTTCCCAAAAAGCCTAGTAGACCTAAACACATTGTTTGTCACCATTGTGGTGCTTTTGGTCATCTAAGACCTCATTGCTCTAAGTTTCATGCTCTTAAAAGAATTAAAAGAAAAGAGAAATTTGAGCTTCTTGGAAGTTATGCTAAAAATGGTAAACCGGTTTTAAGTGAAAATAGCATGTTGTTAAAGAAAATGTTTAATGTTCTTAACTCCTTGACTATGTGCATCTCTGGTTCTCATTCTTCCAAACCTCGTCTCACTTCTCTTGAGACACTCATTCCAAACAATCGTTCTGTTTGGATGAGGAATGGTTCCTATGGTTGAGCTTTTGCTCTTTTGGTCTTTGATCTAATTCTTTCGATCTTTGTAGGACCCTTCATGCATTGAATGTCATATCTTCATGCATTTGTGCAGTTTGCATTTATTTGTATGCATTGCTTTTGTTTTGATCTTACTTTTATGTTTTCGTTTTGTGTGAGTAAAAAATCCAAAACCACATAAAAAGTGAAAAATTCAAAAAGTTTGATCGTATATGTTTGAGCATATTTCACATGTGAGTTTGGCCTAGTACCTTCGTACTAATGGCGTAGTGCAATTACGAGCTTGTCTTGTTATGTATGCACCTATTTCTATGTGGAAGAAATCTTGAAAACTATGTATGACTGTTATAAATAGATCTTCAAACTTGTCATGAATGATTGGTCAATAGTCTTATTGGTCTTGATACTTGCATAGACTTGTGTCTATATCTCTTCCCACTTTGTTTTTATGTTTTTGCAAAAAGAGCTCACCAAATGTAAATCTCCAAATGAAAAGAGATATTGAGCTGCAAAAGCCTGTCGCACACACTAGTATTCAACTAGGAAAAAGGGAAAGCGACTCTTTTTAATGTAATTTGTATGGTGCTCAAAAAGCCAAATGCTAATCCTCAATGTTGAAATATCAAAAATTTCAAGCACCGATCTCAAAATGAGATGTTTTGTCCAAAAATGGATCAATTGTTATGCTTTATGCAGAAGCCAAATGAAAAGCTTCTAAGCTGTGTATTTAATGTGTGGGAGGTCATATATACTCATTTCTATAATAGAGATAGTCCACTTGATTTCGTATCAGTTGTGTTTGACTCGATTAAATTGATCATTGAAGTTTCACTCTAGTCTAAGGACTTTTCCACACTTAATCCTCACACACAACACACAAGACTTTTGTTCAATGAATGTCTATTTCATTTGTGTGATTATACATGTTCAAATGTGATGTGTGTATGCTCAACCATATGTGGTTCAAACCAAAAAGATTTTTGTTTTTTTTGTTTGCTTTTGGAAGTGATTTGTATCACCTATGTTTTTCAAAGTTTTTAAAGTGTTTTTGTGTGAAAAACATGTTTACTGGGTGTTTTTGTGACCTATTTCATGTATAGGCTCAATTGGGAGTTAAATAGTCCACTTTTAAAGCTTTTTTAGCTTTGGACAGAGAGTTTCGCGGCTATTTCGGGGGTAGCTTACGAGTAAGGCTTACCCGCGAAAATTTCGCGAGTACGTTCGCGAGTCAGCTTCCCGCGAAAATTTCCAGAAACAGCTTCCCGCGAGTAAGGCTTACACACAAGACTTTAAGTGTTTTTCGTGGGAAAACTATATTAAACCTCTCCTATTCTCTTTTGAACCCCTCTTTCAGTATTTCTACATCAAAACCCAATCAATTTGAATGGTTTTTCATTTCATTAACATCTCTAAGGTAATTATGAACTATTTTCATTAATTTTGATCCTTAGACTATGTTTTGGAGAGTTTTGTGCTCTTGGTTGGGATTTTCATTATAAGGGTTGGGAAAACTTTATTTTTGTCAAATTTTTGAATGGGATTGGTTTCTTTTGTTGATTTGCTTTGGATGTTGACCCCTTGTGGCAAAAATATCATGTATTTAGGCAAGATTTTTATATATTCTTGCATTGTTTGTCATACATGTGTAGTGTGTGCACTCCAAGTGTTTGATAAAATGCCCAAATGGCATTTTCTCGTTGTTTTGGACTCCGTTGAGTACCAAATTTTGGAGATCACCATAATTATTCGTGTTTATCATGTTTTGATTATTGGTGGTGTGTTTTGTACACTTTTCCCTTTGAGTGCCTTGCTTATGCATTAGTCATACGTCACACATGCACACTAAATGCACTCTAGATGCATTTTGCTACACACACTCTAACACTTGATATGTTTTTGCATTCACTCACGCTAGTTAAGTTTTTTTAGACCTTTTAACACATATAACATGGTCTTGTGTCTATGTCATGCCTAGGTCCATATCATGTTCCATCATCCTTAACATGTCATGTTCTTTATGCTTTGTAGCATTTTTTAAAAATGTTTTTGTCTTATGTTTGTGCTTCATTTTCTCTTTCATCTTGCACCCCTCATGCATCATCTTCATATTTTTTCTTTTCCTCCTTCCTCTTGATTCATTTGTCTATTCGTGACAAAAAAGGGGAGAGTATACCAGAGAGTATACCGGTGGTTCTCGTCATTTCTATATGACTCATGTGCACACTCTTAAGGGGAGAAATTCTACCTCGTGCACATTCGTAGGAAGAGAAAGCCATAGGGAGATGCATATACCAAGGGGGAGAAGACATTGTGTTAATAAGAAAACTTTGTCTTGACTGTCATTTCTTTATGACTGTTTTGTGTTTGATCAAGTTGTTCACTTGTTTCACATCATGTTTATTTGATTGCAATTTACTTGTTACATTATACTTGTCCGTTTATTACTTGCTTTACCTTAAGGGTCTAATGTGTTTTATGCAAGAATTTCAGGTTACAGGTATATATGTTCCAAGTTCATCACAGCTCCTATGATTCATGAGAGGGGGAGTGATATGATAGGGAAGTATTTTATAGTTTTGTACCCATGTTGCTTTTGTAAGCTTTAAGGGTTGTTTTCATGCACTTATGCGATTCGTAGGCTTTAATGGTTTGTGCCATGTATTTGCAATTCTTTGCTTATGCAGCCTTTATGCATTGTGCTTCTGTACTTATGAATACTTTGCATTATCTTTAAGTACAACACTCTTGTGCCCTAGTAGGATTTTTCCTAGATGCTCATACTTCTTGTACTGTGCATTGGTTGAGTGTTGGTCATTCAAGTGATTTGACTTATGTTGTCATCTTGAATGTCCGGATGTTCATTCCAAGTGTGAATGAGCATTGTGATCACTTGGTTATAGTGATTGCATGTTTTGATCTTGCCATGAATTATTTCTTTAATGCTTAATTTCATTTTTGCTTGATCATGCTTATTTTGCTCCATATGCATATTAATTTTTCTGCATACAATGATATTGCCATGTTTTTGTGTTTCAGGAGTTACTTATTCATATGTTCAAGAGCTTTACAGAATCAGAGTTAGGTGTGAGTGAGTTTTGTTCAACTGTTCTCAACTCACATTTTAAGTCTAGAGTCTATTGTAGGGTTTTGTCACGAAATAGCCAAAGGGGGAGATTGTAAGGTTGAATTTAATCAATCATCTTTTTGGCTTTATTCTGTGACCAATTTGCTTATAATTTAGCACTTAGTAACCCTGTATTTAGGTGGAAAAATTGTAAGGGTAGTGTGTGAGAAAATGTGAAGAAAAGCTCAAATATGTGCAAAGAAACAGAGCTTCGCGGCTAGGACTCGCGGGTGGATCGCGACTGGCAAGCCGCCAAAAGCAGGCACGTGACATGCACACAGGAAAGCTGAAGGGTTGCACCAGTTGTCACACTACAAGACAAAAGTCCCAGGCTGACCAGGCCGTTACATCGCGGCTTGAACTCGCGACTTGGACAAGCTGCGAGGTCAAGTCGCCAAAATGCCCTATTTGGCAAAAACTAAAGTTTTGCATTCCCTTCTCACCCTACTATATATATACCCTTATACCCACTATATTGAGAGAGCTTCCAGAGAGAATTTTGTGAGAGAAACCCTAGAGAAATACAAGATTGATTCATCCACAATCTTAACCTTAGAGACTCTACAAATTCCTTTACTCTCTTCCTCTCCATTATCATACCCTTGAGAGGTCTTTATCCAAATCCTTATCTCACCACACCCTCGTCTATGAGAAGGTCTATTTGGTACTGTTGGGAAGCAGTTAGGAAGGAACCAATCTATATTGGTTGATGCTATGGTCTAGTAGCGGAATCCGGTAAACTAGAAAAGAAAAAAGTTCGGCGCAATCTCGTTGGAGCAAGAAGCTTAGAGGGCTTAGGTACCTTGGTAGATTCGGCTTGGAGGGTCTATTGCTGTTCATGTATCCCAACTACATTTTCTAGTGGATTATTTGACTGCTTGGAGGGCAGCGGAGAAGTTTTACGCCAAGGGCTTCGGTTTCCTCTTCAATAACACATCGTGTGTTGTCCGTGTGTTTGCATCTTCCTTCCCTTTATCTTTGCCTTATATTTACTGCTGTGGATGTGTTTATATTCGGCTTAGATTGTTTATCAATTCTATTATAAGCTTGCTATCATATTTCGCACATTAATTGTTTGATATAAAGCTTGAATTGGTTTTTTTTTTTTGTATTTGGGGTCTAAACGTTCAAGGGTGTTGTATACCCATTTTGAACTTTCAACCTTCTTCTCCGTCGAATCAAAGCATAAATGGGTGTCGTGGGGTTCCACATCCGACGAAGTTAAGCCAATGATTCTCCTTTTCTTCGAGATCAACGCCCTGAGCAACAAGATCGATGATCAAACCCAACGATCAACCTCATTCAACCCAATGATCAAACCCACTGATTAACCCCATTCAACCCGAATGGAAGCTAGAGGAAGAGAGAGAGAGAGGAAGAAACTCGACCAAATCGGATCAAACAACGATCAACAGAAGCTAGAGGAAGAAAGTTTTATGAGATGAGAGAAAGAGAGGGCTGTGAGCCTGAGAGAGTTGAGAGAAAAGAGAAACAAATACTAAAATAATAGATAGACGAGCTACAGCAACCGTGTAAATATACACGGTTACTGTAGCTAATGTGTATATTTACACATTTTTACATCCACTGATGTGGATATTTTTTTGGTCAAAATGTGTAAAATGGGTATCTTTTTTTTATTTTAGAAGACTATACACATGCTAATGTGATTGCTCTTAATGTTATAAATTTTGTGCTGTTACATTGCTGTCAGACATGTAGGAAAATGAAGGTCCATAACTCCAGCAAACTGGGGTCCCAATATTCAATAATTCTAGGCATAAAAAGAAGAGATATCAAAGAATATGCTTTTGAAGAAACAAATGTTCTCTTCTTTTGATGTTATAAACTTATCTTTCATGCTTGATTGCTTTCACTCTTCTTACTTTAATTATCTAGAGTCCATTTGGTAGAAAAGATTAAGTACTGTTGTTTGTAATTTTTTAAAATACATATGGATGAAAAAGTATGCGAAAATGTATATAATATTATTTAAAAACTGAAAATGAGTTGTTTAACAACTCTACCAAACAGGTCCTACTTACCAGATACCAACACTAGCAGCAGCTTTTAGAAGAATTAGTTATTTAACACCATAAGCAATAGCCGTGCCTCCCACTTCGAAGACCCGTCCCAAAACGCATGCTAAAAAATGTTTTAGACTTTTCGTTTCTTTTTTGGATCAACCACGACGACTTTGACGGAAAACAAAAAATCAAAGGCCAAGACATTGATTGTTGCTCCATACAAAAAGGAGTGGTCTCTCTTTACTACTCCTCCCATGAAATATTTTTATAAAATAGCTAACATATTATTTTACACCAATAAAAATAGGCCATCTATTATAAACGTTATTATTATTATTTTTTTCACTTCACATTTTGAATTTATATTATATTATTTTATTAGTTAATTTGTTTTCATTGGTGTAGAATAAGATCTTTCTTTCATTCAAATGAGTATAGGAATCGGCCGACTATGACAACGAGAAACAAATAAAATTTTGAAGAATTACACTTGAATAATGTCAGTATGAAGTCAATACATGGACTTGTAAGATTACACGGAAACAGGATCTTTTTTGCATTTAATATAACGAGAATTTTGTCTTCTTAGTTTTATGGGGTCCAAGATGAGATTTTTATGATTAAAACTTATGCATGGCAACACAGCTAATAGTCCAAGTTCTTCAATTATAAAACTGCAAACTTCTGTTCAAGAGACTTTTCAGCTTGTGCACGAATAGGAAGATCCACTTTAATTTATGTTTAAATAGTTTGAAATGTCTACTTAATCCAACTTTAAGGTATTCCATATTGTAATTGAAAATATTAATTATATAGTAAATTTTTGAAGCCAAATATAGTATTTTTTTTCTTGAGCAAATAGGTTATGATTGTTTCGGTACAATATATTTTCCGACCGAAAAGGTTTTCAACTAAAAACATTTCCGACTGAATTAACTTCTTCTTTTTTCCCCTAGCTAATTGGTTGTAGGTTGCATTGTATCCTTTGTGATGAAAGTAATCATTTTAAATTATTCAAACTATTTTCTTTTTAATGTCAAGAGTATTCAAATTGAACAGCGATGAATGACTAAATGTGGATGTGGATGTGTTTTTGGTGCTACAATATCATCTAAATTTCATTTATATGCATTTTATATAATCAGATGTGAATGCTAAAAGAGAACATCAAGTTTCTCTCGATGTCCTAGACCATCTAACAACGAAGGTAGGCAGTTTTCTAGGAAAGTGGTTATCCAAGTCATGTAGAATCCTAATGAAGAAGTCCATTTGTAAGAGAACAAATTAACATTCGCGTACATCCAACTTAGGAATCAACTTAATGTCATCTTCTTCCAATGGCATTTTCTTGGACTGGGTATTTTCATGGTTTTCAGACCCGGACTGTTCATTGAACCGTAAAAGGGAGAGGTTCAAGGTTTTTAAGGTCGAACCGAGGTCGAACCGGGGTCAAACCGTGATGACGTCATAATTAATTTAATAATTATTTTAAATATATATAAAAACATTAAATTAATAAAAAATAGAAAAATGAACTAAAATAGTCATAAAGTTTTCATCCAATATAATGACATCAACACTATCTTTTGCAACCTGAACAACATATCCATGAAAAGGGATCATTAAAGAATAAATTGACCCCAAAAAAATAAAAATGAAACCGAAGTAGGTAGCACAACAAAAGGCAATGATACAAGTCCAAAAGTATATAAGCCCATGCAAAATCAAAATGATACTGAATGACAAAGATTATGTGACGTATTGGGGAAAAAGAAAAACAAGTCAAGATGATAAAAACTTTACTATGACAGAATAGAGATCTGATATTATCTTGAATCTGTAGAATATAACCATTTAAAGAACACTGCATTATATAAGCAACTGCTGATGTTCTGAGGCATTGTTCAGCTCTAGCTAGTTTGAAGTATCTAAGTAAGGATGCTTATTCGAATCCTTACTTAGATGGTTGAGGAATTCCTGTCCCAAAAATTAAGGATTGTTATCACTAATTATCCAGTTAATTCATATGCCTAATCAAATTTCAGCAGCACCAACATTTCACTGATTGAATGATTTTGTGTCACCATATACAGCCATTTTATACTGTATACAAGAATTTGCAGAAGAAGTGAACCTAAATTTCTTTAATTTTTAGGTAAAAATAACATAACATCACTACCAAATATTCACACTGTTGCTCCAATATGTAATTTCGCCAATAATTTACAGCATACCATCTTAAAAGCTAGACTTTAAGGAAGAATCATAGCACATCAAATAATATTAACAAACTTTTTTGTTTTTCTAAATGCCTAAAAATCAAAATAAGAAAAACAAAGAAATAAACTTGCCGTGATAAATGTGTGTGCTGGTCGACGGTGAAGGAATTGATTGTAACACATAAGAAAAACATAAAATATAGGAAATATCCAACACATAACAACATTAACATCTTTTTCCTGATAAATACAGATCAACCTAAGAGAAATATCCAACACATAATTCAAAAAAGAAAGCTAAAAAAAAAAAAAAATGTACCAAACGACGGCAACGAGGGAGAGCTGCGACGGCTGAGCTGCGATGAGCGTGAGAGAAATGAGGGAGCTACGACGGCTGAGCGGCGATGCGTGAGCTGCGATCTAGGCTACAACGGCTGAGCTGCGATCTGGGATGAGTGAGCTGCGACGGCGAGAGCGGCGATGCGTGAGCTGCAACGGCGACGAGGATCGCAGCGGCGACGAGGGAGAGGCAGAGACGAGAGAGCGAGGAAGAGGCAGAGAGATTTGAGATACTAGGTTTAGACTTTAGTTTGAATCGTTCCAGCCTTCAGGTTAGTAAATGACAATGCCCAAAACGACGCTGCATTAGGGAAAAAAAAAAAAAAAAAAAAAGGACGAAACGATGCCGTTTTAGGCCAAAACAGCTCACCCGCTTGAACCGTGAGAACCGATCACGGTTCACAGAACCGGCCGGTCGGACCGCGGTTCGGGCGGTTCCATGCTTTTTTCGCATGGAACGATTCGTAACCTTAAATGGACCGTGAATATGAACGGTTCACTGGTTTCCCGGTTGGACCGTACGGTCCGGTCCGGGTTTAAAAACCATGGGTATTTTTTCATACACCCTTAACTTATTGACTGAACTAAGTACACCCAACTTCACAATCAGTATTGTTATCAAAAGTAATAAAAAATGAAGAAACAAATAATCGTATTACATCACCCAATAGAGCTGAATGGGGTAGGATTGGATTTTGGGTGTCTTGTGTCTATCTCCTGTCATCTCTTTGGAAGGGGAAAAGCCCGCGTAGGATGGGAGTGGGACATGTTGGGCAGGGCCAGCCCAAACATTTCGGAGGCTTGAGGCGAAATTTTCAAATGAGGCCTTTATATTATCACTTAAATAATATTTAACTAGCATTTTATATAATAATTTTTTTTTAAAATGCATTCTTTTTACTTTTTAATATGATTTTTTTTTTTTGAGAAAATGTTATTGGGTTAAAATGAATGGACCCCTTGCAATTAATTAATTAATTAATTACCCAAGTTAATTAATTAAATCAAATTTCATGCAATAGTGTGGTAACACAAACAAGCAATTACAAGTATAAAGAATCTTACCAAACCTTTTGGCCTATCTTGAAATACCAACCTATAGTTGAACCCTTACTCCAATATCCAATTAGACTTGTATTGTAGCGGCAATCTTTCCCTTGAATCACGAATCCTAGTACGTGACTAACTAATGTGCATGGATCTTAGTACATGACTAGCTCCAGTAACTTAAAGAGGTTATTGGCTGCAAAGTTCTTCAGTTCATCAACGATGAAGATCAGGAAGCTCTTTGGTTACAAAACCCTTGGCGTAAAGATGCAGTAGCTTCTTCAAAAAGAATAATAAACTAGGTCACTTTCTACACACGCGACGGCCTTTAAAATAATGCTTTTATATGTCTAGGGTTGTGAGAAAAGAAACCCTATACAAATATTTCAACATGGGCCGAAAAACAGATCTGGAAGTTCTGAATTCATAAGTCTCAACAGAAATAGTTTGTGGCGAGCTTCAACTTTAAATCTCAATAGAAGTCTTTCTATCGAGATTGCTGTCGAGCTTTAATAAACAACTCTTCTTCACTTGTTTCTTGGTCAGATCTTCATGGTTTTAACACTTAACTTGAACAACATGTTTCTTGAAGTCATAAAGCCATTCCTAGATCTACCTAATTATAAGTAAAGTGCATTTTATCAAAGGATTAGCCAATTACATAAAATATGTTCCTAACAAATGCTAAAGTTATAACAAATTTTACTACAAACTGATGTTGTAATGAATGTGATCAGTGACATGAGCTTACAAAAGTGCTAGAGATATTATAAAATTTACGACATGAAGATTACAAAGATATATCACCAATCACAAAAATTCATTAAAAAATGCATTTAATAGTTTGTTGAAGTGCACCTATCATATTCATTGTCACATCAAATCATAAAAGTTATGTAGTAAAACTTATAGTATTTTTAATATTTTCTCAATTGAATTACTTGTGATTAGTAACATTTACTACAAAAAAAAAAAAAAAAAAAAAAAAAAGTCCTATAGCCGCGTTTTAAAAACGCGGCTATAGTGCATAAAAACGTGGCTATAGGACGATTTGGCCTATAGTCGCGTTAATTTGGGCCGTGTTTATAACCCTAGCCTATAACCCATACCTATAGGCCAGGACCAATGGCCGCATTTTAGAAACGCGGCTATGGGACGTACTTTAGCCACGTTTATAAAAAGCAGCTATAAGGGACATTCTCTAGTTGCGTTTATAAAAATTATAGTATTTTTAGTATTTTCTCAATTGAATTACTTGTGATTAGTAACATTTAATCATCCATTTTGAAAAAGCTTTTATTTGGAATTTAAAAAGCTGTCAAAACTGTAAATCACTTTTTCATTTTTCAATAAAAAAATTTCCTAAAATAGTTTACTAATGTATGCCCTGATGGCACACATTAGTCAAACCCTTATTTAAAATTTTTTTTTATCTCTATCTCTAACATTACTTAATTCTTTGAGCCTTCTTAATAGTGAAAAATAAATAAATTTAACTACAATTTTTTTAATATCTCCCAAATATATATATATATATATATATATATATATATATATATATATATATATATAAGCATTTTCCTGATGCTTTAGATATGGGTTTTCCTGTGGACTTGGATTTTCCTTTCCTATAGAAATCATCTTTGCTATACTTCTATTTTCTATAGTACTTTGTTACAATTTTCTTCTTGTAGAAATTCTCAGAGGTTTCCTTGTCTCTGTATTTGGACTTTCTTTTGGGAAGAACAAAAGGTAAGTCATACTGTGTACAGAAATTTCCTATTTCGTACTTGGCTTTGCTCTGGATTTTGAGATCTCTACACATCTTCATTCCTACACTTCAAATGGTGCAGAGATATCTCCATATGTTAGGTTATCATAATCTATGACACCTAAGGGGCTACAAAGGGTTTCTTTGACCTTTTCGCCGAAGAGAGTTGGTAATCCATTAATGAACTTCTCCTTCCAAAATGGAGAGTTAAAATCACTTCTGTGCATGACTCTTGTAGTAAACACATCTTCGTACCATCTAAAGTCGCCAAGGGTTTTGCATCTAAGGTTACTCAATTGGTCGTAAATCCTAGATGTGATATTACTGGGTTTCCTATGAAGTGTTTCATGATCATATAGATCAGGGTATTGACTTCGTCAGGGACTGAAAACTGGCTGCTAACATTCCCTTCCTCGAACTGGAGGTCAGGTGGTGTGGGTCTGGGATACCAATTCTTGGTCAGGCTAGTTGGGGTTACTTTGGGGTGAAGAAGCTTATTCACTTGTAAACCCTTAAACTGGTTTTCTAGATGTTCTATCTCCTTTTCATTATCTGAGGAGATTTTACTAGAACTGCTAGAGGCTGTGTGGATGTTTAGGACAACTAGATAGGGATCAACAGAGGTTGAAGTAGTAACTGGTAAAGTGGTGACTGGTTCCTTCTTCATAAGTTCTTCAAGCTTTTGGTTAACAATTTCTAAGGTTAATTTATCCTTAAGTCTAAGGTTGGGTTGCCTATTTGTGGGGAGCTTGACTAGAGGTTTTTCTAAGGATTGGATAGGTTTACTAGGGCTTCCTAGCTGGAGGATGACCTTGTTTTCTATCCTATCTTCTATCCTATCAAGCTGTTTTCCTATAACACCTAAACACTGGTTGGTGTAATTATTTTGCTCTAGAACCTTCTTGACAACCTTTTCTTCTGGGTTGGTATGGGTTTTGAAGGGAGAGGCAATTAAATCACTACCATGGTGTTTAAAGGTTATGGCTTCTAGGGATGGATGGCTGGATCTAACAATTTTTGGTTACCTTAGTTAAAGAAACCGGTGAACCTAAACCAAGGATTCAAGAACCCAAAGTTGATTTGGAGAAAATCTATAATAGGTTTACCAAGTCAAAGAAGGAAGTTACAATTAGCGACCTTCAAATGGAAATCAAGGAAACCAAATCTAAGGTTAGAACCCTTAAGCAAGAATTAACCATTCTTAGGGTTGATCAGAATTTACTTGATCAAAGAGTTAAGAATTTGGAAAATACTTCTCATCAAGGCTATTCTTAACTCCTTGGAGCTCTAGTCCTAAATCTCTTCTAGATTTGGGAAAAGGTGCTAGAGGTCTGGATGAGCTACACTGGGATGCTGGTCTATCTCTTAGTGGGATATGAAACTGTCTAATAGGTTGGTGTAGATCTATTGGAGATCTAAACTTGGGGTCATCACAGTCTAAAGGCATTCTAAACCTGGACTGGTCAACTAATGGTGTTCTAATCCTGGATTGGTCAAAACTCAATCTAACCGTACCATCGGCTAGTTGTTGGACAAAATCTAGATCAGGATTCTGGGATGGGTGTTGGATCTGTAAATGATGGTTCTCATTTTCCAGAGTCCAATTGTCAGGGAAAATTACTTCAGACCATTTCAGGGTCTTGGGAACCTGAATCTTTGATCTAAGATCTTTGGTTTGAATGAGAGTGGTTTCTCCCATTTTTCTTTTGTCAAGAGCTTGAACATTCATGTTCGTCCTCATGCACTTGTAATACACTCTGTATATCAAGGCAACTTACTGGACACCTTCTAAAATTAGGGTTCTATGGGTCTTGATGTTGAGAGTTAGGGCTTTCATGATATGCTGGTCATGGAGTCCTACTTTGAAATTTGGGAAATAGTCGAAATGGACTGGTCCGTTTCCTAAACTGGTTTCAATAGTTCCTAGGAGGCTGTTATTAAACCTGATATGACGGGTGTCTCTAAAGGCCATTAGGACAGAACAATTCAAACCTTCTCTGAACAAGGGTTGAACTCCTACCTAGACTAAACCTATGTGAAGAAAATTGTGTCCTTCTTTCCTGTGCGCTAACAGGGTAGAAGAGGGTAACAAGTAGCACGTCTCGTACTCCTTGTTGATCTTATAAACCTGTTCTATAGTCTTAACATGGTAATCTGTTTTGAAAGTTTTTTTCAAGGACCATGAAGATGACTTATAGATTTGGCTGATGGGAATCTTAGGGATATTCCTATCTCCTAGTTTTAGATCTGTATCTAATAATAGTGTTGTAAGTTGCTTTCCAGTAGTAAATCAAGTTGGTCGGCACTGCCACCATAGTTATCAAAATACTTTTTGCATTAAGATTATTTTGATTATCTTCAGTATGTTATCTCCTAACCATTTAATTATGTTCTACATTTATTTTTTGATAACTCTTGCATTACCATTCATCACATTCTATATTTATTACATCTTCGCCATTTGTGCTTATTGGTATCCGGATGTTTTCTGGTATAATTGGTAGGCTGAGCCTCCTTCTTTACCTATCTGTTTATTATCCTGTGATTATTTGTTCATGCTAATCAGCCATATCCCAGTTATTTGCTTTTTCTTGTTTCTGTGTTTATCCCCTCAATTTGTTGCAGATGTGTACTGTTGAGACACGTAAGACCAGATTTGTGCTGTTTGTCAACCCAGTTAGTCCCGGTATCCACTCCTATCTGTGTTGGTCAACCCGTGTTAGCCGTATATCAAGCGTTTAGGGTGGTCCCTTAGTGGAAAGGATTGTGGCGATAAGAGGTTGTAGTTTGCACGTGGTTAGGAAATTGTCTTGTTTGAACACTCTATTTCAGATCTAAGGATAGATCCAGAAGTTTGAGGATAAAGGTAATTAGGTTGTGATTGTTTAACTAAGCTTTTAATCCAGAATGATGAATAGGTTGTTTAGAAGCAACTCTTCTACCAGTTATAGATCATCCATCCCTAAGCCCATATCCCAAGAAGAGAGAGAGAGAGATATATATATATATATATATATATATATATATATTAGAAAAAAAATCAGTTTTTGCCCCCAAAATTTGGGGCCTTTCTCTAGTAGGGGGGGTCCTAGGCAATGACCTAAGTGGCTTAGGCCTAGGGCTAGCCTTGATGTTGGGCAGAGTTGGTTCGTTGTATTTTGTCATTCCTAATGAAGCATGGCTTCAACAATAATGAGATAAAGAAATAAGAGAAAGGAGAGAGACAACAATGAGAGTGTTGAGAAAGAGAAAGAAGTGTTTTGGGAATGATGATAGAATTCTAACAAAATTTGAGTCAATATTTTTTTACGGATGTGTATTTTGATAAATCCACAATTATTTGAATTAATTTTCTTCTTATATCTTTCATACTAGCAAAATTTTTAGATTTTCAAAGATCAATAACTATATCGTCAATCAAATGATTTAATTTCATGTTTTTGTAATCTCAAATTATGCATAAAAAATAAGCTTATGGATCGAATAATCAAAAATATCTAGTTGAGAAGACATTTGACACATGTTAAGAATATAAAGAATATGTAATTCAAGTATTTAACATCTAGATTTTCATAATTTGTACCCATGTTAATTTTTTTAGTCGAAATTGTAGCCAAACTTTGTCCTAATGGAGTAAGTATTAAAAAAAATAACTTTCATACATAAATAAATAAATATATATATATATATATATATATATATATATTATATCCCACTTGTAACAAATTAAATTGTATAGACACACATATTCTGCATGGGGCAAGCAAAACATATCTCTATCCTTTCTCCTTTTAGAGTAAGAAAAACATACACAAAGTTGAGTAGATAAGGTTGAAATTGTTGTCATCTCTACACTCAATTAAGATTAAAAAGCAATTATTAAGTTTTAGACCCAGCTTGATGTGTACTAATTTGTAAATTATCCAATTATTCCAAATTATCCCAACTACCCAATTATGTGTAAATTAGTTGAAGCATATGAGGCGTATCAAATAAGATGTCAATAATCATATAAATCAATCAAAAGAACGAGGTGACATAGTGATAAAGTGAAAAACGGATAAGAAAAACCACTCCAAAGGAAACATTTCCTAATAAAGCAATCCACTAGATAAAGTTTTTCAAAGTTTCTAAACTCAATTATAAGTCTAAGTTTATGTAATTTCAACTTTCAATAAGAGGAAAATAGAAGTGAGAATTCGACAATTAAGCATCTCAAGAATCAAGGGGAAAATGAAATGGAAAGCGAGTAAACAAATGACTAGTGTATTACAATAAGAGACAAGCACAATTAATTATAAAGACTTCAATTATTATGTTGCATAGATTTTATGGTTTTTAATATTGGAAAGTTCAATACAAACAAAATTCGTTGTGGTTGTGTCTCAACTCTTATTGTTGTATTTTTTATTTTAATGTATGTTTTACATGGTATTTAAAAGGGTTTATTTAAAAAAAAAAATTTGAAAATACTTCTTACGAAAGAAATTTATTAGAAATTGAAAAAATTATAGTCGTATATTTATGTTTGGAATTTTGTTTTAGATAGCAATTGAAAAGTGAAAAGATTTCTACTTAAAAGCTTGAATGTTTTTGCTCAACTTTACTTCATCCAATAAGGTGGAACTCATAATGTTCTTAATGAAGTTGAAAAAACAAAAAGACAAAATAACAATAGAGTAGGTGTTGTATATGTCTATAAGCACGTTTATTGTTACTGATATGTTTATATATATGTTAAAGGTGCATATGTCTATAATTACATTTAAAATTAATACGGTTATATGTCTCTAAATATGCTCATTAGTTGGTAAATTCTGTGTTCTGCCAAAATGTTGTAACTTCACTTTAAAACGCATTAAAACTTGATAGTGTAGGAATTCTCCAAAGGGAATGGAAAAACCTATAAAAGGATATCACCACACCCATTATACTTTCGGGAATTAATTATAAAGATAGAGTAGCATCACTAAAGTGGACACTCTATTTCTTATTAAAGTTAAAATATTTCCACCAATTCAAAAAAAGGTACTTTGGTATAAAAGATGTTAACCGTTCCAATCATGTAAATGGAATATCGTAGAGAACTAAAATAGTCAATGAAAATCTAGTCTTCTTTGAGTGTTACTCAGCATTCGAGTATGAAAAATGTTATTTCTTCCGATCGTGTCATTTATACTAATTGACACTCCCCAACCCACAACAATTATGATTAATTTATACACTATATCCCTTTTCTTATCACCATAATTTATTATTTTTTTTCTCAAATAACTTTGACTTTAGAAATATTACAAGTACGATACTAAATGCCCTTGAAGCCGTCATATGAAGGTAAAAGGGCGCTTGCAAATACATTAGGGGTAATTTAGGGAAAAGAAAAACTTGTTGGGTTTATGATTGTTGCTTTATTATGATGTCTGGGTTTTTTTATTGTTGGGTTAAAATTGCTAAAATTGCAATGCTTTATTTTTAGTAAATGTTACTTTATTTCAATTTCAAAGCTAGAACTTTTTTTTCTTTACTTTACTTCATTCTATAAGATGGAACCCTCAATGTTATAAGTGAAGTTGAAGAAACAAAATTTTGAAATAACAATTACCCAAAATAACATCAAAGTGGGTGAAGTTGAATAAATGTTTGAGTAATATAGTTATTGTTGTTGATATGTTTATAAATATGCTTAAAATATATATATGTTTATAGTTATGTGTAAAATTAGTATGGTTACATATGTCTATAAATATGCTTATTATGTAGTAATTAAATTCTTTGTGTTATGCATAATCAAATCTCATCACAAATTTACAATTGATATTGCTCAAAAAATTGATAGGCACATTCAAATACGTCAAGTAGATTGTATTTTGATATAATCTCAAATTCTTACTTTCAAAATATCTAAGAATTAACTCAAAGCAAAACTATAAGAAAAGAAGAGAGTACATGTGATGGGGAACTCAAAAAACACACCAACAAAATGTATCAATCCAAATAGGGATACAAAAAATACAAAAATTCATCAATTTAAATTAGAATTGTAAGAGAGAAGATGAAGTTTGATTGTATTGATAATTACTGCCCTAGCTTTTACTTATGCCGCTAAGAGAGAAGATGAAGTTCGTTCTTATTGATGATATGGCCTATCCCTTTTAGGCTTCCATGCAAGCCTACTAGAAAGTCCCTAATGATTGTTTAGAGATTGAAAAAAAAAAAAAAATCAAAGGATTTAAGCTTTATAGTTATACTAGTTGCAGACTCACACGATGCACGTGAATATATAATTATTTTGAGATGTGGTATAATGTATAATTTATTTTCAAAATTTTATTGTACCTTGTTCTCCCCAAAAATTAAACAATTTCAAAAAGTAATTTCCATCACTATATTTTTACAAATATATAATTTCATAATCTTTAGTATTTTTTTATCAATATTATTCTTTTGTTGAAATGATTCATATTCTTTTAACTATTGTTATTATGCATTAAATTTTCAAATTTCTTTTGGTACAACTAAAAATTTTATTTTTTAAATTTATTATTCAAATTCTCATTCTCTTAAGGTGATTATTATGATAATCAAAACTTATCATATAATTATAATTGATATTACTCAAATAATTGATAGTACTCTCAACCCAAACTTTTTTACCCCATTTTTAAGTAATTACATCAAATTGGACAAAATGGACCAAATTAGAAAATAGACTGAAATGGACATAATTGAACAAATTGAACTGAATAGGACTAATGTCGACCAAAGTGGACCGGATAGATCGAGGTGTAGTAGATAGTCCGAATTAGACCGAAATAGACCAAATTGGACTAAAGTGGACCCAATGGACCGAAGTAGATTAAATTGACCGAAGTAGACCTAATGGACCAAATTGTAATGAAAAGGACTGAAGTGGGAATTGGACCAAAGCAGACCAAAAAGGACCGAAGTAGACTGAACAGGACCAAAGTAGACCAAATAGAATCTAGTTGACCGAAGTAGTCCAAATGAGCTGAATTGGACTGAAATAGATCAAGGGGAACCGAATGGATTAAAGTGGACCTAGTTGGACCAAATAGAACGAAGTAGACCTAATTGGGCCCATGTTGACCGAATTGAGCTGAGGTGAATTGAATAGACCAAAATAGACCAAACTTAACCAAAATGGACCTAATGCAAATCAGTAATTAGCATAGCCAAGATAGTGTTTTGATGTAAATTTAAATTCTTACTTTCAAAATAACTAAGTACTAACTCAAAAAAACAAAAAAAAAAATCGAAACGAAGATAAGAGAGAGAGAGAGAGAGAGAAAGGGAGAGCTTGTGATAGAGAACTAAAAAATACAACACTAAAATGTATGAACCCAAAATAGAGATTTAAAAATCACAATTATTCATCAACATAAAGTATAGTTGCAAGAAAGAATAAATAGAGAGAGAGAGAGAGAGAGAGAGAGAGAGAGAGAGAGAGAATAGCCGCTTTTTTCATGAGAGAATGTACAAGAGAATAAGAAGAAATTTATAGAAAAGAAATTTATAGAAAATATGAGAAGAAAAAAAGCAAAAATAAAAAATAAAAATTATAGTAACAATTATCAAATGATCCATTTTTAACTTTAGTATGCATTTTCACACTTAAGTCCAATAAATTATCAAATCCAACGGCATTTTCACACTTAAGTCCAATAATATGAATGTTGTGAAGGCATTCCACCTAATAGACTTGATCCAAGCCTCTCTCTCTCTCTCTCTCTCTCTCAAGTTGCACGTTTCAGACAATGATTTTGAGTAAAAATCACACCCACCAACCAAGACGTCAAGTTTTTAAATTTGGCTTAACTTAACTATTTCTTCCCTCATGTTGCCAAACAAAGAATCAACTAAAAACTTGTAGCATCATATTTTTACCATAAATAATTTATAACACATGCTTTCTAGATTATCTCAATCATGGCTAATTTAATTTTCTAAATATATATATATATATATATATATATATATATATATTATTTTATACAAGATATAATTTCTACTTTAGCCTAATCTAAGTGTATATGTGTGTAAAGCTTTTTCTTGGAGACTTGAACTCTGGCCCTTACCCCCCACACCCCACAAGCATTTATACTTGTGGAGTGACTACCACACCAAAGGTGCACGGTGGTAATTTTCTAACTAATTAGTTACATGTATAAAGCATAATTCCTAACGCATTAAATGTACTAATGTTGAAAGTTACAATTATTCACTAAACATGTTGTTTATGCTAGGAAGTAGGGCTGGCCCTAGCCCTAGGCCCCCTACTAGAGAAATGCCTCCAAATTTTGGGACAAAAATTAATTGATATATATATATATATATATTTGGAGATATTGGAAAAATATAGTTTTACATTTTTCCTCTACTTTTAAAAAGTCCCAAAGAATTGAGTAATTAATACTAGAGATAATACAATTTTAAATACACAGGTTTTACAAATATGTGTTACTAACAAAAATAATTTAGATGGAAAAATAGTAAAAATACTATAAATTTTACTTTAAAGTCTTTACAAATTGATGTGACAATTAATATGATTTGAGGACGTTAATAACGTAATGCATTTTTTAATTACTTTTTGTGATTGGTAATACATTTTTATAAGCCTCATGTTGTAAAATTTACAATAATGGGACATTTAGGACACCAAATTTGTTGGGCCGCTCTGTTAGGAAGAACGTATGAATGCATGCCTAAATGGATAGCCTTTAATTAAACACACGCAGGGCCAATACAACACAACAAAGAAAAGCAAACAATAAGGGGGGAAAAAAATCTTAATCGCGTTCTTCATGGTGCGGATGACAACGTCAAACGAACCTCGTGGTAGACGGAGTTGGTAGAAGAGACTTTGAAGGTTGAGGTTTGAATCGGCCAAGTTAAAGAGGGGTGGGGGGGGGGGGGGGGGGGGGGGTGTGTGTTCTAGGAAGCTAATGAATATATCCGTTTCTCCTTATTAATTTATTTTCAGTAATAGAAATGGCTGATAAGATAATAAGAGTGAACAAAATTTTCATCTAAGATAGATATCATTTTTGTGGACTTCATTGAAGATGCATTGGAGTACAAAATTCAAACTAGGAACACTATTAAGTTACTAACTACTCAACTAGCAATGTTACAAAGTGCTGAATAATTGGATACAAAGATACAACAGAAAGGACTTCTTCTGAATGTGGCAAGATGTTTAAGCCTGCTCTGTATCTGCTTCATTGTGAATCCACTCTCCATTCTCATCACATGGGAAGGAACTGAGTTGAGGACAGTCTAATTTCTCCACATAAGTTAAGTTCGGAAACAATAATTGCAGTTCTTTCCAATCCATCCTCAATTGACTCAAGGACTTCAAGCGTAGACAGTTAACGGGCCATGTGCGGTCCTCCATAAGGTGCAGGTCAGATAGTTCTCCTCCTCGTATGTAGAGTTTCTTAAGTTCCTTCAGGTTTAAGTGATTAAGCCAACCAGGCATCTTAGAACCATGGAAATCCTGGAGGCCTAGTTTGTCTAAAGCAACAAGTTGTGATGAAGATACTGGTGTTTTGATTGACTTTTCTTGCTCACAATTCTATGGATTGTTGCCAGTGCCACATTTGTTGTTGTAGGATGGATGCATCGTATATACGTGACCAGGCTACTGATAAAGACCGGAGGTTTCTAAATTGTGGAAAAGAATCCAGCTCTTTCTTAGCTTCATCACTTGTTCTATCTACACGAATGCTCAACGTCTTCAAATGTTGCAGTACCACCAAATCAGCAAGCTTGCAGTAGTGGCCTCTGGACCTTTGTTTACCAATCACAAACCCTTTAAGGACTCGGAGTTCTGAGAGAAAAGTGAGTTCCTTGGGCATGTGTTAGCTATATAACATATTATTAGTATCAGATATTATGTATAACATGTGTTAGCTAACACATAGTTCTCCTCCTCGTATATTATTAGAATCAGATACTCACAAAAAGATAACCAAATTTTTAACCTTAAGTGTGCATAAAATAGTTGTTTTGCAATGTAAATTATTAAATCCACCATTGTATTAGTACTCCAATGGCACTATCACACTGGAGTCCAATAATATGAAAGATTTGTGAGGGCATTCCACCTGATAATCTTGATCCAAGCATCCTTCTAGAACCCTCTCTCTCTCAAGCTGCACGTCAACAATTTGAAGTGCAAAAATTTTCTGCCAATGATTTTGAGTAAAAATCACACCCACCAGCAAGCCAAGATGTCAAGTCTTCAAAATTGGCTTAACTGTTTCTTCCCTCATGTTTCCAAACAAAGAATCAAATAAAAACTTGTAGCATCACACTTTTACCATAAATAGGTTATAACATATCATATCCAGATTATCTCAATCTCTGCAAATTTAAAGTCTTAACTAGTTAGTTATATGTATAAAGCATAATTCCTAACGCATCACATATTCTAATGTTGCAAGTTGAAACTATTCACTAAACATACTGTGTATGCTAAGAAGAATACATAAATGCGTGCCTAAATAGATAGCCTCTAATTAGAGAGAGAGAGAACCAACCACAAGTCAGTAAGAACCAATACAATACAAAAAAAAGAAATCCCCAAACAAACAAAAGAAATTAATAAAAACTTTTTAGATTATATATATATATATATATATTGCATGCTTAATCGTGTTCTTCATGATGCCGTGACATCACATCAAACAAACCCCATGGTAGATGAGAGTATGAAGGTTGAGGTTTGAATTGGTAAAAGTTATAGAGGGGATCGGAATTCGAATTTCTTTAAGAAGAGAGATGTAGCCCGAGTTTCTTGGCGAGCTTAGAAGCTATTATATTGTTGAGATTAATATAAAGCAATGCTAGAAAGCTCCTGAATATATATCTCTTTTCCATTATTAATTTCTTTTGAGTACTAGAAATGGCTAGCTGATAAGAATGAACAAAATTTTCATCTGAGATATCATTTTTGTGAACTTAAATTGCAGATGCATTGGAGCGCAGATTTTAAATTAGGAACACTGTTAAGTATTAAGTTACTACGTGCTGAGGTTGGATACAAAGTCAATGGTACAACAAAAAGGGCTTCCTGTGAATAAGGCAAAATGCTCAAGCTTGCTTTGTATCTGCTGAAAAGCAATGTAAAGCAAGGAAGAAGAAATAGAAGAAAAACAGAGAAAGATTGAAGAGAATCTTTGATGAAGAAAATTCTGTTCTCATTGATTGATTGAATCAGATACAATATCCAATATATATAATTGTAACCACCTCCGTAGAGTGTGGAACAAATCTAGCCAACCCACATTCAATGCTACCAGATCTTGACACGTGGACATAAAACAATACCAGATTCATCCTTACCTAACTACCCTATGCTACCTGTAGTTTACCTCTTATGTCAACTATCCTACAGGTCGTTTTCCAGCAGCCTTATCACCAATTGTGTCAGCACCCTCAACCACTGTAGCATGTGCCTGCACATCTGCTGCATTCCATATCCACTCTCCATTGTCATCACGTGGGAAGGAACTCAATTGAGGGCAGTCTACTTTCTCCGCATATTTTAATTTTGGAAACAATTGTTGCAGTTTTGGCCAATCCATCTCCAATTCACTCAAAGACTTCAAGCGTAGACATTCCACGGCCCATGATTGATCCTCTTGATCCCCCGGAAGCCGCAGGTCAGATAGTTCTCCTCCTCTTATGTAGAGCTTCTTTAGGTTCTTCAGGTTTAAGAGCCAAAGCCAGTCAGGCATCTTCGAACCATGGAAATTCTGGAGGCCTAGTTTGTGTAAATCAACAGGTTGTGATGTAGACCCTGGAGTAGCGGGCATTGATTTTTTCCGGCTAAAAAGTCGGTTTTTCAGTGAGTTTTCCCTGCTCCTCAATCTCTGGAATTTTGCTACCACATTTGTAGTTGTGGAAGTGGTTGCATTGTAGATAGATGACCAGGCAACTGATAAAGACTGGAGCTTTCTAAATTGTTTTAATGAATTCAGCTCTTTCTCAGCTTCAGGACGTGTTCTATCTACGTGAATGCTCAACTTCCTCAAATGTTGCAATCTTGCCAAATCGGCTAGCTTACAATAGAGGCCACTGGGACTCTGTTTACCAATCACAAACCCTTTTAGGATTTGAAGTGCTAAGAGAGAAGCAAGTCCCTTGGGCATGTGACTAATCAGGAAACACTCAGACATGTCTAAGTGTGTCAGCTGCTTGAGTGAGCCTATTCCATCAGGAAGTTTCTCTAAATTATCACAGCCACTAAGGTTCAGTATCCTTAGATTACTGAGCTTGCAAATTGAATTTGGAAGCTCAGTGATTCCAGAGATTCCCCTAAGGCTAAAGTACCTAAGTTCTTTCATTTTCTTCAAACCTTTCAAGAAGTCAGTGTTCTCTACTTCAACAAGTTGCTTAGCAGAGGCCTTCCACCTTCCCAGCTGTAGAACTTTTAACTTCTTCATCTTTGAAAAACTGTCCACCCTGAAACTAAGATAAGGCTCGTTTACATTAAACAATGTTTCAATCTCTTCTCGCGGCAAATAATGATAAATATAAGTCAAATTGTGAAGCGAAGACCCTTCTTCAGTTTTCACAAGGCACACCCTCTTACTGGAAGAGAAATCAGCTGTGGGATTTCCTCTTTGATCAAAACTGACAAAATTATTTTCCTCCGCTAGCTTAATTATGGCAGCACGAGTTGCAAGATCCATCTTGCAATTTTCTGAGTTCTGTTTGAGCTTTTTGTGAACAGGCTCAATGATTTGGTTCTTGATGAAGTCTCTGAAGTACTCATTACCAGTCTCCTCTGCAGTCTTGCCATCACTATTCGGTGAGTCTATAAATCTCTCGCCAACCCACCAATGGATCAAAACTTTCTTCTTTATGATTGCATCTTCAGGGAACACACAGAAACATAGCAAACAAGATTTTTTTGTGTCATCTAGATCATTGTACAACTTCTTAATTCTGTTCGTAGTTGAGCTATCAGGATTGATGTAGTAATTTCTCATAGAAAAGCTGGAATGATGAAGGCTTGGAGAATGCAAACCATCTTGAGAGAGCTGTGAGGATGAAAAAATATTTTTCTTCGTCTCTGAGACAACTTTCTGGATCCTCTTAAGCTTGTTAATTCCGGGAGAATTTTCTGGTGCTTCTGTTCTTTCTTTGAAGGCATCGTCCAAGCGTTTGAGAATCAATTGTTGGATTTCTTTATTGACGCACTCTGCTGAACCCTTTAGTTTATGACAGGCCTCGTGGATGTAATTGAGGTCTTTCTGGATCTCCTCAAATGTTGCATGCTGATCATCCATGTCAATCGACTCGATCCTGCTGGTGTTGTTGTCTTGGCTTCCATTCAATTCTTTAGGAGGAAGGAGTTGCCTTATCTTGAATAAATGGCATTGAAATTCCGGCATGATGACATCGTTGAATATATGGAAAGGTGTTTTTTTGCTTGAGTTTAAGTATGCAAGAAAATCAAGAGATACGTAAGAAGACTCAAATGAAGAAATAGAACAAGTATGTCTCGGTGTTGTTGACATTGATAACAGGTTATTGCACTATTTGTGTGGAAGAAAATATGGAGCTAAAAAAAATCTGATGAACTAGAAGAGATGGGATGATGATACAACTAAATGAAAGAGAAATATAAGCCAAGAGCCTTGGGAGACGGTAGGAAAGATTGAAGATGAGGTAGCAGGCTTTTGATTGACCGTAAAGGGTGAACACAAAAAATGACCCAAAATCCATTCCCTGAGAGGAGAAGAAATGGCACAGAATTTGACTAAAATTTAGAGAGATATTGACCCTCCATGAACCTGACCTGTAAACGTGTTTCACACTTTCATTTTTTTTTTTTTTTTCCTTTTTTTTTTCTTTTTCTTTTTTTTTTTTTTCACATAGACACTCACGAATCTTATTTTCTTCGTGAGATTGAGGCTTGAAGGTTTTACTTTAGTGCACCTTAGATTGTATAACCTTTATGTTGTTCAATTCCATTTCATTCCCTTCGTGTTGCTCCTAAACAAAATTACTTACATTCCATTCATTTTCATTCATTTATTTTAAAACATCCAATCAAGGTTACTTAATTTCATTCCATTCCATTTATTTCTCTTACTTAAATATATTCCATTCTATTCCATTCATTTCCATTCTCTTATGATCATTCTATTTTATTCAATTTTCTTTCCTTAGGAACTCCCAAACGGAGCCTAAGGCTTCATTTGGGAGGAGGGAATGGAATAAAATGGAAATGAATGAAAAGAATCATTTTAGAATATTATTCCCTTTCCTTGTTTGGGAGTTTTAATAGAGGGAATGAAAAGCTCATTCACTTGTTTGAAAGTTTAAGTAGAAGGGAATGGAATGGGTAGGAAGAAACACTCATTCCTCTCTATTCCCTTAAAATCTCAAATTTTCATTCCCCTTGAAATTAGGAGGAATGTGAGGGAATATAATTAGATTTAATAATTTTTTTACTAAAACTCCCAACTATATATTTAACTCTTTATTTAAAAATAAGGATCTAATAGTAATATTGTCATAAAATGATTCAATTTCATTCCCTCCATGTTGCTCCCAAACAAGATTACTTACATTTCATTCATTTTCATTCATTTCCATTCCTTTATTTTAAAACATTCAATCAAGGTTACTTAATTCCATTCCATTCCATTCCATTCTTTTCCCTTACTTAAATACATTCCATTATATTCTATTCCTTTCCATTCTCTTATGATCATTCCATTCTATTACCTTCTCTTATGAACTCCCAGTACTCTTCAATAACTACCATTCAATGCTTTTCTTAAAGAATAGTGGTTATTAGTTATTAGCATAGTTGTCAGTATCATATGATACACAATACGTATCGTATCATGTGTAAAAAGTTTTGTATCGTATCGGCGTATTGTAAGTACTCATAAATCATACGATACAGTGTGCTTATCGTGTGAATTGTATTGTATCGTACGATACATAAAAAAGAAATGCTTTAAATGAGATTTTTTTGTTAAAAATTGTACTTTTATTTGAATCTAACAAGTTGTTAGACTTGTTTTTATCACAAAATTATTAGATTACTTAATTTAGCCTAATAAAATAACATATTCATAAGTTTTTTTTTCCTCTTTCTCCTACAAAATTTGGACTGCACAGTACATACTTACACTTCACTCTAATATTTACAAATTTATTTTCTATACTATGAATTAGGGTTGTCCATGGGTCAGGGTCGGGTCGGGTCAGGTTTGGGGCTGACCTGCACCCGACTCGATTGAATCAGGTGAACGGAAATTGGACCTACGGCTGACTGAATGTTCGGGTCGGACCCATTGGCTCGGGTCATTGATTGTGCGGGTCGGACCCATCGGATGATTTTGGGTCTGAAGCAAATAGAGAAATAAAAACCTAGATCAGAGAAATCAACCCAAAGAAAATAAAAAAATCCAACCCTAAAGAGCTTAGAAATCAAAACCCAGGCATGAGAAGTCAACTTAGAGAAAATAAAAAGCCCAAAGGACAGAAACCACAACCAAACCTACAGAAAATCAAATAGCAAAAATGAGTCCATAAACCCCAGATCTGTGAAACTGAAACGAAGAGAGAGAAAATACTAAACCATCACCACCACCACCACTCCATCATCCACCATCACCACATCCATCACAAGGTTAGTGCAAAATTAAAAAGGAAAAAAAAAAAAAAAAAAAACTTTGACTCACCATCAAATGCACAAGATCAATGGCAGATCAGAGGAGGCAGAAAGGGGCTTGAGCAGACTTAACCTATGGACAGTGAGTGCAATGATGACTACAAGTCAACGAAGAAGGCAGTGGCATCAACTTGACAACGGCGGCGATAAGGAGGCTAGGTTTAGGGATTTGAGAGAGAGAAGAGAGAGAGAGGAGAACGTGAATCTGAAACTGAAGCGTAAAACCCATCCTTTTTCCTTTTAAATTTCTCACGAGTTGGGTCGGTTTCTACGGGTTAGTAAATATGGAAACCGAACCAAACCGAAAACCTGAAATTTTAACTCTAAGAGACTTGCACCCGACCCCTCTGAGCATTCTGATCCGCCTGTGGGCCTTTGGGTCAGATTGGGTCAGATGGGTTGTTCGGGTCTGACAGACCCATGGAAAGCCCTACTATGAATAAGATATTAATTGAAAAAATAATTAATTTTTATTTGTTTTCATTATTGTTATAAGTCCAAGAAACTAGAATGCCATGAAAAAATTTTGTATAAAAAAATTATTAAAATAAAAAGAATAAGAAGAGATAGTAAATGTTAACAATGATGAAGAAAATTTTAATGAAAAAATAAGTTTGCAAAATGATAAATATGATGATAGTATTGACTTAGATGCGGTTAATTATGCAATATGATGAATATAATGAAAATAAATTATTATTTTTGGGTAATTTGTAATGTATTATCATTTTTGAATTTGTATGTTATAAACACATACTAATTTGATTTATTTAGTTAGTTTGTTAAATATTATTAGATTAGTAATGAATAAATTAGTCATTAGTTGAATATATTCAAAATTTCAAATTTTGTAATGAATATATCCTTTATATATATTGAAAGTTCAAATTTGTGTGAAAACACAAGAGCTTGTTTAGACAAAAAAAAAAAAAAAAAAATGCTCAGTTGCTTTTACTCTAACTGAAACTAAGTACGGAATAAGAGTAAATGTGAGTAAATAACTGATAAAACTACTCTAAGCCATATTTATCAAATACCAACAATAAAATGAAAGCATAAAGAATAGGGAAGGAGGATGCAAATACAAGATAACACCGAGACGTGTTACCAAAAAGGAAACCAAAGAGCTCAGCGAAAAACCTATCTGCCGCCCTCCAAGCGGTAAATTGATCCACTAGACAATCAGTTGGAATACATGAATAACAAGAGGCCCTCCAAGCCTAATCTACTCGATGCACCTAAGCCCTCCAAGCTCCTATTCCAACAAGGCTTCTCAGAACCATGTCTTGTCTAGTTTTCCAGAATCCCGCAATTGAGCCAAATTGCAACCGCCAATGAATAGCTTCTTCCAATACTTCCCAGCAGCATCAAAACCTCAGTTTACACTCAGATTGAGTGTGGTAAGTGTTTGGGCCATCAACCTCTCAAGGATATGGATATGGAAAGGTAGGAGTAGAGGAAAACCACAAAAGATTGTGTAGATGATTGTGGGTGTAACAATCTCTAACTCTCAAGGATAATTTCTAGGGTTTTCTCTTTGAAAAGCACTCTTTACAATATATGGATAATGATTGTATATATAGTGTGGGTGAAAACATGGTAGAGCAGATATGCCAAAATAACAAAAAAGAATGTTCTGCAGGTATTTCGCAGAAAGACATTACCCGCAAATTACTCGTGAAAACCAGCTGTCATGACTCTTCGCATTCTAGTCATATGCTCTACACGTGACTCACTTCGCGGGATAACTTCTTGAGAATCTTCTCGTGAAATTCACTTAGTCTTCAATAAGAACTTGAGTCTTCACACTCTCTTTTCACACACAACTCTTACAATAAAATCTCACATAAAATACAGGATAAACATGATTGAACATAATTATAATTAAATTTGGCACGAAATTAAAACCAACACAAAATAGTTGTAAATAATAACTTTACATATACATATATATATATATATATAAATTTTATTAAATGTTGTATATCTTACAATATATGATATGATTCAATACACAATACAATTCAAGTTTTGACAACTATAGTTATTACCATCTTTCTTTTTGCTTAATAAAGTTACCATCTTAATTGAGCTTGTGAGTTGTGACTCGTGAGCCCGCTTGGTAATATCGATAAGCTGTACTTGGTTGATTTGTGGATCATTGTTCGTGTTGTGGACATAATCATATTCGAATTGTGTCCATGAAAAACTCTATAGGTTGATTTATTATGGATCAAACTGAAAACCACATAACTAAAAGTTGTTTAATGAATAAATAATATGAACACGACTACATAACCCATTTTAATAAACAAGTCAATTCATCAAAAAATAATAATAATAAACAAGTCAATTCGTGTTGGGTTAACTACAACCTGTTTTATCTAATCAAGAAGAAAAATAAAAAATAAAAAGCGTTTTGACTAACTAAAAAAATATTCGGTGGAAAAAATAAAAACCAGCTTAAAAGGAGGTGTAACAAAAATTTATAAAATGACAATTGGGTGTAAATCTCAAAATACGAGTAGTTTTTGGAAAATTATATTATAAAATAAGTAATACAATACTAATATGACACTAACGGTACAAATTCTATATAAATACAACACAAGTGCTTATACTTCCTAGCTAATTTTACTACCATTTTAACGATGTCGTCGATCAAAAGTGGTAGTTCCACTGGCTTAAAGTGTTTGCCACTCGCGGTCAGAGTTTGTCACACCTTCTCCTCCTCCGATCTTTATTTTGTTTGTTAGTGACCTTACTTTCGCGGGACCATTTTGGCTCTAGCTTGGCGTTCCTGCTCGTAGAACTGTGTTCCAAAGCCCAGATGATTCATCAGTAACCAAATGAATGTCAAGAGCTCTCCACCCTTACTAGGTTGCTCTGCATGTACATTTGGTCTACAATTAATGGCAGCATAAGACATCAATTCCACCCAAACTCGGCTCATTAGCTTCCATTTGTCTGTCTTCAACTCCTTGTCGTCATTGAGCTGTTTTGCTAGGATACTTCCATCAATAAACACAGATTTGCTTACATTTCCCTTCAGATTAGCTGATCTGTACCCAGGTTTGCTTTCATTTCCCTTCGAATCGTCCGAAATGTATTCCCTTACCACCTCAAGGATTTTCCCACAGGCTTCAGCTTTCTTCGATATGCTTTTTTTGTGAGAGAATCGCTTAGCTTCTGCACAAGTGTCCTGGAAGACTATTTGCCAATTGCCTAACACAGGGGCCATCATTTTAGGCTTCATGACAAGAAGATAAAACATATAATCTGAAAGTAATTTGCATATTTCTCGATTACTTTCATTATCATTATCAATACCAGTACTTGATTTGGTTTCCTGAGCGTAGAGTATCTCAGTAGCCATGTGCCAAATGAGAAGGCTTTCCGCGTACTGATACTCCCCAATGCTCCATTTTAGTTTGAAATAGCTAGAAGTCTGTAGAAGAGCCCAATCACCTCTTTGTGAAGATGCATTCATGGCAGCTCTTATAGATTTTACATTCCTAGATTTCAAACTCAGCTCGGTGAAAATAAATTCCTCAAGATCTTCATAAACTCGCTTTGAATGTGAAAAACGCAATATAGTCATCTTCTCTAGCACTCCACCAGCACCAACATAATTAGCTAATGTGTACACCCATGTTGGAGGATCATTCAAGCAATAGCTTATCATATCGTACTGCGAGACTGACTTAGACCACTTGCTTCTTTTCAAGAAAATTTCATCGACAAGTTTGCTCCGGCTACCCTTCACAGCAAGGAGGGTCCGGTCGGATAATATAAGCATTAGGAATGATATGGCCTCGAGGCCTAATGCCCCAACAAGCAAGACATAAGTAAGGATGATATCAAACTTTCTAACATGATGAAACTCGTGCTGATTCTCAATTGAAAATAATGCCAATGCTCCAACGATTAAGGTAAAGCTAATAAAGCGTAGAAAGTACCCAAATGTGCAGCGAACCACAACCACCTTGGTGTGGAGATACTCATACACGAAATTGAGCTCACACTCTATTAGTCTAAATGCTTCAGCTGCAGATATAGTAAGAAAGATATCTTGGCTCCTTTCTCTTACCTTGGAACTGATATGGAGGCCTACAATAAGACCCTTGAATTTGTCAAAGAGAAGATGTGCTTCCTGTAACAATTGCATGTCATCTAAGGGTCTCCTTTCATCTTTGGATTCAGAATCATTTGCAAAAGTTGTGTGTACTGAGTATGACCTTTCAGGATTTTCAACCTCTGAGCTTGGCATCCCATATACTTGCGTCTCAACATGTTCCAACGTCATTGAAGAGCTCATCTTCATGACTTCTTCAAAATCAGGCCCGGGGTCTGGCTTTGGCAACACTGAACATCCAAACTGATTCATGCTTGCAAGAAAGAGAGCACGTGTTCGCTCTACATACTTGATAGTTCCCACGAGAAACACCATGATAGTGGGAACACAAAGCTTGTTAGGAAGCGATTGATAGAAGATATAAGCAGTTGCCAAAACCTGTAATATGAGTCCAGCCAAGTGCCTAAGCCAGAACTCATTATCCTCAAGAGCAAAAGAAGTGATGGTATCAGGGCCACCAAGATGCAACAAAAGAAACGAAGCCCAGAATGCCAATAAGTCCTTATTATCCCCCCTTCCATCACAGCCAATACCTTCGCTTTTGGAGATTAGTCCAATGGCAACAGGTGCAATCCAGTCTGCAAGCAAGTATGCAACCCATATGAGCCCGTGTAACAGTTTTCTTCTGGTTCGTTTTCTGAGGAATGCAAATAGAAGTAAAATTGCCTGCAGCCAGAGGCTTAAGAGAATACAGCTCCGGAGATTCCAAGCATACCATAGCTTCTTGACAAATTTGGGAATAGGTAGTAGCATATTCTCTCTCTATCTCTCTTTCGTTTTGAATTATTTCCTCACACTTTTTGCCTTGGTTATTTGGCCCGAGCACGTATAGGGCTTAAGTCTTTCTTCTCTTATTAATCTCTCTATTTATTTATTTATTATTTATTTTATTTTTTTGGTTAAGCATCTAAGTCTTTTTTTAAGTCTTGGTCTTTACATATTAACGTGTATATATATAGATGAAACATATATAAGATCTGATCTACGAAACACATATATACATTTTATTTCGTTTTTGGATAACTATAACTTTTATTAAAAAGCGCGTCTGGTGAGGTTTTTTTTTTTTTTTTTTTTTTTTTTTTTTTTAATGGTCCTATTTTGTAGCAAAAAAAAAAAAAAAAAAAGTCTGTTTTTATTTATATATATAATTTTTAATTTTGAGAATCTAACTTATAAGTGAAAAAATAAATTGAAAATTAACAGGAGAGTAGCTATAGTTTTTAGGTAATGTTTTAGTGGGAGTTAGAGTTGTATTTTTACCAAATTGTTATTTAATTTTATTTTTACTTAAACATAGGAATATAGAGGGATTTAAAAAAAATAAATAAATAAAGATCATAAACAGGAAAAACTCCTTAAATAATAGTATAGATAAGAAAAACAATATTATGTTATTGATTATCGCCATTGTTTTGAAACCAAGATCATTAAGAACTAAAAAATGAAAAGATTTAAAGTTTTAAAGGCGAGATCGGGATCCAACTAAGGTCAGATAGTGATCCAAAAATATTATTAATTCAATTACATTAATAATTAAATACAATATTTTGTAACGTAGAGATCCAAGAAGCTGACTTGCTTTAATGGTTAGGATGTCAAACACATTTTCTTGCACTTGGTATTTTTTCACATGATTTTTTGAGTTTATATCATATTATTTTACTGATTCTCAGCAAAAAAAAAAAACAAAAACAAAAACAAAAGCAAAAATATCATATTATTTTACTAGTTAAATATATATATATATATATATATATATATATATATATATATATATATATATATATATATATATATTTTGGATACTAAAATCTCTTTCATCGAAATGAGAAAAGGAATCAGTCCAACTGCAACGACGGGAAGTAATTAAAATTTTGAATAATCACGCTTGGATGTCACTATGAAGTCAATACATGGACAAGTATGAGTGCTTGGAAAAAATATCTTTTTGCATATGATATTAACTGAATTTTGTCTAATAAATTTTATGGGGTCCAAGATGGGACATTCATTGTTGAAATTTCCTCTTGATAGCAGAATAGATACAAATTTCATTGTACTAAATAATGAAGAAGATATTATCACAAATAAATAAATAAGGAAGAAGATGCATGGCAACCCAGCCGAATTAGTAAAGTTCTTTTACTATAAAACTGCAAACTTCTGTTCAAGAGACTTTTCAACTTGTATAGGAATTGGAGGATCCACTTTAATATATGTTTAAAAATTTTGAAATGTCAACTTAATCCAATATTTAGGTATTCCATGTTTTAATTGAAAAGATTAATAATAGTTTATTTTTAAAGCCAAATATATAATATTTCTTTTTTCTCGAGCAGTAAGATTGCATTCTCTCTTTCTCAACTTGGTTATTAGGCCAAAGCACATCTAAGGCTTAAGTCTATCTTTCTTTTACTAATCTTTATTTTTGCTAAGCATTTAAGTCTTTTTTTGAAGTCTTGGTCTTTACTTATTCGTGAAAATAGATGAAATATATATAATATTGATGTAACAACTAGCAACTAACAAGCATGCTTAGACTTTTAGACTTTTTGTTTCTTTTTTGAATGACCACACCTTTAACTGAAAAAGAAAGACAAGGGTCACAATATTGATTATCACTACATATTAGGACAAAATAGGAACTTTCGGTGTACATATGATATAACACATTTGAAACAAGTTTTTTTTTTTTTTTTAGAGAAATTTTTTTTTGAGAGAAAATAAGTCATCTAATATAAACATTAATTTTTTTTTCACATAATTTTTTGAGTTTATATCATATTATTTTACTAGTTAATTTTTTTTTTTTCTACTAAAATCTCTTTCAGCTAAATCAGAAAAGGAATCAGTCAACTACAATGACCGGAAACAAATAAAATTTCGAAGAATCACACTTGGATGTCACTATGAAGTCAATCTATGGACTTGTATGAGCACTAGGAATTTTGCATATAATATTAGGAGAACTTTGTCTTCTTAATTTTATGGGGTCCAAGATGGGACTTTCATGGTTGAAATTTCTTCTTGATAGCAGATAGATACAAATTGCGTTGTACTTTTACTCTTATTTTTTTATAACCAATTGCATCGTAGGAAGAAGATGCATGGCAACCCAACCGATAATAAAGTTCTTAGAAAAACTGCAAACTAATGTTCAGGAGACTTTTCAACTTGTATAGGAAAAGGAGGATCCACTTTAATTTTTTGTTTAGACAGATTGAAATGTCAACTTAATTCAATTTTTAGGTATTCTATGTTTCAATTGAAAAGATTAATTGTATAGTTTTTTCCCCTAGGCAAAGGTTGCATTCGTTCCCAGCATAAAATACTTTTCAATGGAAAAGTACTTCTCAATGGAAAACATTTTTAGCTAAAAACATTTATAGGGAGAACAATTTGTTTTCTAGTCTTGGTTTGCATTTTTAAAAATCCTATTAAAAACAGTTTCAAACATTTGACTTGTATGGTAAAAGCTCCCAAAAATTTCTATTGGCAATCCCTACTTACCTAAATGCCACCATCAACCACAACATCCACCACCATAAGCAATCAAGATTTCCTAAGTCACAACCAGAATAGAGGGAAAAGATAAAGAAAATTCAATGAATTAAACCAAATTCAAGTATCAAACATACTGGAGAAAAACAAAAATCATAGTCGGTAGCCATAGTTGTGCCTCCCTCCTCAATGACTCATCTCAAATCACCGGTCGGTGGCTTTTAAGGGAAAGTAGTGTTTGCTCATTCTTTGCTGCTTCCTAGTGGATCAATATTTACGATTTGATCAGGATTTTACATCATGCAAAACACTCAAAAACACTAAATGTGTCTTCCAAAAATGTTTTCACCATGCTAAACGCAGTCTAAATTTTTGTCTTATGCATGGTTCATGGTTGTGCAATTTGATACACTAGCCGATAACTGGCACGATGCGCGGTGCATTTTTAAAATTTCTGTAAGAAATTATCTTATAAGTTATAACTCATTGGGTTCATGAATACTATTATTCTTGTTTCTCAAAAAATAAAAATAAAAATAAAAAATAAAATAAACTATTATTCTTAGTCATGATAGTCACGGTTAATTTCTAAAGTTTACTAGTAAAAGCATAAATAATAGACATACCAAATCCTATTATCATTAAAAACAAATTTTACGAAATTTGCTAGTAAAAGAGTAAAAATATACGAAGTTTGTAGAGATTTATAAATCCCAAACACATCCCCCTTCGGTCCTAATTAATGTGGCTCTGCCACTGGAAACACCCTTCTCATCATTGGCAGATCAAATCCTAACCAAACCACCAAATGCATATTAGTCACAAACCATCAACATTGACATGGAATGATGGAATGATGGAATAGTTGAAGGAAAAAAAAAAAAAAAACTTGACTTCAAAGGGAAACTTGGATTATGATGATACACAGGTGATTTTGGTGAAGGAGCAGAGAGAATAATAATTGGATTTCGATATGCTTAAATTCCTCACCATTGCCCTTGTCATGGGATTTCAGAAGTCACTTCCTTATATCTATCTGTCTATTCTTTGACTATAATTCCAACGAAACACCCAACACGTCAAAATTGTAAACTTTACATTAGATTAAGGGCTTTATTAACGGGTTAATTGATCATTTTACATTTTAGGAAAATTTTAATACAAATTTATAGGAAATAAAAAAAAAATAAAAAATAAAAAAAAAACAATTACTTTTTTCCTTTCTCATAACAAAATTTTAAAAATATTTCATAAACTAATATCCTTAGAGCATCTGTTAATTTTCCCCTTAAATTAATAACTACGCAATAAAACCCTAACCCTATTTTGTTTTTTTTTTTTTTTTCTTCAATGACCAACCCCTCTGTTGGTTTATATAGATAAATTTTATATAATATGAAAACTCAATTAGTGTGAAAACACTAATGCTTGTTTAGACCTCTAATTTTAAATTACGACTTAATTACTTTTACTCTAACTTATCTAAGTGCAGAACAAGAGTAAAGCACGCGCAATAAACTGGTAACACTACTCTAAGCCATAAGCAAATATAATAAGCAATATATGTAAAGCCTAAAGAGTAGGGAAGAGAGATGCAAACACAAGATAACACAAGATGTGTTATCGAAGAGGAAACCGAAGTACTCGACGAAAAACCTCTCCACGTCCGCAGCCCTCTAAGCCGAAATCAATCCACTAATGAATAAATTGGAGTAACGAATATCAAAAAAAACCCTCCAAGTCTAATCTACCCAATGAAATTGAGCCCTCTAAGCTCCTATTACCAACAGACTTCTTGGAGTCTTATCTTCACTAGTTATCCGGATCTCGCAATTTCACCCGATTGCATCCATCACTCAATGGCTTCTTCCAATACTTCCCAAAGGCACCAAAACTTCTCTCAACACTCAGAATTGGTGAAATAAGTGCTTGGCCTAAGAACCTCTCAAGGATGTGTAAATGAGAAGTGGGAGATGGAAACTTTAGAAAATGATATAGAGGATTGTAGGTAAACAATCTTTAACTCTCAAGTGTTTGGCTAGGGTTTCTCTCTCAAAAGTTTTTTAAGAAAATACTTCTTATTCTTCTTACATTTCGTGGATAATGAAGGTTTATATAGTGTTGGTAAAGAATGGGAAAAATCACACTCCAAAAAGCAACAGGCAATGGGTTTTACAGGTCACTCACAACTTGGCCTGAGTCGCGAGTCACTCGCGAAAACCAGTTTGTCAATGACTCTTCAAATTCTAGCATGTGCTTCACACGTGGCTAGTTTCGCGGGTTAACAGTCATGAGTCAATCACGAGTCAAGTCGTGCAAACCACTTCTTCATAGATTCTTCACCAAACTCTCACACACAACCCTTACATTAAATCCCACAAAAATACAGGGAAATGATTGAACAAAAATACAATCAAATTTGACACGGAATTAAAACCAACAAAATACATAGTTGTAAATCACAACTTTACATAATAAATAAATTTAGTTCATATTTGTTAAACCATTGTATTTTTGTTTTCTCTTAATCACCATAAAATGCGATGCCTTTTCCAAAAAAGAGGAAAAAGAATAAGATTGTAAACTTTTACTGTAATGCCCCAATTTGATTAATTGTTTGATGTGTGTGAGTGTGTGATGAGTCCCACATCGAGTATTTATTGGGTAGATTTGGGCTTTATTAACAACTACAAGGAGCTTCAATTATGACTGGTCCTTTTGAGGTAGATATAGCGCAGATGTGGTTAACGCTTTTCCTTGAGTCATTACATATGGTATCAGAGCCGGCCTGGTAATTCCGTGTGAGCTCAAAGACACTACCCCACAAAGTGGACCCTAACGAGGACGTTGAGAATTTAAGTGGGGGAGATTGTGATACCCCAATTTAATTGATTGTGTGATGTGTGTGGGTGTGTGATGAGTCCCACATCGGGTATTTACTGGGTTGATCTGGGCTTTATTAACAACTACAAGGAGTTTCAATTTTGACTAGTCATTTTGAGGTATAGTGTAGATGTGGTTAGCGCTTTTCCTTAGGTCGTTACATATGGTATCAGAGCCGGTCCAGTAATCCCGTGTGAGCTCAAAGACACTGCCCCACAAAGTGGGCCCTAACGAGGACGTTAGGGATTTAAGTGTGGGAGATTATGATGCCCCAATTTGATTAATTGTGTGATGTGTTTAGGTGTGTGATGAGTCTCACATCGGGTATTTATTGGGTTGAACTAGGCTTTATTAACAACTACAAGGAACCTCAATTGTGACTAGTCCTTTTGAGGTATAGCGCAGATGTGACTAGCGTTTTTCCTTGGGTCATTACACTTACTCACCATGTTTGAATTTACTCACGTTTAGAGCATTATAGCCTACACAAGCAAATTTTTAAGTTATAAAACTGTGAGAACTAAAATAACATTTTAGAATTACCACTATAGCACACTTGTGATTAATCATGCAAAGCTAGCAATGGCATTGACAAACTAAAAATTTTAGAAAAAATAAATAAATCAAAATAAAAAGGAGAAACTTAACAAGAAGAGAGAAGTGATGGTAAGAGATCATATTGTAACTGTGTTGGTGCAATCACAAGGATAATGGAAATAGCACAATGAGAAACTAAATAGTATTTCTGAATATTATTAATGTAAAAAAAGGAATTACACAACACAATTTGGACTGAGGCGCGGCATTCGCTCTCTTTAAGGAGATTCAAGCTCTTGGTTGGCTAAACTTCGTAACCGGTGCAGACCTTCTCTGACTTGTCTCCCCCATGATACAACAGCCCAACAAGTGTTGTATAGCTAGAACAACCTCTGCACAAAGTGTTTAAGCCCAAAACTCCACCAGAAAGAACACCCTTCATTGCCAAGAACCTCTCTAAATTTTTTTTTTTTTAGTGTATATTGCAATAACTTGGATTGAGTCTAAATGAGTCTATTTATAGGCTCAATGGGCCTCACAAAATTACTACCCAATTTATTCTGATTAATTAGGCACATTATTCTGATGTAGTGGGTGTTACAAGATTAATTGCTGGATAATAATCTGATGGGCAAGAGTTACACAATTAATGGTGAGATAATGATTTTCTGAAGAATGAACAGGCCCAAACGGATAATCTATTAAGTGGGTTAATGGCTCTTCAATGTCCATAATAAAAATGGAGTATTAATTCAAGTCATTTACTCACCAACGGATATGGTAATTACTCTGAATGGGCTATCAAGTAGGAGGATCCAAGAGGCTGATTCATTTGCAATTTTGATACCTCCACTCTTCACCTCCCCCTTGCGCACGTATCTAGCCCAATATCTAAGACAATTTATTTTAGCTCATTAATCACCACAATTAACAAGAATAAAAACTCTCATTTTCAATGTAGGATTAAACATTTTCACTGACTCCTCATCTTCCATGTTTACTCCCACATCTTTACATTTATGTTATAACATTTATTCATTTTAATTATTTAATATTAAAATGCTCCAACATTCCCCAATTTATTTTAATATTAAAATTTTTAGTTAAAGAGAGATTACCAAGCAAAGACAGGTCACTATGCATCATGAAGGTGTGCTCTGCATTGAACATTCACTTAGTAAAACAGCGATCTCAACTCCAGAGTCGTAGTGGTCTCCAACTTGAATTAGGACTGCTTTAGGGAAATTAAGCGTCACTGCTTACACATAACAACCCAGGTGTTGACATAAGCTTTTATAGCTGGCACTTTACGGCCATGTGCTAATCCCAGTTTCATGAGTGTATTTAAGATTAAGTCCAAATTTCATAGGAAGCGGCCCCACCCCCACACTCACATAGGTGAAATTTTGTTAACAGTGCTCTTGTAATTCTAACACCCCACTCATACGAGCTACAAATTTCATTAAGAGTTTTTTACTCAACCTCTCCACATTACAGGATAAATGCACTTACATCATAAGGATAAACAATTAAAAATTATTTACAAAATAAATAATTAAAAAAATAAATTGTGCATTTCTTACGACCATCGTATGATTCGTTTTTCCCATTGAACCCAATTCTCAAGATCTCTAGTCCTTGGGTTGGGTATACTCATATATGGCTTATGATTCTATGGACTATTCTCATCCCCCTTAATGTATTCCAGACTCTATCTTTTGCCAAGGCCTTAGTAAATGGTTCCGTAAAATTATCATTAGATTTAATATAATCCACAGTTATGATGCCACTACTCAAATAAGATCGCACGGTACTGTGCTTTTTTCTTATAGGTCTGGATTTACTGTTGTAGTAACGGTTTTTAATTCTACCAATTGCAACAGTACTATCACAATAAATTAATATAGGTGGAATTGGCTTTTCTCAAAGTGGAATTTCATATAATAAATCTTTAAGCCAATTTGCCTCTTCACTAGTTGAAGCTAATGCTATTAATTCAGCTTCCATTGTTGAATTAGCAATTATTGTTTGCTTTTTAGATTTCCAACAAATAGCACCACTACCTAAGGTAAAAATATAACCAGTGGTAGAGAGAGAATCACTTGACAAAGTATTCCAATCGGTATTATTAAAACTTTCAATCACATCAGGGTACTTTATATAAAATAAGCCATAGCTTTTGGTACCAATTAAATATCTCATGACTCGCTCAATAGCTAGTCAATGATCTTTATTAGGCTTACTAGTAAATCTGCTAAGCACTCCTACTGCATATGCAATGTCAGGTCTAGTACAATCAGTAGCATAACGCAAACTACCAATGATACTAGCATAATCCTTTTGATTAAAAATCTCATCATCATTATTCACAGGAAATAAATGAACACTAGAATCAAAAGGAGTAGCTACACTTTTGTGATCATGAAAATTATATTTTCTCAACATAATGTGATTGATCAAGATATATTCCATCACATGCTTTTGTAAATTTCATGCCCAAAATAAAATTAGCCTCACCAAAATCTTTCATATCAAAATGGCTTTTAAGCATATTTTTTGTCTCATTTATAACATGCATATTTGAGCCAAAAATTAACATATCATCCACATTTATCACATGATTTAGAATAAATACATTTATCACATTCATTTGATTTATAACCATTCTCAATCATGAAGGAATCAAACTTTTCATGCCACTATTTTAGTGCTTGTTTTAAGCCAAATAGGGATTTAATTAGCTTACATACCTTACTTTCTTGTCCAGGCTTTACAAAGCCTTCGAGTTGATCCATATAAATCTCTTCCTCTAGGTCCCCATTTAGAAAAGTAGTTTTTACATCCATTTGATGAATTTTCAAATCAAAAATTGCAGCAATAGCAATTAACAATCTAATAGATGTAATTCTTGTTACCAGAGAAAAGGTATCAAAGAAATCAAGATCAACTTTTTGTTTAAAGCCTTTTGCAACAAGTCTAGCTTTAAACTTATCTATTGATCCATCCGGTTTCAACTTTTTTTCTAAAGACCCATTTACAACCTATGGTCTTACAACCCGGTGGAAAATCTACTAATTTCCAAATTCTATTAGAAATTAGAGATCTCATCTCACCATTTACAGCCTCTTTCCAAAATATAGCATCTGGTGATGTTAAAGCCTCTTTAAAATTTTGGGAATTTTCCTTAATGTTAAAAACATATAATCAGGACCAAAATCCTTTTCAACTCTAGCTCTTTTACTCCTTCTAGGTTTCATTTCAAATTTTCTTGATTTTGTAAATGTGAAGTAGAAGAACTGGGTTGTGACAAAATATTTTCTTCACCCCCATTATTTTTCAGTTTAAAAGGAAATTTTTCTTCATGAAAAATTGTATCACTAGATTCAAAAATTATTTTGTTTTCAAGATCAAAAAATCTATAGGCTGCACTATTAATTGCATAACCAAGAAAAGCACAGGTAGTAGCTCTAATACCCAATTTAGGCATTTTAAGGTCAGTAAACCTTACATAAGCAAGACAACCCCATACTCTCAAATATCCCAAATTTGGCTTATGTCCATTTCACATCTCAAAAGGTGTGGTGTGTGACTTTTTATGTAGCACCCTATTCAAAACATGACATGCAGTTAAAATAGCTTCACCCAAAAAATGTAAAGGTACACCAGATTCAACTAACATGGCATTTGTTAACTCAATTAAAGTTCTATTTTTTCTTTCAGCCACACCATTAAAAGCAAGTGAATATGGTGCAGTAGTTTCATGGATAATTCCCAAAGACTGAACAAATGAGTTGAATGCACTTGATTCATACTCACAACCTCTATCACTTTTTATTCTTTTTATTTTTCTACCGAATTGATTTTCAACTTCTTTTAAAAAAATCTTGAAATTTTTCAAAAGCATTACTTTTTTTTTTCAACAAATAAATAGTTGTATATTTTGAGAAATCATCAATGAAAGTGATAATATATCTATTTCCTCCACGAGTTAAAATTCCCTCAAATTCACATAAATCAGAGTGAATTAACTCAAGCAATTTGGTATTTCTTACAACACTTTTATGAGGCCTTTTTATAAGCTTGACAATCTTGGAATTAATCCTAAACTACTCATGATTTCCACATATCTACTATTTATATGACACAAACGAGCATGCCAAAAATTAATAGAAGAAAGCATTTAAACTGAACATGTAGATGCTTTATTATTCTCAACATTCAATTTAAACATTCCATCACAAGCATAACCCTTGCCCATAAATAATTCCTTTTTAGTAATTACATAATTATCAGATTCCGTAGTTTGCTTGAAGCCAACTTTGTTAAGCAAAAAACTTGACATCAAATTCTTCCTCATGGACGAAGTGTAAAGAACATCTTTTAATGTTAGCACGTGTCCAGAAGTGAATTTCAATTCACCTCACCACTCCTAAAAACCTTGGTTTTGCTAGAGTCACCAAGCATAACAGTTTTTTCTTCTTCAAAAGGAGTGTACAATTTGAACCAATTTTTGTCATAGCAGACGTGCCTATTAGCACCAGAATCTGCCTACCACCCTTCAACATATTGCACCATATTGATGTCTGTAATCATAACCACTAAAGGCTCTTCGGTTACGTTAGCTTGCAGGACAGGTTCACGTTTCCGAAATTTGCAAAATCGAGCTGTATGCCCACTCTTGCCACAAACAAAACAGGATCTATTAAATTGATCTTGTGAAGGGGGTCCTTGGTTCTTATTGTAATTTTTATTCGGGTTTCCCCTTCCTTGATGTCTATTATTATTTTTAAAGGCTCTCTTTTTAGGCTTCAATTAACCATTTCTAGGAAAATAATTTTTGGGCATATTATTATTAGCTCATTTGGTTTCTAGGAAAGGGCTTGTTGAGATCTCCAACAGGCTCATTTGGTTTTTCTTATGTAGGCTCCATGTGTTGAATCTTCTTAAAATTGTTGGTATAATCACAATGATAATGGAAATAACACAATGAGAAACTGAATAGTATTTCTGAATATTATTCATGTAAAGAAAGGAATTACACAACACAATTTGGACTGAGATGCGGCACTCGCTCTCTTTAAGGAGATTCAAGCTCTTGGTTGGCTGAACTTCGTAACCGATGCAGACCTTCTCTGACTTGTCTCCCCTAGGATACAACAGCTCAACAAGTGTTATATGGCTAGAACAACCTTTGAGACAATTCATTTTAACCCATTAATCATCCCAATTAAAAAAAATAAAATAGTCTCTCTCATTTTCAATGTAAGATTAAACATTTTCACTAACTCCTCATATTCTATATTCACTCCCATATCTTTACATTTATATTATAACATTTATTCATTTCAATTATTTAATATTAAAATGGTCTGACATATTGTGATTTTTAGTCTTTTCTTTTTTCTTTTTCTTTTTTTTTTCTTTTTTTTTTTTTTTTAATTTGAGAGGAAGACAAATATTCATTGCATTGAATAAAAGAGAGAATTACAGATGGGAATTAGACTCAGCTTCAACAATATTAGTAATACAATGCAAACTTGTTAACTTCACGCTTGACATGCACTGATTTCCATGCTCGTAAATTTGATGTTGCAAGCTTTGCATCCTCGTTGAGATGACTGAGAGCATTTATAGTCGATAAAAAGTCCTTTCGAAAATTGTGGACCACAAAGCATTCATTTTCTGCCGGATTGTTGGGAGTCTTGGGACCATTTTTTTTTTTTTGGTAAAGGAAAATGGGGGTCTTTATGGCTATATTATAAGCCCGGGCAGGGCACCGATCTGACTTAAGCTCCGGCCATTCTCACCAGACCGTGCAGGGAATCAACCCCACTAAGGATGCCCACCAACAATTGGCTGTGGAGGTGACTCAAACCCCAAACCTGACAAGCAGGGGACAAGCTCCTTACCACTGAACCAACCAACATGTTAGGAGCATTTATAACTGTTAAAGAGCACCTTCGAAAATCATGAGCATTCATAATAGTGATTTAATCTAGGCTGGAAGTATGCTAAGATAATAGTTGTGTATCTCATCAAAAAAATTAAAAAAAAAAAATTAAAAAAGATAGTAGGTGTGTAAAGAAGAAAAGAGAAAAGAGAAGGAAATTACAGGTGGCAAAATTGGATACGATCCACAAATTTGACACAATACGACACGAAATTAGCAGGTTATGGGTTGAGAGTTAATGGGTTTGTGTCATATTTGGATTGACATAATTGGCCTATTTAATAAATGAGTTGGATTAACGTTCAACATATGAAACCTATTTAACCTGTTTGACCCGTTTAATTAAATGACATTTTACTAATATACCCATCAAACCCTAGGTACATCAACTTATTAGTTGTTGTGGTTTTTTTTTTTTTGGCATATTGTGATTGATTATTTGTGATATTTAGATATGCTTTAGTTTTAAATGATTGTTTGTGATGCTATTACTCGTTAGTTCTGAATTTTATATTAAAAATATTTATTTGTTTATTTTTTCATAAATATTTTTTTTTTCATTTTGATAAAATTTGATAAATAAGTCGACACATCTAACCCATTTAATAAATGGGTCATGTTAGGGTTGAGAAATCTTGACTCATTTAATAAACATGTCGGATTAGTATTGACCTATATAGTCGAAGACTTAAGAATTGACACGACACAAACCCAATACGCAAACATGAATTGCCACCCCTAAAGGTTATTGCAAGGGATAGGCAATTGAAGTGTCTTAAATTATGAGTAGCCTATTGAATTAATGAGAGAGAGAGAGAGAGAGAGAGAGAGAGAGAGAGAGAGAGAGAGAGAGAGAGAGAGCATTTATTGTTATTACGCTCCTATTAAGCCGCCTCATCACCGAGAAATTATTGTGTACTCCCGAAGTACCATAAATGCGTACTCCCTTCTCTCACATGAATGATGGGTCCCACTAGTTAAATTCATGGTGGGACCCACTATTTATGTGAGAGGGGGAATATGCATTTATGGTACTTCGGGAGTACCTAATAATTTTCCCTCATCACCATGTCATTGGCCACGTAATTAGTATATTTCATATTTATTTTTAATTACTTGTAATTTTTTTACAATATAATATATAAATCTATTGGCTTTACAAATTCATCTTATGCAGTTTTAAATTTACATATTCATCTAATTTAATTTTGACGTTATCACTAAATAATAAATCAATGGAAAATTAAAAGAAAAATATTGTCTATGTGTATTCGTCTTGAAAGTTTTTAACTTTACATATTATTTTGCCCCTCATATTCCTTTATTTTGGCTATTCTTATTCCCATCATTTTACTATAAATTTGCCACTCTCTCATTCTATAAATTTTACTATATTCATATGTGTTCCTTGATCCAAGTATTTTTATATCATTTTATTTACAACACTAAATACTTTTAATGAATGATGTTTGTTGTTGATCTGAAATGGAGAAAAACCATATTATAATATTTCATATTTTGTGTTATTGTTAGATTTTAGTTTATTTGGAATACAATCTGATAGTCTAGATAAGTTGATGAAGAATAGTTAGTACAATTGAAAATAATGGTCTTTGGGCTATTTCCTTTCACTATTTGTAAATACTTTATTTAACAAATTAGCAGCAAATTTTTACGTCTCTATTCTGTGATGTTCTTAGATGATTGAGTAACTATTTTAAGCGTTGACGAATATTTTATATTGTTCTTCATCTTCCTTATCTTATTAGTGTACTCTTTGAGATTTTTAAGAAAACAAATTCAATTTTTTGTTTAAAATTATTTATTTATCTATTTATTTTTTAACAAGTTAGATTAGATGTTAAATTAGATTATGATAGCATTAACACAATACTTCTTCTTCTTCTTCTTTTAAATATTCTTTACTTTTTTCCTCTTTGGAATTGTAATCTTGGGTTTTTTTATGGTAAAAGAGTTACAATCTTTTATTTTTCCCTTTTTTTTATTTTTAATTGTAATTTTGTTGCGCTTTATTAATTTTTTAGATGCGTTTCTCGATGTTTTCGATTGTATGATAGAAAAATTGGGTTTGAGAAAGTTTATTTAAAACTAAAAGAATAATTTCCAAATTTTATATACTTTTTAATGATATACAAAATATTATAATTGACTTTTATAAAAAAAAAAAATTTAATATTTTCACTGGCTTACCTTTTGAATTCTTGAAAAAAATTGTATTATTTTGATTTTGGTACGACAGAAATTATATATTATTATATATATGATTATCCCCATAATAAATGAAAATATGATTATGAATTATATTACTATTTATTAAATTAGTCCAAAAATGAGGCCACCCTAAAAATTTTATCACACACAAGAGGCAGGTTCTGCGACTACTAAATATAAAATTTGTACAAACTAATGCTTGTTAAACATACATGACAATTAAGGGGGGGGGAACTACTTTGAGAAAACGGTATGAAACCACCAACCTCTAAAGAGGTGAGAACTTATTGTACAACCTAATTAAGGCCATAAATTTTAGTTGTAGTTTTTTTTTTTTTTTTAATATTCAAATATTAATCAAATACTATTTTTTCAGCTTTATACATTTTTTATTTTAAAAAAAATTTGTTTTACTGGTATTTTTGAGATGCAAAATTGCTAAATAAATTTTTAGTTTTAAGTTTAATTAAAAAATTTTTTACACGTTGTTAAGAAACTTAATTATAAGTGATTATTCGACACAGCAATAGCAATTTTTTCGGCAAAATTTGCCAAACAGTACATTTCGGAAAATATTTTAGGCGGATGGCATGCGTTCAAAGTTATTTGGTAAGTTTGACTCTTTTAAGAAGTCGAGTACAACAAAATTGACTTCCTAACAAAAATCAGTTCTTACATGAATTAAAAAATATAGGAAAAAAGGCACGTAGTTGATGAGTCCTCCGACGATCTAGAAAAGAGGGAGATGGTGAACCCGACGAAGCCAATCTCGGCGGTGAGAGGAAAAGAGGAAATAAAATTAGTTCTAACGAGTCCTTCTACGATCTGGCCCTGCGGGCCGGCGAGGGAGATGGTGAACCCGTTTGGGATTCGAGGAAACGACGCCCTTAGGAAGGTGGCGGAGACCGATAAGATGTCGAAGCAGCCGTGAAAAGTAACGGTGGCGGCAAGAGTGGTTGACAGCTGACCTAACGTGACGTTGGCGATTGTTCCCGAAGCTGTTAGGACGCAGAGACAGTTCTCGAAGCCACCGAACCACTTCAATTGAAGCTCCATCAGCGTCGTGTTTGGGCTTTAGGGCTAGAGTTTGGGCTGGTGTGGGCCCACCACCACTGCTTCGGCTCTGGTCATCTTCGGAGTGTTGTTGTTGTTGATGACGATGGTGATGATGATGTTGGGTTTGGGAGTTGGTGGGGACTTGGTGGAAAGGGTGAGAAAATAGGTTTTGGAGATGTGGAGAAGAAGGGTGGTGAAATTTACTATTGTGGAAGTCAAGTTTGGTATACTTGACTTCCGATGTAAGTTGATTTTGCTATACTCGGCTTTTAAAAATAGTCCAACTTATCAAATAACTTTGAACACATGCCATCTGCTTAAAATATTTTTGAAATTGTACTGTTTGGCAAATTTTACTCAATTTTTTCTGGTGAAAAAGTTTTGAATAAATTGAGCTGGAATATTTCTATCAACAATATATTTTGGGAGCCCTCTCTCGAAGGTGGGGGAAAGAATACAAATTGCACCTATATTTTTTTTCTTGAAAAAAAAAATCAATTATTATGCTACAATTTTAGGAATTTTTTTACAATTCTAGAGAGCTTTATTTATGTAATGGGATGCCTTTGGGACATGTGAAACCTCTCGATTGTTGAACTCTGGGGCATCCAAGAACTTGGCTGATCGAGCCAGAATTCTTGTCGTGGTTCATATTCTGAAATCCGCGCACCTGCCAGTGTTAATGTTATAAACTTTGTGCTGTTACATTGCTGTCAGACATGTACGAAAATGAAAGTCCATAACTCCAGCAAACTTGGGTCCCAATATTCAATAATTCTGGGCATAAAAAGAAGAGATATCAAAGAATATGCTTTCGAAAAAGACAGATCCTCTCTTCTTTTACTACTACGTTTCATGCTTGATTGCTTCACTCCTCTTTATCTATTTACCAACACTAACGGCAACTTTTATGTACAAAGATGTATCAATGTTGCTGGCAAAAAAGCTCTCAGCTGTGAATTCTTATTATAACGTGAATATATCTCATAGGAATCCAAAGTCTTTGTCTCTATGAAGTGCTCGTACAAACTTTTCCAAATGGTCTCTGCAGGCCTGCACCCCTCAGCTTTTTATCTTTTTTTTGGAAGTGGTTGTCTATTTTCTTTTTGATTGGCCCCTCTCAGCTGAAGAGAGAGAGAGAGATTCAGATATTGATATTTACTTGTTACAAAAATATTAGTCGCGGTAAGTTTCAGTTAGTTCAACTGGTAAAGTTTATAATGATTGAATAAGATATTAGGGGTTTAATTCTCAGCTACACCAAAAACCGATCAAAAACCGTTTGGTGTCTTTGTCTGATGGTAAAACGCCATTGATTGAAACTCTTTCAAAAAACACTACACTAGTTGGGGACCCGCATATTGTGCGATAAATAGTAATGTATTTCATAATAATAATTTTATTTGTTTAGGAACAATCACAAATATAATATATATGAATTTTATCATTCCAAAATGAAAACAATACAATTTTTCTCAAGAATTTAAAAGGTTGAAAATTTTTTAATTTTTTAATAGAAATTATTTATAAAATTTTATGTATCATTAAAAAGTATATAAAATTTGGAAATTATTTTTTTAGTTTTAAAAAAAAAATTTCAAACCCAATTTTTTCTACTGTACAATAAAAAACACCAAGAAACATATCAAATAAAATAATAAAATTCACCAAAACTACAATTCAAATAAAAAAGAAGGGGAAAAATAAAACTCACATCAAATTCAAACTCATTCTCCCGAATATGTGAAACATTTCAAACGTAATGTGATCAAGCCAAATATCCAATGCATAATTAAATTCAAAATTTTTAATAAGGTTTTGAAGTAACGCAATAGAAAAATGTCAATATTCCCAAGCAAAAGTGTTGGTTGATAGGTCAAGAATGTATTGACCCCTTGTGATGAATTAACCAATTAATTAGTCAAGTTAATTAATTAATTCAATTATCATGCAATAAGTGTGGTAGCACAAACAAATCACAAACTAAGTTAAAATGCAGCGGAAAATAAATTGACATGGTGATTTGTTTATGAATGGGAAAAATCTACCTGGCAAAAATTCCACCGGGTGATTTTAAAGTCACTACTCCCTAGAATTCACTATTATCACAACAAGCGGTTACAAGTAAAGAAATCCCAATACCTTATACCAACCTACAGTTGAACCCCTACCCCAATACCCAATTGGACTTGTTTTGTAGTGACAATCTCTCATTTCAATATACGGTTCCCAGTACATGACTACTAATTCGATGCGCGAATCCCAGTATGCAGCTTACTCATTAACTTAAGAAAGATGTTGGCTGCAAAGTTATTCAGTTCATCAACATGATGAAGATCAATAAGCTCCTTGGTTACAAAACCCTACGGTGCACAAACACAGTAGCTTCTTGAATAGAAAAATGAACTAGGGCATATGTCTTCGATTCAGAATATGCTTGTGAAAAATTTTCGCATTGAGTTGCATCAACTGTGACAGCCCTTAAAACAATCCTTATATATGTTTAGGGTTGTGAGAACAAAAAGCCCAAAAATCTATTCACAAATTGGAGTGAAATCAGATCTGAAAAACTGATTTTCATAAACCTCGATAGATATCCTATCTGTTAAGCAACTGTCGAGCATCGGTCCGAAATAGCTTTTTAAACCTCGATAGATACTAGCTGTCGAGCTAGTTGTTGAAATTTAAAATCCAGCACTTCTTCACTTGTTTCTTGGACAGATTTGCATGGCTTTAATGCTTGAATTTAAAACATTATTCTTTGAAGCATTAAACACATCTTAGATCTACCCAATTACAAGTAAAGTGCGTTTTGTCAAATGATTATTCAATTCTATATTGACATATATTCTTAACATGATTCACATATGTCCTACCAATCCCCCCCTTTGGCAATCTTTGACAAAACCACAACAAACAAATGAACATATAAGAAAAGTCATAAATCACTCAACTTATACTCACTTGTTGAATACAATAAATTCTATCATAACACAAACTCTTGAAAAATTTTGCAAGAAGAGAGTTCATGACAAGAAAGACTTTGACAACCTGTATTTCTGAAACACTTTAAACAAAACTTATCAAGGCATCTTAGTGTGAAACAAAAATAAAAGATTGCATACAAAATATAAAAAGCATGTGCATAAAGAGAGAAAAGAAACAACACATGTAAAGATAGGTGAAAGAAATGTAATAACAACATCATCATATATATAACATCATAAGTACAAGGTTTGCTATCACAATGTAAGAACAATGTATCTCTAAAAGAAGAAAAGAAAAAAATACATAAGTCCTCACTACATCCCTCAAAGTATAAACACTCCCCCTATCACAAAAATCTCCTATGCTAACTCTCCCCCAATGTATATGATTACTCTCATATCAAAACTACTCCCCCTTTTTGTCACGAGTGACAAAGGGTAAATAAATCAAGTAGACATCTCATCATCACTAGGCGAGCTAGCACCATCGTCCTCATCAGCATCATTACTACTGGAGCCATCATCACTCTCATCCTTTGAAGCTGATGGAGATGGAAAAGTATAAGCAGTGAAACCACTGATGGCAGCCTGTCGTCGTGCGATACGACCAACACTAGTGTTCACCTGACCCAACTCATCATTAAGAGTGTCAAGGTAAGCATCCATGCGCACAAGCTATGCCATGATGGCCTCGAGAGTCACTCCACCCTCAAAAGACGAAGGAGCAGAGGTGGAAGGAGCGGAAGAAGCTGGAGGAATCACCATCTCAGTCTGTGGCCGCCTCAGTCGAAGCTGGGTCTCGCTCCGTTGAACAGTAGCAGCGTCTATGGCACACATAACAGAAAAGTGTGTAGACTCTAGATAGGAGACAGAAAAATGGCGAGGGATCCGCGTGATTGCCGAAGGAAAAATGAGCTTATCACGAGTTGTAGTATCCCTATAAACATCTATAAAGGATAGAATGAAATGAGAAGGGAAGTTAATAGAAATGTCCTCTAAGAGGGATAACAAAATCGAGCATGAGGCTTTGTGATAAAGTTATAGTGAGACAATGGATGGAGAATGAATTTCATCACCATGTTAAGGAATCTCAGACCTTTTGCAAAGCCTGAGCAAGGGGTGTTTTGACGGTCACCCTAAGATGAAGGTATCTCATAGAAAAGTGACAAGAGTTCGTCTTTGGACACAATCCTCAGACGATCACAACCAAGGTAGTCAGGATGCGCTACCCTCGGTACATGTAGTACTTCGGATATAAGATCTAGAGTGACTACAATGTGCGTACCTCTAACACAAGTGACAAAATGAGGTACAGAATATTCAAATCTGGGCATATTGGAGACCGAGATGCCACACAGTGACTCCTAACCTCGACTGTAGATGATAGTAGGAAGGTTAGTATCGGAGAAATCCAATAGAACAACTTGGCGTTCTAAATGAATGCCTCGTCATGAGAAGTTCTCCGAAAAGTCCTTTCGGGCTTTATCATCATGGAACCGTAGATGAGAAGGAGTGAAGTCAGAAGGAGAAGAAGAAGATGCCCCAGAATGAAGAGGGTTCTGGGACGAAGTGGATTTTCGTTTAGGTGCCATAGAGCAACTAACCAAAAGAAAGAGAGAGAGAGAAAGAAACACACAGAAAAGCACCAACACAGATCAATATAAAAATAAAGATAAATGAAGATATGTATACATGAAAAATGCATGAACATGTGACATGCAAACTTAAAAACATCATGGGCTCAGCTCAATCCAAACCTACCAGCACACATCATTGCAACAAAGTAAGCATACATCTAAAATGCATGAAACATTGTTATAATGCAGATGTGATGCAATGCATGATGATTTAAAATCATTTTAAAAAACCCATCCCATAAATTTTGCAAAAACCTCATTAATTTTGAAAAACCCCAAAAATTTTCAAAAACCCCAAAAGGTAGGTAAAAAATGCATGAAATGTATGATAAAGAGATGGAAAAGAGATCATACCTATGAAAATGCAAGAAAAAGACCGAAGAAAGAGTGGGGAAGATGAAGAAGTTGAGATTAAGGCGTTTGGGAGAGGGAGAGACACTTTTCTATCGAAAAAGATCGGGGAGAAATGAGAAAAATTTGCGCTGACCCTTTATATAGAAAATCATAAAACTCAATGGATTAAGAGGTGTCAAGATTTAAAACGCAAGAAATAGCTATCAAAGAGCTATCAAGGATCTGTCGAGAGGTGTCCATAGCAAAAGGGGCTCGATGGATCGAGCATCTATCGAGCATCCAAAAACTTCCTCGATGGATCGAGTAGCTATCGAGATTGAATCTTAAGAATCATGATGGATCGAGATTGCGATAACAGCTATCGAGAAAGGAAGCTCAAAAGGCTCGATAGATAGCCTAGCTGTCGAGAGGTATTGAGAAGCTGTCGAGATTGCTTAAAAACAATTTTTCAAAGAAGAGAAAAACACAGACATGAATACAATCAAACATGCTACTCAACCAAAGATCCAAACAACATTTTAATATCTCAAAAACATCTCTCATCAAGAAAAATGACAAGCATTTAGATCCAAAACACACACACACACACACACACACACTAAACAAGTCTAACCAATTTTATATTTCAAAAACAAGTTAAGACAGTTTAATGAGCATACATTAACACATGTATTCCTTGTGATGGTCAAATCACATTGTACATGCACATATATCAAGAGTAGCAAAGAATATTGCATGTTGTGTGTGAAAAACATTGCAAGATTGCATAAGTGTCTATATGGTATAACGATTTAAGATATGAGAAAATCACTTTAACTTACACACAATCATAACTGTTTGATGGAGACTATCACCTTCGAGGTATATCCTATAACTCTCATATCTCCTAGAAAACATGCTTGCAATCATATATAAAACATTTTGATTCTTTTTGCTTTTATATTTTTTTTTCTTTGCATATTTTCTTTTTTAAGCATATCATGCATGAGCATATAAGAGAGCGAAAAGAATTATCCAATGATGTTAAGCTTTTGACATTGCACTTTTGCTATGCCGAAGCATACAGATGTCATTTTATGATTGGCGAGCAACAGTGGTGAGATGGTTATTTATGCCTTTCTCTTAGAATTTTCTAGTCCTTCCCGTCAAAAAGAGTGATACGAGTGTTAAGTACAAAACATTACTTAATCTTACTTATCACAAACACGAACCACAAAACTCACTTGCTTAGTTGTGCATAGAGATGCTTATCTAAGCTACAAAAGATACAAAGTTTAAAAATTTTGTTTCAATGGCCATCTAAGGTACACAAATACCAATGTACACAAATACACACTGTTTTTGTTTTTTTTTTTTTTTTTTTTTTTTTTTTTTTTTTTTTATGAAAAACAAAATAAATCAAAACTGAAAATAAACAAACAAAAACATGTTAAACAAAGTAATGCATAAAACTAGATGCAAATGCATAAGGAAGGAGGAGGAGAAAAAGAGATCAATCCATGGAGATAACACTAATGTTTTGGTGAAGGAATTCAAACCGTTTGCTATCAAGAGGTTTGGTAAACAAATCAGCCTTCTGATCATTAGTGTAAATGAACTCAAGAGTAAGAGTACTATCTTCAACACGCTCCCAAATGAAGTGATGTCGAATCTCTATGTGTTTAGTTTATGAATGTTAAACCGGATTCTTAGAGATGTTGATGGCACTGGTATTGTCACAGTAGATAGTAAGATGCTCTTGACAAATACCATAATCAAGAAGGAGTTTTTGCATCCACAGAAGTTGGGTGCAATTACTACTGGCAATGATGTACTCAGCCTCTACAGTGGATAATGAGATGGAGTTCTGCTTTTTACTCATCTAGGAGACAAGATTATTACCCACATAAAAACAACCTCCTGAAGTACTCTTTCTATCATCAGCATTCCCAGCCCAGTTAGCATCAGAATACCCAACTAAGACATCATTTGTGTCCTTATTGTACCACACACCAAAGTCCGCAATGGTTTTGACATACTTTATAATTCTTTTCAAAGCAATCATATGAGACTCTTTGGGATTAGCCTGATATCTAGCACACACTCCCACACTGTAACTAATGTCAGGTCTACTAGCAATAAGGTAAAGAAGACTACCTATCATGCTTCTATAAAGAGATGAATCAACACTTTTACCCAAAAAATCAAAAGTGAGTTTAATATTTGGGCTCATAGGGGTTCTAACAGAACTAGCAGATTCCAAACCAAACTTTTTCACAAGATTTTTAGTACATTTAGATTGAGATAGGAATATACCTGAATCTTGTTGACAAATCTGCAAACTAAGGAAATGAGTCAACTCTCTAATCATGCTCATCTCGTACTTAGCCTACATGAGTTTTGAGAAACTATGAGCAAGTTCATCCTTAGTCGACCTAAAAATGATATCATCAACATAGACTTGAGCAACTATCAACTCGCCATCTTCCCTTTTGATGAAGAAATTTTGACCAGTTTTTCCTCTTGTGAACCCATGTGACATCAAGTATTATGTGAGCTAATCATACCAAGTTTTAGGGGCTTGCTTTAAACCATAAAGTGTCTTCTTAAGGTACAACACATGATCCGAAAAGTGTGGATCAATGAATCTTTTTGGTTGAGCCACATAGACATCTTCTTTAAGGAACCCATTCAAGAAAACAGTCTTTACATCCATTTGGTAAAGCTTGAACTTCAAGTGACTTGCCAGGGTTAGGAGAATTATGATGGACTCCATACGGGCTATTGGAGAAAATGTCTCATCATAGTCTACTCCTTCCATTTGAGAGTATCCTTGAGCTACAAGACGAGCCTTGTTGCAGACCACATTACCCTCCTCATCAGTCTTATTGCGAAATATCCATTTTGTGCCAATGATGTGCTCACCCTCCGATCTAGGTATTAGAGTCCAGACATTATTCCTTTGAAATTGAAGCAGTTCATCATGCATAGCTTCAACCCAGCTTTTATCCTGAAAAGCTTCCTCAACTTTAGTGGGTTCAACCTGCGACAAGTGACAAGAATAAGACACAAAGTTAGCAACACATTTATCAACTATACACTTCCTTAGTGTTAATTCATTTATGTTTCCCACAATAACTTCAGGAGGATGATTCAATTTGATCTTGGAGGAAGGTCCTTTCTCTTCATGGAATTCAGAATTAGGTGAAGTAGATATGTTTGCTGAATCTTCTACAACACTTGGAGTACTGGAAGTACTTGGAGATGCGGGCTCTTGATCAACAATTTCTTGAACATCCTTAGGCTCAGGAGGAAGAATTTCTTTGGGGATTTCCTCACTAAATTTCTCAGAACTGGATTCTGAAGATTCATCAATAACAACATTCACAGTTTCCATTACCTTTTTGGTTCTTTTGTTGTATACCCGATAAGCCTTGCTTATAGAGAAGTATCCTAGAAATATTCCTTCATCGCTTCGGGAGTCAAATTTTCCCACATTCTCTCTATCCTTAAGAATGAAACAAGTACTTCCAAAAATTCTGAAATACTTAACATTTGGTTTCCTTCCCTTCCATAACTCATATAGAGTCTTTTTGGTACCGGGTCTAAAATACACCCTATTAACCATATGACATGCAGTGTTAATGGCATCTCCCCACAAGTTTCTAGCCACATCTTTGTTGTACAACATGGCTCTAGTCATCTCTTGAATAACTCTGTTCTTTCTTTCTACTACACTATTCTGCTGAGGAGTAATAGGAGTAGAGAATTCTTGAGATATACCTGATCTCGTGCAAAAGGACTCCATGAGTGAGTTCTCAAATTCTTTACCATGATCACTTCGAATTCGATCAATCTTCAAGCTCTTCTCATTCTGTAATCCTGTGCACAAGATTTCAATGTGCTCAGGAGCATCAGACTTGGATCGTAGGAAGATGACCCAAGTGTACCAAGTGAAGTCATCTACCACAACCATGATATATCTCTTTCCACCAAGAGACTCGATTTTGGTTGGACCCATGAAATCCAGATGCAATAGCTGCAATGGTTTAGATGTAGCGGATGTCTGAGTGCCTAGATGTTTAGCTTTCGTTTGTTTTCCAAGTTGACATGGTCCACACACCACATTGTTCACTCTACTGAGCTTTGGTATCCCTGAGACTGACTTATGCTTAGATACTATTGAAAGATGTTTGTAACTAGCATGTCCCATCCTTTGGTGCCATAGATCTTCATTTGGTAAATGAATGCTATTGCACACAATATCAGCATCAGGATCCAAACCATAACAATTGTCTAGTGTGCAAACACCACATATGAGTTTCTTCCCAGACTCATCCATGAAAATGCATTTCCCTTTTGAGAATAGTACCATGAAGTCTTGATCTCATATATGACTTATGCTCAACAGGTTCACTCTCAAACCTTCTACATATAAAACATTTGCAATGTCTGGCAGTCTAGATAGAGAGATGATTTCCTTTCCTTTAATTTGTGATTTGCTCCCATCACCAAAAGTGACATTACCACCTTTCTTAGACTCGAAAACCTTAAAGAGAGATCAGTCTCCAGTCATGTGTCTTAAGCAGCCGTTGTCAAGGTACCATAAACACGTGTCCATAACCTTAAATGCGGACTTCATCATAAAGCACACTTCGTACTTAGATGACAGATCAGTGTGTATGGTGTTTTCTCTCATCTGCCTTTTATGAACAAAGCCTTTAACTTTCACTCTTTTCAGACGAACTCCTTTGCACCTTTTCATTTTGAGACAGTCTAGTTTCTTCTTTGTCAAGCTAAGATCTTTTCCAATAATCATCATGATATAATTCAAATAACTTTTAGATTTGCATTTTTTGATACATTCAAAGAAGTAGAGATTAGAAAAACAAAGATGTATTTGAAAACAAAGATCTTTTTAAGCCGATTGCAGCCATGACAAATAGGGTTCAATGGATCACACAGCAAAAATTAACCCTAATTAGAGTGTGCAAAATTATATGTAAAGTTAAAACCATCTAAGAGGAATATGTATAGATAATACTTAGTTATAACATTTAAATTAAAGTAGATGAATATGTAAAGTTAAAATCGTCTAAGATGAATTTGTAAAGCCAATGTATTTATATATTTAATATTGTCAAAAAAATTAAATGTAAAAAATAAATATGAAAAAATATAATGACGTAGCAATGACGTGGAGGATAAGATGGCTTAATAAGAGCGTAGCAATAATAAATGCTATGCTGTTGTAACGACAAATGAATTGATCTAAAAAATAAGACAATGAGCATGGGATGAGAAATATAGTAAAGTATAATGACACAAAAATTTTCAAAACTCTTTTCACATCCAATCAAGTTTAAGGTTGTGATTGATGCCTAAGCATGTTTGGTAATGTTATTCTAGTAACGTTGTTTATATTTTTTGAAAATACATGTGAGTAAAAAAATGTGTGAAAATATGTGTAATATTGTTTAAATACTGAAAACTGTTATTTAAAATACTCTACCAAACAACCCAGTGTTAGAGAAAGTGATGTTACTCCACAACTTGTCATCTCACACTTAGAAGAGGAAAAAAAAAAAAAAAAAAAGGAGCTTCCATGAATCCACTTTAAAAAATAATTCATGTCAGGCCCATAGGTGCAAGAAAGGATAAATCAAGGCCCAGAGGCAGAGTAGGTGGTCTATTTAAGATTAGGTTTGTGATGTAGTAAGAGTAGGTAAACGAGAGATGGGTCATTTAAGGATGGAAAAGATGCGAACGAGAGGTTTAATTGAGGTGGAAAAGCAGCTAAGCAGAGGAGGATAAGACCTCGAACGGGCAATATTATGATCTTCTCCATTTGGATGAAATCATTTTATGGCTTAGATTAGATATTACATGTCTAAAGCAAGACAAATAAGTATTAAAAATATAACTAAATTAAGAATTCTTTTTGAGTAAGTTTTTCGTTCATTAAAGTTTAAATTGGTAGATGTGAGACAACTGTAACTTCATATATAGCTGTGCTTTTTAATCATTCAAGACGATGTCTTATAGTTATAGGATATAAAATTGAATCTCAACCATCCATACTAATTACATAAGATGCAATACTTATTGCACCTTATCTCAATCCAAGCCAGAATTCTTGTCATGGTTCATATTCTGAAATCCCCATTCCTACCAGTGTTAATGTTATAAACTCGGTGGTGTTACATTGCTGTCAGACATGTACGAAAATGAAGGTCCATAACTCCTCCAGCAAACTTGGGTCGCAATATTCAATAATTCTAGGCATAAAAACAAGAGATATCAAAGAATATGCGCTTTTTTTTCTTTTTTAAATCAAACATATGCTTTTGCAAGAAACAAATGTTTCTCTTCTTTTACTACTATCTTTCATGCTTGATTGCTTCACTCCTCTTTATCTACTTACCAACACTAACAGCAACTTTTATGTGCAAAGATGTATCAACGTTGCTGGCAAAAAATCTCAGCTTTGAATTCTTATTATAACGTGAATATATCTCATTTGAATCCGAAGTGTTTGTCTCTATGAAGTGCTCGTACAAACTCTTCCAAATGGTCCCTGCACCCCTCAGCTTTTTATATTTTTTATGAAGTGCTTGTCTATTTTCATTTTGTTTGGACCCTCTCAGCTGAACGAGAGATTCAGATATTACTTATTATAAAAACATGTTGTTGTTGTTGTTGTTGTTGTTGTTGTTGTAATGGTCAATGAACTGATCTAAAAAATAAGAAAGTGAGCATGGGATGAGAAATACGGTAAAAGTATAATGACAAAAAAATTTTCAACACTTTTTTCACATCTGATGAAGTTTAAGGTTGTGATTGATGCTTAATAAAATAGCGTTAGTGGAAGTGATGTTACTCCACAATTTGTCATCTCACACTAAAATAAAAATAAATAAATAAAAAAAGAGCATCCCTGAAACCACCTTGAAAAATAATTCATGTCAGGCCCGTAAGTGTAAGAAGAGATAAATCAAGGCCCAGAGGCAAAGTAGGTGGTCTATTTAAAATTAGTTTTGTTATGTAGTAATAGTTGGTAAACAAGAGATCAATCATTTAAGGATGGGAAAATATGCGAACGAGAGGTTTAATTGAGGTGGAAAAGCAGCTAAGCAGAGGAGGATAAGACCTCAAACCAGCAATATTATGATCTTCTCCATTTGGATGAATTCATTTTATGGTATAGATTAGATATTACAAATCTAAAGCAAGAAAAATAAGTATTAAAAATATAACTAAATTAAGAATTCTTTTCGAGCAAGTTTTTCATTCATTAAAGTTTAAATTGGTATATGTGAGGCAACTGTAACTTCACATATAGTTGTGCTTTTTAATCATCCAAGATGATGTCTTGTAGGATATAAAATTGAACCATTGGTTAATCAACCTTCACAATAATTATTTTATACATCCGGCATATGTATCATCTCTCTCATAATATGTGAACACCACAATCTGTAAGATTCACACATTGTGAGAGAGAACAAGTATATGTCTAGTTATGATGCCCACATGTCGTAAAAGATATCTTCTCCTATTCCCGGCTCAACTCCTAACGAATTGGAGGTTGCAAAATACTTCCAGCAGCAAAACCCTTTCCCTTTTATTTCTCTTCTTTTGTGTGTCCATGAAAGGGCGTGAAATATGCAGCATTTCAGGTTCCCTAGCTTTATTAAAAAACTTTCCGTGCAAATTACTAAACAGTCGGCCAATAAATTCATGACAATGATGAGAAGCATTCTTGAAATAAATTTAGCAGCAAGAACACAAGGAGTACTAGTGTTTTAATACAACATTACAAACATCTCCATTCCTATGGAAGTTAACAAAAGTGAAATAAAATCTTTTGCTCATCCCCCATATTGAAAAGAACAGAGTTCTACATAGAAAGTTTCATTCCTACAAACATTGAATTCACCAATTTATTCAGTTTACTTACCCACAATCAGTTTTCCCTTGCATGGCCCTCATTTATTTGAAACTGCTCCCCAATGCCAAGATGTGCCATCAATAACCAGACAAAAGTGATAAGCTCACCTCCTTTACTAAGTTGAGCAGCATGAGTATTGGCCCTGCAATGACCTGCTGCATATGACAGCAATTCCACCCACACTTCACTCATTAACTTCCATCTCTTCGGTTTTGGCAACTTTCGCAGCTCTTTGGCCAGAATACATGCATCAAACAAGACAGATTTGCTTCTATCTCCCTTCACAGCAACAGGTGGAACATCTGTATTTATTTCAAGGAGTCTTTTACAGGCATCTATATGTTCCTGTGTTTTATGGGCCTCTTTAGGTCCCCCACCTTTTAGGTCCCTTCTGCTAAAGAACTTTTTGGCCTCTTCACAGCTATCTCGGAATCTAATTTGTCCAATACCTGCCACAGCAGACATCATAGTAGGCTGCATAACTAGAAGATATAACATGTAATCCGAAAGGGTCTTGCTGATTTCACGACTATCTTCAGGATTGCCTGAGTCATGACTACCATCAGAATTGTTGACTGGTTGACTGTTTTTATTATCACGTTTGTCAACTTCTTCCATCGTATCGCAGAGTTCAGTAGCAATATGCCACAACATAAGGCTCTGATCATAATCAACATCCACAACATAAGACATTAAGTTAGTGCTATCACTGTTCCAATTACTATCCTGAAGAATCCAATCACCTCTAGCTGCACATATCCTCTTGGCAGTTTCAGGATCATCAGCAAGTGTGGATTTCTCTTTCAGCTGTTCAAAGATGAAATTCCATAGCTTTTTGGTACATGGCTTCTTCGACACATATCTCATCCTATCATAGAAATCCTTAAGGCCAAAAGTTTCAATGACACAAATCAAAAAACACCACAAGTAATCAAAGACATTAAGAGACGTGGTTTTTGGACGTTCTTTCAGGCAATATTCTATGAAGTCGTATGTATAGAGATATTCAGACCACCTCCTGAATAGGATTCTTCTAACCCACTCTAAGCAATTTATTGACTCTGGAGTCTCTGAACTCTGTTGAGGCTCTTGAGGAGGCCAGTTTATCCTCTTAAAAGATAGATAGTACCTGAGGGGAATGCAAACGAATTTGGCAATAGGGCGTATGAAGCTAATTTCCATAGACTTCTTAACGCTAGCAACAGTCCAATCAGAGAAAATAAGCATAAAGAGAGCAATTGTATCCAAGCCTATAGCACCAAACAGCAGGGTATAGGTAATTCTAACATCGAACTTATGAAAACCTTTCTTATCAATTGAATAGAAGGTCAAAAGGGCTGCCACAACCACGCTCCAGGATATAAATCGGACTACAAATCCTAAAATTGAATGCACCACAACAACCTTAGTATAGAGAACTTCATAGATGAAGTTGAGTTCAACTGCTATTACTTTAAATGCCTGTTCTGAGTTTCTATTCTGGAAAAATAGGCGGCTGTCATGGCGCTCACGGAAGCTGAAGATGAGATCCACTATGAGACCCTTGAAGATGTTAAAGAAGCGATAAGCATGCCCCACAACCACAACTTCATCTTTCAGGTCACCTACATCTTCGGCAAAAAGTGCAGCCTTTGATTCTTTATTGGGTTCTCCAATCATTTCCATATGAGTTGGAAGTTTGGCATCTTTCTTTGAAGCATATTCCTCCATGAGCTTTGCATAGTTAGGCCCCGGGTCAGGTGGTTTAAGCATCGACTCACGGAATTTATTCAGGTTTGCAAGATACAAAGCACGCGTTCTCTCACCATACTTAATGGTTCCAGCAATAAACAGGAGGACAGTAGGAACCCATAGTTTGTTTATGGGAAGTGATTGCCCAAAGACAATAAAAGCAGCAGCAACCTGAGTTGCAAGCCCAACAAAGTGCCTCAGCCAGAGGGCATTATCCTCCAGAGCAAAAGCAGTTATGGTATCTGGACCTCCAAGGTGTAACAAAAGAAAGGGAGCCCAAAATGCCAGAATGTCATAACGATCATCAGGGCCTCCAGTTTTGCCTGTTAAAGAGCAACTTCGGAAATTATGAGCATTTATAATAGTGATTTAATGTAGCCTGGAAGTATGCTAAGATAGTACTCTCTTTGTCTCATTTTTTTTTTTTGTCCTGTTTGAAAAGTCAAAATTTTTAAGAGAACGTCATTTTTTATCTTGTCTATCTTTTAAAAATGTATAAGTTTTCAAAACTACCCTTAAAAAAATTTATCAAAAAATTGAATTAGTAAATTAATAGGGGTATAATAGGAACATTACTAAATTAATGACTTTTATTTTTAAAAATAGGACAATATTTTGAAACATCTTAAAATGAAAAAGAAAACAAAAAAAGTAAGACGGAGGAAGTAGTTGTTTGTGTAAAGAAGAAAAGAGAAGGAAATTGCGAAGGACAATTGAAGTGCCTAACATTATGAATAGCCTATTGAATTAATGGGGAAGGGGAAGAGAGAGAGAAGTTTTAAACAATGGGGTGGAAGTTGCAAAAAGGACAAAACTTAAAAGTTAGATACAGTGCTTTAGATGTTATTATTTAGGTTCTCCTCTTAAGATTTAGCGATATGGTTATTTAATTAAAAAATACATTTCTATCCCATAAGAAAAAATTCACATGATAGAATCTTAAAAAGAGAACATAAAAAATAGTATTTAAGTAATGTACCTAAATCTTGTTCTTGAAAATATTATAATAACTAAATGGGTTGAGTTATCAAAGAATGGCATTATTTGACAGAAACTCATGCTCTTCCACATAAAATATTTACTTATATATATACTTTAAAGTATATAAAAAAAAATATACTTTATGTTTTCATTTAAAAAATAACAGCAAAATAAATTTTAATAACAATACAAAGCAAGATCAATATTTTGGATGAGTTCCTCGCCTAAGAGAAATCAAATGAAAATCGTATGAAATATGCATGTATTTTATATATATAAAAGTTTAATTAACATTTTTTTTTACAAGTTGTTAAGAAACTTAATTATAAATGAGTATTCGACACAGCCATAGCAATTTTTTTTGGTGAAACAATTAAGAATAAATTGAGCTGGATTTCTATCAACAAAATATTTTGGGAGCCCTCTCTCGAAGGTGGGGAGAGTACAAATTGCACCTAAATTTTTTTCTTGAAAAAAAAAAAATCAATTATTACGCTACAATTTTAAGAATTTTTTACAATTCTAGAGAGCTTTATTTATATAATGGGATGCCTTTGGGACATGTGAAACCTCTCGATTGTTGAACTCTGGAGCATCCAAGAACTTTGCAAAGCCAGAATTCTTGTCGTGGTTCATATTATTAAATCCGCACACCTATCAGTGTTAATCTATATATTACTAAAAGCTGAAGCGTAGAATTTAATTCTGCTGCTCTCACATTGCGCCACATCAGCTGCCACGTCATTTTCTTTATTAAAAAAATAATTTTTCCTTCAATTTTTAATTGGTTTTTACAATTTGTAGCCCTATAAATCCCAACCCTATAATTACAGCCCACTACTTATTTATTTACTCCCACTATCTATTTATTTAATTCCACTATCTATTTAATTCCACTATCTATTTAATTCAGCCTACCTTATATTTATTTAGTTCCACAAGAGAAAAGAAAAAAAAAAAACAAAAGAAAAAATGAAAAAGGAAAAAAAGACTTAAAAATGTTGGTATGGTAATTGCACAGTCATCAATAGACTTAAACATCTTTGAACGTAAGAATTGGGTAACGTAGAGGGAAGCTTAAAGGGCTGAAAAAGGAAAAAAAAGAAAAAACGAAAAAAAGGAAAAAAAAAAAAAAAGAAGATACGTTCAAGGCCGTTTGGAAGAAAGAAAAAAGGAAAAAAATAATAAAAAAAGGAAAAAAAATAAAAAGGGAAGCGTTTAGGTTTTGCATTTAAGGTTTTGAAATATTGAGTTCAGGGTCTTGTAATATGTAACGTAGAGGGAAGCTTAAAGGGAGGAAAAAGAAAAAGAAAAAGAAAAAAAACATTGAAGCGTTCAGGTATTGTGTGAGAAAACAGAGAGTTTGTTCAGGTATTGTGTGAGAAAACAAAGAGTTTGAAACCTACTCATCTTCCTGCTCTACTGTTTCTCAGTAACGGCTGCCTATCTGATTTCCTTCCTCCCTTTATTCCTTTTCACACGGTTTATAAATACTGACAGAATCTTCCTGCTTTGGTTGAGGTATCTCTACATCTCAATTCTTTTTTTTTTGGTGCAAAACTTTTATGCTTTGTTTATATTAATATGCGACGCTTTTTTTTTTCTTTTGTTTGTGTTTGTGTTTATATTAGATGAGCATCCTTAGCATGCCATTGATGTGTTTGTGAGATTGCCTGAATGATGTTTCAATAGTGCTACAATTTTACTGCCAAAAAAACTATTTTATTTTACCTTGGTTTATTTGGAAATATCTCAGGTGTCATTTTTTTAATGTGTTGTGGCTTATTGGAAGAATGTAAGACTCTAAAGTAGTGAAGTATAAAGTGTTGGTGGCACGGCTCATCCATTCCAAGGGGATTTAAAGGTGAGTTTTCATCTCTCTCAATTATTTATATTCCATGACTGAGGAAAGTAGTTTGGTAGTGGTATATTGGAGTTTGAGTGGTTGTTAGGAGTGGGTATGGCCGGATTTTGGCTTGATCAATTGGTATATTGGAGTTTGGTAGTGGTACATTGAAATGTCTTTAATTTAAATCAAGTTTTGGGCCTGATTTTTTGAAAGAAGAACCTTCTACCATTATAGTTGTATTGTTTCCACATCTAATTCCAAGACAATACCTTCTACCATCACGAATCCTACAATATATTGTTTATACATATATAATGCAACTGAAGTAGTAACACTTACAAAAATATTTCAAATAATAACACAATCATAAAAAAAAAATAACCACGCGCAACGCGTGGGTCTACGACTAGTGTGTTATAAATTTTGTGCTGTCACATTGCTGTCAGACATGTAGGAAAATGAAGGTCCATAACTCCTCAGGCTTGGGTCCCAATATTCAATAATTTTAGGCAAAAAAGAAGAGATATCAAAGGGGGGAAAATGCTAATGAGTGTTCTTAGAGTACTAGTTAATAATTTATTTAAAAAAAATTTTATGAAAAATAAAAAAAATAATTAATATTTTGACAACTTTTTTTATTTTTCATAAAAGTGATATCAAAACTTTTCTAAAATAAATTATTAATGAGTGCCCTAAGGACACTCGTTAGCATGACCCATAAAAGAATATGCTTTTTTTTCCTTTTTTTTTTTAAATCAAAGAATATGCTTTTGAAAGAAACAAATGTTTCTCTTCTTTTCCTACTATCTTTCATGCTTGATTGCTTCACTCCTCTTTATCTACTTACCAACACTAACTGCAAGTCTGCAACTTTTATGTACAAAGATGTATCAACGTTGCTGACAAAAAATCTCAGCTTTGAATTCTTATTATAACGTGAATATATCTCATATGAATTCAAAGTGTTTGTCTCTATGAAGAGCTCGTATAAACTTTTCCAAATGGTCCCTGCACCCCTCAGCTTTTTATATTTTTTATGAAGTGCTTGTCTATTTTCATTTTGATTGCCCCCTCTCAGATGAACTAGAGATTCTGATATTAGATACTTATTATAAAAACATGTTATTGTTTTTGTTGTTGTTGTAATGGTCAATGACCTGATCTAAAAAATAAGACAGTGACAAAAAAAATTTCAATACTTTTTTCACATCAGATGAAGTTTTAAGGTTGTGATTGATGCTTAATAAAATAATGTTAGTGGAAGTGATGTTGGCCCACAATTTGTCATCTCACTCTTAAAAAAAAGAAAAAGAAAAAAAAGAGCATCCCTGAAACCACTTTGAAAAACAATTCATGTCAGGTCCATAGGTGTAAGAAGAGATAAATCAAGGCCCAGAGGCAGAGTAGGTGGTCTATTTAAAATTAGGTTTGTGATCTAGTAATAGTTGGTAAAACAGAGATCAGTCATTTAAGGATGGGAAAAGATGCGAAAGAGAGGTTTAATTGAGGTGGAAAAGCAGCCAAGCAGAGGAGGATAAGACCTCGAACTAGCAATATTATGATCTTCTCCATTTGGATGAATTCATTTTATGATTTAGATTAGATATTACAAATCTAAAGCAAGACAATTATGTATTAAAAATCTAACTAAATTTAGAATTCTTTTTGAGTAAGTTTTTCTTTCATTAAAGTTTAAATTGGTAGATGTGAGGCAACTGTGACTTCACATATAGTTGTTCTTTTTAATCATTCAAGACGATGTCTTATAGGATATAAAATTGGACCATTGGTTAATCAATCTCCACAATAATTATCTTATACATATGGCATATGTATCATTTCTCTCATAATATGTGAACACCACAGTTCTGTGAGATTCACACATTGTGAGAGAGAACATGTATATGTCTAGTTATGATGCCCACATGTAAAAGAAAAGATGCAAATGTCGGAAAGATATCTTCTCCTGTTCCCGGCTCAACTCCTAATGAATTGGAGGTTGCAAAATACTTCCGGCAGCAGAACTCCTTCTCTTTAAGTTTTCTTGTGTGTGTACATGAAAGGGCGTGAAATAAAATATGCATTTCAGGTTCCCTAGCTCTATTAAAAAAAATTCCGTGCAAACCACTAAACTGTCACAGCCAATAAATTCATGACAATGAGAAACATTCTTGAGATAAAATTAGCAGCAAGAACACAAGAAGTAGTAGTGTTTTCATACAACATTACAAACATCTCCATTCCTATAGAAGTAAACAAAAGTGAAATAAAATCTTATGCTCATCCCCCATATTTAAAAGAACAGAGTTCTACATAGAAAGATTCATTCCTACAAACGTTGAATTCACCAATTTATTCAGTTTACTTACCCACAATCAGTTTTGCCCTTGCATGGCCCTCATTTATTTGAAACTGCTCCCCAATACCAAGATGTGCCATCAATAACCAGACAAAAGTGATAAGCTCACCTCCTTTACTAAGTTGAGCAGCATGAGTATTGGCCCGGCAATGACCTGCTGCATATGACAGCAATTCCACCCACACTTCACTCATTAGCTTCCATTTATTTTCGGGTTTATCTTTGTACAAATTTTCCAGTTCTTTGGCCAGAATACATGCATCAAACAAGACAGATTTGCTTCTATCTCCCTTCACAGCTACAGGTGGAACATCTGTATTTATACCAAGGAGTCTTTCACAGGCCCCTTTATGTTCCTCTTTTGGTCCTTTTAGGTCCCTACTGCTAAAGAACTTTTTGGCCTCCGCACAGGTATCTCGGAATCTAATTTGTCCAATACCTGCCACAGCAGACATCATAGTAGGTTGCATGACAAGAAGATATAACATGTAATCCGAGAGGGTCTTTGAGATTTCTTTGCTACCATCAGGAGGGTTATTGTTTGTGTCCATTGTATAGCAGAGTTCAGTAGCAATATGCCACGACATAAGGCTCTGATCATAATCAAAATCAACAACATAAGACATTAATTTAGTGCTACCACTATTCCATTCACTATCCTGAAGAATCCAATCACCTCTAGCTGCACATATCCTCTTGGCAGTTTCAGGATCATCTGCAAGCTTGGATTTCTCTTTCAGCTGTTCAAAGATGAAATTCCATAGCTCTTTGGTACATGGCTTCTTCGACACATATCTCATCCTATCATAGAAATCCTTAAGGCCAAAAGTTTCAATTACACAAATCAAAAAACACCACAAGTAATCAAAGATATTAAGGGACGTGGTTTTTGGACGTTCTTTCAGGCAATATTCTATGAAGTCGTATGTATAGAGATATTCAGACCACCTCTTGAATAGGATTCTTCTAACCCACTCTGAGCAATTTATTGATTCTGGAGTCTCTGAACTCTGTTGAGCCTCTTGAGGAGGCCAGTTTATCCTCTTAAAAGATAGATAGTACCTGAGGGGAATGCAAACGAATTTGGCAATAGGGCGTATGAAGCTAATTTCCATAGACTTCTTGACGCTAGCAACAGTCCAATCAGAGAAGATAAGCATAAAGAGAGCAATTGTATCCAAGCCTATAGCACCAAACAGCAGGGTATAGGTAATTCTAACATCGATCTTATGAAAACCTTTCTTATCAATTGAATAGAAAGTCAAAAGGGCTGCCACAACCACGCTCCAGGATATAAATCGTACTACGCATCCTAAAATTGAATGCACCACAACAACCTTAGTATAGAGAACTTCATAGATGAAGTTGAGTTCAACTGCTATTACTTTAAATGCCTCTTCTGATTCTCTTTTCTGGAAAAATAGACGGCTGTCATGGCGCTCACGGAAGCTGAAGATGAGATCCACGATGAGACCCTTGAAGATGTTAAAGAAGCGATAAGCATGCCCTACAACCACAACGTCATCCTTCAGGTCACCTACATCTTCAGCAAAAAGTGCAGCCTTTGATTCTTTATTGGGTTCTCCAATCATTTCCATATGAGTTGGAAGTTTGGCATCTTTCTTTGAAGCATATTCCTCCATGAGCTTTGCATAGTTAGGCCCTGGGTCAGGTGGTTTAAGCATCGACTCACGGAATTTATTCAGGTTTGCAAGATACAAAGCACGCGTTCTCTCACCATACTTAATGGTTCCAGCAATAAACAGAAGGACAGTAGGAACCCATAGTTTGTTTGTGGGTAGTGATTGCCCAAAGACAATAAAAGCGGCAGCAACCTGAGTTGCAAGCCCAACAAAGTGCCTCAGCCAGAGGGCATTATCCTCCAGAGCAAAAGCAGTTATGGTATCTGGACCTCCAAGATGTAACAAAAGAAAGGGAGCCCAAAATGCCAGAATGTCATAACGATCAGCAGGGACTCCAGCTTTGCCTGAAGTGTCATCTTGCCTGTTGGAAATAAGTCCAACTGCAAAGTTAGCAGCCCAGTCAGCAAGCAAGTAAGCTGACCAGATCAACCAGATTACTATTACATTTCCTGTTCGCTTTCTTGACGGTGCACACAGAATTAGAATGGTCTGTAGTGAAAGGCTAAACAGAATAAAGGTTTGGACATTCCATGTATCATAAAACTTCTTGAACTTGCGAGGGATGATGTAAACCATACTCTTCCCTCTGGTTTCTTACTTTCTATAAGTCTGGCGAAGAAAACTTCGATGATTAATTTTCCAAGTAGCTACAAATATAAGCAGAAGTTAAATAGAATTTGATTACAAAACACAAAAACAAAAAGAAGAACAAGAATTTGCAAAAAAATATCTATTTCCATCAATCAAGTGTGAATGGATGAGCAGCATAATGGTAAATCAATTCATAGTCCTTCTGAATTTTGCAACTTTTTTTCTTTTTTGATTGAATGAAATTTTGAAACATTATTATCAATATATGGACTACATACCTTTAAGGTTTTCACTTATGGAATCACCAGTATAAATTTCTCAAAAATATATTGAGGCTAAGAATTATGCTATGCATACAAAGACTATAATGCTATTTGACAGCAGTGAAGATGATGAAACTGTGTACACTAACTCCTGTTGGTTGCTGAGAAAACTGATGCAAAGATTAGGGAAAAAGATTTTAAAATCTCATGCTTTTTCGTACAAGATTTGGAAGTGTAAGAAACTTACCTCAACTTAACCGCATTCCAGAGGCTCAATTCACCAGCATAACAGTCATCTCAGGTTCCAAAGTTCAGCTCTCTTCTTTTCCTATCTTCATTATCATTCCACAAGCAAACGGAGAACTTTGTCAAAAGACAGAGCCAGGCGACCAGGACCAAGACCAAGACTTTATTGGTCTTTCGCACTGTGACAAATAATTGAAACAAATTATATAAAAAAATATTTAAAAAAATTAAAATTGAAACACATTTCTTTTATGCAAATTGGATTTATGCTTTTCCTTTTTTTTTGCTGAGTATTTTTATGCTTTTTCTGATTGAGGTGACCTTTAGAATATATTTTTATGTAGTCACTTCTTGAAGAGGATAATAAAAACAATATTATGAAATTACCTGAAACTTTCTCACTTCCCAAGGAGCAAGGACCCAAGCCACCCAAGTCAACTTTCTCACATTTCTTCCTCCAAAATTAAGACGACCTTCTCTCAAGTCTTTACAAAAATAAAAAGACTGATTAAAAAGTCTTTATCATTGGCTCCACTTACCAGTCCAATTATTGAGCAAAGTCCAGATTAAAGTCTATTAGCAAGGCATTAGTCTTAAACTTCTCTGCAACCTTAGAGAGAGCAGTTCTTACTTCTTAGTGGTGGAGGCTGTAAAGAGTGTAGAAATACATGGCACAGGAGATTGATCAGTATCTAAAGGAACAATTTTCTAATGGCCTCAGGGTGGGAGAGGGTGGTTCAAAAATTCCCCTGCACACCCACTTTGAGGAAATTAGTAATTTGCTTGAAAATATTTTTCGATCATCCTGGCTTGCAGACCCAAAAAACAGGAAAAAGGTGAGAGAAAAGCTATACTACCTCAACAATGTTTTGACTGAATGCCAAATGCTATCTTGGAGAGACCAACTGACCGTGTGTAAGATAAGGAGGAAGTTAAAAGAAATCACAGTAGAGCTCAAAGGCTGGGTTCCAAATGGAACGACTACTGCACAGCCTAATGGTCAAGTAAGTTCATCAAATGAGAGACAAGTTACCCAGTGGAGCACTCGGGTAGTTGATGCATCTAAGGTTCATGGGTTTGATAATGAAGTGACATTACTTGAAAAGTTGGTTCTTAGGCGAGGAAGTGATGATCAATTCAAGGCAATAGGCATTGTTGGTAAGGCTGGTGTAGGAAAAACAACACTATGTCAAGTAATTTTCAATAAGCCGGAGGTTCAGAAGTACTTCCTTCCAAGGATTTGGGTGTGCATGTCAAGAAAACAAAATGAAGATAATGACACAAGGGTTGCAATTGTCAAGAGAATGTTGGATTGCCTTGGAGTTGACGAGGAAATCATCAACAAGGTTCACGGGGTTCATAGCCTCAAGGGGCTCCTCTATGCTCTTCACCAGCAATTGTATAGGAAGAGGTATTTGATTGTGCTTGATGATGCCAGGGACAAAGACAATGGTGCAGGGGACACACAAGCATTTTATGGTAAGTTGGATACTTCGTTATCCCGTGATGGAAAATGGGATTGTCTCGCTTATGGACTACCAAAAGGGTGTGGTGGAGCTGTTATTGTGACAAGTAGGAATGAGAAATTAGCAAAGGACATGGTTGGGGAGGAAAATCTACTTCGTCTTCTACCACGTTCAGACCCAGAGAGCTTCTGGGAAATATTCAAAGATGCAGTTGAGAAAGGCACAGATAAGGAGTTCAAGCCTTCAAATGTGAAAGATCTGAAAAAACAAATTTTACAAAAGTGTGATGGCTTTCCAATAACTGCAAAAATGCTTGGCGAGATCATGCATGACCAAGTAAAACAACTACAGGATCAAGTAGGGCTGTCCAGGCAACCCGGAGACCCGGCCAACCCGACCGGACCCGATCCGTCACTGCCAAATCCGACACCTCCGGCGGTCGGTGACGGTTTCTAACCTCTGATACCCGACTCCGGCGGGTCGAGTGGCGGGTTTCGGTCTCTAAAACCCGATCCGACCGACAAATGCTAAAAAAAAAAAATGCCAAAATTACCTAGATCCGGCGACTTTCTGGTGTTCCTTAGCTTCGATCCGGTCTTCCTTCGCTCAGATCCGATGGTATTTGCTATTTTCTTGGTTTTGGTTTCTCCTATTTAAGTTTTTAGCTTTATATGTTGTCATTTCATTATGAAATCTGCTAAAAGTTGTCTGATGATTGGTGTTGCTTACAGTTTTGCTCTAGTTGTATGATAGTATTGAAGTTTATGCATCTTTGAATGATACAACTGTTTCAACAAAAGTGGAATGGTGGATGATTTATGCGTTTTAAACAACATTTAGTTTTCTGCAATTAGTATTCACAGATGATGTTTAATTTTCCCAGGACCTAATGAGACAGGTTGTTCATCTCATCCCACCTAAAAGCAATTAAGCAAACCGTCGATGTTCTCTCTTTGGAACGCACCATTTGAAGCATTTCCAAAATTGTTATCCCCGTTTGATATGTGCATGATGATCAGGGACTAGATTTAAATACCCAGTTAAGCTGCAGCAAAATTGGAACATATATTGGAGATTTTACAAAGCAACCAAACCAATACGAAAAAAACCCTTAATTATTTGGCGTTATGGTTGATCCACCAAAATGTAATACTATATTTATACTACTATCTAAGGGGTTGTACATGTTTGGATCATTTTTTTTTTTTTTTCTCTAAAATACTCTTATTTTCTTAGGTTTAAGTGCAGACAAAATTAAAAGATAATTTGGTAAAATTACGTCTTTTAACTCTTACTAAAACATTGCCAACAAAATAGGATTTTTTTTTTTTTGGGTGACTAAAGGTCCACTCTTTTTTTTTTTGAGAAAAGACCACTCTCTTGGTTAAACGTTTTCAATTTTTCTTAATAGAATTTGTTTTTCTTACTCCATGATCTCACGTTTAAATTTCTTATCTGAAATGGTTGTTTCATTTTAAAATTTCACTCCCCTATTTTCTAGCATCAAAGGAATCGAAAACTACTTTCTCACTTATCTTCTTCCCCTACAAAAATAGATTTTTTTAGTTGTTTTACAAAAAGGCTAACATTACATTTTTGGTTACACAAACGGTTTCCAAATACACAGAGCCAATGGTGAATCCTTTTCTACTACGTCTCCCATTGTTTAGGTTTTTTCATTTTTTATTTTTATTTTTCACTTATAACTTTGAAAACACATACTTTCTAAAACAGGAATTGACGAAGTCGATCAAGATTTTTTACCAGTGTACCAAGCACTACCTTCTTTGTTGGCTCCATTGACGACTCAGTAGCCGACAACTCTAGAGGAAAGAAGTCCAAGCGAGGCACTGCCATGGTCATGCAAATTCACAACACCTTTGTTTCCCCCTCCAAATAGTATGTTCAATTTGAAAAATTTTTAAATTTAAAAGCTTTATTATATTGTTGTTGAAGAAAAAGAAAAAAGAAAGAAGAAAATACAAAACCCTTTCTTTCACATTTCACAATTAATTGTTTATGTTCACGTTCATTCTCCTCCCTCACCCTCAAAAATAGGGTTTACAACTATCCAATCCCCATCCTTATCCTCAAGTCCTTTTTTTTTTTCTTTTTATAATTTTATATATACCAAGAACAACCACCATTTTTGCATTTGGTCACAGATGACAACCACTCAAAACAAAATTCAAAAGGTATTTACTCAACACTCAAAGAGATTGCCCGCTGCGTCCACCACCATCACAGCAACATGGACATGTAAAAGAAATCTTGAAACGTCGATCAGTGAGTCCTACCAAGAGGTTTGAAGGTGCAGGTCTTGCCACTGAATCCTGTTCCATTACTCAGCAAAAAAAATGTACCATTATATATTTGGTAGCTTTTCTCCTTAAATGTTTGGTTGAGGTTGTTCATACTTTTTTAATACTTTTATTACTTTTGATGTTTTTTTTATATTATAAATTATTACTTTTGTAAATACTTATTTCCTTTGATTTAAGTTGTTCTTTATGCATTATGCGTGTACTTTGAACTTATGTTTGGTTAAAGTTGTTTTTTAGGCCATTCATGGTATTGTGTGGTGATTGATGAAATCTTGGGCTTTGGCATTATAAAATACATCCATAACAAATTCAACTGAAAAAAAAAAATTTATATAATTATCATTCAACATGCATCCATATTAAAGGAAAAAATTAAAAGTCTTCATGGTTTTGGTCCAGTATTGATCAATTTGTTTTGGAAGTTATTGAATACAAAGCATGATTTGATAAACTTTTCCTGACATGAACTAAGCTTCTTAGGTTGATTTTTTCAAGTTGGATTTTGTAGAATATAAGTGCACAACATCTCATTGGAATCTACAACAATTGAGTTTTTGAGGAGATTTTCTTACCATTGGTTCGTATTTTATATAACTGTAATTATCTAATCAAAATTAGTGTTAAAATTTGATGTCTAATTTTCTAGACTATTTACAATTTTATCTTAGCTTCATTTGATCAATGTCTTTGGGTGTTATAAGGGTACAGTCAGTTTTTCTTTTGCTTATTAGACTATTGAATTTTACATGAGGATTTTTATGTGGGTAATGCTTCTTTTCCTGAATTGGAGATGGATGAGGCTCAGAAGGTTGCATACTTTGAAAGTTTTTGTCTTTTGGGGCTATCCAATATAGACTGGACTCTAGAGGGGAGTTACATTGGTGGCACTATGAAGTTATTCATAAAGTTTCCTAGGTTCTCTATTGGATACTAGCCTCTGAATACGCGCTGGCTGTCCAATACAGACTGGACTATAGAGGGGAGTTACTTTGGTGGCACTATGAAGTTATTCAGAAAGTTTCCTATGTTCTTTATTGGATACTAGCCTCTGAGCACGCGCGTGAGGCTCTTTTATTTTTTGAGTAAGGGTTCATTTAGAGCATTTATAATAATTTAGGATTACTACTGTGGGTGAGGAAGCCCAACGCCTTATGTTGGGCCTGAAACTCAGTTCAGATACGACTCTCTGTCCGAAGATGTTAAAAATATCAATGCTCTGCCATCCTGGTGGAAGTGCAACCCATAAGGGACAAACGCTCCGGCCGAAGACAACCTGGTTAGGCCGAAGGGACCCTACCCAACGGAGCTGCCCAGAGCTTGATCGAGTAGATATGTTGAAGATCTCCCTGCCAGGGCTGAGCTTCGGGCATGTCTAACTGCGTAGCTATCATGAAATATCTTACCAATAAAGCTGCCACCGGCACATTTAATGCACTGCAGCAACTTTCCTGGCCGCATTTATGTGGAGAAGACACCTGAACAGTGTATCTTCACCCATCACCACTCACTGTAGGTTAAAGCAAACGGCTGATGTGACTAGTACTCAAGTGGGCGCCTGGATGGAGGACAAGTGTGCGGTGAAGATGGGAAAAGGGAGTATATATAAGGGAAGCAAGTCTCACAGAGAAAAGGGGAGAAAAAATTGTATTCACTAAGCCTTTAAATAGTAAGCCTCTTCGGACTAAAGGGATTTCTCTTGTTGAATGCCTGACTCAATCCTTTTTTCTTTCACTATTGGTTTTGTTTGTATGGACCGTTGCTAAATCCACCACTAGCCCAGTTGTTTAACACATTCTCTACAAATTCATTGTTGGGAGCTTGTTGGGCTCACAATACAGGTTGTTGGTACCTGGCCCAACAAATTTGGACCCTACAATTGGCGCCGTCTGTGGGAACAGCTTGAGCAAAGGTGGAAGCAACACCTCAAAAGATGGCTGAACCAACGCAACGACCAGCTGAATCTAGGTCATCTAAGCACACCGATCATTTTCTTCATCTAGAACGGAGGCAGGATCGTGAGGGAAGTGTACACACCGCACGTGACCATCAAAACCAGTCGCATGGGGAGAGCCACATGTCTCACGCAGAGAAGAACAAAGACATGCAGAAGGAAATAGACAAGCTTAGAAGGGAGTTGCGCCATGCGAAGAGGAAGCGCAGTCCCTCGGATTCTGATGAGGATTCTGAGGACGAACAGGATGTTAGCTACAAACAGAAACATCGAACGCCGGTCAGCGAATCCTTTACCTATGAGGAAATGCGTCATGACGAGAGGAACCCTCAGAATCCCTTACCAAGGGGCGCAGGGAACGATGCTATGAGTAAAGCCCTGGATCAGATTTCCAAATCCCCCTTTACCCGTAACATCGAGAATGCTAAACTTCCTCGACGTTTCCACCAGCCTACATTCACCATCTATAATGGCCGTACAGACCCAGTGGAACATGTGAGCCATTTCAACCAGAGAATGGCCGTTCACTCCAGGGACGAGACCCTGATGTGTAAAGTCTTCCCATCCAGCTTGGGACCGATAGCCATGAGGTGGTTTGACAATCTGAAAGCAAAGTCCATCAACTCTTTCCAGGAGTTGACTCAAGCGTTTGGTTCACGTTTTGTCACGTGCAGAAGGGTTCCCCAGTCTATGGCGTCCCTATTGTCAGTCATCATGAAAGGAGGTGAGACTTTGAAGTCGTATTCAGATAGGTTCTGGGAAACATATAACGAGGTAGAGGAAGATTGTGAGTCGGTGGCTATCAGTTCCTTTAAACTGGGCCTCCCCACTGAACATCCCTTGAGAACGTCTTTGACGCGCAAGCCTGCTACCAGTATACGCCAGTTGATGGACAGGATTGATAAGTACAAAAGGGTTGAGGAAGATCAGCAGCAGAGTAAGGGAAAGGAGAAGGTTATCCCTCAGGAGGGGAGGGATTTCAGGTCGGACAGGCAGAATCACAACAGGCCGAGAAAGGACTGGGCCGGACAAAGCGCAGCGAACTTCCAGACAGTCAATGCAGTTTTTCGCGAACCAGTGCACCAAGTCTTGGATAAGATAAAAAACGAACCATTCTTCAAGAGGCCGAACAAGATGATAGGAAACCCTGAAAGGCGCAACCACAATCTTTACTGTCAGTATCACCTTGACCATGGGCATACTACTGAGGATTGCAGGAGCCTGTGGGATCATTTGGATTAGCTGGTCAGCGAAGGCAGGTTAAAGCACCTCCTGCACCACTCATACGGTCAGGGAAATCAAACGAGCATGGGGCCTAGGAGAGGTGATTTTGTAAAACCCCTCTTGGGAACAATCAATGTTATTTTTGCTGCGCCCGGAAGGACAGGGTCTTGCCCATCCAGGGTATTGTCAGTTGCTCGGGTGCCCTCGGAGAAGGTTAAAAGAGAGCCGAAGAGGCCTAAGACAGACGTCCCAGTTTTGGGCTTCTCGGAAGAGGACAAAATAGGGACTACGCAGCCGCACGATGATGCCCTGGTAGTCACTCTGAGAATAGGCGGATACGACGTGAGGAGGGTGATGGTTGATCAGGGCAGTGCCGCAGAGATAATGTACCCAGACCTATACAAGGGGCTGAACTTGTCCCCCGAAGACTTGACTCCGTACAGCTCCCCTTTAGTCAGTTTTGATGGCAAAGTGATCACTCCGAAGGGACAGATCAGACTGCCTGTGCAAACCGGTCCTGAAACTGTTGAGGTAGATTTCATAGTGGTGGACGCCTACTCACCCTACACTGCCATAGTCGACAGACCTTGGCTTCATACCCTTGGGGCTGTATCCTCCACACTGCATCAGAAGATTAAGTACCCCTCCGAAGGGTTGGTCGAAGAGATCCGAGGGGATCAGGCTATGTCTAGGCAATGTCTAGTAGCGGCCATCTAGCATGAGCAGCATGCTGAGCCCTCAAGCTGTAACAAGGAGAGTTTATAGCAATTAAAACCGTCGGCGCCGGACACCAAAGTCTCGGCCGGAGAAGTAGAGTGCGAAAGCTTATCAAGGATAGTTGTTGATAACGATCCGGAGAAGTTTTTTCAAGTCGGACCTATGCTGCCTCCTCAGGAGAAGGGAGAATTGATAGAATTCCTCAAGGGAAACGTTGATGTATTTGCATGGGACCCTGCGGAAGCCCCAGGGGTAAGCCCAGACTTCATTTGTCACCATCTAAACGTAGATCCCACCATAGTCCCTAAGAAACAACCGCTCCGATGACCATCGAAGGAACACGCAGATGCAGTCAGGGAGGAAGTAACGAGGCTCAAGCAGGCAGGGGCCATTAAGGAAATTTTTTACCCTGAGTGGCTGGCTAATACAGTGGTGGTAAAAAAGAAAAGTGGGAAATGGCGGGTGTGTGTGGACTTCACTGATCTCAATAGAGCTTGTCCGAAGGACCCGTTTCCCATGCCGAAGATAGACCAACTAGTTGACGCTACCGTCGGGCATCCTCGGATGAGTTTCTTAGACGCATTTCAAGGTTATCATCAGATACCACTAGCTCTCGCCGATCAGAACAAAACGGCCTTCGTAACTCCTGTAGGAAATTACCACTATAAGGTAATGCCATTCGGCTTGAAGAATGCCGGGGCTACCTATCAGAGAATGATGACTAGAATGTTTGAGTCACAGTTGGGCAAAAGTATGGAAGTCTATATTGACGACATGGTGGTTAAAAGCAAGGTTATTGCGGAACACATTGCGGATCTTAGAGAGGTTTTCGAAATCCTGAAGGGACACAGGTTGCACCTAAATGCATCCAAATGTTCGTTTAGTGTGGGATCAGGCAAATTCCTGGGGTATATGGTCACTCACAGGGGAATCGAGGTTAACCCCGATCAGATAAAGGCCATCAACGACTTGCGAGCTCCTCGAAACCCCAAGGAAATCCAGAAGCTGACTGGGATGACCGCTGCCCTTAATAGGTTCATTTCTAGATCAGCAGACAGGTGTAAGCCTTTTTTTCTCGTTAATCAATAAATGGAAGGATTTTAAATGGACGAAGGAATGCGCTATTGCTTTCCAGCAACTTAAGGACTACCTGGCCAGACCTCCCATCATGTCCAGGCCCGAGCCAGATGAAGTCTTGTTTGCCTACATTGCAGTGGCTCCTAGTGCTGTAAGCTTGGTGCTGATCTGAACAGACTGTGGTGTGCAAAAACCAGTTTATTATGTGAGCAAGTCGCTGCAAGAAGCTGAAATTCGCTATTTGCCACTAGAGAAGGCCATTCTGGCTGTTGTGCTGGGCACTAAGAAGCTGCCCCACTATTTCCAAGCTCACACTGTCATAGTCCTTACCCAGCTCCCACTTAGGGCCATACTCCGAAGCGCCGACTACACAGGAAGAATTGCCAAATGGGGGACGATACTAGGGGCTTTTGACATCAAATACATGCCTCGTACGTCCGTGAAGGGCCAGGTCCTTGCGGACCTGGTCGCCGAGTTCACAGAGCCCCATTTGGAAGAAGTAACACAAACTCTAGGCCTGGAAGGAAGGCAAGTCAGCATGATTTCGTCACAAAGCCCCTCGCCTTGGGAAGTGTACGTCGATGGCGCGTCAAATCAAAGGGGCTCTGGAATGGGGCTTGTGTTGATAACCCCAGAAAGAATTACCATCGAAAAGGCTTTAAGGCTGAATTTCTCAGCAACGAACAATGAGGCGGAATATGAGGCCCTACTGATGGGAATGAAGATGGTACGAAGGATGGGGGGGAAAGTCGGTTGAAGTATTCTCGGACTCAAGACTAATCGTCGGCCAAGTACAGGGAGAATTTGAGGCGAAAGACGAGAGGATGCAGGGGTACTTGAACCTGGTTAAATCCCTGCAATCAGAATTTGAATATTTTAACCTACAGCACATCCCCAGAAGTGGCAGCACACATGCAGACTCTTTAGCCACCCTCGCCACCTCTTCGGCACAGGCATTGCCAAGGGTTATCCTCGTTGAGGACGTGCAGGAGCCTACGGAAGTAAGAAAAAAGTCATTCCAAGTTCATTGTGTCAGAACCAGCCCGTGCTGGATGGATCCCATCATCAAATTCTTGAAGGATGAAGTGTTGCTCGAAGAGAAAGGGGAAGCGGACAAAATACGAAGAAAAGCCACAAGGTTCTGGCTGTCCGAGGAACAGAAACTGTACAAACGATCCTATTCGGGCCCGTACTTGTTGTGCATGCACCCCGAGGCAGCTGAGTCTCTGTTGGAAGAACTGCATGAAGGGATCTGAGGGAGCCATACTAGAGGGAGATCCTTAGCTCACTGAGCCATTACTCAAGGCTATTGGTGGCCAAATATGCAAAGAGAGGCACATGAGTATGCTAAGAAGTGTGACCAGTGCCAACGTTTTGCGCCGAGCATACATCAGCCTGGTGGTACCCTTAATCCACTATCCAGCCCATGGCCTTTTGCTCAGTGGGGGTTGGATATCGTAGGCCCGTTCCCTAAAGCAGCAGGGAACAGGAAGTATTTGCTGGTCGAAACGGGCTACTTCACCAAGTGGGTAGAAGCCGAACTTCTGGCAAATATCAGGGACGTAGACGTAAAGAAGTTCATTTGGAAAAGCATCGTCACCAGATTTGGAGTCCCACATACCCTCATCTCGGACAACGGGCTCCAGTTCGATAGCAAAGCTTTTAAGAGTTATTGCAGTGAGCTGGGAATCAAAAATAGATACTCCACTCCCGCCTACCCCTAGGGAAATGGGCAGGCCGAAGCCGTTAATAAAGTCATAGTTAACGGGCTAAAGAAGAGGCTGGATGATGCGAAGGGTAGATGGGTGGAAGAGCTACCCCATGTGTTGTGGGCATATAGAACTACGCCTCGCAGGTCCATTGGGGAGACCCCCTTCTCAATGACCTATGGGGTTAAAGCTGTTATACCTCTTGAGACTGGATTCCCGACCTACAAGACCAGCTCTTTTGACCCAACCAACAACGATGGGCAACTGGAAAAGAGTTTGGATCTGATTGACGAACGAAGGGAAAACGCAATAGTTCGACTAGCGCATTACCAGCAGAAACTCAAGCAGGGCTATAACGCCAATGTGAGGCTTAGACCCCTCGAGCCTGGTGATCTGGTCCTAAGGAAGGTGGTAGGTAGTGCAAGAAATCCAGCATGGGGAAAACTGGGACCGAACTAGGAGGGTCCGTATTGCATTACTTCAAGGGCTGGCGTCGGAGCATACTTCCTGGAAGACCTGGATAACCATGTAGTGGCCCGGCCGTGGAATGTAAATAACCTCAAAAGGTACTACTATTAAAAGAATTCTTCTTTCAGTCATGATGCCATCTTGTTATGCTAAGTCTTCTCATAAGTGTTTAAACTTAAATCCAATCATGCCTGTAGTCCTCGGACTAGATGATTTAGGTTAGTTAACACTCCTTTACGATTCTCATAAGTGTTTAAACTTAAATCCAATCATGCCTGTAGTCCTCGGACCAGATGATTTGGGTTAGTTAACACTCTCTTACGATTCTCATAAGTGTTTAAACTTAAATCCAATCATGCCTGTAGTCCTCAGACCAGATGATTTGGGTTAGTTAACACTCCTTTACGATTCTCATAAGTGTTTAAACTTAAATCCAATCATGCCTGTAGTCCTCGGACCAGATGATTTGGGTTAGTTAACACTCCTTTACGATTCTCATAAGTGTTTAAACTTAAATCCAATCATGCCTGTAGTCCTCGGACCAGATGATTTGGGTTAGTTAACACTCCCTTACGATTCTCATAAGTGTTTAAACTTAAATCCAATCATGCCTGTAGTCCTCGGACCAGATGATTTGGGTTAGTTAACACTCCTTTACGATTCTCATAAGTGTTTAAACTTAAACCCAATCATGCCTGTAGTCCTCGGACCAGATGATTTGGGTTAGTTAACACTCCTTTACGTTTTTCTCAAGCGTTTAAACTTAAACCCAATCATGCCTGTAGTCCTCGGACCAGATGATTTGGGTTAGTTAATACTCCTTTACGTTTTTTCTCAAGCGTTTAAACTTAAACCCAATCATACCTGTAGTCCTCGGACCAGATGATTTGGGTTAGTTAACACCTTTGCGTTGTTAGACTTAGAATTCACGTTTAAACTTAGAATTCAACCATGCCCATGATCCTCGGACTAGGTAATCTCATTAAATACACATTCACATTATTAATCTAATCTGATGCTTGGCGGAATATGCAGACTCAGGCTAAATTACGTCAACTGTTATTACCATAAGGCATTGTTTAGTCACGCATAAAAGAATACCATGGTTTTGATTTATCCTTAATTATCAAACTATCATTGTTAGCCGTAATGACAACTTAACAAACACCAGAAAAACAACAAGGAGTAAAAAGTAAAGTATTTCATTCATTAAAAAGATGATCTCGTTACAAAATAGGAAATGAAAGATCCTAGCTATTACACAAACGGAACGTCCTAAGCCTTATCTTGAGGCGTTGGGTCGGGCTTTGGCAAATCCCCCGCATCTTTGGTCTGAAGAGGTGCCTGGCTCGTCTCAGCTGGGGCTGGAAGATTCTGATCGGCGGAGGAGGCTTCCAGGGTCTCTGGGAAATCGCATATATCAGGATGATAGAAAACGCTCCCAGGCTGCCTTAAGGCAGACTCTGCAGGGACTCCAGTTGCATTGAGGCATTCACCCCATGTGATGTCGCAATAGTCCCTGCAGACTTTGGCAAACTCCTCGGTCAATCTTGTTTGGGTCTCTTGCACCCCCAGCAGGTAGGCAGCCTGCTTCTCAGCCTCAACCGCTTCCTTGGCCAACTGAGAGTCCTCCGTGGCCAATTTAGCAGCGTCCCTGACTTTTTCCAGCTCAGCACGAAGTTCCTTTACCAACTCCCTCTGTGTCTCCAGATTAATTTCCGTGGTGTAGAGCTTCTGGCGTTGGTCTTCGGCTTGCTTTTCAGCATTTTTTAGGCCAGCCTCCACATTCATCCTGGCCTTCGCCTCCTCCTTCAGCTGTTCAGAGATGCGGGTGCACTCATCTTTCGACCTGCCCAGGGCCTTCTCGACGTCCTCCCTGGATCGAGCCTCAGCCTGCACTTGGATATCTTTCTTTTTCGCCCACTCCTCGGCCACGTAAATCTGTTGGGCGATCTGCATGGCAACCAAAGAACTTAACGTGAATTTGTGAACACACATAAAGACTATAAAATGACACCACTTATCTCACCATGCCTAAATCCCTCTTGAGGGACAAAAAGAGCTCATGTTCGCTGAAGCGCCGATAGGAGTCCATGTCCCTCGGAAGAAGAAGAGTCTTCTCCAACGCATCTGCTATATGCCCCGCTTTCCCTCCGGCATAGTTTCGTAGAGAGGCGTCATAAGGGATAGCTGCGCCATCCAGTGTTAGCGCAGGGGACCATGCCTGAGTCCCTCGCCGCACGTCTGCGGCCCGGTTCTCTTCTCTACTCTCAGTAAAAGATGCCTGTTTGCCTCTCGTATCGTGGGTCTTCTTCTGCTGCTTGGGGCCCTTCGGAGGGACCACTTCCCCCTCCTCGATGTCTGTCACATCTGTCACTACCCTCTTCTTCTTCAGATCGGGCAGCGGTTTTAGACCAGGATCTTTTGGGACTGGAGGAGGGGGAGGCGGTGGAGGGAGATTGACTCTGGGCTGGGACGTACCAGTACCCTTGTCCGTGGCCTTCGGCCTCCTGTTCTTCATCAGCTGATTTAGACTCTGCATGTCTTCCTCTTCAGAGTCGTCTGGCAAAGCCAAATTCAGAAGTGGGGCAGCTGACTGTCTTTCAAGCGCCTCTCCGGTAGATAAGATTTGGACCTCCTCCGAGGTTCCCTCTTCGAACTTGAACTGGTCAATCTGCGTGTCAAGCGAAGGGGTAGAAGAGGCGACTCTTTCTTCCTCTGCGGCCGGTTCAAAGGGCACTTGCTGGACGGGCTGAATGAGCGCTGGGATACCCTGCGGATTAGGATGGGGCACCGGAGCAAGGTCGAAGGGCGCCAAAAAGTTCTTCCGTGCCACGTCAATGCGGTTTATGCGGCGATCCCCGACTGTTATTGCGTTGCCTCTCGGCTGGAGTTCAGACTTCGGGGTGTAGCCTAGGATGAGGGGAACAGACCTAAGCTGTCCGTCTTCACTCACGAAAATCTCTGACCGAAGAAGGTAGTTCAAGGCCGCAGTATTCGTGAGACTCAGCCGAGGAGTTACATACCTTCTATCTGTAAACATGGCGATAGAACTGTCAGAGAATTGCAATATGGCGAAAGGAAGTCCGAATAGCTAGAAGCAAAAAGGTTAGAAAAGCTCAATGGGGAATGTCCCACCTGGCGCTCCTAGCTTGGTTGGGCAATGAATCCCATCATGCCAGGCACCCGAGACGATCAGATAATCGTCCTTCATCCCTTTGTTGGACTTGGGGAGACCAGAGAGGAGTCTGACGACATCGGATCGAGACCTTAGATAGTATCCCGCCCCTTCTTTGGTACGACATTCGTACATGTGTACCACATCGTGCCAGGTTAATCCCAAGCCTAAATGGCAGTTTAGGTCATCAACTGCACCTAAAATTCTAAATGTGTTGGGTGCGCACTGGTCAGGACTAAGCCTATGGGCAGTAAGATAACTTCTGGTGACTAGACCCATGGGAATGGTCATTCCTCCCTCCAGGAAGGCGATAATGGGGATTATCACCTCACTTACCTCTCGGTCCAGTAATAATCTCTCCGTGGAGCAATACCTCAGGCCCACTTCCCGAGGGATGCGATACGTCTCCCTAAACTTCTCTATCTGAGAAGGACTGTCCACTAGGTATTCAAATCTACCCATTGCTAATAAGGTTAAAGCGAGGGAAACGCGGAACGGCGACTGAAGAAAATCTACCAATGGCCGAAGAGGCAATCTGAATAGATTTCAAAAAATCTCGAAGAAAGGAACTTACGTAGGATTGAATCGGAGAATGTTTTTCTTGACCTTGCGGGGAGATCGTAGCGGATTCTAGAATGAGTTGAAGCAGATGACAGGAAGGGCTTTGAGAGTCTGAACGCTTGAGTTCGTTGGGGGTTCTGAAGTTTGCAGAATGAGAAGACAATCCCCTCTGGGACTTTATATAGTGGCAGGTAAAGTGGTGGGACTTATCCCGCCCGAAATTTTGAGGGGAATCTCGTCTGTTGATTTGAAATGAGCTGCTAGATTTCAGGGACAAGACGCCGCCTGGAGCAATTAATGACGCCTCGGAAACGGCGCGACAGCAGCGGTTATAAAGAAGGTGCCTAAATTCATGCGCATACACGTGTGGAGTTAAAATTCAGTGCCTTCATTTGTCAAAAGATCAAAACCCCACTTTTTTCTCTTCGGATGCGAGGTAAAAAGTGAAATTTTGAGGGGCTATTGTGGGTGAGGAAGCCCAACGCCATATGTTGGGCCTGAGGCCCAGTTCAGATACGACTCTCTGTCCGAAGATGTTAAAAATATCAATGCTTTGCCATCCTGGTGGAAGTGCAACCCATAAGGGACAAACGCTCCGGCCGAAGACAACTTGGTTGGGCCGAAGGGACCCTACCCAACGGAGCTGCCCAGAGCTTGATCGAGTAGATATGCTGAAGATCTCCCTGCCAGGGCTGAGCTTCGGGCATGTCTAACTGCGTAGCTATCATGAAATATCTTACCAATAAAGCTGCCACCGCCACATTTAATGCACTACAGCAACTTTCCTGGCCGCATTTATGTGGAGAAGACACCTGAACAGTGTATCTTCACCCACCACCACTCACTGTAGGTTAAAGCAAACGGCTGATGTGACTAGTACTCAAGTGGGCGCCTGGATGGAGGACAAGTGTGCGGTGAAGATGGGAAAAGGGAGTATATATAAGGGAAGCAAGTCTCACAGAGAAAGGGGGAGAAAAAATTGTATTCACTAAGCCTTTAAATAGTAAGCCTCTTCGGACTAAAGGGATTTCTCTTGTTGAATGCCTGACTCAATCCTTTTTTCTTTCACTATTGGTTTTGTTTGTATGGACCGTTGCTAAATCCACCACTAGCCCAGTTGTTTAACCCATTCTCTACAAATTCATTGTTGGGAACTTGTTGGGCTCACAATACAGGTTGTTGGTACCTGGCCCAACAAATTTGGACCCTACAACTACATTTTCCAATCATAAAAAGAAACCTAGGGGTGTGATGAAAAATTATTTCGCCACACATAATACTCATCACACCCGTAGGTTTTTTTTTTTTTTTTTTTTTTTTTGGTGATTGAAAAATGTAGTAATCCCAAATTATAATAAATGCTCTAAATGAACCCTTACTCAAAAAATAAAAGAGCCTCTAAGCACGCGCTCACACGCGTGCTCAAAGGCTAGTATATGTCTTATGTGACTCCAATATATGTGTATACTTGGAGAATTTATATGGTTGATGACTGTTAGAGCATCCTCATTAGCTCTCTCATAAAAAATGTCATTTTGACACATCAAAAACCTACTTTATCATTTTAGCACATCATTTTACAATTCACCATTTACCACATCTTCTATTTTTCAATTCTATATATTAAAATAATATATTTCAATATTAAAATAACATTAAAAAAACCAACAATATATAAAAATACAAAATAAAAAAACCAACCACCCCCACCACAACCTACAGCCCACCCCCACTGCCAACAACCATCAATGCCCCACTCACATCCCACCCACCACCATCTCACACCAGAAATAACACAGCAGAACACCAAAACCACCACCACAGAAAAACAAAAACAACAAAAAACACAATCCAACCGCATCACACACACCCACTCACTGCCGCCGCTAACCCATCCACCACCAACCCACCCACCCACCCATCAACACCCCACATCCCACCCCACCACTGTCTCACACTAGAACCACCACAGCAGGACACCAAAACCACCACCACTGAAAAACAGAAACAACAACAAAAAACACAAAGATCGGCATCAGGTGGCGCGGCGAGGCTGAACGGAAGAGAGAAAAGCCACCCACTACCGAACCCACCCATCAAATCACTGGAAAAAAAAAAAAAAAAAAAAAAAAAAAAAAAAAAAAAAAAAAAACCACAACAACAGAGATCGGCATTAGGTGGTGCGGCGGGGCTGAACGAAAGAGAGGTCGCCACCCACTGCCGAACCCACCCATCAAATCATTGCAAAAAATAAAAAAAAAATAAAAAAAATAAAAAAAAAACCCACAGCAACAGAGATCAACATCAGGTGGTGCGGCGAGGCTGAACGGAAGAGAGAAGCCACCCACTGCCGAACCCACCCATCAAATCACTGCAAAAAAAAAAAAAAAAAAAAAAAAAAAAAAAAAAAAAAAAAAAAAACCCATAGCAACAGAGATCAGCGAGGCTAATAAGAAGAGAGAAAAGCCACAACAATGAGAAGAAAAAAGAGTGAAAGAAGAGATGGGTTGATAGGAATGTCTGAGGAAGAATGAGAGAGGAGAGAAAAAAAAAAAAAAGGAATAAAGTGAAGAGAGAGGAGAGAGAAAGATGAATAATAAAACAATAAACGGAAATGGCATTTGGATCCGTACGCTCTCAAAAATGAGAGCGTACTATAGCATGTTCTATAATTTTAACACATTTAGCATACCTGATGAGGGTCTATTTTTGTGTTTGGTGTGCCAAATATGTCAAATGCAAAATATTTAAGGAAGAAGGGGGAGGAGTTTTGAGGAGTTTGGAGGGGTTCAACTACCTCTAACCTCTCTTTTTTAATTCCTCAAAATTTGAGAGATTTGGAGAGAGAGTAGAGTAAATAAATTTTGACTAAATAAATTCTCCAATTTACCCTTTCTTAATTAACAAAATTACAAATATATAATTTTTGTTTGTTTCATGAGAAAATAAATAATTTAATGCTAAAATTTTAGAAATTCAGAACTGGAAAAGCCACCAAAAACAAACACTTTTCTCTTTCAAAAAGTGTAACTATAAGTTTTATTTTCTAACAAACAAAACGACAAATAAAATACACAATTCTCAAATTTCAATTCCTTTCCCTTTTCCTCCATTTTCAAAGCACCCAAACAGAAATTAAAGCCACAAAATTTTTCTCAAAATCTCACAGCTGTAACCCGAAAAAAGCACAAGAAATTAGACGCCGCCGAGTCGTGGGTCATTAACGACGAAGTCCAAAGGTCTGCGTCACTCATGGCGATCGGGATTGAGCTCAGGCACTCAAGCTCGATCAGGCCCTGAGCCACTTCGTCGCCGATGAAGTGCGACGGCGACTCTTCCTTTCTAATTGCGGAGAACTATCCCGACAACAATGAGGATCGCGATCGACATTCCTCCAAAGATCGAGACTGTTCGTTTTCTTGGTACAATTTCCATTCCTAGTGCCATTTCTTCGGTGACAATTCTAGGGTTTCTCCCTACAACTCCAGGATCTCGCTTTGCTTGCTCTTCGTTCTCCAGGATCTCACTTTTTTTTTTTTTTGGTTGTGTGCATTTTGGGGGATTTGGTTTGTGTTTCTGTGAAATTTCTGTTTTTTTTTTTTTTTTGGATAATTACATTTTACCCACCTGTGGTTTGCCTCTAATTCTATGAGCCTACCTGTGATTTTAATTTTGACACTTTACCCACCTGAGGTTACTGCCGTTTAACCTCCGTAACCCACCTCTATTAAAAAATAAGGGTAAATAAGTCTTTTTACTCTTATTTTATATCTCTCTCCTCCCAAAACAAGAAAAAAAAAAAAACAAAAAACAAAACAAAAACAAAAGAAAAACAAGATTAAAATATGGTATTAGTTTCTCACTATTCACAAACATGAAGAACACACAAACATGAAGAACATGCATCTAGAAAACTTAAACCCAGAACATGAAGAACAGGCATATATATAATCCCAAGAACTTAAGAACATGAAGAACAGGCATATATACAATCCCAGGAACTTAAGAACAAATGAATTCAAACCCAGACATATATTTGAAACCCCAATTTCAAATCTAGACATATATTTCAGGACTTCTCAAACCCAGAAAAATTAAACTCAAATCAAGCAAACCACAGATCTCAATCCCAAGACCCACGGCGAGCTGCTACCCATGGCCCCACGAACCCAGGTCCACCCACAGCACCACAACCCCACACTGATGTCCACCGTGACAACCCAAAATCTTAGATCGACCACCACCAAAACCCAAATCGCAACCTACACATCACGCTACTCAAAACCCAGACCCAAATCAGTGATGCACCTCCTCCACAAATCAAAACCCAAACCCATAGATTGGCTTCACCGGCGACGGATCGGAGATGTTGGAGGTGGGTATGGAGTGGGCAGAGGTGAAAGAAGAGAAGAAAAGGGAGAAAACTCACCGGATTGGCGTTGAAGTGTGGGATGGAGCTGCGTCGGAGTGTGGGTAGACTTCGGACCTTCGATGGAGTGTGGGGTGGAGCTGCATCGGAGTGTGGGTAGGCGTCGGAGTGTGGGTAGACTTCGGACCTTCAACAGAGTGTGGGGTGGAGCTGCGTCTCTCTGTCGTTGGTGCGTGGGGGTGGAGTTGAGGTAAGCTTAAGGATGAGTTGAGGGGAGAGAAGTGTGTGAGGAGTGTGTGTGAGAGAAGTGTGTGAGGAGTGACCAATCCGGAAAATGGAAATGGAAATTCAAGTGGGTGTCATTGTAGCATGTAATTTCTTGTTTGATTCAAGTGAGAATGTGTGAGAGAGGTGTGTTTGATCTGATTTCTTGTTGGATTTTTTGATGAAACTTGTTAGAATAACGGAAAAATTAGAGGTGGGTTACGGAGGATAAACGGCAGTAACCTCAGGTAGGTAAAGTGTCAAAATTGAAACCACAAGTAGGCACATAGAATTAGAGGCAAACCACAGGTTGGTAAAGTGTAATTATCCCTTTTTTTTTCCTCTACTTGTGCCTGTGTTTGGTTGCTCAGAAAATGTGGAAAAGAAATGGGAATTTGGATTTTGGTTGGAATTTTAAAAAACCTACTAAATTTGGCACTATTTATTATTTATTTATATTGTTATGAACTTTGTTTTCAAACATTCAGAGAACAGTTCAATTTTGACTGATTTTGACTCTTTTTTTTAGTTTTTAGGTATATACTTTATTTTGTTTTATTTTTTTTTTTAATTTTATTTATTCTTCTAAAAAAAAATTCAGTAACATATTTGGACAAATGATAATCAAGTTTAAAACTTTACAAAACTGATAAATTAATCATAGATTAATGTTGCAAATCTATTTTCAAATAGGGGTAAAATTGTCTATTTAAATTATTTCCTCTCCTTTCCATCTTAATTTTTAAAACATCAAAACAAGAAAAATTGCTAATTACTCACTTCTCTCTTACTAATTTTAAAAACATCCAAACAAGATCGAGAGGAATCATTTCCTCTACTCTCCTCTCCACTACCCTTCTTCCCTCTACTCTCTTCCCTCTCTAAACTTCCAAACAGGCCATTAGGTTGATGATATATGTGACTCCACCTGAGTGTATACGACATCAAGAATTTATATGCCTTGCAACAGCTTCCGATAATATTTGGAGATTTTGCGAACCTCCAATCATGGTTGATGACTGTTAGGTAATCCAAATATGGTTGCTTCAAGTCCATCATTTAATAAGAAGATCCAGTCAAATGAGTCCAAATCTTCTGTCTCATCAATTGTGCTCCACTTCATGCTCCACAAATAAAATTTAGACAACTAGCCTCTCTCATTAAATAAGATATCTCATTAAATGAGACAATTAGTCTCTCTCATTAAAGTCATAGTTATCTCATTTAATGAAAGAGGCTAGCTGTCCAAGTTTTATTGGTGAAGTATGAAGTGAAACACAATTGATGAGACAGAAGATTTGGACTCCAGTCAAATTTGACTGTGTAACTTTGATGCACATTGTAAAATTGATTGTCCAGTATTATCAAAAAAATCAACCGCAGGGGAAAGAAAATAAATCCATTATCCAGGGCAGGGACCAGCATGTTCAGGCTGTTTTGTCTTGGTTATGAGTTTACACAGTTCCACCCACTGTTCACTCTTCCTAAACATAATTTGGATTCTAGAAAAAAATAAATGGCTCAAAGAACAAAAACCACACCAAGGTATGGAAATGAGACTGGAAAAGACACTGAATAAATAGCCACTTGAAGCCAGTTAATCATTTTCTTACCCTAACATTATTTCAGAACTTGATCTATTAAGTTTATATTCTATTTCTTGGAACATGCAGTGCTGCAATATAAGCCTGATAAAACAACAATCATTATTCCACAATTTTCTCAATGAGGTAATCCATCCTCTTTATTATAAGCAATTTCTTTTTAAAAAAATTAAAATTAAAAAAAAATCACATGCTCCACTACAACAAAAACCTTCGCAGCTTGTTCCAAATAAGGAGGAAGAAAATGTACAAGAAGCAATTGCAAGTTTGCAACTTAGTAAATACATTAAATAATAGGCATTGAACACAACTAAATTTGAAATAGGCCAGAAACATTACATACTTTTGATGTGTGATTCATCTTGACAAGAACAATTGAATGAATACATAAAATTCATTTGGCAGGAAAAGAACCATAACCGACAAAACGAGTCAACTGGAGGAAAGACAGCATTTTGCGCATAAAGCAGAAGTCCCCCGGTGGAGTGGGATCAGAAAGATCAGATTTAAGGAAGACTTTCTGACCTGGGTGACCATAATGGGTGATCCTTTGCTTCAGTCCAACCAGGCTGATTCAAGTTTCAGTGAAGTGGAAGTGAGGCTCCATCTCACCACTCAGATTAAGCCTTGGACTTTCAATGTCTTGCAACTGCTCTTATTTCATTGATCATTTAATGGCTTCAACCATAACCCATTTTCATCACATGGAAACAGAGTGAGTTTAGGGCAATTGAACTTCTCCAAGTAAAATAAGTCAGGAAACGATGCTCGGATTTCACTCCAATCCATCTTCAAGTTACTCAAGAACTTCAGACGTAGTATTTCTACTTTCCACTTATCATTCTCTTTAAATTGACCCAGATTTTGGAGTTTTCCTCCTCTAATGTACAATTTCTTTAACTTGGCAAGTTTGTCAGGAATCAACCAGCTGGGTGCAGTCATCTGAGGGTAACACTGGAGATCCAGTTTCTCTAGTTCCTTAAATTCTTCTGGGATTTCTGGCCTTAGTCCTTGCTTAAAGGTGGCAGCTTTTAATAATTTTCTAGTGAAGTGTTTACGTGCCCTCAGATGACAGCACCCAGCTGCGTGCTGGCCCTCAGAAAATGTACTCTTGGTGACTTTTCCCACACCTTTGTCTTGCTTTTTGTTATCTCCATTCTTCCTTGGACTTGTATTGGTTGCTGCATTTGGTTGTGCCACACCCTTGTCTTGCTTCTTATCTCCCCTCTTCTTTGGACTCATGGTGGTTGCTCCCGTTGGTTGTGTTGCACCCTTGTCTTGCTTAGCAGGGCCGTCTACTCCACCTCCCCACACAATTGTCAGCTTCTGAAGCTTCTTAAACTTTCGAATAGTGCTTACCTCTTTATCTTTGGGAAAATCCTTCACGTTTGTGTAGATGCTCAATTTCCTCAACTTACTCAATTTTAACAACTCATCAAGAGTACACGAATCTGCACTTATGCGATCACCAACTACAAACCCTTTAAGGACTAGGAGTTCTGAGAGCAAGGCAATCCCTTTGGGTATGTATTCAAGCAAGTAACACTCAGATATATCCAAGTGTGTCAGCTGCTTCAGTGAGCCAATCCCATCGGGAAGCAGCTCTAGATTGTGACATGCTCTAAGATCCAAGATTCTCAAACTTGAGAGCTTACACACAGAATCCGGAAGCTTTGTGATCCTAGAGATTCCTTGAAGACTGAAAAACCTTAAAAATTTCATACTTCTCAACCCTTTTAAGAATTCACCACTCTCTACTTCAATGTGATGACTAACCGAGTTCTTCCACCTCCCCAGATAAAGAACCTTGACATTCTTCAACTTCGAGAACCACTCCAACTTGAAAAAGTCAGGATAAGGTTCATTGACATTGAATATAGTTTGCAATTTCTCATGATCCAATGGAGACCCATCTAATCGAAACCCAGTCCTTAGTAACTTCCGAGAAAAGTCAGTTGGTACTAAACATGCCCGGTGACAGTTAGAAAAATCAGCAGTGGGATTCCCGTTCTTATCAAAATCAAAGAACCTGGCTTCTTTGGCAAACTCAATCATGGCAGAACGAATAAAAGGATTCATCTTATAAGTATCCGCAACCAACCTATGCTTCTTATTCACAGCCTCAATACAGCCTGTCTTCACTAACTTCAGGAATATTTCATCACCCATTTTCTCATACGTCTTTTCTTCACCCCCCTGTAATGGGCTACTACTACTAGTACTACTAATAAAGCCTTCTCCAACCCACCAATACACAAAAAGCCTCTTCTTCACAACCTCATTCTCCGGAATCAAAGCAAAACACAACAAACACAACTTCGTTCTATCATCAAGACTACTATAAATGTCCCTAAAATCTTGAAAAGCATAGCTTTGATTAAAGAGTGTGTGGTAGTGTAAGTCAGGCAATTCATCAATCACCTGGAGGTCATCTAAACCGAAGCCGCCATCTACCCTTTTAATTGTACCAGCGGCGGATGCAATGGTGGAGAGATTAGGGATGTGAAGCTTTAACTTGATGACAATGTCACCGAGTACATGAATCCTGGATTTTAGTTGAGTCTTTTGCTTGGCTTTTAAAGCCGGAGTGGGAGCATTGGCTCTTAATTCGCCTAAGGACTTGTCGAGTGTGTGTTCTAAGAGAGCCCTGGAGCCAGCAGCCACTTTGTCTGCAGATTTCTCGAATTTGGAGAAGTTGAGGTCTATGTACTTGAGATCTTTCCTTAATTTTTCGAGTTGGGTCTCCATGGTACGATAATCTTGCTCGTCCTCGTTTGAATCGCCGCCGCCGTTACTGTTGCCATTATTGGTGTTGGTGGTGTTGTGGGAGAGACCAGACGAAGACATGGCTTTGGAAAGATCTATAGAAAGCAGAAAATGGAACAACAACAAAGAGTAAGGGGCTAATCAGAATAATGTTATAACTATGTTTCAACTTGTAACTACGTTCAATAACTAGATACAGAGTTTAGGCGCAAAAGATTAAGGAATCCACCATTAATATTAACAGAGTTCATGATTTGTCGTGCAAGATTTGGAAGTTCGAAAAAACATACCTTAACTTCAAAGTTCAGTTCTTATCAAAAAAAAAAAAAAAAAAAAAAATCTTCAAAGTTCAGTTCTTTTCTTTTCCTACCTTAACTATCATTCCACAAACAAACGGAGCACTTGATGAAAAAGACAGTACCAGAAAGCTTCCTCACCTCAAACAAAAAAAAAAAAAAAAAAAAAAATAAGTTGACCAAGACTCAAGATATTTTTTGGTCTTTCCACAATGGCTTGGTCTTGGTCACCCATTAAAAATAAATAAATAATTGAAAACCATTTTTCTTTTATGCAAATTAAAAACTTTTTTTTTTAATCCTGATTGAGGTGATCTTTACAATATAGCAAGTGGAAGTGTAAAAGACTTCTCTGTAGCAATGTGCTTAAAAAAAAAAAAAAAAAAAAAAAAAAAAAAAAATTCACATGGGCCACCTAAGTCAACTTTTTCTTTTTGAAGTTTTTTAGCATTAGGCAAAAATATATTTTTGTCCCTTACATTTTAGTCGATTCTCGATTTGGTCCATAAATTGATTTTGCTATTAAGTCAGTCGATTTGGTCCCTAAATTGATTTTAGTCTATTCTCGATTTGGGTCTCCATGGTACGATAATCTTTCTCGTCCTTGTTTGAATCACCGACGCCGTTATTGTTGCCATTGTTGGTGTTGGTGGTGTTGTGGGAGAGATCAGACGAAGACATGGCTTTGGAAAGATCTATAGAAAGCAGAAAATGGAACAACAACAAAGAGTTTGGGGCTAATAAGAATAATGTTATAAATATGTTTCAACATGTAACTATGTTCAATAACTAGATACAGAATTTATGCGCAAAAGATTAAGGAACCCATTAATATTAAGAGCATTCTCATTGAATGTTCTATATGCCAAAGCTGTTTTTTTTTTAGCATTTTTGCCTCAAAAGCTTGCTCCATCAAGAGTTTCAAATGCTAGAATTTTTGGCATTGGTGAACAGTGCGGTCTCACTGTTCACTTATTGTAAAATTTTATTGTTTTTTTATTCAAGTCCAGCTCGCTTTTTTTTTCTCATTTCTCTGCTCTCTCTCTTGTCTCACCATTTCTCTGCTCTCTCTGCCTCTGCTCTGCCTCCAAACCCATGGTTGACTGTCAATGACCGACCAAATCACAAACCCCAAATCAGCCACCAACCATCACCGCGGCGGCCCAAGGCGAGCAAACCGCGGCAGCCCAGGGCGAGTAACGGCCCCATGGCCACTTGCGATCTGAACCAACCCACAGCCACACACGCGATCTGAAGCCACCCACGGTGATCTAAACCCACCCACGGCCACCCACTGCAATCTGAACTCCACCCACGGCGAGCCACGACCACCACCGGCCCACGGCAATTTGAATCCCACGGCAATCTGAAGCCCACAAGCCGATCTTGAGAGAGAGGAGAAGCTTTCACTGCCAGTGGGTTTGCTGGTGGCGGCGAGGGTGGAGGTTTCTTTCCTTTTTTTTTTCTTTTTTTTTTTTTTTTTTCTGTTGTGGTTGGTGGTGGTGAGTGGATTTGGTGGTTGTGGGTGGATGTGGACGTGGATGTGGAGGTTTCTGCTGTGATTTTTTTTTTTCTTTTTTTGTTAGTGGTGGTTGTGGTATGGGTGGTGGGTTTTTGGTGTGTGGTTGGTAGCATGGTGCCGACGGTGCTGTGAGAAAGAGAGAGACAGATGAGAGAGAGGAAAAATTAAAAAAAAAATTATTGAAAATAATAAAAAAAAAACATTATTTAAATGAAATGGTAAAAAAATTAGAAGTTTTGATGTAGGTTGTATTGAAAAGTGAGATGTTATATGTTATAAATTTGGGTTTTGAGATGGTAAATGCCAAATTTTTTACAAGTCTTGATGAGAATGCTCTAACAAAGTTCAAGATTTGGAAGTTCGAAAAAACATACCTTAACTCATCAAAAAAGAGAGAGAGAGAGAGAGAGAGAGAGAGAAAACATACCTTAACTTCGAAGTTCAGTTCTTTTCTTTTCCTACCTTAATAAAACTATCATTCCACAAAAAAACGAAGCACTTGGTCAAAAGACAGTACTAGCCACTACCAGGTGACCAAGACCAAGACATTTTTTGGTCTTTCACAATGTCTTGGTCTTGGGCACCCATCCTAGGATTAAAATTTTAAAAGAATAAATAAATAATTGAATACCATTTCTTTCTTTTATGCAAATTAAAAACTTTTTTTTTTTTAAATCCTGATTGAGGTGATCTTTACAATATAGCCAGGAAGTGTAAGACTTCACTGTAGCAATGTGCTTAAAAAAGAGAAAATTGACATGGGCCACCTAAGTCAACTTTCTCTTGTTCAAGTTTTTTAGCATTATATGTCATTTTGCGTGGAGATCGCAGTGAGTCGTTTGTAGTCCGACTTGGGTCATCCTTTAAAATCGAGCTGTGTCTTGTTGCTAGGTTTTGATCTAGTGGTGGGTTATGGGATTTTAGTAGTTTGAGTGGTTATGGGTTGTTGGGTTTGGCTATTAGCTCGAATGTAAATGACTAGAATGTTGATCACCTTACCAGTAGTGAATTTTCTAATTGCCGATCAAATTATGGAAAAACACAAAGACCTGCAAATTGATGCTATAATCAGAATTTTACAATGTGGAATCTCCTACGCTAACAGAATTTCAAAAATCACCATGCTTGTTCCCAAATCCTTAAAAAAGGAAATTAGATTCATCAGTTCTTTACTAAGTACCAGTCCTTTTAAGTCAACAGAATACTTGTGTTTGGATCGTGGTTGTTTAGTGGAGGTGGTGATTGGTTTTGATTGTGGGTGAAGAGAGAGAGAGACGGTGAGGAAGAGAGACAGATAGAGAATGAAATGAATAAAAAATTGAATAGTATTTGGGTGAGATGTGAAAAATAAGAATTGGGATATTGGGCGGGTTGTAAAATAGTATTATAAAATAGATAAAATAGTTTTTGAGATGATAAAATGATATAGCTGCTTACTTAATAGCTGTTTTGCTCTATTTACCAATGCAAGACATGTTAAGATCTTTCCACCACCATTTATTTGTCAATACCCTTGATACACTGGTAATGATACACATATTAAATTGAGGTAAAGCACAAAGGAGTATTCACATGTCTAATGAGATAAAATAATAATAATAATAATAAGGATAAATAGATTTGAACATAAACATAAATATAAACAATAAAAACAACATGTATTTTTTTAAATCATATCTAAAATGGGAATATGTGAGAAACTATTCCATCCATATTTGAATTAACTATACTATAAATAAAAATAAATAAAAAATAAAATCAATTTTTGACTATATACATAAGATAGGTTTAACATTTAGTTTTAAGACTCTAAGAAAGTATTAGTGTGTCTACTATTGAACTTCAACATTTAGTGAGGAAAACAAATAAAAGCACATGTCTACTATTGTACTTGAACATTAAAGATTGCATATGTGTATAAAGATGATAACTTTAGAATTATTTATCGAGAGAACATTTAAATAAAAGCACATTGAACATGAACATAAACATAAACAACACAAATTAGAACATTTTTGTATAAACATATGTATAATTGTATTCATATATAAAAATGGGAATATATGGGAAACTATTTCGTCCATGTTTGAATTAATTAGACTATATGCAAATCAATTTTTTTACTATAAATGTATATAAAAAATAACATATTTGACCAATTTCTTTAGAACTCAACGATTTTCCTCTAATTTGAACATTTGAGATTTAACTTGTAAAATCTAGTTTAGCTTTTTTAGTTAATTGTTAAGGAAGTTATCAATTACTAGTATTTAGCTCTGTGCGTATGCATGGATACAATGAGAAACAATCCACAATTAAATGATTCAAATTATAACTTTTTTCTTAGAAGATGTTCAAATTGTGTGTGGTACTAGCTTACACTTTCTTTAAACTATATATATATATATATATATATCTATCTATCTATCTATATATATATATATATATATTTAGAATTTAATTGGATATAGACTCTTTGGTTTTGACACCCAATAATGCACTTGCTACAAAAATTAAAAAATTAGATGGACAAGTGGTGGAAAATTAGACTCCAATTAAAATCCAATTTAGAATTTAATTAGATTTAGAATCTTCAACTTTTACACTCAATAATTCACTTGGCACAAAATTAAAAATTAAATGGGACATGTGGTGCAAAATTGATAATCCAATTAAAATCTAATTGAATTTTCTCTGAACTTTGACTATATACATATATATATATATATATATATATATATATATATATATATATATATATATATATTTGTGACAAAAGGAGAAATATTGCTTGAACTTGAGTGATATTTGCACCAAGGTTTTGTTTGGCCTTTGGGAGAGAGAAATGGATTGGGATTGGGACTTGAAATAATAGGTTTATCATTTTCATAGGAAAAACCTGCAGATATTAAAGTTGTTGGTCCATACATTTTGAAGAGTTGTGGTTGCAATAGGCAATTCATTATTTAGGTATATCTTTTGACTAAATGTGCATTGACATTGGGTTTTTTTCCCCCTCATACATCCAAGAGAAATTCTAGTACCACATAAAAAGTCACTTTTGCCACGACAATTTTACATAGAAAATTATGGCTGGTTAAGTTTATTGGCTGCTTATCACTTTCATTTAGACTTACTACTTTTTCTCCATTACTCACCGTCTTTCATATAGACGGTTGTGGATTTTTATGTGATCAAAGAATTTGTGTACATCCAAGGCACACAAATGCATAATATAAAGGGTTTAGCCTACATCAAGTACTCTAGTGCATCAGACTTGACATGATGCAAACTCATGTCTAAAATTGATTACATATCCATATCGTGTCTCATCCAATGGAGTATTGAACGGAAGCTTTGCCCAATAAATAAAATATTTATTCTTAGATGCTCCTTGGGTGAATAGACAATAATATGCTTACTTTATTGTACAAAAACCCATAAAATCTAATGTTCTTAATACTCCAAACATTCTGCCCACCCATTTGCACAAAGGCTTTTGCATTCCTTACTTCTGTAGTTTATCGAGCCTGTGGTTCAGTAACAAATTCTTCATTGACAAACCATGACATATGGCAGTAGATTGATTAGACTCCATATACATTAGGGCAAGTTCTGGTTTGTGTTGCAAAGGAAAAAATGCTAGTTGTTGTGGTGTTGGTAGATTGAGAGAGTGGCTACTAAGCATAAGACCTATTGATTCCATAGTGGGTCTCTCATAATGGATCTTCCTAAACACATAATTAGCCAATGTGGATGCATCTATGTAGCATTATATGCATAAAAAGCCAAATTGCAAACTCAACAGGTGAGAAAAAAGCTGTAAAATTTTTTGTGTATGTACTCATTGGGTTAACCGTGAAAATCTAACCCCTCTTCCTAACAGGACAAATTTATGTTATTTACATTAATTAACATAGTTGAAGAAATATTTCAATTCACTACAAAAAAACGGGGCTATCCTAGCGTTTTTGAAAACCCTGGGATAGCCCCAGAAAGCGCTGGGATAGGGTCAAAATTCCTATCCCAGCGTTTTTTTCCCCAGCGCTTCAAACCGCCGCACAGTGACTGTGGGTATAAGGTCGCGGGACAGGCATGCCCTATACCAGCATTTTTGAAAGCGCTGGTACAGGTCTTTTCAATTATATTGGTTCAAGACCTATACCAGCGCTTTTAAAAGCGCTGGAATAAGTACTACCTATGCTAGCGCTTTCAAAAGTGCTTGTATAGGTCTTGAATGAATAAAATTGAAAAGACCTGTACCAGCGCTTTCAAAAACGCTGGTATAGGCTGTACCTATTCCAGCATTCTCAAAAACGCTGGTATAGATCTTTAATGAATATAATTAAAAAGGCCATATTGCAGCGCTTTTCAAAACGCTACAATAGGGCCTATTTTTTAAAAAAAATTAAATTTTATAGCACTTGAAATGTACCTACAATACATATTTTCCAACACATTTTATAACACCTGTAATAATGCAAATAATAATGCATGTTTTTACAAATAATAATGCAAAAACCAAATACATAGATTAAAAGAACTTGATTCACAGAATTTTTACAAATAATAATGCTAAGACCAAATGTGTAAGTTAAAAGAATTCGATTCACAAAAAGCCTAAGTCATGCCAATCACAGGACAAACCAATAACCTGAAGAACTTAACATGGGCAAGCACAATATCAGCATCAATCTACCTGCACCATACCAATAAGAGAAATCACCAACATAATTTCAAAGTTTCAAAGCCACCAAATGTTTAATCTAGCAATTTAACAAATCCAACAGTCATAATTGAGTTGTTTTTTTTATTTTAATACAGCAGAAGCAATAATACAAATGAACTTAGTAATATCATAAATAAGGGTGAAAAGTACCAACTCATCACTCATACCTTCACCCTCAGTTTCTTGGCTCGCTTAGATACATGACGTTGAGAAGGCTCCCTACTTTGCTGATCCTAAACACAAGTAAAACTACAAAGGTAAAGAAACAAAATTTGCAGGCATAACTAAGTGGACATCACTTAGAAATTCTTCATGTGATTAAGAAATTCTCCCAATTAAATCAAGGTATAAAAGTGTCAAAGACCCAGCATCCAAAAGTCATATCAGCTAATAGCTAGCATCAAATCTATTTTTAGCATTGCACAGAACTTTTGATTTCAAATGGCTAACTAAAGAAATTAAGTGCACCTGGTAAATAAATATAAAATGGCTAACTAAAGAAATTAGCATAGTGAAAGATATAGTCAATAAACTAGAGGGGCATGTGTAAAAAATAAACAAGTACAGCCATCATAAAAATTGAATACTGAGACATGTTAAGGTCTCTATTATGGAAAATAGAGTTCCACCATTTCTAAGAATTGAATTACTTTTAATAAGTCTTTAAAGTAAATGTTGGAAGGTCCAACAGTTGGGGCATGTTACCATGAGAAACTGGAAATCTCAAACCAATTAAAGTTGTGGTTTTGCAAACTACAACTTTAATGACTGGCTGCTTGGTTTCAAAACAATTTGAAATGGGATAAATGCTACTAGCCAACTACATGCCATACATGCTAGTTGCTATAATTAGAGTGGAATGTAACTTATCAAAATAAAATAGGGTGGTCTAAAGACAAAAAAGCAAAGAACCTAACATACTATAAACTGCTACTATCATTTAAGAGCATCCAAAACTGTAAACATACTATAAGTATGTCGATCACATTCCAAAGTAGGCTAAGGAGAGTAGTATCATATCTATGCTGGCCTAATTGACTACTCAAGTGACCCAACAACCAGCTATGTTCCTAAGAAAACAATGAATTTAAACACATACAAAAGTTATCAACACATTTGGTAACTATAACATTATTACTAGCAATATTCTTTAGGAATGGACATCTCTTTAAATATCCCATTTCATTTTAGTGTTCCTCGTGTGTGAAAATGATAGAGAGAAGCCCCTAAAATGAATTAATCAAATAAAAACAACTCAACAGGAATCATCCAATATTACACAAAACAGTCAACACTCCCAATATCATCTAAAACCACCTTATACCTCCATGCAAGCCACCTGCTTGCCCCAATTCAATAGCCCACCACAAACACACACACATAGAGAGAGAGAGAGAGTACCTTAAGTCTAACACAAACAAGTTCACTTGCTTTGTTCACACGAACTTGTAATGCCTCTTCTTTTTGCAATCTGCCAATAAGAAAAGAATACTTTAAGAATAACTTAAATTATATGGAATTAGGCATTTCTAGAAACCCCAAGCCCACCATATCAAAATAAGAATAAATTTGTGGTGACTTGGCTTTTGAGACCTTGATAAATGAGTCATATTGTGAGAGCTTGTGCTTTAGTTTACCATTATATAGTTACAGGATGCAAAATACTAAAACAAGATTTCAATACTCAAAATTAATCAAAAGGTAAAAACAATTACTATGAATTATCCATAAGCACAGAGATTCAAAAAAAACACCGTGTTTACCATCAAACGTTTAAAATGTGGATAAATGCGAATACCTTTACAAGTGGATGGTGTAGTGTATCTCCAATATACGCACAAGTTTACACATTCTGCCTCAAAGTACCACCTCCCTCTATCTCTTTCTCTTATACTCACACACCTCCCTCTATCCCTCTATCTCTTTCTCTATATTTCTTATTCAAGCTAAACTTATACCCCTGTGCCTGCCAAATTCTATCTTTATCTAAACCCAATAAAGTTCAAGCATTTCGTCAATTCCATATACAATCACAAACAGCCTTTTATTATATTCAATTAAAAAATCAAAACTAAAGCAAGCAAAACTTACAAGTCCCTTGTTCTGGTATTTTTGTAAAAGTAAAAATCCTAAAATCCTCCCCTGATTGGATGATGTCAAGGTTGAATTTTCAAAATATTGATCAAAGAAAATATTATTTAATGATGTAACATCCAAAAGTTACACTAGTTGTAACTAGATCCTTACTCTAAAACAATTACTCCAAATTGAAAATATCAAATATCAAAGCATACAAGCAGAAAATAAAAGTCATGTCCACAAACCATGGTTGCAAAACTCTTTAATGAAACCAGGGCCAGTTAAAAGGTTTCAAGCCATATCATCTTGTTAATTTGTTTACAGCTTGGTGTTGAAGTTTTCTTGTAATAAGTCAGGATGATTGTACTTTTTAATTTGATATAATATGTGCTAAGTGTCATATACTCATATGCAATAAAGTTTCAAGATGAATATATACTTGATTCAAATTCAAATATGTCTGATTTTGCAAAGCAAGGTGGCAGTAGACACAATTGTCTCAGTCCTCTTTACAGACTTTACTGCAACAATATTACTACATTAATTGTAAGGTAGTTGCATTGGCCAATGTCCTCTTTAAACACTACCTTGTCAACCATCAGATCAAACATTTGGCTCTTGGCTAGGGTCTTGTGAATTATGTGAAACACAACACCCTATAATTTTGGTTACCTATGAATGGATCTTGTCAGACCCATACCCATGTAAGACTTAGGGCTAACTACATAAACACTAGGACCATCAGAGAAAAGCCAAATATGCAAGCTAAGCAAGTTGATCGACCACAATATAAGCAAAATAATGATCTTAAAAGAGAAGATAAAATTAAATAAAATAGGGCACAGATAATTAATAACAATTTTTTTTTGTATTTCCCAGTCAAAAGCTGTAGGGAACTACTCAGTGGAGTTAATATGATGCTCTACTAAAAAATCGCAATATTCTTACCATTAACACTTCAATCTACTACTTTATTTTAAAGCCAAAGGCAAAAAAAGTAAATCAATTAATAAGAGAGTAATATTTTGGCATCCTAAAAGTATCATACACAATATTTAATAGATATGGGTTACTACATGTGCTCCAAAATCAGCATCAAGATGAATAAGAAAAAGATAATAATAGGAAAAATGATTTACTTGCTCAAAACCAAGCATAAGATTTGCCCACTATATTCCTAATAATCAACAAATTGGACCTAGCAAGAAGGAGTGCAACCTGGGCCAAAATAAATCACAAAATACCAAGTGAAACATTATCTATATGTTTCATAATAAAAAAACTAAATCAAAGGCTATTGTGGAAACATTTCATAATAAAACAACTAAAATGAAAGAAAAATGACCAGATCTACAAAATAAACCTTAACTAACTCTACCAATGCCTAAACTAACATAATAACCAACTCAAAAGACAATATCTCTATAAAACAAACATTAACAAAAAAATTAACTCAAAAGGAAAAAAAAAAAAACAAAAACCTGGAAGCGTCGTTAACTGAAGCATCGCTGGATGTTGCGAAGGATGAAGCGTCGTCGGCGATCGAGAGCTGAAGCGTCGCGTCGGAACTGAAGCGTCCCGATCGAAACTGAAGCGTCGCGATTGGGAGCGAGCTGAAGCGTCGCCGACGACTGAGTCGTCGCGATCGCAAGCTGAAGGGTCGTGATTGGGAGCGAGCTGAAGCGACGTCGGCGACGAGGTGAAGTGTCGCGATCTGGATCAGTGACGAGGTGAAGCGTTGCGATCTGGATTGGCGACGATGTGAAGTGTCGCGATCTAGATCGGCGACGCTTCACATCGTCGCGATCTAGATCGGCAACGAGGTGAAGCGCCGCGATCAAGATCGGCGACGAAGTGAAGCGTCGCAATCTGGATCGGCGACGATGACGACGGCGTGCTGGGTACGGCAGTGGCATGAGGGAAGAGAGAGAAGTGGGAGTTGAATGAACAAAAGAAAGAAAAAATAGTGTAGGAAAAAAAATATAGGGAAATGAAAACTAGGCGAAATTTTGTGCGGGAAGGAAAAAAAAAAAAAAAAATCTCTAAAGCTGACCTATCCCAGCGCTTTTTGAAGCACTGGAATAGGTGGACCTGTCCCAGCACTTCAAAAAGCGCTGGGACAGGTCCTCTCCATTCCCTTATGGAAAGGGACCTGTCCCGGCACTTTTAGAAGCGCTGGGATAGGTAGACCCTATTCCAGCGCTTCTAAAAGCGCCGGGACAGGTCTAATGGAGAGGACTTGTCCCAGCGCTTTTTGAAGCGCTGGGATAGGTCCCATATAGGTTATTATTATTATTATTATTATTATTATTATTATTATTATTATTATTATTTTACAAGATAGAATTTCTACTCTATCTACATTGATAATTAATGACAATTAACTATATTTATGCATTTAGTAGTGTAAAAAAAATTATATTTATTTTTTTAAAAAAATCTGCAATTTGGTGAAGTCACTTAGTCATTTTATTAATGAGCTATGAAATAAAATTTAAAAACAAAAAACAATCACATATACTCAATAAAATTCACCACATATAGTTGAGAGAATATATATTGTCATATAGGTACACAACACATGTCCATCACGTGCCATTCTTAGATTTGAAATTTAACCGTTGGATTTGAAGAGTGTAATGAAAGGTTCATTCTGGTAAATTATGGTCACAATTAAACGGTTGGATTTAGAGAAAGATGCAGTCAAAGTTTAGTAAGAGTTGGTCAAACCCGGTCAAACTTAATAGATAGACTCAATACCACTGGACTTGGGGAAAATCAAATTCAAATCGGATGTAATTTACCATTTGATCATAGCTGCTCATCTTTTATGCGTTAGTTTAAACTATAAAAACTTGAATTTAAACAACTGATTGATGACATGGTTATTAATCTTTGATCACCTTAAAATTTTGTAAGCATGAAAAATATATGAAGATAATGTAATCTAACGGTAGGTTTGTCAAAATTCACATTGAATTAAGAAATATAGGGTTGGGTTCAAGTTACACCTAATGTAACTCTAAAAAATGTTACACTAACTAATAACTTACTATTGAATTCATATTTTGAAAATCTAACCATTGGATTACATTTTCTATATGTTCTTAACATGCATGCCAATTTTCATGCCAATCGGATGTAATTTACCATTTGATCTTAGCTGCTCATCTTTTATGCGTTAGTTTAAACTACAAAAACTTGAATTTAAACAACTGATTGATGACATGGCTATTAATCTTTGATCACCTTGAAATTTTTTAAGCATGAAAAATATATAAAGATAATGTAATCTAACGGTAGATTTGTCAAAATTCACATTGAATTAAGAAATATAGGGTTGGGTTTAAGTTACACCTGATGTAACTCTAAAAAATGTTACACTAACCAATAACTTATTATTGAATTCATATTTTGAAAATCCAACCGTTGGATTACATGTTCTATATGTTCTTAACATGCATGCCAATTTTCATGCCAATCGGATGTAATTTACCATTTGATCTTAGCTGCTCATCTTTTATGCGTTAGTTTAAACTACAAAAACTTGAATTTAAACAACTGGTTGATGACATGGCTATTAATCTTTGATCACCTTGAAATTTTTTAAGCATGAAAAATATATAAAGATAATGTAATCTAACGGTAGATTTGTCAAAATTCACATTGAATTAAGAAATATAGGGTTGGGTTTAAGTTACACCTGATGTAACTCTAAAAAATGTTACACTAACCAATAACTTATTATTGAATTCATATTTTGAAAATCCAACCGTTGGATTACATGTTCTATATGTTCTTAACATGCATGCCAATTTTCATGCCAATCGGATGTAATTTACCATTTGATCTTAGCTGCTCATCTTTTATGCGTTAGTTTAAACTACAAAAACTTGAATTTAAACAAATGATTGATGACATGGCTATTAATCTTTGATCACCTTGAAATTTTTTAAGCATGAAAAATATATGAAGATAATATAATCTAATGGTAGGTTTGTCAAAATTCACATTGAATTAAGAAATATAGGGTTGGGTTCAAGTTACACCTAATGTATTTTGGAGGTATTTCAGTCATTTCGATGTTTTGGGGGTATTTCGGTCATGTTTTATGTTTCTGGGGTGTATTACTCCTTTTCTGTGTGTCGGTTATGTTTTGGACATTTTTTATCTTTTTGGGGGCATTGTGGTCATTTATCAGACTTATAGGAGCATTTTGGTCTTATTTAAATAATCGAGGCTATTTTGGCTAGTTTTAGGCACAAGGAGTACTTCGGTCAGTTTCAATGTCTTAAGGGGTGCTTGGGTCATTTTTGATGTTTTGGGGGTATTTTAGTCGTTTATTAGGTTTGGGGGGGTATATCAGTCTTTTTTTAGGTATCAGGGTGTTTTTGCTCTTTTTTGATGTTTTGGAGGGTACTTTGGTCTTTTTCTAGGTTTAGGGGAGTATTGGTCATTTGATAATTAACAAATCCCTCCACAAGTATAAGTGCTAGAGTAGAAATTCTATCTTGTAAAAAAAAAAAAAAAAAATCCCTATAGGTGGTGACCTATCCCAGCGCTTTTTGAAGCGCTGGGATAGGTCTTTCTCCATAAGGGAATGAGGAGACCTATCCCAGCGCTTTTGGAAGCGCTGGGACAGGCCCTTCCGTATCCTTATGAAGGAAGGCCTATCCCAGCGCTTCCAAAAGTGTTGGGACAGGCCTCTTCGTTTCTTTATGGAGCAAGGGCTTGTCCCAGCGCTTTTAGGCGTCTTATACCAGCGTTTTTTAAAAATGCCGCTATAGGCCTCCTATTACAGCGGTTTGTAAAGTGCCGGAAAAAAAACGCCGTAATAGGGTTTCCTATACCAGCGCTTTCAAAAAACGCTGGTACAGGCTTATCTATAACAACGGTTTTGAAAAATGCTGGGACAGGACCATTTTTTTGTAGTGATTATGCCAATAAAAAAAAAAAAGTTAAAAAAAAAAAGACTTAATTAGTTATCCCTAGTGGTTGGAGGTGCGGTCTCAAGAGTCTTCCATCCCTCATTTCACAAGTTCAAATCCCTTAAGACTATTAAGCTTTTTTCTTTTTTCTTTCCTTTTTTTTTTTTTTTTTTTTGAGTTCAAATCCCCTAAGACTATTAAGTATTTTATTTAAAATCAACATGAGACGTGGATCGAGAGTCCTAAAGATATGAAAGCTGATGATGTTAAATGTGACCTCCAGAAAACGTCTATATGGTTCGTTCTCAGCTTAAAGGAAAGAAAGAATGGAGGAAAGACAAGAGACTTCGTCCGTCCCCACCAAGCCTCGTCCGTGCTTAAAACAAAGATGGACGAGACTTCGTCCGTCTTTAAATAAAGACGGACGAGATAAACTTTTAAACTCACCAAGGCTCGTCCGTCCTCAATTAAGGACGGACGAGGCGAATACTTGGCAATATCTATGAACCCAAGCCTCCGTTAATCGTAATGAAGCACCGGTTCATATAAAGTAACTTCCATGGAAGTTATGGAAGTTACCCCTTATTTCGATGAATCCCTCGACAATAGGAATGGTTGTCAGAACAAGTAACCGTTCTACGCACACTATATAAACTCTTTTCTACAAAGAGGTAAGGCATTGAGACATTTTTCTTCTCAAAAAATAAAGAAAATCTTAAGAATATCTTTCTCCATCCCAAGTCACTAACTTTATCATCGGAGGATCGTAGGCCGGCCTCCTCTGGTCTTTTCTCTGATTGAGTTTGGTTTTTCAGGATTTAATCTTCAAGATCACCAAAGTCCGGAGACTTTCAATCCACTGATTTCCAAGTAACATCAGTTGGCGCCGTCTGTGGGAAAGAAATATTTGTCGCTCTTGAACTTATTGAGTTCTGCGTTTTCTTTCTCCCATAAAGGGTTGAGATGGTTTGGACAAGGTCGAGGGCAACTAGCCCAGGCCCCCAACATAGTAGAGACGCATCAAGTAACCCTCATCGCGATCGTCAATCTGCACCGGTTATGCAGGCATCTTTTGTCCAACATATGCACTCTATGGCAGCTGCGATGGCGGAGTTAACTCGCTAGAATCAAGAACTACGGAGAGAGATCAATCTAAGGCAGACACGTGCAGAGCATGAAGAAGGACAAACTCGGAGCCTGGAGGGCAGAGAGAATTTTCAACATGGGAGTCAATCAAGGGGAACCACCCTGCGAAGGGTACCCCATTTGGAACAAGAGTTGGATCAGATGAAGAAAGCCATGGACGAATTAAAGGAGAATATGAGGAGGGCAAATCCAGTAAAGGATTTGGTTCATAGAACTGACTCTCCCTTTACGGCTTCCATCAATGGCCACCCTCTGCCACCAAAGTTTAAAATGCCCTCTTTGGATTCATATGATGGGAATCGAGATCCTTTTGACCATATTGCCACCTTCAAGACCACTATGCATCTCCAAGGAGTTCCAGACGAAATAATGTGTAGAGCCTTTCCCACCACCCTCAAGGGTCCAACCAGAGTGTGGTTCAGCAAGTTACCCCCAAATTCAGTAAGTTCTTTTGAAGAATTAAGCAAGTTGTTTGTTAATAACTTCATAGGGGGTCAACGACACAAACGTTCTACTTCTAGTCTGTTAACGATAGAACAGGGGGAGAACGAGAGTTTGCGGTCATTTATTACTCGATTCAATAGGGAAGCCTTGACAGTGGACGAGATGGACGATAAATTGCTGTTGGCAGCTTTTTACAACGGAGTTCATTCAGATTTGTTCATCCATAAACTCTATGAGCAAGAGCCACAGACCATGGCGGAGCTCGTCCATTCAGCTCAAAACTTCATGAATGCGGAAGATGATATTATAGCTAAGAAAAGAAAGAGGATAGAGAAAATGAAGACAAATCGCCACCCGGAGCAAGCCCCTCGTCCAAAGAAGGGGCGAACGGATGACAGAAGAGACCGAGACAAGAAAACAGGTTCGGCAGCACGCAACCAGCAATACACTCCATTGAATATGCCACTAGAATAGGTCCTTATGCAAATCAAGGATGAGCCTTCCCTGAAGTGGCCAGAGAAGTTGAAGGGAGATCCCAACAAGCGAAACAGGAACAAGTATTGTCGCTTTCATAGAGATCATGGCCATGATACAGATGAGTGCTTCGATTTAAAGCAGCAAATTGAGAATCTCATAAGGTAAGGGAAGCTGAGAAATTTCCTTGGACGCGATCACAAAGATGAGAAGTTGAAAGGGAAAGTGGAAGAATCATCGCGGCCACCACTAGGCGAGATAAAAATTATCATTGGAGGAAGCATGTCAGGACGGTCATCCAGGACGAAGAAAGCATACTTGAAGGAAGTGCAGAGCGTCCAACTCTCAGGACGACCGTCAAGGGCTAAGTTCACGGACGAACAGCCAATTACCTTCACGGACGAGGAAGCTGAAAGAATCCACCATTCTCATGATGACGCTATTGTCATCACATTACTTATTGCTGATTACACAACTAGGAGAGTGCTGATAGACAACGGAAGTTCGGCAGACATTCTGTACTACCCAGCCTTTCAGCAGATGAGGATCGGATGAGACCAGCTACGCCCAGTGCACCCGCCTCTAGTAGGATTTGGAGGAATGAAGGTACAGCCTGTAGGTACTGTTACATTGCCAGTGGTGGTAGGAGCATATCCGCGACAGTTAACTACCAATGTGAATTTCCTAGTAGTAGATTGCTCGTCATCCTACAATGCGATCATTGGAAGGCCAACCCTAAACAGTTGAAAGGCAGTCACATCTACCTACCATCTATCAGTCAAGTTCCCAACGGAACATGGGATAGGCCAAGTACAGGGAGACTAATTAGCAGCAAGGGAGTGTTACCTAGCCATGTTGGCTATGGACGAGCAAATTCAAACAATGAATATTGAAGAAAAGAGAGTTGTGGCAGAACCCGTAGAAACGTTGGAAGATATTCCCTTAGATGAGAATAACCCTGAGAGGTGTACCAGGGTTGGAGCAGATCTGGAAACGAAGATTAAGAGTGACCTCATTTGTTTTCTAAAAAGAAACAGAGATTTGTTTGCTTGGAGTCACGAAGACATGCCGGGTATAGATCCTCATGTTATTACCCACCGCCTGAGTGTATACCCTTCCTCCAAGCCAGTACGACAAAAGAAGAAGGTGTTCGCCCCCGAGAGAGACAATGCTGTTAAAGAGGAAGTTCAAAAATTAATCGTGGCAAAGTTCATTCGAGAAGTATACTATCCTGACTGGTTAGCCAATGTAGTCATGGTCAAGAAGGCAAACAACAAATGGAGAATGTGCATTGATTTCACGGACTTAAACAAGGTTTGTCCCAAGGACAGTTACCCGTTGCCGCGCATTGATCAGCTGGTGGATTCCACTGCGGGCCACAAGTTGCTCAGTTTCCTAGATGCTTTCTCAGGTTATAATCAGATTAGGATGGACGAAGCAGACCAAGAGAAGACGTCCTTCATCACTAGTCAGGGACTATTCTGCTATGAAGTGATGCCTTTCGGTTTGAAGAATGCTGGAGCAACATACCAACGATTGGTCAATCACATGTTTCGTCCACAAATTGGGCGGAATATGGAAGTCTACATAGACGATATGTTGGTAAAAACTCAGGACGAGGAAAGGCATTTGGACGACTTACAGGAAACATTCGACACATTGAGGCAGTTTCATATGAAGTTGAACCCTAACAAATGTGCTTTTGGAGTATCATCAGGGAAATTCCTAGGATTCATGGTCTCCTATAGAGGAATCGAAGCGAATCCTGATAAAATTCAAGCAATACTGGATATGAAGCCTCCAAGCAATGTTAAAGAAGTTCAGTCCCTCACCGGACGAGTTGCCGCCCTCAACAGGTTTGTTTCCAAAGCTACTGACAAATGTTTACCATTTTTTAAGGTTCTTAAGAAAGTATTCGAATGGACCGACGAATGTCAGAAAGCTTTTGAAGATCTGAAGATATATCTCACCAAAGCCCCACTGTTGAGCCCGTCTGTGCAAGGAGAAGAGTTGTACTTGTATTTAGCAGTCACCCCACATGCAGTGAGTTCAGCACTAGTGAGGGAAGAGGGCAAGGTACAGAGACCTGTATACTATACCAGCAAAGCATTGAGGGGAGCTGAAGGACGATACTCGTTAATGGAAAAATTAGCTTTTGCATTAATAATAGCCTCCAGGAAACTAAGGCATTATTTCCAAGCTCATGTCATTAACATCATGACAGATCACCCGCTGAGGAAGGCAATGAACAAATTAGAAGCTGTAGGACGTTTGATTCAATGGGCTGTCGAGCTCAGTGAGTTCGACATAAAGTACCAACCAAGGCATGCCATAAAAGCTCAAGCTCTGGCAGATTTCATTGCTGAATTTACCTTAAGTTGTGACGATGAAGGTGAAGTGAACAAAAAGTAGGTCATCCATGTTGACGGCTCGTCTACACAGTACGCAGGAGGAATTGGTGTGGTTTTGCAATCTCCAGAGGGGGATAAGCTAAAACACAAAGTTCACTTGCACTACCAAGCAACTAATAACGAAGTCGAGTATGAAGCTCTTCTCAAAGGGCTGCAACTGGCCAAATTGGTAGAAGCTAAATCTGTTCTCATCCTAGGAGATTCTCAACTGATCATGGGTCAAGTGAATGGAATGTATGAGGTTAAAGAAGAACGAATGAGGAAGTATCTTAACAGAGTGATTCGTGCTATAAAAAAGTTTGAAGAAGTTAGTTTTGTTCAAATCCCAAGGGAGGAGAACATGGAAGCTGATACCTTAGCAAATGAAGCCTCAGCAAATGAAGCCGTAGATAAGCTTGATGAGATCCAATACATACCAAGCATAGACATCCCCGAAATACAACAGGTGGAAAGCAAGGAAAATTGGATGGCTCCAATTGTGTCATACCTAAGGAATGGACAACTTCCGGAAGAAAAAGATGAGGCAAAAAAGTTGAAGGTCAGAGCAGCCAGGTACATTCTCATGGACGAGATTCTCTACAAAAGAGGCTTTTCCCAGCCTTATCTCAGATGTTTGGCCGCAGATGAAGCGAACTACATTTTAAGAGAAATTCATGAGGGAGCATGTGGCAATCACTCAGGAGCCAGGTCACTCGTCCACAAAGCCGTCCGTGCAGGATACTATTGGCCAAACATGCAAGCTGAGGCTAAGGCATACGTCAAAGTCTGCGATCAGTGCCAAAGGTTTAGCAATATCCCCAGGCAACCATCAGAGTATTTGACTCCAATGACGGCCCCGTGGCCTTTTGCATAATGGGGGCTAGACATTCTGGGCCCATTTCCACTGGGGGTAAGACAAATGAAATTCCTCGTAGTTGGTATCGATTATTTTACCAAGTGGGTAGAAGCGGAACCATTGGCTAACATCACACAACAAAATGTCAAGAACTTCGTGTGGAAGAACATTGTTTGCAGATTCGGAGTACCCAAGGTACTAGTATCAGACAACGGACGACAATTTGACAATGCACTTTTCAAGGATTTTTGCATACATTTTGGGATTCAAAATCACTACTCATCACCAGCCCACCCACAAGCTAATGGACAAGCGGAAGTAGCAAACCGATCCTTATTGAAAATCATCAAGACTCGGCTTGAGGGGGCAAAGGGTGTATGGCCAGATGAATTACCAGGTGTTTTATGGGCTTACAGAACAATAGTGAGGACTCCTACAGGAGAGACTCCTTTCAAGCTAGCACATGGAACTGAAGCAGCTATACCCGCAGAAGTGCACATGGCTAATCATAGGGTGGCAACCTACCAGGATGAAGCTAATGAGGAACAACTCCGTTTGAACCTCGATTTAATAGACGAGGTAAGGACGGATGCTGAGCAAAGGATGGCAAGGTATAAAAACCTTATGGCAAGGCGGTATGATGCAATGGTCAAGCCAAGACGATTCAATATAGGGGACCTCATCCTGAAAAGGGTTTCCTTAGCAACAAAGAACCCAGCCTATGGGAAGTTGGGACCAAATTGGGAAGGCCCCTACAGAGTTGTCAACTGCAAAAGACAGGGATCCTATTACTTAGAAGCCCTTGATGGGAGGAAACTGGAGCATCCTTGGAATGTGGAGCATTTGAGGAAGTACTATCAGTAAAGTACCAGTCTAGAGGAGCATGACTCTGGACGAGATCAGGGGTTAATGTTTGTGTGGCTTTATTATTATGTGTGGCTTCATTATTATGTGTGGCTTTATTACTATTATTATGTTAAAATTGTGGACGACATTATAATTTGTGTTGTTTAAATAAAGGCATTAGCCTCTAAGGTGTATGCCTCGTCTATGAACAATGCTTATGTTATGAACAATATTTGTGGAATGTACATAATGTTGTGTAATTCACGTTTTCCCATGCTACGTTTGTTCAAATTTACTCCTGAAAAGGTTGAAAAGCATAAGATGAGAAAATTCTCTGGACGCGGAGAATATAACATCGAAATTTTCCGAAGGGAAAAACATCAAGGCATGCTCGTCCAAATCAGAGGACGGAGTGAAACCAATGCTTAAGGCCAATTGCCATAAAAGCCCAAGCATACTCGTCCACACAATGGGCAAGATAAAGCATAATACACATCAGGCTCTTGGACGAGGAAGTGCATAGATGACCCATGGACGAAGAAATCCATGAGCGTGTTGCAACCTAGTTAAGGCATTTGTTGAAACAATCCAACCCATGGACGAGTAAAACGCAATGCCTAAAACTTCATTTGAATATAAAAGGCATTTGTTAATACAATCCAGTCCATGGACGAGAAAAAACTCAAGGCCTTCATTAAATACAAAGATCAGCTAAGTCCATGGACGAGTAATGCTAATTTTTTATTATTATTTCTCAACAAGCCCATGGACGAATAACATTGATTACCATTTTTACTTGGACAAATTACATTTGAAAGTCCAATGAAAATGGTAGATAAATGTGTAAAAAAGAAAAACTCGTCCATACATTTGAAAAAAGAAAATGACATTCATTAAGTCAAGGGTGGATATTTTACATCCAAAACAGCCCTTGTTAACTAAACTGAAATGATTGTTTAAAACCCCGTCCTAAAACTTTGGACGAGGTAAATGTATTGAAATTACATTAAAGAGATCACAAAACAGACCAAATAAAAATACATTGAGAAACTTTTTTAAAGGGAAACAAGTTTTTCTTAAGACGAAGGAGCATCAGCTTTGGAGGCGTCCTGAGAGGGTAAGGTAGTAGCATCGTCCTCAACGTTAGCGCCCTCGGAGCCAGTCTGAAGGAGAGAGCTAGTGGCAGCAGCATTAAGATTAAGTACTATGGAGCTGAAGTCCACACTAGGAAACTTCTCCATAGCCTCCATCCTGAAATCTTCAAACCCAGCTGCATAATTGGTGTCCAAAACATCAGTGTATTGTTTGGACACCTTGAATTCTGCCACTGCGTCTTCCTTCGCTTTGGAGAGGAGAATGCCGTTTTCTTCGTCATTCTTCTTCAGGACCTCAAGACGAGCATCCTTCTCTGCAGCACTGGTTTTCAACTCCTCAACCAAAGTCTTCAACACTTTCACCTCCTCCGTAGTTCTGGAAGCCACCTCCGCCCACTGCTTAGCCTCGTTCCTCAACTCCTGTACCCTCGTCTCTAGTAAAATCCTCGTCCTGTCCAATTCTGTGGCCTGCCTGGACGCCGCTATAAACTTTGACATACCCTACAAAAAAGGAAGCAAATAAAAGTTAGAAAAAGGGAGAGACAAAGAAGGAAAATAAAAATCCTTAGTCAAGACGAGGAATGGGTTTTTACCTTAAAAAGGTCATGAACACCAGAGTGTTCAAAATCCTTAAGGGACATGTCATAACAAACGTTTATATCTTCGTCAATTACAGCCTTCTTGAAACGTTCCCACGCTAAGTCCTCATTTTCAATAATGTTTGAAGGGACCGCTCGAGAAGGCTAAGAAGGAGTTGACACAGTCTTGGACGGAGTGGACTTGGACGGAGTGCTCTCAGTTGGAATGGACGAGTCAACATCAACTATATGCACAGGTTGCTGGGAGGAGGGAAAGGTAGGCTTGACTACCTGGGACAAGGTACTCTTGGCTTTCTTGCCTCTGCGACTGGGGAGATTTCCCAGATCCAAATTTTTAGGTAAAGTTTTCCTCTTCTCCCCAATCACAGGACGAGCCTGAGGTTCAACCTCAGGACGCTCCCCCTCAGCAACCACTTCTTTCCCTTTGTTTCCTTTCATCGTTGCCATTCCTTAAAAAAAAAAAAAAGAAGCAAACACTTTTAGATTAAAAAACAAAGTAAACAATATGCAAGGGTGTTTGGAACTTAAGACTTACTTCTTCTCACTGTGACCTCGTGCGCAATTGCTTCGTCAGAAGGGTTAGGGCCCAATCCCCACTTAGCAAGTCGTCTAAGTGAGACCAAGGAATGGAAATCTCTATCCGCGTGTAGACGAGCTCTGTGGACGTGGTCACGGAAGAATTTGCTCAAGGACGGACGTTTAATAGCTGAAATAAACCAAGTAAAGAACATTATTATAAGTTGATCATGAATGTCGAAAGGAAACAAAAAAAATTATTAAAAGAAAAAGGGGAGCAACTTACCCTCAGGACGAAGGTTTCCTAGGTCCCCGGTATAACGACCAAAAGTGTCCTGGCCAACGTCTATAGGACTCCTAGCCTAGAAGCCGGAGATGAAGAAAAATTCTGTCTTCCATTTTTTGTCAGACGAGGCCAAGGACTTGATCAATCTACAATCTCTACCCCTGGCTGTGAATTGGTGAAAGCTAGGGGATTGATATATCTCTGAAGGTTTATAACAATAAAGAAACTCGTCCACAGTAAGAGGACGGTCCCTTCCGAACACTTCACCCCATAAAATTTGCATTGAGATGATTAATCTCCATGCATTTGAGTTAAATTGGCATATTCCTAAACCTAATCTAAAAAGCAACTCCCTAGTAAAGGTGTTTAAAGGAAATCTTAAACCCCCCAAAAGATAAGCCGCATAGACGCCTATCCCAAAACGAGGGTTGCAACACCATTCTCCACGGACGGGTATCCTAGGGTTAAACTCATTTGGAATTTGATACCATTCCCTAAGATTTGAAGTCTTTGCTCGTCCGTCCTAGAAGGGATATCCACTGCACAACTGTAAACAGTAACCTCTTCCTCGTCTAAAGGACCAGATGGAGGAGCAGTGGACGAGGTACCAGCTTAAGACCCTGAGGCCTTCTTAAGCTGTTCCTGTACAACCTCTAAAGGAACTCCGGGGACTCCAGAAACATACTCGTCCGTGGTGTTCCCCCCACTACTATCACTAGAACTACTAGAACTGAAAAAACTACTCTCGTCGTTGTACTCGTCTATGGCCTTATCTACACTATCGCTAGACGAGGAAAGCACAACCTCGGCCATCTTAAAAGAAAAACTAAGGACGAGAAAAAGAAAAATACCTGGATCTAGGACGAAGGAAAGCTATAGACGCAGGAAGCTTCTAGACGAAGATCAAGGACGAGGAAGGATGAGGGAGGAAATTTCAGAAATGAAGAGGGTATCGAAGGTATTCAACTATTTATAGGGAATACATCTCGGCATCTGAAACAACATAGCCAATCAACAAGAGACACGTGGCAAGCTCCTCGGTTAATTCAAACGACGAGACTTTTCCACTAATAAGTCCATGACACGTGGCACTCCAATTAACCAACACTCGTCCTACCTCTCCTTGGACGATGTTAAATGTGACCTCCAGAAAACGTCCATATGGTTCGTCCTCAGCTTAATGGAAAGAAAGAATGGAGGAAAGACAAGAGAGTTCGTCCGTCCCCACCAAGCCTCATCCGTGCTTAAAACAAAGACGGACGAGATAAACTTTTAAACTCACCAAGGCTCATCCGTCCTCAATTAAGGACGGATGAGGCGAATACTTGGCAATATCTATGAACCCAAGCCTCTGTTAATCGTAATGAAGCACCGATTCATATAAAGTAACTTCCATGGAAGTTATGGAAGTTACCCCTTATTTCGATGAATCCCTCGACAATAGGAACGGTTGTCAGAACAAGTAACCGTTCTACGCACACTATATAAACTCTTCTCTACAAAGAGGTAAGGCATTGAGACATTTTTCTTCTCAAAAAATAAAGAATATCTTTCTCCATCCCAAGTCACTAACTCTATCATCGGAGGATCGTAGGCCGGCCTCCACCGGTCTTTTCTCTGATTGAGTTTGGTTTTTCAGGATTTAATCTTCAAGATCACCAAAGTCTGGAGACTTTCAATCCACTGATTTCCAAGTAACATCAAAAGCCATACTTCACAAGTAAAAAAGTTCAAATCCCCTAAGACTATTAAGCATTTTCTTTAAAAATCGACATCAGATGTGGCTCGAGAGTTCTAAAGATGTGAAAGCCATACTTCAAAAGTACAAAAACTACGTAGTTATTTCACCTCTCTCAAATGGTATACCATGAAATACATATCAATTTTTTTTTCATCAAAATATAAAATAAAAAAAATAAATATGTTTTTGTTTCTCCGTGAACCATAATCGGTAAAATCATTGTAGTAACTTCCCCCTCTCTCAAAACTAGATGTATTGCCACTTATCTGATACAGTTTTGTAGGAATTTTGGCTACCCATCTGCTATCAAAAAAAAAAAAAAAACCTTGATATATATTGTACATACAGTAATTGTTTCTCTTTTATTCCAACATCACAGGGAACGACAAAGAGTCATACATTCCAAAGCCATGGAAAATACTATGTCTCTTGCTTCTAATTCATCGATATCCAATTTTATTGACAAGCTTTGATTTGGAAGAGTCAAACATTTACAATTGATTAGCTTTATTAAGTATGCTCTGTGTTATTATAGTAAACTTTAAATTTTATATATCGCAGATTAAATAGTTTGGAAGGTTCTTTAATGCCTCCAATGGTATTTGGAAGGCCTTGGGATTGCCAAAAAGTGACTGTGGCAATTTGGAATATATTATTTATCATCATATATTATGGTTTTACATCACTTTATTATTACAACTATTCTTAAAATTTGTGAGCTTTGTTTACTAAGAACCTGGCTTTTTAGGCAAACTCAATCATGGCAGAATGAATAAAAGGACTCATCTTATAAGCATCTACAACCAACCTATGCTTCTTATTCACAGCCACAGCCTGTCTTCACTAGCTTTTGGAATATTTCATCAATCATTTTCTCATACGTCTTTCATTCACCCCCTTGTGATGGGCTACTAGCCTACTACTACTAGAACTAGAAATTAACCGCTCTCCAACCCACCAATACACAAAAAGCCTCTTCTTCACAACCTCATTCTCCGAATCAAAGCAGAACATAACAAACACAACTTTTTTTCTTTTTTTTCTTTTTTTTATGCCATAACAAACACAACTTTGTTATGTCATCAAGACCACTATAAAGGTCCCTAAAATCGTGAAAAGCATAGCTTTGATTAAAGAGTGTGTGGTACTGTAAGTCAAACAATTCATCAATCACCTGGATGTCATCAAAACCGAAGTGGACATTGACCAGGTTGATTGTACCAACGATGGACTCAATGGTGGAGAGATTAGGGATGGGAAGCTTTAACTTGATGACAATGTCACTGAGTACACGAATCCTGGATTGTAGATGATTCTTTTGCTTGGCTCGTAAAGCCGAAGTGAGAGCATTGGCTCTTAAATCATCTAGGGACTTGTTAAGTGTGTGTTTTAAGAGAGCCCTAGACCCAACAGCTACTTTGTCTACAAATTTCTCGAATTTGGAGAAGTTGAGGGCTATACTCAAGATCTTTCCTTAATTTTTTGAGTTGGGTCTCCAGGGTATGATAATCTTACTCTTCCTTGTTTGAATCGAAGCTGTTACTGTTGCCGTTGATGGTGTTGTGGGATAGATCAAATGAAGACATGGCTTTGGAAAAATTTATAGAAAGCATAAAATGGAACAAAAAAGAGTTCGGGGCTAATAAGAATAATGTTATAAATATGTTTGAAGATGTAACTATGTTCAATAACTAGATATAGAGTTTATGCGCAAAAGAGCATGTTTGTTGTATAAGATTAGGAAGTTTGAAGAAGAGATATTCCATGCCCACAACATTTTCATAATACTTCTAAATTTTAATTTGCAAGTTGTTATTAATTATGACGGGTCGATAAAAAAGTTATAAGTAATAATAACTTACCACATATGATTTATTGTGAAAATGTTGAAATATACCCTAACTCCGAGGTGTAGTTCTTTTCTTTTCCTACCTTAATTATCATTCCACAAACAAATGGAACACTTGGTCAAAAGACAGTACCAAGTGACCAAGACCAAGACATGTTTTGGTCTTTCACAACATCTTGGTCTTTCTTTTATGCAAATCAGGAATTTTTATTTCTTATCCTGATTAGGTGATCACGGGGTGGTAGCATGGGTTTTTGAGATTAATTTATTAGCGTTGGTTGGTTGTGGGTTTCGTGGGTGCTGATGTTTCAAATGCTAGCATCCAAAAAAACTTGAAGGTTGATCACCTTATTAGTAATGAATTTCCAAATTGCCAACCACGTTATAAAAGACACAAAGACCTAAAAATTGATGCTATAATAATAATGTTATAATGTGGAATCTCCTCCACCAATAGGACTCCAAAAATCACCACACTTGTTCCCAAATACTTAAAAAAGAAGATTAGATTCACCCGTTATTCACTAAGTACCAATCCTTTTAAGTCAGCTAAACACTTGTGGTTGGATCGTGGTTGATTAGTGGAGGTGGTGATTGGTTTTGATTGTGGGTGAAGAGAGAGAGAGAGAGACAATGAGGACGAGAGACAAATAGAGAATAAATTAAATAAAAAATTGAATAGTATTTGGGTGAGATTTGAAAAATAAGAATTGGGATGTTGGGTAAGTTGTAAAATGATATTGTAAAATAGATAAAGTAGCTTTTGAGATAGTAAAATGAGATACCTGCTTACTTAATAGCTGCTTTCTCCATTTACCAACGCAAGGCAAGTTAAGATCTTTCCACGACACCATTTATTTGTCAATACCCTTGAAACACTGGGAATGAGACACATATTAAATTGAAGTAAAGCACAGAGGAATATACACATGTCTAAAGATAAATAATAATGATAATAATAATAATAATAATAATAATAATAATAATAGATTTTTAATGACTTGAAGATGAAAGAGAACAAGAATATTACTTGAACATGAACATAAACATAAATAATATGAAAAAACATATGTTATTTTTTAATCATATCTAAAAATGTGAATATATGAGAATCTATTCTATCCATATTTGAATTAACTATACTATGAACAAATCAATTTTTGACTATAAACATAAGATACATTTAACTTTTAGTTTTCAAACTCTAAGAAAGTATTAGTGTGTCTACTATCACACATGTCTAATACCGTACTTCAACTGTAAAGATTGCATATGTGTGTAAAGATGATAACTTTAGAATTATTAATCGAGATAACATTTAAATAAAAGCACATTGAACATGAACATAAACATAAACAAAACAAATTAGAGCATTTTTGTATTATTTTTTACCAATAAACATATGTATAATTTTATTCATATATAAACATGGGAATATGTGGGAAACTATTTCATCCATGTTTGAATTAATTAGACTATTTGCAAGTCAATTTTTAGACCATAAATGTATATAGAAAAATAACATATTTGACCAATTTCTTTGTAACCCAATGATTTTCCTTTTATTTGAACATTTGAGATTCAACCTGTAAAATCCGGTTTATCTTTTTATTGTACATTCAGTAATTGTTTCTCTTTTATTCCAACACCATAGGGAAAGATTCATACATTCCAAAGTTATGGAAAATGCTATGTCTCTTGCTTCCAATTCATAGATATCCAGTTTTATTGACAAGCTTTGATTTGAAAGAGTCAAACATTTACAATTGACTAGGTTTATTAAGTATGCTCTGTGTTGTAATAGTGAACTTTAAATTTTTTATATTGTAGATTAAATAGTTTGGAAGGTTCTTTGATGCCTTTAAAGACATTTGGAAGGCAGTGGGATTGCCAAAAAGTGACTATGGTAATTTGGAATATATTACTTATCATCATATATTATGATTTTACATCATTTTATTATTATAATTATTATTAAAATTTTTGAGCTATGTTTACTAATTACGGTTCGAAATTTGGTCTGATTCGGTCCTCCTTGGTTCATTTGGTCCATTTTAGACCAACTTAGTCTACTTTGTTTTACTTCGGTCCAATTTAGTCTAATTCGATTCAATTTGGTCTATTCGGTCCATTGCAGTTAATTTCGGTCTACTTTGATCCATTCGGTTTCATTTGGTCCATTCGGACCAATTAAGAATGGGAAGAGACATGTTTGGATTGAGAGTAATATCAATTATTTGAGTAATATCAATTGTAATCATATGATAAGTTTTGATTATCATGATAATAATCTCATTAAAAGAATGATAAATTTGAATAATAAATTTGAAATATAAAAATTTTTAGTTGGCCATAATAAATTAGAAAAATATAATACATTCCAATAATAATTAGAAGAATATGGATCACTTCAAAAAAGAATAATATCAATCAAAAACCCCAAAAATAATAAAATTATATATTTGTAAAAATAGAGATACAAAATTCTTTTAGAAATTGTTTGATTTCTAGGAAGAACAAATTATCTACAATAAAATTTATATAATAAATTATATATTATACCATATTTCAAAATAATTATATATTCTCATATATCATATAGGTCTGCGATTAATTTCACCTAAGTGGCAACACATCTCTCTCATTGCTTTAAAGTTTAAACTGATATGTGATTGCCAAGGGCCTTATGGCTGAATTGGCACCTCTCTATGCACATAGTTCTTGGGGGTTTTGGGAGAAAAATGGTTCAAGCCAAGGGGTTTATCAATCAAAAAAAAAATTACTGATACATGATTCCCATTGGTGCTGAAATTGTTTTTTTTTTTTTTTTTTTTTTCATAAGATTTCATTCTACTGACACTGAATACCCTGGTGAGGGCTATACACCTTTGAAGAATGACAATGTTTCCATTCTTATTCAACCACTGACTACAGAGTGTTTCCACTGAATTTCAATAACAGCAAACTGTTTATACATCTACATAAATGGCACTCCATTTTTTTATATATATTAGTTAAATGGCTAAATAATTCATTTTACACAACCATTTCTCCTCAAACGAGAGAGTAGTTCCATATTATTTGTGCAGTAAAACATTTACTAGTGTCCTTTAAATGGTACAACTTGCTTTCTTGATAGGTCTTTGAATGGTACGACTGTTTCCACATGAGTTGGACCTGGATCATTAACACGTCTAGCTAATCAACTTAAATTTTATACAATTAGAATTCATAGACGAGGTTTAATCTTCCCTGGACTGAGGATCAGGTGAGACTGGTTGTCATTGCACAAGACAGCATTTCACGGAATGGTGTTTGTCCATCTCGTCCAACCTAAGCGTAATTAACAAACCGTTGCTGTTCTCTCTCTGTAATGCACCATTGAAATTGTAATCCTTGTCTAGATATGTGCCTGATGAGATGATATTGGACTGGATTTAAATACCAGTTCTGCTGCAGCCAAAATGGAATGGAGTTCAATATTCTCAGTTTAAGTAGCAGTATACTGATTCTCAAAAATAAAGTAGCAGTATACTTTTCCGCACAAAATACATAAAGATCATCCATTATCCGATATTATGGTTGATCCACGTTTAGCGTAATACCAAATAGCATATGCCTCACAACAGCTTACTGATAATATTTGGAGATTTTACAAACCGACCAAACCAATCATATGATTGACTGATAGATGATCCAAATCTGAATGCTTCAAGTCCATGAGTAAGCAGATCAAGTCTAATTTGACCGTCTGACTAACTAAAATGCACATGATAAAATCCGATGTCCAGTATCATCAACAGGTTAATACACACTTCTGCAATAAATTTCAGAAAAATATGAGTCTATAATGCAACAGGATAACGGACAGTTCCTAATCTGCTTTCATATTTGAGAATCAGGCAAATTGCTGAAGTCCCTGATTGTGGAGACATAAGAATTGCAAAATCAGAATGTTTTAAAAACAGTAAGTCACAGTGAAGTTTAGTTCTTGGCAAGCATGAGTATTTCGTAAGATAAAATATATCCTAAAATCTTACAAGTGCACACAACCTGCAATATCAATCCAGTCTAAAACTGAACTCTTGGGGTTGTAGTAATTGCAGTAGAGAAATTGGTTCATCAATAGGGGACCATTATGGACACAAGGCCACTCCAACCATCAGCATAAACGATTAATGAGCCTAATTTAGTAATTTCACTGACTTTAATCACATTGCTTAACTTGTATTTAGTCACTATGTGGGATAAGCTAACTGGTGCAAAGTTCATAGGCTAGATGCCAAAAATAAAAAAGGAATAGATAGTCACTTGAAGCTAGTGAATCATTCCCTGACCCTAACATCACTTCTAAACTTGATCAATTTTGTTTTATATTAAATTTTTTGGAACAGGCATTGCAGCAATATAATCCTGATAAAGCAACAAGTATAAATCCACAATTTGTTCGATAAAGTACACTTTTTTTTTTTTTTTTTTAAATCTGAATATTTGATAAAGTAATCCATCCTCTATGTTTTGGTTAAATGCAATTTCTTTAAAAGAATGCCACATGCTCCAATACAACAAAACCTTTGCAGCTAGTTCCGAATAAGGAAGAAAAAATGTACAAGAAGCAATTGCAACTTAGTAAAATTTTATAATGGACACGAAACAGAACTAAATTAAAAAATTGGGCCTGAAACATCACATACTTCTGATTACGTGAGTCATCTTGACAAGAACTACTGAGTGTATAAATAGATTTAAATCTTGCAACTGCTCTCATTCCATTGCTCAGTTCTTGGCTTTAGCCATAACCCATTCTCATCACATGGAAACAAAGTGATTTTAGGGCATTTGAATTTCTCCAAGTAATATAAGTGAGGAAACGATGCCCGGAGTTCTCTCCAATCCATCTTTATGTTACTCAAGAACTTCAGACGTAGTATCTCAACTTTCCACTTGTCGTTCTCTTGAATTAGATTTTGGAGTTCCCCTCCTCTGATGTACAGTTTCTTTAGCTTGTCAAGTTTTCTAGGTATCAACCAGCTGGGTGCTGTCATCCGAGGGTAACACTGGAGATCCAGTTTCTCTAGTTCCTTAAATTCTTCTACTGGCTTTGTTCCTTGCTTAAAGGTGGCCGCTTTTAATAATTTTCTTGCCAAATGTGGTTTAGCGCCAGACTCCGATGTCAGTTCTGCTTTACCCTTGTCTTTCTTCTTCTTATCTCCACTATCCTCTGGATTCATGGTGCTTTCTGCGATTGGCTGTTCTGCACCCTTGTCTGGCCTTATATGATCTCCACTATTCTTCGGACTTGTGATGGTTGCAACCGTTGGTTGTGCCACACCTTTGCCTTGCTTTTTGTTATCTCCATTTTTCCTTGGACTTGTATTGGTTGCTATATTTGGTTGTGCCACACCCTTGTCTTGCTTCTTCTTATCTCCCCTCTTCTTTGGACTCATGGCGGTTGCTCCCGTTGGCTGTGTTGCACCCTTGTCTTGCTTAGCATGGGTGTCTACTCCACCTCCCCACACAATTGTCAGCTTTTGAAGCTTTTTAAATTGTTGAAGAGTAATTACCTCTTCATCTTCGGGAAAAGTCATCTTGTTCGTGTAGATGCTCAACTTCCTCAACTTCCTCAATTTCAACAACTCACCAAGAGGACACGAATTTGCACTTACGCGATCACCAACTACAAACCCTTTAAAGACTAGGAGTTCTGAGAGCAAGGCAATCCCTTTGGGTATGTATTCAAGCAAGTAACACTCAGAGATATCCAAGTGTGTCAGCTGCTTCAGTGAGCCTATCCCATCCGGAAGCCCCTCTAGATTGTGACACGCTCTAAGATCCAAGATCCTCAAACTTGAGAGCTTACACACAGAATCAGGAAGCTTCGTGATCCTAGAGATTCCTTGAAGACTGAAAAACCTTAAAAATTTCATGCTTCTCAACCCATTCAAGAATTCACTGCTCTCAACTTCAATGTGATGCTTTGCCGAGTTCTGCCACCTCCCCAGATAAAGAACCTTGACATTCTTTAACTTTGAGAACCACTCCAACTCGAAAAAGTCAGGATAAGGCTCATTGACATTGAATATAGTTTGCAATTTCTCATGATCCAATGGAGACCCATCTGAACGAGACCCAGTTCTCAGTAACTTCTGAGAAATGTGATCTTGTACTAGACATGCCCGGTAACACTCGGAAAAATCCGCGGTGGGATTCCCTTTGTCATCAAAATGAAAGAACCCAGCATCTTTCGCAAACTCAATCACGGCGGAACGAATAAAAGGATTCATCTTATAACTATCCGCGACCTTTCTATGCTTCTTATTTACAGCCTCAACACAGCCCATCTTCACTAACTTTTCGAAAATTTCATCACCCATTTCCTCATAAGTCTTTTCTTCACTACCCAGTGGACTATTAATCAACCCCTCTCCAACCCACCAATACACAAAAAACCTCTTCTTCACAACCTCATTCTCCGGAATCAAAGCGAAACACAACAAACACAACTTTGTTCTAGCATCAAGACTATCATAAACGTGCCTAAAATCTTTAAAAGCGAAGCTTTTATCAAAAAGTTCGTGGAAGTGTAAGTCAGGCAATTCATTAATCACCTGGAGATCATCGTAATCCGCACCGACACCGACCCGAGTGTACTTTTTGGGGTCGGAGTAGGCGGCGGAGAGCTTATGCGGCAAAGGGATCTGGAGCTTTAACTTGAGGACGATCTCGCTGAGCAACTGAAGCTTGGATTTAAGCTGCTTGATCAGAACAGTGGAGCTGCGAGAAGTGGCTCTCAAATCGTTCAAGGACTTGTCAAGAGTGTGTTGCAAGAGAGCCTTGAAGAGAGCTGCGGCGTTGTCTTCAAAGTTGGTGAAATTGGTGAAAGCAAGGCCTATGTAGTTTATGTCCTTCCTTAACTTTTCAAGCTGGATTCCCATCTGGCGGTATTCTTCCTCGATTGAATGGCCACTACCGCTGTTGTCGTTGTTGTTGGTGGCGGTGGTAGTGGTGGTGGTGGTGGCGGCGGCGGTGGAAGTGTTGGTGGTGGAGATGGAGCTTTTGGCATGGTAGAGACGGTTAATGAGAGCGGGGATGACAGTGACGTTTATTTGAGCAACGGTGAAGTTGTCCTCGGAATATGCGAGGTTGGAGAGATCTTCAAACGAAGTCATGGCTTTTTTTGGAGAATTTAGAAACAAAGAAAGCAGACAATGAAGATGAAGATGAAGCTGAAGCTGAAATAAAAGCTGGAGTTTGTAGTTGTAGGAGTTTTATCCAAATAATTTTAGGGGTCAACGATTATATTGACTTCAGGCAATCGCATTTTCTTTTCTTCCATTTTTCTTTTTTTTTTTTTTCTTTTTTTTCCTCTCATGAGTTATGAATAGCAACTAAAATGGGATTTTCTATAGTAAGTTATTTCAAAAATAATTTTCTCGGTTTTGGTCATTAAAAGTGCTGGTTGTTTTCTTCTTCTTTTTTTCTAATAATGTTTCAAAATTTTGTTACGACCTTTCATATTTGATTTTGTATTTTAGGTATAATTTATACTTAACATGTCAAGTGATGCGGATGCTAACGTGACAAATTACTGATGGAGCAAGCCATGCAGATGCTAGCATGTTATTACCATCAAGGAAGTGACATGAAAATTGACATTAAGTTTTCCACAGGTCAGATCAAGTTGGGTTTGTGCTTAACTCGCACCCAACCTAATTAGATCACGAGAAGGAAAACTTAAACTGCCATCAACCAGAGAGGAGTAGCAGAATGGACCTCCCATAAGGGGTGGGCATGTCAGTCGACACTGGAGAGGCAAAAATCTAGTGGAGATCTTGCAGGATCTAGTGGAAGTGGAGCAATTGGCGACTAAAAGGACAACTCTCAATGAGAAGATCTAAGGAAGGTAGTGGTCTTGTGGCAGTAAACTATGTTGACAATAATGGTGGGATGCAAGAGAAGGTCACTGTGTTGGAAATGTTGGGAGAAAGTAATTGTCATAATTTCGCTCTAATATCATGTTTTAATTGAGAATATAATTCTCTAATCGAATTGTGTAATACTATATTGTCCACAAAGTAGCACTAATCCGCAACAATGTAATTAGTGGTACAATATTATACCCTAATGAGCATAGCAGGGTGGTGAGCTCATTGATTTGGAATGTGATGTAATTGGAGAAGTCCCAAGTTCAATCCACCATACCATCATACGATTTTAGGAATATCTCCCGAGTAAGGAGTGAAATAGATTAACCAATCACAACCACATCTTTATATCTAAACCAAGAAACAGATTAGTACAATATTACAAAGTACAACATAGTACGACAGTATAATAGGCCCAAGGATGTGCTTGGGCCTCATGTACACTAGCAAATAGCAATCAATAGTTTTGAAACTCTTGCGTCTTCAAAAATAGGTAGAAATACACTTTTGGTCATTACATTTTAGACTTATTCTCATTTTGGTTCTTAATTTGATTTCGCGTCTACTTCAATCTTTGAAATCAAAAAATCGTTTCTGTTTTGATCCCTACCATCATCTAAGCAACGAAAAAAACATATATAGCAAACGGAATGCATTGTAAGCATAGTAAATGCTGACGTGACTAATAAAAAAAATAATAAATTATATTTGGCATTTTTCAAATGCCACATTAGCATTTAAATTAATATAAAAAGCCAGCTTAGAAAATTAAAGGAAAGTTTAAAACATAATTAAAAATAAACATTAATCTAATTCAAATAAATCATTTAATTAAAAAAAATATATATATATATATATATATATATTAAAAATTTTGAAATCTGAAGATAATAACAAGCCGTGCGCAAATAATAAGAGAAATATTACGTAGCAAATTTTCAGTTTTGAAGATTTGATTATTTAATTTGCTTGCCTGAGCTCCTACGGAAATCAGCTTTCATAGCTCAGTTGGTTAGAGCACCCGTTTAGTAAGCGGGAGGTCTTGAGTTCGACTCTCAATGAAAGCAAAAAATTAATTTTCTTCCATATCCGTCTGCAATTGAAATTTCTATGCTAAAGTTTTGACTTTTGTCCCTTCCTTTCAAAACTTATGAATGTAAAGCATAACTTATGAATGTAAAGTATCTTGGTCTTGCACGTATGTATGCTGTATAATTCTTTATCATATACACATAATTTTTCACCAAATCTTATACATTTATTTTACCTGGTAACTTCATATATGAACTTTATAAAAATAATAATAAAAATAAAACCCTTCATATATCAGCTGCATAACCTTCTCACACTAAAATTTCTATGCAATACTAGAGCATCTAGAGTATCTCTATCTTCATATTTCATGCACATTGGCTAGCAATAGTACACATAGATTGAACTGTTTAATTACACCCCAAGGATTCAAATGTCTTAATTCTTATTGACATACTAATAATGGAACAACTTAACAAGGGATGTGATTTCCACTGGTTCAAATCAATACTAATATATAGACACTATCACATACCATGCATTTCTTCGTGATTAGGTAGATTGAACCACAAATCATGGTGGACGTCTTCATAAGAAATACATGGATATATGGGTTCTGGGAAACACGTCTTAGTAGTTTGAGTTATAAATCCTGCAGGGTCCATGCATAAGTCCTCCAATGAAAATGGCTGCTCCCAGAAACTTTGGAGTTCTTCAAATGTTTCAGATGAATAAACATTCTCTTCTATGGTTTGGTTTCTATCAATTTCAACAGCAGGGTCAGTGCTTGATGAAGAGGGATCAGCAGTGGACAGTTGTGGTGACATAGGATGATTGCCATCCAAGTTTGACACTTTTGAGGCATCGCAATGTAAGAGATTAATCCCAGATGAATCATTCTGGTTAGCTTCAACATCCCAGTTTTGCACCTTGAGTGATACAGTTGTTGAACTAGTACTCCAATTGTTCCTAAAGCGCTTTTTCAAGTTAGTGTGCCAGTAATTTTTTATTTCATTATCTGTTCTTCCAGGAAGCATTGCTGCAATTGCAGACCATCTGAAAAAAGAAAGAGAAAAATGATAAGAACATTGCCAATTGTAATGTAAAAGATCAATGTAGCGTTGACATGCTTTGATCAAGTAGAATAATGAGAGATTTAGGAAAGAGGGTTCATTTAAATTACTAAATAACACGTTTTTTCTCTTATGATGAGACAGCTAGTTTTGATAAAAAAAGAACATGTCCTTGAGAGGGGAACAACAGCTGGAAACAGCTGCTAATGCCCCCTAGGCTAAGGAGCAAAAGGACGAATCCGCCTTTTATATTTTTCTATACTTACCATTAATTATTAGATGCTCTATAAATGATCTTAGAATATCTTCAACTTAATTAATTTCTAGGATTCTTAACACACACAAAAGGTGTTGAAAGTTTGTTTGATCTTGATCCAATCAGCTAGGAGGAGAAAGAAAAGAAAGAGAGAGAGAGAGTCTCAGCTTAAGAGCACTCATAGTAGTGGTGCTATATTAATATATTGGTATTTTTTAGCTCCTCAACCACAAAAAGCATGCTCCAGCAGTGGAGCTAAATCTATTTTTTTTAGCTCCATTGCTACAGTACACATATATAGATAGATGTGCACTGTTCATGAGAGCTAAACAAAAAAAAATATTATTTTAATCCCAGGCCAGATTAAAATAATAAAAGTGGTTCTCTCTCTCAGTCAGTCTCACCTCACAGCTCACACCATGCCTCTCTCTCTCTCAGTCACTCTCACCTCTCTGTCTCAACGTCTCTGACCCATGCCTCCGTCGGCCTCAACGTCATCGGCCCAAGCCGATCCAAGCCCCAAGCCGCTGATCCACGCCTTCGACCCATGCCTCCGCCCAGTCCTCCATCCCAACGCTCACCTAACGCCGATTAGACCCATCCGCCTTAGACCCACTTCTCTTCCGCTGATCAGACCCACGCTGACACTGTCCTCCCCAAGTCGCAAGCCACTGCTGTCGCCCATCTCTTTATTCTCTTTGCTGTGATTGAGTTTTTTATTTATTTATTTTTTATTTTTTTATTTTTTATGTTGTGTTGTGGTTGCCAAAGTAGAGTGGTGGTTGTGGCCGGCGGTGGTGGTGGTGGTGGTTGTGGCTGTGGCTGATGATAGAGGTGGTTGTGGTTGGTGCTATTGATGTTTTTTGGGTAGTGGGATATATTATTTTATTGTATGGGATATATTATTTTATTATGATGTTTATATTATCTTATTTTATTGAAAGCTAAAATAGATCCACTGCTGTAACATGTGTTTAAGTAAAATAGATAAAATAATTTTTGGTGAAGCTAAAAAGCTAAATTTTTAACTCCACTACTGTAGATGCTCTAATCTCTCTTTTTCTCTTCATCTAACGTAGTTTTGCTGAACTTCATGCATTAATCACTTCGTGCATAAGGAGTTCAAAATTGGTTCAATTAGAATTTCTTCCACAAGCATCCTTATAATTTCATTCTTTATATATTACTATCGATCAATGTGATACCTGAGTTCATATTACTAAAAATATAAAAATCAAGGTATAGCTCAACTGCAAGCCCTTGCTTCTGTAAATTTCAGATAATCAAATCATGGTATCACTTGTCATCTCACAAAAAGGTGTAATTTGTGAAGTCTAATTTATTCTTGCTAACTATGTAATAATTCAGGAAAACCTTGCAGACTTCAATCACCACAGGTACATCATTGATATTTTAGTTTATACTTAAAGTTCTGCATGTGATATCCATCATTAGGGTTTACACACGTGGTAGCCAAAAATTCAATTGGAAAGACTTGCATAATAGATGATGTAGCAACCCATATTAATATATACTGTATGTAAAAAAATTAAGAGGAAAAAAAGGAAAAAAAAAAACATGCATATTTTCATTGTTCTGAACTATCCATTCATCTAATCTAAATCATAATTCAACCAAATTAAACACAAAGGTTTTCATATGAAGACAGATTCTATGAAAATGTTAAAGAACACTCTTACAATTGAGAAGTATTTATATATATCTATATATATGAGTATTTACCGGTTTCCCAGCTCTTCATGGCACTTGAGTATGGTTTCCTCCTCTTCCTTGCTAAAGTTTCCACGCTTAATATCTGGCCTAAGGTAATTCATCCAACGAAGTCTACAACTCTTCCCAGACCTTGCCAAACCTAAAAGAAAAAAAAAAATGAAAGAAAGAGAAGGTTGATCAAAGTATTTTCCACCAGATATAACATATATACCATATATAGCACCCAAAAAAAATGCAAAAAACCATTACAATTTCATGATTGAGCTTTTATTCATTGAAATTGAACATTTACTTGTATCTTACCTGCAGGTTTTGGCATCTGACTCCAATTCCAAATGCCATATCGCTTAATGTAAGCAGCCAGCTTCTTATCTTCTTCAGGAATCCATGCACCTTTTCTCAAAGGCATCTTCTCCTCAGCATGCTGAGCTTTCACCATCTCTGTTAAAAGTCTAGCTCATTTTCACCTACCAAACCTCAAAACCATTAGCTATTTATCATATGACTTAGTACAAAAACGTGGAATTTTGAGTTTTCCAATAATACAAAGGTTTTTTCAAAGACACAGAAAGTATATTCAAAAAGGGAGGGTCCCTCATGGAACATGATATTTAAATGCCATTTTGAAAGCTGACATTAAAAATTCTTAGTCTTTTTCAATAATATAAATTTTTTAAGTTTCTTTTGTTTGTGATAGGCAAGTTGGAATGTTTATTCCCTCAGCAAGCAAACTATATTATATAGTCAAGCATATCACAGCTAGTAATAAAGGGAATAATTGAATATTTACTTAAAAGGGCAATGGCCCCGGCCAAAGTCATGGCGTTTGGAAGGAGGCATGTAAAGGTTCAAATTGTGGAAAAAGCTAGCTAGAGACATTTTGTGCTTTGGAGGGACACTCCAACATTTACCCGTACTATCGTCCTTTGATTGGAAAAATGGTGAAAGTATGGTCTCTTGAATTTAAGAGTCCTTTTTTCATTGGTGAAGTGAGCATCAACTATGCCATCACTAATGGAAAAGAAAACATTTTTTGATCAAAGTTGAAGATTGTAGTTTGACCAATTGGACTTGGAAGTTCAAAACAATAAAGTTTCTGAATGCATGTCCATTCATATTGTAGAAGTAGAAAAATGTTTACATCAATAATTAAAGCTATGTTTGGTTGAATGGATGGAAAATATATAAGGAAGATAGAAAATTAAAAGGAAAGAAAAAAAAAATGTTGCTATCGTTCATTGATTTTAGTAGAGGAGATCGAAAAGCGGGACTATAAGAAATGTATATAATTTTTCTTTATTTGATTGGGAGAAAAAAAATTATTGAAAGAAATAATAATTTTGTGTTATTTATTCTTATTCCTTTATTATATAAGAAAATATTTATTTTATTATTTATAATGATACTTTAAATTTTATTATAATAATATTATATTGTATTAACAAATGAATATTTGGATAAACATAAGAGGTAAAATTGTAATTGCACATGTAATATTTTTATATTTTCCTTCCTCTTTTTCTTCGATTTGGAGGATTAAAATTTGTGGACTCAATGAAAAATACCTCACTGCCAATTTTTATCCTCTCACTTTTTATTCATCAAATGAATGAAAATCTCAATCTCATTCTTACTTTCCTCCCTCCATTTTTCATTTGACAAGGCAGTAGGAACTTCCGTTTGTCAACTTCTAGTTCACAACATAAATCACATTATAGGAAACATTCCACAAGTAGTAAAAAATTTAATGGTATCAGTCATGGAATGGCTCATATTTGATAATAAGATAAATAAATCATGTACAATTGAGCATACAATGACGGAGCTAGGAATTTTTTCCAGGGGGGCCAAGGTAAACACAATAAAATTCTTAACTATTAAAAAAAAAATGATTAACAACATTTTTTATCCACCAAGATAAACACAATAAAATCCTTAAGTATTAACAAAAATAATGATTGAAAACATTCTTTATTTGACAAATTAACTATAACTTAATAAAGATGTGTCATCTTTCATGGCATTAAAATCATTTATAATTGATTTTGAACTAAATTCTTTAGAAATCACTTACTCAAAAACTCATTGCCCATCTTGTTACAAAGCTTACAAGTTTATAAACAATAATTTAATTTAATTATCCAAGCCACTACTATTAATGAAACAAATAATTTAAAAAATTACTTTTATCAAATTATAATAAATTTAATTTAAGTGTTAACTAGGTTGCAGTACGAAACAATTTGTGGTTGCTTTAGGTTTTTTATTTTTTAATTTTTGGTTTGAATATAAGCAAAAGTCCTCATTAGTCAGCGCAATTACATAGAAAAATTATAAATTAGTTTCCTGTAGAAGACAAACAACATATAATTAAGACGTCATGTCTACGATATTCATTATTCAGTTCATCGATGGATGATTAATTTATATACCACAAGTTGGGAGAAAAGAATTACAGTGGAGGTTTCCCTAGGTTAAGATGAAGTCAACCTAGAACGTGTACATACATTAATGATAGCAACTTGGAGAAGAGGAAGATAGAGATGTGTTATTATATGACAAACAGATATGGCTTTAAGACTATGGCATATATAGTAGATTTGAGGTTTCTCAACAGGTTCATGGTATTGTAAGACTGTTTCAACCTTCAACCCTCAAATGATTTACTTTCATTAGTTTATAGCCTATGAACTTTCTGAGCTAGCATTAAGTGATTAAGTAATATGATTGAGTGAATGGTCTATATAATCAAATATATATACACATACTATATTTATGTTAATCAAGGCACTTATAGGGAATTACTACCAAAGAATGTAAGAAAGTTCATGATAGAAACATCAACAACATGCTTTTGGAATTAAATTAGTTTCTGATAGCAACTTCAACATCTGCATTGGTCATCAGTGTTGGGCAGCGTAGACTAAATTTATAGGTAAATTACACAATTAAATTTTTTTTTTTATATAAAAAAAAAAATCGTTTTTTTTTTTTCTAATACAAGTTGTTTAGAGTTTACAATTGTACGGAGAAAATGCAAACAGTACACCAAGTTTGAATTTAAATTGCTAAAAAACTCCTGAAACACAAGTTATTGATAATTGTACATTGCTAAGAATATTCCTAATAAGTTATAATCATACTCAATGTTAAACAGTTAAGTGTACAAATTTTAATTTGAAAAAAACAAGAAGAAGAAGTAGATTTTCAACAAAGATAAGCTGCAAGGACAACCTGGCTAATGCACATTACAGAGTGAGTTTTGGGAGATTATAATCACTGAAAATGTCCCAATTAATTGTTAATAAGCTCATGATAAATGGGACAATTAAGATATTACCAAAAAAAAAAAAAAATGAAAGTACAAATTCTGAGTGAGATTAGTGACTAATTGGGATTATTATTGAGGGAAAACCTGCGGATTTCAACGAAGTAGATGGTGACCTTTGGAAGAATGCAATAAAAGACAAATTGAAGCGCTTATCACATGTTGAGAAATAATCATAAAGTTTAGAACTTGAAGTATATACTATCAACACTAATGTCAAAGTCACCCTTTGGCAACTTCTACACCGCGTGCCTTCATTTCATACTTTCAAATTCAAAGTGTGGAACTGTGGAAGGAGGGGCGGTATAAAAGTACCTTGTTTTGACTCAAAATTAAGTGAAATTTGAGTAGGGGTCATGGTTTCCCTCAAATTAATATAACTCAATCAAATTTTATCCTAATTAAACAAGGATAGGGTACATGCATCTTTTTTAGTTGCCTACATTTCACTTAAAATCTATATATCTATATATATAATAATAGGTGAAGCAGAGAGAGTGTGAAATTGAATTCCAAATTAGAACTCTAATTGTGTGCCACGTGTACACATCAAATTAGAAAATTGAATTCCAAATTAGAACTCTAATTGTGTGCCATGTGTACACACCAAATTAAAATTCCTAATTAGAATTCTAATTTTGTGCCATGTGTCTAGAATCTGAAATTGAAGTTGAATTTTGCATCATGTGGCTAAATGTATGTGAGCTCATTCTCATTAAAACCACTTCTATGTATCGGGTCAAGTGAGTTATTGTGCTAATTAAGTTTTTTCTTGATTTTGCAATCAAATGTGAAAACCAAAGAGATTAATATTGGTGAAATTGAAGTTGAATTTTGTATCATATGGCTAAATGTATGTGGGCTCATTCTCATTAAAACCACTTCTATGTATCGGGTCAAGTGAGTTACTGTGCTAATTAAGTTTTTTCTTGATTTTGCAATCAAACGTGAAAACCAAAGAGATTAATATCGGTGATAAGAACTTGGTTTTGGTACATTGCATAATTTCCAAAAAGATAGCAAAGCCAGAGTTTGCATCTTTGTTATAAATTGCTTACAAAATTTGCATCTTTACATTTGCACTGAGTTTCGGATTAAAGTGTTTTCTTCTTGGTTCTGATACTGAGTTTTGTTTACTATTCACTTACAAAGTTTGCATCTTTACATTTGTTATAAATTGCTAATATGTGATTAGATGCACATTATGCCTAAAATTCACTATCCTTATATTTGGCTTTTTGTTCAGGTTTGGCACCTATAACAATGAAGAAAGCACTGCTGTGGACCGATGGATAATACTTTTTGCAGGCTGCAAAGGAACTTAGTGATCAATGGAATCTCACGCGAATTGGAGAGAACCCGGCTGTAGATGTCTGGATGGCAGATGTGAGTCACTATGTTTTTAAAATTTTCAGTGAAGGTAAAAGTTATGAACAATGTAAATTTTCCGGAGAGAGATTTACTATTCTATATTTACACAAGTTTGGTCGTCTTCTTGGAGTGGATCACTCCACCTTGTCTTTCTACTGGAATTTTTTATTCAAATTGTTACAATTTAATCCGAAAATTTATTTGAATTTTCCTATTGTTGTTACTATCATATATTATCATTCCAATTGTTCAATTAGAATCTAAAATTAGAGTCCAATTTTACTATACACGTGTACAATCTAATTATTTTTAATTTTGCTGTCATGTGTAGAAGCTAATGAGATGAAATTAATAACACATTAAACACTCATACTTTGGGAGTCGATAATACTAATCTAAATCCATTGGACCTACTTCGTGATAATACAACTATGAAGGATGTATAAAAATACGCACAAACCCATCTCTCTATAAAAAGAGATTGGAGAGAATTTCTTTTATCAGCCATGGAATTTCAGAGGTTTTTTCTTCACACAAATGCCCATCATGTTACAAAATGACCCATTGTAAAACTACAAAATGAGTATAACTCTGAGGGTTTTTTTTTTTTTTTTTTTTTTAATTTAAAATTTTTTAAGCTATGAAAATTTCAATCACCAATAGAGATTGAAGATTCAAAAGCGTGAATGGATCTTTTGGATAAACATTGTCACTAAGGTTTATCTTTCTGTGAAAAATATATATACTGCTAAGTTTTGTTAATGAAATTTTCTGGTTAATAATATGAATTTAGACTTAACTGAGCTTTTTAAACATGAATAAACTCATGATTAATAATATATCCATTCCCGTGCGGTAGCACGAGGCTACATACTAGTTATATCCTAATTAAACAAGGATAGGGTACATGCATCTTTTTTAGTTGCCTACATTTCACTTAAAATAGAGAGAATCCATTTCACAATTAAGATTTGATTTTCTCGATCTAATAATATACAAATTATAAAATGACATATAATTTGAAATAACACGATAATAGATATAACTTTAAATTTTTAATATTTAGGTTGCGTTTGACATTGGTTTAAAATGTCAATTTCTTTTATTATTTAGCTTATTTTTGCTACTATTCATGAGTCTCATTGCACTTTTTGATACTATTCATGGGTTCCACGGTACTATTTCAGCTAGGTTTTAATTTTATGTACAGTACTTTCAGCAAAAAAAATTTCAATTTTAACTAAAAATTTCAATTCTAACAGACACTTAATTTGAATAATAAAATTGGCTGATTTTAAATGGGAAGGACCCTAATATTCCTACCTATCCTTTTTTTTAGAAGATCCTGCATATCCATTTAGATTTTGCTCGATGATTTAATCTTTCTTTAAAATAAGATCTATCGGCCGGTCACCACTCGTCATATACTATCATAGTAAAAGACCATGAATTATATTAATGTGGTTAGTAATTTTCAACAAAGAGTCTAAAAAGGCCCAAGCCATCATTCGGAACTGGTCGGCAGATGAATAGAGCTTTTTTTTCTCTTGTTTAATGATATATATCCTGTCATTACCAAAAAAATAATAATAAAATCATGCCTAGCCTAAAATACTAACCCAAAAAAAAGTGTATATAGTCAACACGATACATACCAATACCCACTCAATGTCCTCCCAAAGCCCAAATGATCTCTAGGCGTTTATGTATATGTTCTTGCCTTTTGTGAACAAAACAAAGGAAAATTAATAACATAATTAATAACACAGAGTCTAGGGTAATCGGAAATAAACACCACAAGCATCATCCAACAGTTAGAGAAGTGATCTACAATCAGAGTTTAAAGCACTACTGCATGGGTAAGGTTAGCTGCATTAGATGAAGATGTTAGAATATTTACTACTGATTTGGCATCCACTTTTAATATGATCATTCAAATCAGCATACCATGGGCTAATTTGAGGTCATCTCTAAGTGACCAGAATTCCTCTATCACTGTGTTTTCGCAGCCAATATTTCTGGATAAAATCCCTGACTACTATCTCCTTTTTCCTTTTTCTTTTTTTTTCTTTTTTTTTCTTTTTTTTATTTTTTTATTTATGAAAAGACTAGTAACTTTATTAAGATGAAGAAAAATTCAATACATTTTGAGTCAAAGCCGAATCAATGATAACTGGATTCTCCTCTACCCAAACTACAAAACTATCTAACCCTTTGGCGTATTGAGTTAAAATATGTGCAGGTTTATTACCTTCCCGCCTAACATGGAAAACTTGCACAGAACGAAAAGTTTGTAATCTATGTCAAATCTCAAAAAACAATATTAGAAATGGCCACAGGTGGACAACTCAAACCCTCGGTGGCGTTTGGTATGGGGTAATGTTTTAGGATTCCTGGGAATGTTTAAAGATTCCCATGTTTGGTTGCAAATCATGTTAGGGAATCAGATGCTAGGAGAATCTAGATTCCCCCCTTAAACCCCTCTCAGTAGGAATGTGGATTCCCTTTAAAACAGGTGGGAATCTAGATTCCCAAGCCTAAAGGAAATTGTATTTTTTATAAATTGACAATTTTAACCCTTTTTTCTTATCATTTAAGCAATTAAGATAAAATATAAAACAAATCATCAATATCTTTTCTCTTGTCTTTATCTTTTCCCGCCAAAATAACATAAACAAGATAGACAACTCTGTTGATATATTTTTTAATAAATTTTTATTTAGGTTTCACGTGTGGAAAAAAAAAAGTTTGAAGGGGACTCTTCATTATGGATTAAATTCTTTTAAAAATTATTATTAAGAATAAAGCATTTGAGAATTCAAATAGTTATTTTTGTGTTGTTATTTTTGTGTTGTACTTGTCATTTTGAAATGTTAGACTACAATTTTAATGAATTTGTCATAATTAATAGTTTATATTTGGCTTTTCATTATTTATTTAGAGGAATATTTTTTTTTAAAGAACTTGGTAGTTCACATTCAAATCTAAGGATAGAATGGGAAAAATAAATAATTCATTTAAGATTCTTGGGAATAAACCAAACATTATCATCTCACATTCCTAGGAATTTTAAGAAATTCCCAATGAAACCAAACATAGGAATAACTACATTCCTAGGAATGTGATTCCACATTCCTAGGAATCTGGATGCCAAGAGTAATGCAGATTCCCCCGTACCAAACGCCACCTAAATAGAATCGGATAATAAAAGTGAGTCGCTTTTAAAATGGGCATCTTGAATACCGACATCCCAAGCAAAGTTGACTACTATCTCTGATTAACCCTCAGACATATTTACTAAAAATAAAAAAAAAAATTAAAAAAAAAAAAAAAAAAAAACCCTCAGACATATGCTTGGCCCGGATTTTCTAGCATTGTGCTCTATGTGTTGAGTTTAAGGTAATTTGAAGGTGGCATCTTCAAGCCACTTAACTAGCAATTTTCCAAATAATCTAAGGATAACAGTTGGTCGGGGGAACTAATGATGTATATGCATGGTCCACTCTCCCAAAGTTTGACAATGAAAATCAGGAGGGATTGCATGCCTCCCTAATAACCATCCAAATCTAAGTGACTACAGAGCAATCGCAGTACATATTATGCTACTTAATAATTTTTTGTTTAATTGATATTTTGAAACTCATCATTAAATTACATATTTTTTATGTTCTTAACATATATAGGCCAAATTTTATGATAATCCAATATTATTTACCATTTGATCAATAGACTCAAGCATTGTGTGTCAGTGTGTGTGTGTGTGTGTCTATATATATATATATATATTGAAATTCTGAAAACATGAAAGTTATTAATTACGGAGTGTAACATTCACAAAAGTTACGACATATATAACTCAAGCTCAACTCTTACATTGTATTTGATTGGGGTGAAACGAGGTAGGATGAAAAAAAGAAAAGGAAAACGGATGGAAAAAGGGTGAAATGAGAGATTTTCCAACCAACCCCACCATTCTTGTTCCCTCCAAAATTTTACATAAGTCATGTTGATAGTAGTTTTAACAAAAGCAATTATAAGGAAGTTAGAAATTTTGAATTTTTGCATGTGGGTTTTTTTTTAAGGAAACTTTTGTATTGGACTTTTATCTAATTTTTATTTTTTAATGATTATGGTCAATTTGGTTCCTACATTTTGGAAGTATCGATAGAGACCAAATTGATTATAAATTGAAAATAACATGGACTGTTTGTTTTTAGATCCCTTAAAACACAATTGTATTAACCTAGTTAATTAGCCAAGTTATTACTTAGTCTGAATTCTAGATCTAGGTTAACACAATCATATAATCATCTCAATGTAAAGTGCAGAATGTAAAGAACACAAAGATATGATGACCAAGGAAAACCAAACCGATAAGAAATCTAGAGAGGATTTAACCTAGCTATCCTCAAGGTAAACCTGAATCCACTATGAAAGAGTCGAAGTTTTACAATAGTGACTTAGACCACTAATATCCTATTGCTACTTCATATAGAAAACTTACTGACACGACTACGTGCAAGCTCCGAGACTACGGACTCTTTTTTTCTTGGATTCTCTAGCAAGTACAAGCACACCCGCTTGTGTATCTTTAAGCTCTTTAGTACAGCAACTGAATAATCATCAAGCTCTCAATGAAATCTCCTTCTTAATAATCCTAAACATGTGTGAAGGTAACCACCCCTCAAATCTCACAAGAGATTCACACACACAGCAAATAGAGTAACCTCAAAAACGTGGCTAGGGTTTCCCTTTTATACCTAGGTTAAAACATAAAATCCTACACGTCAAATGGCTTAGGGCTGAGTTGGAAATTCTGCAGAAAAAAAAAAAAAAAAAAAAAAAAAAAAAAAAAAAAAAAAAAAAAAAAAAAAAAAAAACATTTTGCTCGACTTTTGATTGATTAAGTCTAATTCTCGATGGATCGAGCCAGTCAAAATTGTACACTCAATTCTGCAGTTAACTCGATTCCAACTTTACATAAAAGACCTATACTTTGAGCAAGTCTAAACAAGAATAACATCTATTTTGATCATGGTTTGCCAACATTACAAAATAAAGTTCTAATACATTAGTTCCTAATTACTTAGAACCTAACATGGACTAAATTGACTACTACCAAAATAATAACTAAATTGAATATGACCCTAAAATGTGTGTGTTAAAAATACTTAGTATTCTCAAAAGAAAAAACAGTGGATTAATCCCACATTGGAAAATGAGTGTGAGTTAAAAAATTTTAAAACTCGTGTTGTGTATCCAAGAGTTAAGCCCTTTTGGATATAGACCACTGTAAATTTCTTTAAAAAAACCTTCTCCCCTCTCCTCATGTGTGTGTGTTAAAAATACTTAGGGTATGTTTGGTAACTGTTTTTTCCCCTTATTTTTTGTTTTTAAAAACAATTTTCTATTTTTGAAACTAAAAAACTTGTTTGGCAACCTAAAATTGACAGAAAACAAAAACTATTCTCAAAACTCAATTTGTGAAGGAAACTGAAAACATGTAAAAAGTTGTTTTCAGTTTCAAATTTTCAAAAGTCAATGAAGATACGCATTTAATTTAATCAATTTGTCTCATTTAATGGGTTAGCATTAAAGTTCAAATCCTAGTAACAACATATTTAGTATTTTCTTTTTTTTTTCTTCAAAAAACTTCTTTTTTAATTTCATCTAACCAAACATGTTTTTTATTTCAAAAATACAAGAAAATTGTTTTTTCTAAATAGAAAATAAAAACTGTTACCAAGCATAACCTTAGTATTCTCAAAAAAAAAAAAAAAAAAAAGAGGAAGAGTTCTAGTTCTAGTAGGATTTTTATTCAGCACGCCTCAGCAAGGGTTTTGGTGCTTTCATAAACACAAATCATAGGAATTTTAATAATAAACACAAAACTTAGGAATTTTAATATAATATACTAGCCTCTGAACACACGCTCACGCGCGTGTTCAAAGGCGTGTAGTAGTAATTTCTTTTTTGAATGTGAAGAGAAAAAAATCCTAAATTTCAAGAATTCTTTTTTTGAATTCAAAATAAAATTTGTTATTTGAGATTTATGAATTTCTAAATAAAGTTATCTTTCATTAATAAGTGTATTTTTAAACCATATAAAAGTCCAATTGAAAAAGGAGAATCTTCTTATATATAGTATAGATACAATACAATGCACATGATAACTTTTCCTATCATCTCCTATAAATATAAAAATATAAAAAAAAAGTTTAAAGGGTTTGTACTTTGTAGCTTAATTGGTACATTCTCATTCTTGTAGCTTAGTAACATATTGTAACTACCTAAAAAAAATATCCTATAAAAAAAAGAGTAAAAAAAAAAATTATGTTCATAACATTTTCACAACAAATCTTAAATATTAGGTTATTAGTGGCTTTTACTGATGAGCAAAATGGTAATTTCAATTATGAATTTAAATTAAAACCAATAATAACTTATCACATATAATTTTGTATGAAAATGTTGTCAACATAACATTTTTCTAACCAAAAAAAATTCCCTTAATAGTAATAAATAGCACCTAACATTCGAAAATAAAGGAATACTCCCAACATCCAGCCCATCAAATCCTACAGCTGATACAGCTAACAGACCCTTCAAAATTGCTCTATATGCTGATATGGCTAACAGACATTTCAAAATTGCTCTATATAAATGTAGAACACAGTTCAAACTACGCAATCAATTTCTTTTAGTGGGAAAGAAAAAGCAAAATGTCTTCGTCTGGTAAGTTTTTTTTTTTTTTTTTTTTTTTTTTTTTTTTTTTGTAAATTCAATTTTGTTTTCTCTTTTCCTTCTTTCATTGGATTGGCTAAGTTAATCACATTGTTTCGTTTCTATTTTCTTTCTTTTATTTTGGAATTGGATAAAATAGTCTAAGCTAAAATTCTCTTTTAGCTTGAAGAAAATTATTTTGAACATTGATGTTGTGCACTTGACAGGCTTTGTTCTTGTCCCTTTTCTAATTCTGCTAACTATTGGGGGATGTGTTGGAAGACCACTCCCAAGTAAATTACATGATTCTGATAAACAGCCCCTACAAACATCTCGGCCATATAACATTGCTCATCGAGGTGCAAATGGGGAGTTTCCTGAAGAAACTACTGCTGCATACATGGTATGCCTCTTATCTACATGTAGTTTGATATTGAGGGTGCTTGTATAAGTTGTTAGAAAACGTTAAAAAAACGCTCTTTTAAGCTCTTAGAATGCCTAACCAAACAGACCTTAAAGCTCTGACTAAGATTCCTCATTTGTTAATAATTCATCTTCGGTATGTTTTATACAAGGCCTATAAAAACTGGTATACATTAGATCACCTTTCTTCTACATTTTTTTTTTTTTTTTGTTCAAATTTATCATAGAATATGAAAAAAATAAGGCTGTTAATGTATTATATCAAGTTAAAGAGTTGCCAAATTATATGGATTTTATGTTACCAAGCTGCCTCCTTTTGTGCTCTGTCATGAATTTGTTTGCAAATTGGAATGTTATGTTATTTTTATATATCATTTTATATCTTGAAATTTTTCTGTGCAATAATGAATGGTCCTTAAACTTTATCTGGTCACTACAGAGAGCTATCGAAGAGGGGGCAGATTTCATAGAAACAGACATCCTCGCCACTAAAGATGGTGCCCTGATATGCTCCCACGATGTAACACTTGATCTTGATAATAGAACAAATATTGCAAACTTTAGTCAGTTTGCTGATCGAAAAAGAACCTATGAGGTCCAAGGTGTGAACATGACTGGGTGGTTTGTAGGTATGTATCAAAGCTATTTCATATATTGTCTCAAACATAAGTTACAATTCATCAATCTAACTCTAGCTAACTTTAATTTTGTGTAGTTGATTTTACACTGGAAGAATTGAAGTTACTAAGGGTGAATCAACGATTCAGTTTTAGAGATCAACAATATAATGGTTCGTTTCCCTTTTAACTTTTAGTAAATATGATACATTTTCTTAAGTTACACCTGTTAATATCCTCTAATTTAAGTATGCTTTTGGTTTCCTTTATTAAATACTATTAATTTCTTAATTAAAATATTCATAGACATAATTAATTGTCACATCTTGTCTTGTAGTGCTTTCTTCTCTTTCGTATAATAGTCACATGGTAAAAGTTTTTTTTTTTTTTTTGGTAAACAGGAAAATGCATCAAAGAAACTAGATGGAAACCATAGTATCAGGACAGAGCCTGTTATGATACAACCCAATGCTGTCCGAGCGTATAAGCTCTAAAATGTCCATAGGAGGATCAACATACAAAATAAAATCTCTATCCTGAGAAATCCCCTTCTTTGCTAGGAAGTTTGCACAACTACTGGCTTCGCGATAGCAATGTCCAAACTGACTAATGCAAGTTTAAACTCATTAACACTTTTTTCAAATTTTATTCTTGTGTCTTTGAGTGAAATGAAAAGACATAACTTGGTTAAATATAATATGAAAAGGTTAATTTAGTTTGAATTAAGATGATTTAGATTATAAGTAACTTCTATGTCTGCATTATTAATAATGTATGTAAATTCTTTTTAAGTGTGCATTTGGATAGCAAACGCGTCTAGTTTTACTACAGTATTTTTAATTTTCAGTTTTCAGCAATAAGCGGTATTCAAACAAACCCAAAGAATACTAAAACTATCTCATTGATTGACTATAATTTCTTATATATCAATTCATCATTTGTTTTCCAGGGAAGTTTCCAATTATCACCTTCGAAGAGTACATATCAATTGCACTGAATGCACAAAGAGTCGTTGGAATATATCCAGAGATAAAGAATCCAGTTTTTATCAATAAGCATGTAAGTGATTTTCCTTGCGTTATCGTCATACTTGGAAGCATGAAAGCTGTATCAATTCAACTCATGCGTTTTTGGTGCTCTCATGTGGGCTTACTTGAATAAATTAGATAGTGATCATGTATCTCCTTTATATTTCATCAATAAACTATGTAGCCAACACCTCTACAAACTCTCAAATTTAAGCTTGTACAACAGGTCAAATGGTCAGATGGGAAGAAGTTTGAAGACAAGTTTGTGGAGACACTAACGAAATATGGATACGAAGGTTCATATATGTCAAAAGAATGGCTGAAGCAACCTGCCTTTGTCCAGTCTTTTGCTCCATCGTCACTCACATATACTGCAGACCTCACTGACTTGCCCAAAATTTTATTAATTGATGATGTGACGGTACGAACAGAAGACACCAATCAGGTTTGTTCTTTGTTCTCATTCTGAAAATCCGATTGACTTTGTTGTTAACCAGCTGATCAACTTCTATAATTTGTTGTATAACATAACAAATAAGTTGGAAAATATTTAACTTCTGAGCATGAATTTGTTGCCAGTGATATATATATATATGGGGCTGGCATTATAGTAGGGATGTTATGCAGTTTTTTTATTTAATTGGGTAGCATAACTATTATTCAATATCTATGAGAGGTAGTGTTGTATTTGACAGGGAACTCAAGGCTATGACCTTTTTGCTATTAATAGCTTAATTTGATAATAGGAAATACTTTCCAATATGGTTTCAGAACAATTGAGAATTGTGTCTAAATGGCCCTAGTTTAGATATATGTTTAAATTATCTATTAGGTGAATTTTGTTCCATATGATATATTAGCTCCAAAGTTGTACTTTTGATGCAGTCACTTTCTATTTTCTGTTGCATGAAGTAAATTTTTCTCTACCATGGCTTCAGCTTTTCTAATTGTGTTCCTGATTGAGTAAATGTTTTGTGCAGACATACTATGATATTACTTCAGATAGCTATCTTGATTTCATAAGAAACTATGTGGTTGGGATTGGACCCTGGAAGGATACAATTGTTACTACAGAAGACAATTATTTGAATGAAGTTACCGACCTTGTTGCCAATGCACATGCTCGTGGCCTACAGGTGCATATACATTGTTGGTGCATGATGTCTGATATTTGTTAGGAAACTCATTAAGCATTATTGATAATAAGTTCTTTCTTCTCATTTCAGGTGCACCCATATACTTTCAGAAATGAAAATTCTTTCCTTCACCTCAACTTTCACCAAGATCCATATTCTGAATATGATTACTGGATAAACAAGATAGGAATTGATGGACTCTTTACTGATTTCACAGGGAGCTTCCATGATTTTCAAGAATGGACATCGCCTCTATCTTCTAAAAATTAAGATAATAAATTGTTGCATCTATGATTGGCTCTTGGAATAAGACATACGTGCTTTCTTTTCATAACCCCTCCCCTCTCTCTTTAGTATCTTAGTTTGCTTTAGATAGGTCACTTTGAACATGTTATGAAAGATGCATAAATCTTTAAATCGTAATTTCAGAGACTTTCTTCCTTCTTTTATCTTTGGTTTTATTTTTCTTCATTTTTATCCTTTATAATGGTATGGATTGGGAAATTGTTCAGAGAGTAACATAGGCAGTAGGCACTGCCTCATTCACATATTATATGGAGAATATGGAGAATGCTTTTGAGAATTTTTTGATTTAATGATATTAGACTTTTGACTAAAATTCACTTTAACATTTAACTTCTATTTCATATATTAAATTAGGAAGTTGCTAATAGATGTCTTTAGAATACTGGTTAACAATCCATTTAAAAAAAGTTTTTATAGAAAAAGAAGAAAAAAACAATTAATATTTTGACAGCTTTTTTTATTTCCCATAAAAATGATGTCAAAACTTTCTTAAAATTGATTATTAACCATTACTCTAAGTTGGTTTCAATTAGTTCAACTGATAAAGTCTCTAATAGTTGTATAAGAGATCTAAAGTTCAATTCCTGCCTATACCAAAAATTGATTGGTGTATTGGTCTGATGATAAAGAGCTATTATCAAGTGCGGACATCATAAGTTGAAACTCTCTCTTAAAAAAACAAAAATCATTGACTTAAAGGCATTCGTTAACATGACCCATTAAATTAACCCCTACTGTAACAAGGATTCATTTTAGTCAAAAGTCTCTGGCTATGTTTTTTTTAGAGGAAAGCAAATACATTAAAATAGGAAAAGGAAGAAAACAAAGGGCATCAGGCAAACTACATAGAGCCATGCACAAGATCAGAAGCAATCAGATGAGATACAAAAGGAGGAGAGACACCCTTCCAAACTTGAGTACAATGATTGTTCTTGGCAAACTGAGCTAACTCGTGGGCGACCCTGTTAAAGTCCCTTTTCAAGTGCTCAAAGGAGCAACAAGAAAAAGAAGCTTTTGCCTGCAAAATACCCTCCACAAGATGCCCCGCAACACCCCCAGTATTTCCTTGGTTAATCGCAACAATAGCCGAGAGAGCATCCGATTCCAAAATGACATGAGAAAGCTCCATATCCTGTGCCAACAACAAGCCTTGCTCAATAGCATAGAGCTCTGTCCAATCAGCCGGGAACAATGAAGGCAAAGATTTACAGAGAGCTGCAACAACCTGACCAGCCCCATCTCTAATAACCACCCCAACAGCTGAACACGCATCTACTGCCCAAGGACTTGCACCATCAACATTAATCTTAAACACTCTATTAGGTGGGACGAACCAGCCACATCGAATAGATTGCTTAGGGGGAAAGTCCATCTTAATGGCACCATGGAATTCTTCAATCAATCTTTGTGCCAACTCCCAAGTTTGTAGAGGCGAAAGTCCGCCATCACCATGGACTCTTAAATTCCTATTATGCCATATCGCCCAAGAAAAGGCTAAGAAATACAACAGGTGCTGCAGTGGGGAATTTGCAATAAAATGGAAAGCCAGGTCCATGAAGTCACGGGCTTCCAACAACAACTTTAGAGGGCAGTCTTGCCAAAGAGCCCAAACAGAGAGGGAAAAATCACAGGTGATTAGACAGTGAGTTAAGCTTTCCATACCCTCCCCACAAACCGAGCAAGTGCAGTTGGAACACAGACCTCTCAAGTGCATATTGACAAAGGTTGGCAGACCATTTAGACAGGCTCTCCAAGGAAATATTTTAACTTTTTCCAGGAGCTCAAGCTTCCAAAGAGATTTCCAAAGAGAAGAATTGGGGTTGCCTGAGGAACATTCCGCAACCTCAGTCGAATCAAGGAGATTGGCAGCAATAAAATAAGCACTTTTGACCGTAAAAACTCCTTTTTTATTCCCAACCCAAATGATTTTGTCCTCAGGCATATTGTAGCTCAAGGGAATCTTAAGTATAACATCTGCTTCGAAAGGAAGGAAGAGAGCTCTTACCGAATTTACCTTCCACCATCCGGTATCCGAATCAATGAGGGAGGAGACCATGGGGTAGTCATCAAAGATCCGAGGGGGGATAATGACTTTAAAGGACGAAGGGGTTGGAAGCCATTTATTTTCCCAAATATGAATTCTACGACCGTTCCCAACTCTCCATCGAGTGCCCCGTCTAACGACCTCAAGACTATTATGAATGCTCCTCCAAGTGTAGGAGGGATTGCTACCAAGGCTAGTATTAAGCACATCGCTATAGGGAAAGTATTTTGCCTTAAGGATGCGGGCAACCAAAGAATCTGGGTTTGAGAGGATTCTCCAAGCTTGCTTAGCCAAAAGGGCAAGATTGAAGGCTTGTAAATTTCTAAATCCTAAACCCCCAAGAGATTTTGGCTTACACATCTTTTTCCAACTAATCCAGGCAATTTTCTTCTCTTGGCTTTTTTGCCCCCACCAGAAATCCCTCATCATTCTTTCAAGATCATCACAAAGCCCCTTCGGAAGTTGGAAACAGCTCATGGTATATGTAGGGATGGCCTGGACAACTGCCTTGAGAAGAATTTCCTTTCCTCCCGAAGAGAGCAATTTCCCTTTCCAGCCAGTTAACTTCAAACCAACCCTTTCTTTGATCTCCGCAAAGACTTGCTTCTTAGATCTGCCGATGATGGAAGGAAGGCCTAGATACTTAGTGTGTCTCGAGTCTTGCATTGGCCCCAAAATATCAAGGATTTCCTCCTTTAACTTTAGAGGGGTGTTGGGCTGAAATAAATTGAAGACTTATCTGAATTGACCTTTTGCCCAGAAGCTGCCTCATATTTCTCAAGAATCCCCATAAGCTTCCTACATTCTTCACTGGCAGCTTTACAGAAAAGGAGGCTGTCGTCGGCAAAGAAAAGATGAGTGATCTTTGGACACCCCTTGCATAAAGATAAGCCATTCAAGTGCTGATTCCTTGCTGCTTCATGGAGGAGGGCCGAAAGACCCTCAGAACATAGCAAGAAAAGGTAGGGGGAGAGGGGATCCCCTTGCCTGAGGCCCCTAGAGGGCGTAATGTTCCCAAAGGTTTCACCTTTGATAATGACAGAATATGAGACAGAAGAGATACATCTCATAACCATGCTAATCCACCCCTCATTGAACCCCATTTTTCTCATCACCCCTTCAATAAAACCCCATTCAACCCTGTCAAAGGCTTTGCTCATATCAAGCTTTGTTGCCATGAAACTGTCTTTCCCCTCCCTTTTATGCTTAAGGTAGTGCATTAATTCATAAGCTATAAGAACATTATCTGTAATGAGTCTATTTGCAGTAAATGCACTCTGATTTTCTGTAATAATGAGAGGAAGAAAAACTTTAAAACGATTAGCCAAAATTTTTGAAATGAGCTTATAAATCACATTACAAAGGCTAATAGGTCTGAAGTCAGTCATTCTTTTGGGGTTGTTTGTTTTGGGGATGAGGGCTATATTGGTTTTGTTAATAGCATCTAATGGCATGCCAGAATTAAGGACATTGAGAACCATATTTGAAACGTTACCACCAATAATATCCCAAAATTTTTGGAAAAAAATAGCAGACATACCATTAGGCCTTGGAGATTTGGTAGGGTGAATCTGTTTGAGAGCAGTCACAACTTCCACCCTAGTGAAGCACTTAGATAGTTCCAGATTCATTTCATCAGTGACTCGTATAGGAATAGCCGCTATTGCCTCTTCAATCATGCTTGGATTAGAGGTGGAATAGATGTCTTCAAAGTAAGTGACTGCAGCATTGGCAATACTATCCCTATCCTCACACCAACGCCCATACTTATCCCAAATTCCAGAAATCATGTTTTGCTTCCTTCTTTCAGATGCCCAGGCATGGAAAAACTTCGTGTTTCTGTCACCCTCTTTAAGCCAATGGGCTTTCGAGCGTTGCCCCCAATAAATTTCTTCATCATTCAAGAGCCCATTTATCTCCTTCCTAATCTTGTTAATCTCCTCCCCAAGAGAACCATCTTTGTCTTGCTTAGTCAAGTTAGAGAGCAATGTCCTTTTTTCCCGGATCAACTTGGGAATTCGGCATATGGTAGAAGAATTCCATGAAGCAAGCTCAGAAGCACATAACTTCAGTCCACAAGCCATACCCTCTGGAGTGTTCATATCATTAATAGAACCCCACACCGAATTAATAACTCCTCTGCAATCCTCCCTCTTTGTCCATAAAGCCTCAAAGTGGAAGCGACGAGACTTAGGTCTTTTGACAGCAGGCAGGTTAGAGATAAAAAGTGCACAATGGTCAGAAGTAGAATCAATCAAGTGCTGGACCATGACTTCACCAAATTTCTCAATCCAATCACACGTGGCAAGAGCTCTATCCAACCTTAAATAGACTCTCCCAGCCCCTTCTTGCATATTACACCAAGTATAGTCCGGTCCCCTGTATCTCAAGTCTTTGAAACCACATGAATCGATGACATTACGAAAACCCTCCATTTGATTTTGCGGTCTAATAGCACCTCCCCATTTTTCTTCCATGGACACAATCTCATTAAAATCTCCAAAACAAAACCAGGGGAGTTGCATTTGTCTACTGAGGAGTGAGAGAAGATTCCAAGATTCATGACGCAAATGCGTTTGAGGGTAACCATAAAAACCAGTAATTCTCCATTCTAGGCTAGAATCTGCCTCAGTGACAATGGCATCAATATGAAAATTACTAAAGCTCTTTATAGTCAAGTTTATTTCCCTTTTCCATAGAAGGGCCAGACCTCCACTGTGGCCTTGGCATTGCATAAAAAGGCCATTCACAAAGCCCAATCTGTTTCTTACTCTCTCCATACGTCTGTTCCTAAGTTTTGTTTCCAAAAGGAACACTATCCCGGGGTCCCAACGCCGCACCATATCATGCAACGCCCGAATTGACCGGGGATTCCTACGCCCCCGGCAGTTCCAGCTTATAGCCCCTATTGCTCCCACCATTATAATAATTTCTCCATACCATACTCCATGCAAAGCATATTCAAAAAAGAATAATAAAATCCAGGGGTACAAGCAGAGCATTAGCAGAACCAAAAACAAGGAAAAGACCCAAAATTAGACCCCTAATAAGCAAAAGGAGATACAAAATCATATAAAAGTTGCTCACAGATGTCTTGGAGTAACCACCTCAGGCCGAAACACACCATGACCGGAAATGTCCACACCTGCCGGAGATTCACCCCACACAAGCTTCTGTCGGACTGAAAAGAACACCCAAATACTGATTATGCAGATGACAATGATAGCCCCACTGGCAGGGCAAAAAAAGACCCACTGGGGGTTAGAGAGTTGACCCACAAACGGGGCAGGGAAGGCCTATAGAGGTGGAGGAAACCCACAACTGGTCGGAGCACCCAGGCAGCACGTAACCCACTGCGAGGGGAAGTCCGGCCCACCACGAGGCAGAGAAGGCCACACTTCGGAGCAAAACACACCGAACGCAACAGAGAACAGCTCAGGCGTACGATAGCAGCAACCTATCTATCATGCACCGAGAGAGAACTCCTACGAGGGAGAGAGAGAGGACTATAACACATACATATGGCTCACGAAATTTAGTCTCTGGCTATGTTGAAATAAATCAATCTCTTGTCTAAATTTGTTAACAAACGACACCATTTAATCATTCATTTTTATAATTAAAAAAAAAATACTTCCCCTTAATATTTTTTCTTTTATATTTAATTAAGCAACTGTATAGATATTTTCTTTTTCCTTTTTGGGGTTAAATACGTGTGAATGTCTGAATTTCAGAATCATTGAGTTCCCTTTGATTGCTCTCCACTTGAATAAAAAAATACCAATAAAAATACAAATTTAAACCCGCCCAGTAAGATGAACTGAATATAGAAAAAATTTAAAAAATATAAAAACTCAACAATAATGATGACATTATCTACCACTTAGTACTAAAGAAGTGTACATAAACAACAGGGAGTCAATCTAAAACCCCCCAAACTACATAAATACAAAGTTATATGCACTTGGACTGACAAACACCTTCCTCATCACATTTTCTGTAACATGTCCGCGTTCCAGATTGGGAAAGGCTGAAGTCTTAAATCCGTGCAGCGAACCTCTACATCCCAAAACTGGTTACCGCCAAATTCTGAATATAAACTAGCTTGTGGGATGCAGCCTTCATAACATTCCTCTCTCAGGAAATAAATTATAAGGGAAATGAACACCTACTTCATAGGTATTGCCAATGTTGGGATAGAAGATCAATGTTTCAGAAAGCCCTACCCTACTTCTTAAGTTGATGACTGATCACTACCGCTGGTACCTTTTTGCATGCTGCAAGGCTGAGGAGACTTGGTTGATACCACATTTTGTGGTGGACGTAAGTCGAAGAGTGCCTTGCTCCCTTCACCAAAGCCTCCTATGCAAATTGTGTCACCCCGACCATGCCAAGTGCCATCATTTACATTGTTCATCTCTAATGTTCTGGACTCCTGCTCCATATCACAAGAATTCTAATAAATTTCCAGGAATACAAAATTTGAAACCAAGTTTTCTTAAAGTTCTATTCTAATATTGCTTTTTAACTTCGAATAAAAAAAATTTTTTTTTTTTTTTTGATAGGTTAATAATAAAGGGTCCATGTTACAAGCAAGATTATCAAGTTCGGTAGACAAAGGTTTCGCTAAGAAAAGCACCTGACATAATGTGCAGCATGGGCAGATTAGATGGTAGATGCAATCATCCAAGGAACTATCATTGCCCTGAAAGCAATTATTTTTACCACAATAATGTCAGTAACAGCAGAGAAAAGCAACAAAAAGAGCTGAAGACACAGAAAGTAGCCAAAAAGAAAAAATTGATTGGTAAGTTACACATGCACTCACCCAATGGGTTTTGAACCCATGAAGTCACCCTCCATCCCATTATTATAAGGGGAGGAAGTACCTCAGAGCTATAGCTCATTTGTAAGTAGGTTGCAAAAATCCATTACGAGTTAATTAATTTCACATAGAAACAGAAAAAAGGTCAAGAAGATATTCAAAAGTTCAAGAAAATTCTATTGGTCTTAACACCCCCCCCCCCCCCCCCCCCCCTCCAAAAAAAAAAAACCCACCATTCTCCACTGCAGCTCAGTTAAATTAAATCAGAAACAAATACATATCAAAAGGATGGTTCATCATCCATTATTTTACATTCAATCAAACTTTACAGAATAGAAGGTTCTTGTTAAGGTCCTCTACAAGAAACACGGGATATGAGACACCTAAAAACAACCATAATATTTACATACCATCCCACCCAAACAAAATACCCAATAACTTCCATGTCTTAAAACTTCTAGCTAGAGACATTTGTGACTAGGTGGAAAAGTAAAGTGGATTTGATAAGAGCAAACATTCATCATGCTGTAAATAAAAGTTAGCAGAGGCATATAATGAATGCAAGCATTTCATAGTGGGCCTGGATCATATCCAACTTTTGGTTACAATCTTTTAAGCAGAACCAACCCAATGCAAGTCAGGGAAGTATGTTTTGTCAATTCATTTCAAAAGATGTATGGAGAGATTATAATCTGTTATTCAACAGGACTGGTGGGTGTGAAATCAGTGACAAACCTAAAACCTCTGCAAATGGAGAGAAAGATAACAACGATTTCCATTTTGTCATCACATTTATATTATACAATTTTCCCCCACCACCAATTTTTAATGAGGCAGGCCATTGTTAGGCGTTCAATCTCAACAGTTCAATTATCAAAGTTTGCTATCCACAGTTCATTCAACAGCTATTCAGAACCCAATTCATTCATTTTCATGAATCAATACACGTCTACTATACTGGACAGTTAAAGCTGTAGTATGTTTCTACAGCTTCTGAAGCTTTTGCATGCTGAACTATTTTGTAAAGATAAATCCTACTTTCCTAAATATTGATCATTTGGAACTAAAAATGCCCGCCGATGGTGACAATGCGGATGTTTATAAACCATTGCACAACCAATAACATGATTGTAATGGTGACAAGAATATGAGTGTGTGTGTGTATATATATACAAACACACACCAAAATCTAGCATTTAGTGAGGCATCAAACACAATTACAGGGGAAAAAAGGTGCTCACCCTAATGTTAAATTTCTTCTTTATTTGAGTACGGAAAAACCCCAAATATGTTCCTATGGAAATGGTAAAAGCAACTGCCAAATATAGAAAGGAGTGATGCATGGTGACAATAAAGGCCATCCAGTTGAAAAGGGCACCAACAGTGAAAATTAAATAAACCATTCCCTGCAAAAGAAAATAGAAAAAATTAGAATTCATTGAAAGAATAAAACATTCGGAAGCCCCAAAAGAAAAGGGGAAAAAACAAAAACAATTTTAGAAGTTCAAAGTACACCAATGGACAAATAATTCAATTGGATGAGCAAAGAAAAGCGCAAATAATGTCAACATGACTTGCCTCACCCTCCTGAAATCATAACGCTAATATTAAATATTATTTCCATGACTGCTATTTTGTTTTGAAGCAGTCAGCAAATTTACCTGAAGAAAACATGAACCCAAACCAGCTCGTCTCATGTTCTTCCCAAATCTATAGCATGGACAACTGCACCATCAAATACACTATCACACACACAATCATAACGAAATTACCCCGATTAGTTCAAAAGCAGTCAAACAACAAAGAAACAGTCCACAATCCGCAAAAGCAAAATCTCATCCTAATAGCAACTATGCCATTTCAAGAAGTTAAAAGTACAACATAAATAGCAAAGCTTTTAATCTGCCCACTTTTTTCAGTTTTTCCCTGCACAGAAACAAACTTAAAGAACAACAAACTAGCCCACAAAAAGAAAAAATTTTGTGTGCATGATTCATAAATAGAGTTAAATTGATAGACTTATTACTTTATTTGACTAAAATAAAATCATATAGTTCAACGAGTTAGGAGAGAGAGAGAGAGAGAGAGAGAGAGATGCAAATAAATCAAAAGGTCAGGAACCTTATCCAATCCAGAAAACAGAAAAAGAAAAATATTAAATCAAACACTATATACTCAAAATACAAAATAAATAAAAGTAATCATTTAATTACTCTCATATTAATCTCAGAAATCCCAGAACCTTGGGGCAGCTCAAAAACAAAAACCCAAAGCAACCCATGAAAAATATCTCCCCCAAAAACTAAAAATCAAAAATCAAAAATTGCCATTAGCTCTTCTTTTAAATTAAAAAATTGTTATTTCAGGCTCTTTTCAAACACCCAAAAGGCCCAAAATCGCTTTCAGGGTATCATTTTCTGTCAAAATTTTCCATTATCAGTACTTTTTAAACCACAAAATTGTTAATTTAGCTTCTCTTCAAACACCCAAAAACGAGAAAACAAAAACGTTTTCTGGGAATCATTTTCCATCAAAACAAAAAGACCCTTAAAACCCTTTTCCAAAAACAAAAACCAAAAAAGAAAAAAAGGAAAAATGAAGAGACTGACTTACCAAGCTGATTCAAGAGCGATACGACGGTCTTCAAAGCAATCAAGAACTTGACCTTCCCACATCCTAAAGACCCCACCTCCTTCTCCACCTCCTTCTCCTCCTCCTCCTTCTTCTTCTTCTGAAACATTCTCATAGCTCCTCCATTTTCCTTGCTGAGTCTGCAACGCCACAGTTGAGCAAAGCATATCGAAATCCAACACCGCCATTCCCTCCAAAAACCTCTCTCTCTCTTCCTCTGCTTCCTCTTTCTTCTCAACCCCAACAACAACAACTCTCTCTTGCTTCTCCAAATCCCCCATTATCAACTAGGGTTTCCTTCCTTCCCTCCTGCTGAAGGAACTAAGAAAAAGTGCGTTTCTTTTTTATTGTGATTTGCAACACAGAAAGAAAAAGACAGAGAGAGAGAGAGACAGGTTCTTTTCATGAATGTTTTATTGTATTTTAAGGTTTAATGTTTAATGTTTATGTTTTTTTTTTTTTTTTTTTTTTTTTTAGTTTTGGTTTGGTTGGGTTTAGGTTGGCGGGTAATAATGGAGATGTGGGACCCAGTGGGGATTTACATTGACGGTACAGCTGTTGCCACGTGAGATCTAGCATATTTTTAGGGGTTTTTTTTTTTTTTTTAAATTACCAATTGTTTTTTTAATTTCTCGCCTATAATTAACTGTCCAATTTTAATCTTCTCCTTCTTTGAATTGTTAGTAACCGACCAAGCTCTAAGGATTGAGGCTGCTACATGTGACTTTGAGAGAATATCTGAAACAAAATAGCCATAAAAAATTGACTACTTCTCTAGTTGTTTTATTGAGTAAAAATATATGACTATATTTGACTAAAGAGGATAGGAGGAAATTAGGTTTAAGATAATTTGAGGAAACATGAGTTGGGTCAATTATGGTTTACACAACCAATCATTTGGGTTTCTAATTATAGCACCCAATAAAATACAAAGAATCCAAAAAACAGAATCCTATAAATGAGTTGATTTAGCCATTAAAATCATGCATGTCTTCATCTAATAAAAGAAAAATAGGCTACTAGTATTAAGTATTTGAATAATTTTTTTTTTTTACAAAATTTGTTACAAATTGCTTATGTGGTGAATAATTATTAGTAAATGAAAAAATAATATTAATGGTAGGCCTAAATGAAAACCAATAAAAAACTGATCAAATCAATAGTTTATTAAAATATTGTAAAATAATTTGTAATTGAAGGATTAAGTATTCAAAGTTTTAGTGGCTATTTTGGATTAATATATTTACTTAAAAGTGAACTTATTTAAAACCACTCTTTTATACCATTTTAAGACAATAATGATATATACAAACATATAAACCACAAAAGATTATGCCTGTGCCTATCCAAAGAGACGGCTAATAAATGATTGGACAATAGGGCCAGCAATGAGGCAAAGTGGGTCTGGATTGGATTAGATTAAGGTGTGCTCCATCCTTGCCTCTTCTTCGTCAATGTGAAATCTTATTATGACAAGTTGAGGATGGGATGTAAGATAGGTTGGAGTATTTAGGCATCCCTAATGAGCAAAAATTATTCACTACACCAAGTGTATTATACCCCTCTCTCATATAAGTGTGATTATTTCATACAAACATATGATGTACCACACACTCCTCTCAAATAAGTGTGAGTTACATGTGCGATACTTATATGTGGGGTTTACCTTTACGTAAGATGAGAGTTTATTAATTTCACCATAAAGGTGATTTCAACATGAAGAAGGTACAAATGAAATGAACTAAATCAGATCAAATCAAGAGTGCTTTACATATACACATTCATGGCACAACAAAATGAGATGGGATAGGTCAAATAGGACTTACTTTCACCTAAGGTTTTAAAAATTAGTACGGTCAATGAACTGTTTTTTGCTTTGGATTCTCGGTTTTTACCGATTTTTGACTGATTCTGACCAATTTTTAGCTTGTTTTAGGGTTTTATCGGACTAGATTAATACCTGATTCCCAACTAAACTGGTTTGATAAGTCAGTCCGATCCAATTTTTAAAACCATGTTTTTACCCAATCCCAAATGGTTGGGGGGGGGGGGGGGGGGGGGAATGATGGAACAGTGGAGATGATAACATCAAATCCAGGAATCAAATGTTGCTTTTGCGAAGAGGACCTATCTAAGAATAAACTTGTGGACGATAATGCATGGATGAATCAAATCAAATGTAAGGAAGGTGGGTAGGGAAAGAAAAAGAATATCTTGCCGTCAGGGGCCACTAAACACTAGACCCTTGAGCTGTATTGTTTAACAGGGATCCAAACCAAGAATTTTAGTACTAATAATAAGAATAAATTACTATTGTTTAATCAATGGCGTATGTATATGTGACATCTATGGGTGGATTGTCCACTCAACTACGGCACGGCATATATAGACCCCAATAAAAAGCTCAACTCAAGCAAAAGCCGGTGGTGGGAACGTGTGGTGTTTGTGTGAGTCTCTCTGGATTTGATTCAGATAAAGCTATTATATCTGATTCCAATCTTTAATAATAAATAGAAGTCTATCTCATTTTCAACCAGATCCAGACCACGTTGCAAAAAGAATCTTTTTGCAACTTGGCCATTAAATAATCATCCACATCTATTAATGTAGTAATTTACCAAAATGTCTCTACGACTACGACGTTTTTCTTTTAAGAAAAATAACTGACGAGTGTTTTTAAGATACTCGTTAAGAGTTTATTTAAAAAAAAATTTTATGAAAAAAAAAAAAATTAATATTTTAATATTTTTTTTCATTTTTCATAAAAGTATTATAAAAATTTTTCTAAAATGAATTATTAATAAGTGCCCTAAGGGCACTCATTAGCATAACCCAATTTTTAAATACTCATAATAATTTTATAGATTTTAAGTTTATTTTTTTAATTTACGTTTATGTTCCTTTTTCTTAAAAGTATTTTTTATTATTTTGCATTAAAAATTTAACTTGCTAGATTATGTTAGTAAAATAAAATTTAAATATTAAATATTATAATAATTAACATCTCATCACTCGATATGTTTTAATTAAAATAATTAAAACATATCTCCCTCTCACTTGCAACCGTGAAACCCTTGCAAAGTGAAGTCATTAATTATTTTAATTCAACTTTATCTTCCTCTCACTATAATAAAAACGTAAATCTTGACAAATTATCATTGTTAGTCAACAATGGCCATACATAACACGTGAATCAACACTACATATTTGTTGACATAGCTCAAAATTGATAAAATAATATGGGCATAACACAATTAAAAGTCACCCAAGTAATAGCATTGGGTGTAAAACCCATCAAATTGCTATTTTACATCCAAACATGTCTAAAATGCATTTTACTCGAGTTGCTATTGCTAAAAAAATTTAGCAACTGTGAACATTAAGTTTTTTTTTTTTTTTTTTGTTAAGAAAAATAGAGGCCTTTATAGTTATATTACACCCCTAGGGAAGGAGCCAGACTTAGCGCATATTTGCGAACCTGTGTGGGAGTCACCTCACATTTGTGAGTACACCCCCTACTAAGTATACCCACCAACGAACTCCTGTGAGCAGCAGGACTCGAACCTAGGTGTGGTGCACGAAACGTCTGAGCCTTACCCACTCAGCCAAGTCCCTGTTGGCAAAAATTATGGTAGGCTGTAATAGAGTTTGTAAAATAATATATTTTATTTTATTGTCTCTCTCTTCACTCTTTTCCTTTATTTATTTAATGACTTTTCTTCTCTCTCTCCTCTTTTTTTATATTATTTTAATATGTTAGATGTTAAAATAAAAACTATGATGTTACATGTATTGTAAAGAGTATAATATATAAAGTAACCATTTAGATAGTAAAATAACAATTTTTATGCAAATTCGGATGAAAAAAATCAATTCAATAATGAACCCCGCAATATCACAGCTACTCTTACACCCACAAGTATATGCGTAGGTCAGTAACTAGACAACACTATTACCTTCGCCTTACACTAGTGTGTCACACCCTCACCTTACATCTCATCTCCCACACCTTCACCTGCACCCCCACAATTATAACTCAATAACATCACAATTGACTTGGATAATCTCCGTTCTAAATTGTTCCATGTTTTCTAGTTTTCATCAAAACTGCTCAGTGGGACCAACCCAAAGCAGTCACGTGAGGCCATAACTGGAAGAAGTATTAAGACAGCTTCAAAGACCAACGAAGCCAATACCATGTCCAAGAACCAAGAAATCTTGTGTGAAGTCAAACAAACTGGTTTTATAAATTTTTAATAATTTGATAGCTACAATGGAAGATGGAGAATTTAAACCCTAAATGTTTCTGTTGGAAATACTGTGAAACGCTAGTTGAGATACAAAACTCATGGCTACAAATTGATCTCAGTTTGTTAAGGGTTTACTGATTTCATAGGATTAAGGTTTACAAATGATGAAGGACCAATATAAGAGATGAGAGAGATGACACATTAATGTTCATATCTTACAATAAACATACAGATCACAAACATATCAATAGCTAACGATAATGTTGTCAAATATGAAACAAATCAACAGAAAAAACTTGCTGCACCTTTAGCTCTTTTGGGTGAGGTATAGTTGGGTACAGTTTACCGAGCTAAAACTAAGAGCTCAAGTTTTCACTAATTTCCGACCAACTCTACTCTACTCTCTCTCCCTCCCCTCAATCGAAACAAGCTATATAAGTATGAAAATCAATGGAAGTAAGAAGTTGGGGAATATTAAAATTTGCAAGCTTAAGGGAACTTGAAGATCAGCAAGATTCTTGGTAACTAGGCAACAATAGGGCAAACCACCAGATGTAGACTTCCGCCTAGAAGTTTTGACCATAAAATGAAACATGACACATGCATGTCTGTAGGTACCCCATGGAGTAAGTCCCACAAAAATTTCAACCCAAATCGATTGGAAGCCATTGAGGTACGAAAGGATTGTGTTTTAGGTAGGAGAGGTACAGTGATAATAGGGAAGTGGGTCAGCTTCAAGACACCTAAGATTAGGAATTTCTTGATAATTCTTAGGTATATGTAATGGTTCGTTTAAATTGAGGGGAGCAAGGGGGAGTACGACTTACGGACACAATGGGGGAGTCACCACCTAGTTTTGCAATAGCCTAGAAACCATAAATATAGTGTCCTTAATTTTGAGGAAGGATCATTGATCTTACTACCAGAAATATGGGTTCGGATTTAAGGTACGGTCTTGGGAAGGTGTTAGATACCCAAAACCATCCATCCATAAGGTTGACTTTCTCTCATTGTGTCTCATGTCTTAATCTCATTAAAGGCACACTCAAAATTGTTATTCTAAACTCACACACACACTAGCATTCATCTAACTAGGGGTGTCCACGGGTCGGGTTTGTGCTCGACCTGAAACTTTCGGGTGGGTAAAAACGGAAACCGAAACCGACACGAAATGCTAGTTAGATCTGGCGGTTCGGGTCTCGTCGGGTTTCAGGTTGAACGATCAGGTTTCAGGTTGTATCGCCGGAGATGTATTTTGGCCGGATCTGTCGAGATCTGGCCAGATCACGACGAGATTGCACCGGATCTCGACGAAATCTGGCCAGATCACGAAGAGATCGACGAGATCGCATCGGATCTCGACAAGTTCTTACCGGATCTCGTCGAGTTCTTACCGGATCTCGTCGAATCTGGACTAGATCTCGACGAGTTCTCGCCGGATCTCATCCAATCTGATGGGTTTCAAGCAAAGTTTCACTAGATAACTTCAAATATCACTGGATTTTGTGCGCTTTTGTCGAAGAACCTTCGAATATCGCCGAAAGTTTCTGGGTTTATGATCGGTTCGGGTTGCTTGGGTTCTGGGAGAGGAAACTCGCCAACCGACCGTCAAAGTGTTGGTTCAGGCAGTTTTCGGTTCAAGCTCGGGCGGGTTGCTCGAGTTGGTCGGGTATACAGGTTGGCTGGATAGTCCTACATCTAACAATCAACATGGCATCAAGCATCTCTAACCATACATCTATCATGGCATATTGATCAAACCTAGTATACATCTAGCATGGCATCTCATATCTCATCCAAGGTAACAAGTAACAACAACAAGTCAATATCAAAGGATCATATTGGAAGCATCAAGAACATCAAGAATACATTATCCAACCAAGCATGTTCGTACTCATCACCTAGGCATGTTTATCAAACAATATGCATGCACATATGAATGCATGACTTACGTCACTTACCTTGCTACGACTTAGCACCTATGGATCAATGCATGAACATGTGAATGCATGTTCATGGTAACAAAGCGAGAAAACAGAAGATAAAACCTAATTTAAGCATGTTAAGGGCAAATCAATAATAAACATGTGAAATAGAGACTCAAACTCATGCATATATATAAGAAATGATTAAAACAAAAGCATAACATGTGAATAGAGCAAAGAAAATAAGGCAGAAACCTTAATTAGGGTTTTTAGGCTACGACCTGCCTGCGTATACACGAGCTTGCCTACGCAGGCCAAACACCTGCGTGCGCAGGATTTGACCAGCGTACGCCTACATGCATGCATGATGCAGACGTGTTCAAGGATGTTTAAAAACCCTAGGCCAAAAACACAGAAAGCAAAAAAAGTAGAACAAGACTTAAAACTATAAATCTAACAACCTAACATGCTTAAAATATAAGCAAAACATAAACCTAATCTAAACACACATTATAAAGCATAAACAAGGCAAATAAACAAGATTAAAACAAACTAAGAGACAAAAATGAAAGAAAAAGAGTTAAAACATATACCTCAAAACAAGAACCTTTGTAAGCTTGATTTTGACCGTTGCCCTCAGTCAAATCTAACTCATAAAAAAGAAATAGGCTCAAGCAATCATGTAAGAGTATGACTTGGTCTAAATATGAGGAAATTGGCTCCAATTCCTATGAGAAATATGATGCCATGATACATGGAATATATTCTAGACTCATACGGATGCCAATGACAAAGTTTGAATCAATTTTAAGCTAATAATTTGATTAGCCAATTGATATATGCATAGATATACAAACACAATAGCAAATCTCAACCCATCAAAAAAAAAATAGCAAATCTCAAAACAATTACAAGCACTGAAACACAACGAAGCATTTATGGAGGTAAAAACCCCAAATCCGGGCAAAAAAATCTCTAGGGCCTGTTGTGTTAACCACTAGTAAGAATAGTTGCAATATATCAAACTTACAAAAATGAAAATGTATTCTAGCTTTCCGCTCCTACTTGCAACTGATTGCACCAATTTTTTTCTCCTTATTAGCTACCAGCTTCACTAGTCAAGTTGCCAACCAACTACAAGACCAAGTCTCCTTGGCTACTCCAAAATAGGGAGTGCTCCAATGATTCCCATTTCCCACCGCCAATCATTAACAACAATCACTCAAGGTACCTGTGCGTGTACGGCTTGGGTCACCTCTCTAAGGATTGGGCAATTTGAGAGAGTGAAGGTAGAGGCTACAATTGGTTTTTGCTCTAGAAGAAATGGGTAACTCTCTCACTCATATATGATAATTGGGTCACTAAAATCATGAATTTAGAAGGCTGTTTGAGAGGGTTAATTGGATGGGTATAGCAGAGAATGAGAGTAACTAAATTCTCTCAAGTTCACAATCTTGCTTGACCAAGAGAGAGACGAGGGTTGGGTGAGATTGCTAGTAACTAACTTTGAAAAGTTGCATCTCACCTGACATACTAAACTTGCTCAACTGAGATTCCTAAAACAACAACTTCAATTCTGACACTTTGATCTCTCAACCAAATACAATGTAATCCTCAAAATTACAAAATGCATTGAAATTAATAGCATGAAAATACATAAAAATTTGACACGGAATATGTCAACACTAAGATCCTAATAGTTATTTCACAAAAAATATTTTCTCGACCTAGTCTAATTCAAAAATGATAACTTATTAAATTCTCCACATATCAAAGTCTCAAGTGAATAGTTGATTTAAGAATTCATAAAATATCTAAAAGTAGAATATTATATATATATATATATATATATATAATATAATATAATATAATGGAACAAAAATAAACAATTGATACTGATCAGATAAAGAAGAAGAAAAACATAAACATAAACAATAAACATAAACAGAAAATTTTACAAAAGAGCAAGAGTGGGATTCGAGTTTAAAGTTCCAAAATTCTCTTAAACCAGAGTTAAGAATTCCAAACACTAACTTAGTTAAATTGTTTTAATTTGTTTGGATATCTATTATATTTATTTGTTTAGAAGGTTTAATAGTTTATCATTTTATTATATTTCCTTTCTCATAATCATAATTTATGATTAATATGTACAGATTTTTTGGGTTTTAGGTGTTATGCCTATAGTCTTGTTATAATCCACGATCACATGAAAGTTGTTAGAATGTAATTAAGGGTAAAAGAAATTATTTTAAATATAGCTTTAGCATCTGTGGGTGGCTTTTTTTTTTTTGGCAAAAAATTCATCACATTATTAATAAGACCTCTTATCTTGCACTTGTTTTGTAATATACATTGCCACAACAAATAAAAGTTCTAGGAAAAGTGAAATAGATTGGTTATTGTAAGACTTAATAATACCGGCAGCACCCATACTATTAAAAACAACATTATGGTATCATCATAAGTCTGATAGATACCTGTGCTTATAAAATAAGGCCTTACCTGTGCATATGGTATCATCATAAGTCTGATAGATACCTGTGGTGGTGGTGGTGGTAGTGGTGGTTAAAAAAGTATAGTATCATTATTACTATCTAGGACATAAGGAAATGAGTGGCTAACATGAAAGTTGGAATGAATTCGAATTGAACCTAACAAATTACTAGAAAAGTCACCTAATGGGAGATAACTAATAACTATTTTGGCTTTGCCAAAAAGAATTTTCTCCCATCTAAACTAAAATTGATAACTTGATTTGAAATCCTCTATAGGTTGAAGTCTCAAGTGGAAAATAGGTTTACGAATTCAAAAATGTCTTAAAATAATTTCTTTTAATGTATTTTATAATGCAACAAAAAAAAAAAAAAAAAAAAAAAAAACCAATTGATATTAAAAACAAAACAGCATAAACATAAACATAAAAATACAAATAAAAATAAAGATTTTACAAAAGTGCAAGAGTAATTTAAGGCTCCGAAAATCTCTTTAATTAGAGTAAGGTATTCCAAACATTAGTCTAGCTAATTTTGTTGTAATTTTTTATAAATATTATATTTATTTTTCTTTACAAAGATTAATAATTTATTATTTAGGTTGTTTTTATGTTGTTTTCCTTTTTGTTTTCATACCAATTTGGGGAGAAAATATTTTGTGCGTCCAGTTGGAAATCACCTAGACACTTCCTATTTTCTTTCACGAACAAAACAAAGGAAAATGCCATTTTTTGGTCTTTTTATTCCACTTTTCTCTTACCCACTTTCCATCCATTCACTTTTTCCCTCAACCAAACAATTCTTTATGGTCTGTTTGGTTGGAAAGATGGAAAAATGAAAGGATAGAAAATGGTGAGAGAATAAAAAAGATTTTATTTTTCCTCATTGGGAGTGGAAAAATGTAGGGATGGAAAAAATGAGTTTGAATAAATTTACTCTATACCCTTGTTAAAGAATGATGCTCAATTAAAACAAAAAAGTGACAAATAACCACAAAAAAGAGCAATCACCCAAATTTATTAAAAAAATAAAAATCATATCCTAAAAAAAATCACTTCTAGTTAAAACTAAATAAATAAAACAACTATCACACCCAGGCCCAAGAAGAGAAAAAAAAAAAACAAAAAAAAAAGGCAACGTTGCCAAAAAAAAAAAAATGCAACGTTACTGCCAGGGGAGAAGAAAAAATAAATAAATAAAGGCAACTTAAAGAAACCCATGCGCATATGCATACAGGCATTTTTGTCCATCAAGAAAAAATTCATCCTCATTCAGTTCTCTCCATTTTGGAAAGAAAACACTTGGTCTCACCATTTATTTTCCTTCCTTTTTACCCAACCAAATACACTCCAAAAAAGTTTTCCTTCCCATTTTCTCTCTAAAATTTTCCATCCATCATGTTTCACCTGCAAACAAACACACCCTTAGTGAATGTTTGGATAAATTTTAATTACTTAAAGTCAACTTATTTGTTTAAACCCATTCTCTTATCCCATTTTAAGCTAACAAACATATAAACCATATAAATGGACAAAATGGGCTTTTGCCCTTTTTGGGCAAATTAAATAGCTTTATGCCCCCCTTCCCAAACGAATTAGGGAAATGCCCCTATTTTAAAACTCGATTTTTGATAAATCGAGTTAGACTCTATAGTGGCGTTTTTAAGGAGCCTATAATGACGTTTTAAAGACCTATAGTGATGTTTTTTAACTCGATTTCAATAAAATCGAGTTATAGACAATGAAATCAACCTATAGTGGCATTTTTTTACCTATAACTCAATTTCTTTAAAGTTGAGTTAAAAAACGTCACTATAGGTCCTTAAAACGTTACTATGGGCTCCTTAAAACGTCATTATAAGGCTTCAGAAAATTTTTTTTTCTAACTCAATTTATCAAAAATCGAGTTTTAAAAGAGGGGCATTTCCCTATTTAGTTTGAGAAGGGGGGCATTTCCCTATATAATTTGCCCGAAAAGGGCAGAAGCCCATTTTGTCCCATATAAATTAAAAGATGCCCTTGATATCTTATCTCAACCAAAAAAAAAAAAAAATGCTTGATAAGAGATTGGAAATAGTGATAATAAAAAAGTAGGGAAGGACTGGATTAGATTAGGTATGCTTTATCCTTGCCTCGTCCTAGCAATGCGAGATGGACTATTTTGACATTCTTAATGAGGAGTGCAAAGTTACTCATTTTACAACTTATATTTAACCAACATTAAAGGCAAAATGGTAAACTTACACCTAAGGGCTTTAAATTAATTGTGAGACAAAACAAATCTTATAATCCTAATGATCACAGTGATATGTTACGGGCATCAATCGGACCACCAGATCAAAAATTACCATCAAAACAATTTTCAACGGTTGTAATGTATCCTTATGATTGAACAAAATTTTCATTGGTTTCAACAAGAATTAATTAAAATTAATGAGGTGTTGAAAATCTGATTGGACCATATTCAAAAACTTCATTGGTTGTACGCACAAAATCATATTTGGTTTGTAATAAAATTGGACCAGACTAAGACAACATTTAAATTTGAAATTTTCTTGTAATAAAATTGGCTCGTCTAGTATCGAAACAAATCAGATCCATTTGTTGGAAAACCTCTAAAAAATAGTTAGAATCTCATGCAAAGAGTTAACCATTATAGCCATAAAATTCAAAAAATTACGCATGTGGGTAAAGCTCTTTAGTACCGATTGGTACTTGGACTGAACCTTAAAGTGCCGATTAGCACTAAGTTTTAGAACTCTCAAAATTCTCAAAAAAAAGTTGAAATTTTTAGCAGCATATTAAACACATTTTTGGCCTAGTAAATGTCAAAATTTGGTCTTCTGTATTTCTTCAAAAAATTGTAGAGAATTTGAATTTTATTTCAAATAACATTGGAATTTTGAGCAAAAAATATGAACAAGTTTTAGGAAATACATAAAATCAACAACATCTTTTCAAAATTTGAATTGAGATCCCCTGAAATCAAATCCAGCCCATCTGAAGAGGCTTCTCCTCCCACTTAGCTTTAAAGTTAATCTATCGATCCCTCTATAAATAGAGGGTACCAGCCTCCCCTTTCAGCACCACAATCCCTCTAAAAAGCTAGTGAGAAAGCAGCATAGAAAATTCATTAAGCTTCCATTCTCAATAGATATATATATACACATATATAGTTTTATGCTGGTAAGTTTATATCATACTTGATAATTTAGATTTTTAATTTATGTACTTACTTTCTTTGTTCCTTCTAATCTCTCTAAAAAACTATGAGGAGTAACTAGGACAGGTCATTAAGCTTCTGTTTTTCTTACTTTGGTTGGGGTTTAGTACTTAGTACTCAGTACTTTCTTGCTTTCTCTCTAGTCTTTTCGTGATCCTTCTCGTATTTAAATTCACTATTCTTTGATTCAAATGTGTTCATTATTAATGTTGCTTGTCAAAATTTTTAAGGAAAAATTACACTTTGCCACCCTAAACGATAACTCATAGTTCACTTTGCACCTTACCATCAATTGGGCTATTAACTTGGACTGAAAAGTATGTCACGTACGACTCACGTGACCTTTGCATACGTAGCACCATATGAAAAGACCGAAATTTCCCTTTTAGATCCCTTAAGACAAAATCATCTATATATATATATATATATATATATTTAAAATCTGAAGCATGGCATTTATTGTTACTGCACTCCAGTTGAGCCACATCAACATCCACGTCATTATTATTTTTCTTTCCAATTTTCCTATAATTTTTTTTAATATTTACTTTTTTTTTAATTATTACATTTTCTTCGATCTTCCTCCTTCTTTTACCTTTTCATCCCTCCAATTCCCACTACCATTAACTTTAATATCACTATTCATCTTTCCATTCATCTTCTTTTATTTTGTCTCTTCATCTTTCCTTTCATCTTTCCCACCCTTACATTTTCATCTCCCCACTACCCTCAACCTTAATATCACTATTCATCTTTCCCTTCATCTTCCTTTATTTTGTCTCTTCATATTGATATCATCTTACTATAAATTTGACATTCTCTCTTCCATTCTTTGCATAGTTTTCCCTCACAAAAAAAGGCTCTCTCTCTCTCTCTCTCTCTCTCTCTCTCTCTCTCAATATTTTTTGGAGTATTTTTTTTATTTTTCCTACATTTCTACTTTAAGTTGATAAATTTTTGTATTCGTTATAACTCTACTTTAGGTTGATGCGATTTAATTTTGTATTTTAAGTTTTTTTGTTCTCTTTGATTGTTAAATGTTATCCTATTGCATTAATATCAATATTCATCGTTTTCTTCATCTTCCTTTATTTTTTCTCTTCATATTCACATCATCTTAATATAAATTTGTCATTCTCTCTTTCATTCTTTGCATAATTTTCCCGCACAAAAAGGTTATCTCTCTCTCTCTCTCTCTCTCTCAATATTTTTTGGAGTATTATTTTATTTTTCCTGCATCTCTACTTTTAGTTGATAAATTTTTGTGTTTGTTATAACTTTACTTTGGGTTGATGCGATTTAGTTTTGTGTTTTAAGTTTTTTTTTTCTCTTTGATTGTTAAATGTTATCCTATTACGTTATAAAAAATTAAATATAACATATATGAATATAATATATATTATTCTATTATATAACATGATTTTGGTAATTTGGTGTTTATTACTATATTTTTTTACCATTTTTTTCATTTTATTTTATTCAATATTTAAACTCTGCCACATCCTCCATATAATTAAATTATTTGTCTTTTATTTTTTTTTTCTTTTTTTTTAAATTAAACATATAATATTTTATTTAAATTCAAATAAATAAAATTGTAATATAATTAATAGAGATAATTAATTTGGTGTTTATTGTTATATATTTTATTTTTACTTTTTTTTTTCTTCTCATATTATTTTATTCAACATATTGCATTATAAAAAATTATAAAAACTAATTAGCCACTATTATAATGGAGTAATAGTCTATGGTTTTATATATATAAAGAAATGGAATATATAGAGTTTATATATGTAAACATTCACATTAAGTACGTAATATATATATATATATATATATATATATAGGGTTGGGTGCAAGTTACATCTGGTGTAACTCTAAGCAATGTTACACCACACAATAACTTGTTATTGAATTCATATTTTGAAAATATCACTATTGGATTATTTATTCTATATGTTTTTAATATGCAAGCCAATTTTTATACCAATCAAATGTTATTTACTATTCGATCCTTAAACTCATATTTTATGTAATATTGTAAACTACAAAAACTTGAATTTAAACAATTAAATGATGATATGGCTATTGATTTTTTATTACTTTAAAATTTTGCAAACATGGAGAATATATAAAAATAATGTAATCCAACGGTTGATTTGTCAAAATTTGCACCCAATTAAAAAATATTGACTGGTTTAACATTACTTAGAATTACACCTGGTGTAACTTGAACTCAACTCATACACACACACACACACACACACACACATCTATGGTTTTATGTATATAAAGAAATGGAACATATAAAATTTATATATGTAAAGATTCACATTAAATATATAAATAATATATGTGTGTGTGTGTGTGTCTAAAGGTTTAAGAAAAAGTATATGTATGGTTTTTATTAACTTAAAAGATAATGAAAAACCAATTGTTAATAAATAATAACTAAAACAATAATATTATTACGCGCAACACGCGGATCTGTGACTAGTTTTAATAAATTTAACTCTTGTTATACAACGTAACTTTTGTCCCTACAAAATGCAAGTGTATGAGGCAAAATGGTAAGAAGTTCAAATTTAAAAAGTTTTTGATCATGTACGCCTTCATCTAATAATAGAAAATTGACAATCTAAGAAAAATAGGCTACTAGTATTAAGTACTCAAAGTTTTAGTGACTGTTTGGATTAATTTATATACTTAAAAGTAAATTTATCTGTTTAAAACTATTCTTTTATACCATTTTAAGAAAATAATGAAATACAAACATATAAACATATAAATCACAAAATATTATGCCTGTGCCCAAAGAGATGCCTAATAAAAGATTGGACAATAGGGATAACAATGGAGTAAAATGAGTCAGAATTGGATCAGATTAAGCGTGCCCCATCCTTGTCCCTTCTTCCCTAAAGTAAAATTGAAAAACCTTATTATGACAAGTTAATGACGGGATGTAAGATAGGTTGAAGTATTTTGGCATCTTCTAAGGAGGAAAAATTATTTAGTAAACCTGGTGTACTACACCCTCTCTTCAGTTTTCACATAAATATGAGTTACACAGTGCAATACTCACATGTGGAATTTATCTTTATGTAAAATGAGAGTATATTAATTTCACCGTAAAGAGGTTATTTCAACATGAATAAGGTACAAATGAAAGAGAAATGGACTAGATCGGATCAAATCAAGGGTGTTTTATATATACATATCCATAGCACAACATAATGAGACATGATAGGTCGAACACGACTCGTTTCTACCCAACCCCAAATAATAGCAAAATGGTATAAAAAAAAAAAAATTTTTTGATGGAATAGTGGAGATGATAGATAACATCAAATCCAGGAATCATGGTTGCTTTTGCGAGGAGAATCGATCTGGGAATAAATAAACTTATGGACGATAATGCATGGATGAATCAAAATCAAATGGAAGGAAGGTAGGTCGGGAAAGAAAAAGAATGTCGTGCCGTCAGGGGCCACTAGGCCTTGAGCTGTATTGTTTAACAGTCCAAACCAAGAATTTTAGTGCTAATAATAAATGGGTTGAGTTTAAGTTACACCTAGTGTAACTCCAAAAAATGTTACACCACTCAATATTTTTTAATTGGATGCGAATATTGACAAATCCACCGTTAGTTTACATTATCTTCGTATATTCTTCATGCTTACAAAATTTCGAGGTAATCAAAGATTAATAGCTATGTCATCAATCAATTGTTAAAATTCAAATTTTTGTAGTTTAAAATAATGCATAAAAAATGAGTTTATAGATCAAATGGTAAATAGCATCCGATTGATATGAAAATTGGCATACATGTTAAGAACATATAGAATATGTAATTCAACGGTTGGATTTTCAAAATATTAATTAAATAACAAGTTATTGGGTGGTGTAACATTACTTAGAGTTACACCAGATGTAACTTGAACCCAACCCATAATAAATTAGTAGTGTTTAATCAATGGTGTATATGTGACATGGGTGGATTGTCCACTCGACTAGTCTCAACTGTAGTGTTTGTGTTGGGTTTATTTTACAATTTTTTTTATAAATTGTTGATGCGGTAAGTGGTTATTGAAAAATAAAAAAAAGTAATATTGATTATTTTAATATCATGAAAAATGTTATAAGGTTGTATTAATAACAATTTTTAATTAGCAAAAGAATAATAACGATATTGTGATTTGTATTACATTAGTTATTAACAGCTAATTTAAAAATAAATAAATAAACAGACCTCTTCACATGTGCTATGCGTTTTATATATATAACATTTTTAAATACTTGTAATAATTTGATATATTTTAAGTAGGGGTGTGCAAAAAACCGACGAACCGAAAAAACCGCTTCAAACCGACCGAACCGATGCAAAATTTCGGTTTGGTTTCGGTTCGGATCAGTTTCAGTTTTATTATATAAAAAATCGAAAATTTCGGTTCGATTTTCGGTGGCAAATTCTAATACACTGAACTAACCGAACCGAACCGAAATATATTAAATAGTAATTTGTACAAATTATTTCAACAAAGTTCCAGGTGTCCTAGCGGCAAGGACACGCGCTTGTTTTTCAGTCATCCCAGGTTCGACCCTTGGTAATAGCCTTTTTATTTTTCCTCTCTTTATTACCAAAACTACGTCGTTTTGGGGTTTGCTTTATAACCCTATTTTCAGCACTTGTCTCTCATTTCAAGCCTTCAACAGCAGTCGTTCTCTTCTCCTCTTTCCCTCTCCAGTCATTCTCTTTCTCCCCATCTCTCTCTTTCTGTCATACTATCATGCCTCCGTTTCTCTCTCTCTCCATCACGCCGCCGTTTTTCTCTCTCTATCACGCTGCTTCAGTACACTTCTTTGCCGGTACGCTGCTTCATCGTTCTCTCTCTCATTTTTTTTTTTTTTTTTGGTTTTGTGTTTGCTACTTTGCTTGGTACTTGGTGTTTGGGTGATGAGAAAATGTGGAAAAGCAAAGGGATTCTGGGTTTGTTAATTTATTTTGGGTATGTTAATATTTTCTGGGTTTCTGCCTTCTGGGTTTGTTAATTTTTTTTCTTTGTTTGCTTTCTTAGAAAATAATTGATAAGGAAACCGAAAAAAACCCACCGGTACACTACTTCGCTGTTATTTTCTTAGTTTGTTTGCTATCTTCATCGGTACGTGGCTTCGCCGTTCTCTTTTTTTTTTTTTTTTTTTTTTTTTTTGGGTTTTGTGTTTGCTACTTTGCTTGGTGCTTGGTGTTTGGGTGGTGAGAAAACATGGGAAAGTAAAGGGATTTTTTGGGTTTGTTATTTTTTATGGGTTTGTTAATATTTTTTGGGTTTCTGGGTTTGTTAATTTTTTTTCTTTGTTTGCTTCTTAGAAAATAAATTATATGTGGGTTTGTTAATTTTTTTTCTTTGTTTGTTTCTTAGAAAAGAAATTATATGTGTGAAAAGTTTTGAGCTTGTGGTTTTTATCGATTTTGAGTGTGATTTTGTATGCTTTGGTTTTTGCTTTATCGTTTGAAAGAGTGGTTTTGAAAATCTCAATAACCCTCTCTCTGGAAAACCGAAAACCGACCGAAACCGACTGAAACCGAAATACCCCAAAACCGATGGTTTTCCAGCCATTTCGGTCGGTTTCGGTTGAGAATTTCACAAACTGAAATATTCGGTTTCGGTTGGCCATACTCATACAAACCGACCGAAACCGAACCGAACACACCCCTTTTTTAAGTTTAATTTTTTTAATTTACCTGTATAGTCTTAATTGTGTTTTTGTTAAATCATTTCAATTAAATAAAATATTAGTTTTGAAAGTTTAGAAAAGTGAATAATAAAATTCTATTCAAATTATATATATTAAATAATTTTGTTTGAAGTATTTTTATTATTATTTTGCTTTAAAAAATTTAATCTGTTAATTATAAGTTTGTATAATAAAATGTAAATATTAAATCTATATTCTATATCTATATATTACTAAAAGTTGAAGCGTAGCGTTTAATGCTGCTACTCTCACGTTGCGCCACATCAGCTTCCACGTCATTTTTTTTTAAAATATAATTTGTCCTACAATTTTCAGTCTTAAAATGCAGCACACTACTTATTTATTTACTTTCACTATCACCCTATAATAAATATGTATAATTAATCCAACCCACTTCTTATTTATTTAGTTTCACTATCAAGTTCAACCCAAAGCATATTACTAAAAGCTAAATCATAGCGTTTAATGCTGCTACTCTCATGTTGCGCCACATCAATTGTCACGTCATTTTTTTTTTTAAATATAATTTGTCCTACAATTTTAAAATGGTTTTTACAATTTTCAGCCTTATAAATGCAGCCCACTACTTATTTATTTACTTCCATTATCATCCTATAATAAATCTGTATAATTAATCCAGCCCACCTCTTATTTATTTAGTTCCACTATTAAGCCCAACCCAAAACATTTTCAGTTCAGCTTTTGTGTGAGCCTTTTCAACTTAAAGGAGGAAGGAAAAAAAACAAACAAAAAAAAAAAAAAAACAAACAAACAAACAAACGTTGATGCCTTTCAAGCTTTAGGGTTTTTTTTTTTTATCTTTCTCTCTCCCTTACCTTTTCATCTCCCCACTACCCTCTACATTAATATTATTCTTCCTATTTCCCTTCATCTTCCTTTATTTTTGTCTCTTCTTATTCACACCCTCTTACTATAAATTTGTCACTATCTCTTCTATTCTATGCATAGTTTACCTTAAACAAAAAAAAAAAAAAAAAAAAAGAGGTTCCCTCTCTCTCTCTCTCTAAATTTTTTGGTGGATTTTTTTTTTATTTTTCTTGCATCTCTACTTTAGGTTGAATTTTTTTTATATTCTTTAAAACTCTATTTTGGATTAATGCGATTTAGTTTTGTTTTTTAAATTGTTATTGTTGTTGTTGTTGTTGTTTTTTTTTTTTTTTTTTTTTTTTTAAATCTTTGATTGTTAAATGTTATCCTATTGTGTTCTAAAGAATTAAATATAGCATATAAAAATATAATATTATTCTATTACATAGCATGATTTGGATAATTTAGTATTTATTTTGTTACATATCATGATTTTTTATAGTGCTCAATTTAGATGTTAAACTATGAGGTTTTACTAATTTTTGTTTATCTTCTAATCCTTTGTGGTGGACAAAGTATTCTTAATAGTTGTATTAGAAGTACTCTATAATGCCATTCATTTAAATAAAAGTAAATGTTAGCCAAACGAAAATAAACAGATAGATGAAAAATTTTAACTTTTGCAATTTTATTTTAATTATTATTATTTTATAACAATGCATGTATAGAAATTTAATTCTTAGATTTTGCTAATAATTGTTTATTTGATAATATGTTTTGGGTGGCCGAAATTATAATTTCTACAAAGAAAATAACCTTAATAGATTATCAAAAACAAAATTTTATCCTAATATTGGTTCAATTAATCATTGTTAAGTTTTATTAATTTTTTTTAGTTTACGTTTTTTTGGTGTTTTGGATTGTTCCTATATTACATTTATGATTGTTCCTATAATAAATAAAAATATAATTACGAAATACATTACTCATTATTAGATTAGTTTAAATTGTAAAAAATAAAAATAAAACAACCATAAAAATAATTATCATGCGCAATACGCGGGTTCGCGGCTAATATATCTAAAAGTTGAAGCATATTATTTATTGTTGATACGCTTCTGTTAAACTACATCAACGGCCATATCATCCACCCATTTCCAATATTCTCTCTCATATTTCTACCTTAATATCACTTTTCCTCTAACTCTTTATCTTCATTTATTTTTGGCTTTTCTTATATCTCTATTCTTACTATAAATTTACAATTCTCTCTCTCTCTCTCTCTCTCTCTCTCTCTCTACATAGTTTTCCCACTCACAAAAGATTATTTCTCTCTCTTTCTCTTTCTCATTCTCAAAATTTTTTTTTTCATTTTTTGGAAGATTTTTTTTTTTCTTCTCCACTTTAGGTTGAAGAAAGTTCGTATTATTTAGAACTTTATTTGGATTGATGTGATTAAGTTGTGTTTTTAAGTTATCTTTTTTTTTTCCTTTGATTTCATAGATGTTATTCCATTGTATTATAAAAAATAGTATATAATAATATAATGTTATTTTATTACATAATATAACATGACTTGGATAATTTGGTGTTTATAATTATATGGCAAGGAATGGGTGGTAGGAGAGATTCGGATGTTCGTTTCATTCAGGGTCCTAATGATTGGGAGGCGGAAGTGGTGGATGATTTCTTTTGGTTCTTGGCATCCAAGTTACCTTTAGTGGATGATAGTCATCACATGAGATGGAAGTTGATGAAGGATAGGGATTTTAATATCCGTTCCTTTATCATAAGTTGTGTGGTTCTTTCTTCGTGGTTTTTCCTTATAAAGGTATTTGGAAGGTTAAGGCACCCCGTCATGTCTCTTTCTTTGTTTGTATAGCCGCCTAGGATACGATTCTCATAGGTGATTTCAATTTCGTTGACTGGTGTATTACGTGTTGTTGTTGTGGGGAAACAGCAGATCATTTGTTATTACATTGTGGAATGACTCATTGGTTATGGAGCTTTGTTCTTAGAACTTTTGGGATTTCATGCATGTTCTCAAGATCCATAGCAGATTTCCTGTTTGGTTGGTGGAATTGGTTGGGGAAGCATTCTTCTAGCATTTGGAATTTAGTTCCATTGTGTTTGATGTGGTGCATTTGGAGGGAACGCAATTAGCACACTTTCAAGGATATAGATAAATTTGATGACCATTTGCTTGCTTGTTTTACTGGTTCCCTTTATGATTGGGCCAAGGCTTGGGGGCTCACATCTAATGACTCTCTTCCCTTGTTCCTTAGCTCTCTCTTTCTTTGTAATTACTTTTCTTTTCTGTTCTTCTTTTTTTCTTCTTTGTAATCTCGGATATGCTTTGTGTGTTTTTCATAAAGCAGTTTTTTAAATATGCATTTTCTTATTTATCAAAAAAAAAAAAAAAAAAGACTATACTACCCAAAGTAATATCAAATCCCAGAGTGTTTTTGTTCCTAACAGCATGATTACCGACAATACTTCTGTAGCTTTTGAGTTGTTACACAGGGTACAGAATAAATGGAAGAGCAAGATGGGATAGATGGCCATCAAGCTTGACATTAGTAAAGGTTTATGATCGAGTTTAGTAGGCTTTCTACGGCAAGATGTCATAGGAACATCCTGACTTGAAAAAAAAAAAATTTATTATATATAAAATTTAAAAATTTTATGATTTTTAAATTATGAATACGTTGTTAATGTAATTTACCAAAATGTATGTATGAGTACGACGTTTGTTTTTTAAAGGCGAAAATGCACTTTTGGTCCCTACATTTTGGGCCTATTCTCAATTTGGTCCACAAATTGATTTAGCTCCTAGGTCAGTCCCTGATTTTTAAAAATCGTTTTTAAAATAGTCCCTACCGTCAACTTAGTGACAGAAAATGCTGAGGTGGCAAATGGCGTGTCCTACTTGCTGACATGGCGTTGACGTGGATATTAAAATATTATTAAAAAAAGCTTATTTAGCATTTTTGAAATGCCCCGTCATATTTAAATTAATAAAAAATTAAAACAAAAATCCATGTCAAAAATTTTAAAATAAATAAATAAATAAACATTAATTTAATTAAATTAAAAAAAAAAAAAGCTTTTTCAATTTAAAAAATTGAGTTTGAAAAATGGGTTTGCTTTTCATTATTTTTCGGAAGAACATTGTTCTTCTTCTTTCCCAAGACATGAACTTCATGCTTCATGTTCTTCTCCAAATCAAACCCAATAAATCCAAGAAATCAAACCCATAAACATCCAACAAATCAAACCAATTAAATCCAAGAAATCACATAAAAAAAAAATCAAACCTAATAAATCCAAGAAATCAAACTCATAAACCACCTAGTAAATCTAAGAAATCAAACCCATAAACATCCAGTAAATCAAACCCAATAAATCCAAGAAATCAAATCCATAAACCTCTAGTAAATCAAACCCAATAAATCCAAGAAATAAATATACAAATCCACATAAAAAAATAAAAAAAAAAACCGCAAACACGAAACCAAACTCACCGAGACAACTCCATCTCCGAAACACAAACACGGCCACACCGATCTCCACGGCCACACCAATCTCCACCTCCACTACCGATCACCCACCCCTACAGAAACCCAGAAAAAAGCGGCGACGCCTACAATCTCCCAACCCATACACCAAACACAACCCAACAAAAAATCCAAAGGCAGCTCCTGGCTCTTCGCCTCCCACGACCAGGCCGATCCCGACTCGGTCATCTCCCTCCTCTTCCCCAACTCACCAACTCGCTTCGAACCCGAACCCGAACCCGAGTCCGAACTTGTCCTCCACTTCGAACTGCTCATCGTCGCCGTGGAGTGCAAAGACCTTGCCTTGGCTCAATCGCTGGTCTCCACGGCGAGGTTGGCCGAGTTCAGGGAATCCGGCATAACCAACGCGAACAACAAGCGCGTGATCGTCGCGATCCGCTACTCGATCCGGCTGGAGGTTTTGTTGGGAACCACGTGATGAGACAAAGAAAGAGACAACGATTTTTAGATCTAAAGTCTGTCATGGTCTCGCCGGAGTTCGTTTAGTACCTCGTTCACGTGGCCAACGAGAAAATGGAAGAGACAAAGAAAGAGAGGATCTAAAGGGGGAAAAAAAAAAAAAAAAAAAAAAAAAAAACGAAAAGAAGAAAGATACAGACAAACACAATGAAAGAGAGAATCTGAAAAGGTTTTTTCTTTTTTTTTGTTTTTGATTTTGAATTTTTTCAGTTTAATTTTTTTAAAATTATTTTTTTTTTATTAATTAAAATGCTGACTTGTCATTAAAACGCTGACGTGGTACTTTTTTAATAATATTTTAATATCCACATTAGCGCCATGTCAGCAAGTAGGACACGCCATTTGCCACCTCAGCATTTTCTGTCACTGGGTTGATGGTAGGGACTATTTTAAAAACGATTTTTAAAAATCAGGAACTGACTTAGGAGCTAAATCAATTTAGGGACCAAATTGAAAATAGACCCAAAATATAGAGACCATAAGTGCATTTTCGCCTTTTTCAAATTATGAGTACGTAGCATGGCATGTGAGGCTGACTCTGTGCTTAGATTAATATCATGAAAAATGTTGTAAGGTTGGATTAATAAACAAAGAATAATAGAGATTGTGATTCGTATTATTTACATGTGCTATGCGTTCTTTATCTTTTATTTTTTTAATATATATACACATATTAAATACGTATAATAGTTTGATATTTTTTTTTTTAATTTACCTGTATATCCTTAGTTGTTTTATTGTTAAATCAATTTCAATTAAATAAAAAGATTAGTTTTGAAAGTATAGAAAAGTAACCACTAAAGAATTTCTTCAGGTTATATAATATGCATATTAAAATAGTTTTGTTTTAAGTATTTTTTATTTTGCATTAAAAAAATTTAATATGTCAGATTATTAAGGTTAGTATAATAAAATTTAAATAGTAAATTTATAAGTAACATAACATCACTCGATATGTTTTATTCTATCATTTTTTTTTTTATGCCATGATCTAGAACATAGCTTACCAAATTTTATAAAGGTCTAAATCCGGATTCGTACTCCCAAAAAATGAAGTTTTGTAATCCTATTGGAATAACGAAATGCATCTAAAATTAAATATATGGCATATCTAGAAGATTTAATTGTGTATAATCTATCAATAGCCTTGTAAAATAATTGACATCTAATGTTTTCATATGATGTGTCTAAAATTTTTATTTATTTATTTATTTTTAAACGATATGTCTGGAATTCAAATCTCACATTCCCATTGAAACTATTATATAAATATAAATAAATAAATAAATAAATAAATATATATATATATATATATATATATATATATATATATATATATATATATATATATATATATATATATATAACCTTCACAAAACCTTAAAAAAATTAGTTTTCCCAAAAATAAAATTCTTATGTGCTACACAAATAATGGATCAACCAAAAAATTTACCCAAAGACCCATTGTTATGATTCGAAAAAAGTGTCAAGCACCTTATGACTTGGTAACATCCAATTCTCTTAGGAACATGAAGTAGAGCCCAAGTTCAAATTCCTCAACCCATATAATAAATGCATCCCTAACAATGGCAGTGGATAGGAGGCAAAATACCAACCCCAAAGAATAGCACAGCAACCGGGAAAGTGGAAACCCTTGCAAAGTGGTCATTAGGGTATGTTTTGTCAACAATGGTCATACATAACACGTGAACCAACCCAATGTATTCGTTGACAGAGCACAGAATTGATGAATCATATGAACACAACACAAACTTACTGGTCAACAGCCACAATTAAGAGACAAAAAAAAGCACCTCTTGATGCAATAGTTACACACACAGGAAGAAATCAATTCAATAAATCCATGGACCCAATATCACACCCACTGTGAGTACTATCACACACACCCACAAATATATGTGCACACCTCCACCTGCACCTCACAATTATAACACAATCATATCACAAATTGATATCTCCATTCCAAATTAGTCCACGCTTTCTACTTTTTTCATCAAAACTACTCAGTGGCAACACGCCAACACCCTAAGTAGTCACGTAGGGCATACCCAGAAGAAGCATTAAGATAGATTCAAAGATCCCAGAAGCATTAAGATTGATTCAAAGATCGACTCAGCTAATACCATATCCAAGCTTCAAAGAATTCTTGTGTGAAGTCAAACAAACTGATTTCATAAATTTTTTGATAATTTGACAGTTACCGTATGAGAGAGATTTTGAACCCTAGAAACCTCTGTTAGAAACACCTTGAGATGCTAGTTGATATACAAAACTCTTGGCACAAACTGATCTCATATTGTTAAGGGTTTACTGATTTCATATGATTAAGGTTTACAAATGATGAAGGACCGATATAAGATATGAGCAAGAGTGGGGGAGACAAGAGAGATGATGCATTAATATTCATATCTTACAGTAAACATACAGATGACAAACAGATCAAGAGCCAACGATAATGTTGTCAAATATGGAACAAATCAACAGAAAAAACTTGCTGCACCTTTTGCTCTTTTGGGTGAGATATAGTTGGGTACAGTTTACCAAGCTAAAACCAAGAGCTCAAGTTTTCACCGCAGGCCGGGTCAGGCCCAAACCTGAACCACTCCCCAAATGCTTAAAGGATGTAGCTTGAAGATGATCTCCATGGCCAGCAAAGCCTGTCCCTCCTTTCTCCAATTTCACCAAATTCCTTTCTTTACATCCTTTGTTGCAGACCAAACAAACTTTATCAACCACCATAAACTTATCAGCACACTTCTTGCAAAAGACATGCCCACAAGAACTAAGGGCCACGAGCGACAATGTGTTGGTCAAGGTAACCTTGCAGCTAGGGCAGATATAGGTCTTATCAAGAGCCTTGGATTTCTTCTGCTCACTAGTGTCTTCTGTAAGGTAGATAGGGAAGAGAGTCTTCATCTTGAGTTTCTCATTGCCTTCTGGACAGACAGTACTGGCAGAGGGAGCCTCTACTTTAACAGGAGCTTCTGGTGTAGCAGAAGGCAGCCAAAAAGCCTTCATTGTCCGAAGTGCTTCTTCTTCATATGAAGTAACCTTCACACTATTTGCCCCATGGAAGCCATTCTTGTCGTGGCTCTGGTTTCTATCATTGTATTGTGGTACTGCACCATGGTTTTGCTGATCAAATGCATCAAGTTCTCTGGCCTTCTGCAACATTAACTTCTCTTCTTCCTCTTCCTTCTCTTGCTTCTGCTGAACAGCATGAGCAGCTAGCCTCCTGCCAGTCAATAAACCATGCTTCAGGACACCATTAAACATAAGAAAGAAAAGTAGACGAAGATGCTCAAGACACAATGTATAGGCAAAATGCAAAATAGCCACCCCCAAAGTTTCCTTTTAGTGCTATGAACTACAATAAAACCTATTTATTCTTATCTTTTCTAGAATAATAAAGCATATTATTTACACAGTTCCCAATAAGAGACCAAGATCAGCCCAAGACATACAGAATATACAGCACCCCACCCTCCCCACCCCACTTCCCCCCCTCCCCCCCCCCCCCCCCCCCCACAACCCCCTCCCCAAAAAAAAAAAAAAGAATAGTTAGTCAACTAAAACATCTGAAGTGGTTGAAAATGTAACTTATAAAAGTTCTTCTACAACCTTCAAGACAAACCACCTAAATTTCTGCTGAGAAGCTAGTATAGCCTCATGTTCGGAAAACATATTAACAATGATGACAAAGCCTATAAACTGAAGTGAACTCATGATCATTGAAAAAAAATGTGGTCAGTACAAGCCATAATCATCCAACAGAAGCCAAATTATTCAATGGCCTTGGATTATAAATTTTTCTCGATTTTAAAGGAAAATTCTAAAAGCTTCTCAGCAATTGTTTATGCTACAACACAACACAATCAAGAAGCATCAAATCTAAATCTAACAAAATTTGATTAATAAAGCGATCTACAAAGTACCCAATATTTAGCCTCAATTTGTGGTTTTCTCTACAGTCACAGCGTTTGATTAATCACACAAAAAGGGGCAATCGCAAACTAGCTAGTGCGAGAGAATATATATTTAAGATGTTATTTGCCTCCAAGTATTGATGAGATAAAGTTTCTTATAATACCAAAACATTTATATGTTTTTATGCTGTTCATCGGATCTCTATAATAAAGGAACCACTTAGAAGTTAGAACATATTGGGGCTTACAAGTAATTAAAATTCGCCTAGAACATTCTTCAGCATTGTGTGCTTATCAATTTGTGAGTAGTTTGTTGAAGTTCCTGATAAGTTATCCATTCTTAATCATTTTTTGCCTAATAATTTTACCATTGTTATGTGAAAATTTCATACAAGCCAGTCAAATATTAGTTAATAAGATATTGAAAACTACCAGGTAGAGTTTAAAAGGGTAAAAAAAGAAAAAGAAAAATCAGGAAAAGTGTTTGTTTGGAACTGGGCTTGCCAAGGAAAGACATATACTTTCTTTGATTATTGGTTCAATACCCAGTGGAAATTAAGGTTTAGTACAACTAATCAGCTAATGCTCAAAGAATCCATCAAAATCTAGAACATTAAATCGCAAAGAAAATTAGTTTTTTTTTCCAAGCAGGGCAACTACTATGATGCAAATGACATACATTTGACGCAAAGGAATTTCATTGACGAACTTTTAGGCACGCAAGTTTAACAAATTCACCAATCAAAAACCACACTTCATTATTAAAAGAAACACACACACAAACACAATATGTACACAACTAAAACGAGCTTAATTCAGCTAATATAACCGAAACACCAATTTTCACCTAATATAACTCATCAGCTAATGCCCAAAGAAATCAATCAAAATTCAGAACATTAAACCGCGACGAAAACTAGCATTTCATGCAAGCAAGTTTAGCAGTTCACCAATCAAAACCCAAGCTTGATTCAGCTAATCATACAAACTATGAATTGCACAAAAATTAACATGAAAACTAGCAAAAAAAACGAACTCCATGTTGTACTAAAATTGAAGTAGAATATTGAGAGAGGGAACCTTTGGATGTCTTTCTTTTGAGAGAGGAGGCATTCGAGAATGCATTCTTTGCAGAAGACATGGCCCTTTTGGCAACACAAGGGGTCGATGAAGGGCTTGAGACACAGAGAACAAGCATCGAAGGGCTTGATCGAGTCCTTGCCGAGCCTCTCGCTCTGCGTACCGTACCCTAGCTTTCGCTTCTCGTCGTACGTGAAGAACGCGAGGTCGTTGTTGTTCTTCGAGTGCCTCTGAGGCATTTTCTCTCAATTTTGAATTGGATTTTGGATTTCGATTCGATGAAGAAGAAGAAGAAGAAACCCTAGAATATTGAATCTAACGTTTTGTGAAACAGTGAAGAGTGAAATTTAGAAATTTGTAAAATTTATGAAGATGGTGATTGGTTTTTAGTGCCGACTTTACTGCGATGGATCTGATATTGGCTCCAGTGGGCTAAAAGCCCAACTCGGATTTGGACAGTTTTAGGTCTGCTAGGCTGAGTCTAACAGAGCACTTTATGGGCCGAACATGTTTAAGGGCCGGTGTAGCCTGTAGACTGTAAATATTGTCTCCTGAACAAATGGTTGGTCCTGGTTAAAAAAATCTAATTTTTTAATTAATACTTTGCCTTTTAATCATAATTGTTCAATCCCGGACAAATTGCAAGGTCAAATAAAAGAAAATTATATATATATATATATATATATATGAGAAATCATAACATAGATGTAAATTTAAAAAATAGGCATATGGCCAATTTAAACTAACTATTATAATTCAAAATCAAGATTTCACAAATAATAGCACTGGAACTTACTTAAAATTCACAAGTAAAATGAAAGGATGTGATAAGATTACAACAAAGTCTTTATTAAATAAAATAACACAAGAATGCTTATAGCTTTATTTCATACATAGAATGCAGTAAAGTTAAACAAGATCAGCTAAAGGAATGTTTCTCAAAAAATAAATAAATAAATAAATAAAATAAAATAAAATAAGATTTCAGCTAAAGGAATAAACAAATAGAAAAAATATATATTTAAAAGACGAAACAAGGGTCACACACTCACACTACACGACAAAAACATTGAACAAAACAGAAGAAAATGGGTCAAATTTGGAGAAAAAAATTATGCACAGTGACAGAAGTTAAAAACTAAAAAGTGATAAACTAAGGTTGTATTTGCCATTAAGTTCCGTTTGGTATTATTTTTGCTAACTTATTTTACTATTTAGTTTAATTTTGAACTTATTTATAGGTCTCACTGCACTTTTTAATACTATTCATGGGTCTTACTGTACTATTTCAGTTAACTTTTGCATACTTTTACCTTTTCTATAATACTTTCAATAAAAATTTTTTGGTTTCAGCAAAATAAACGGATTCCAAATGGACACAGCTTAAAAAGCCAATTTTTTTTTACTATTCAGCTTATTTTTGCTACTATTTATGGGTCCCGCTGTACTTTTTAGTATTATTTATGGTTCCACTATACTATTTTAGCTAATTTTTACCTTTATTTATAATATTTTTAGCAAAAAGTTTTCAGTCTCAGCAAAATAAGCAGATCCCAAATGAACACTAATAATAACAAAATAGTATTTTGAAGGGATGAGAGTCTTAGAGGCAAGTAGAAGGACATAATCACTGAACAGTGCTTTTTTATTATTTAATTCTTTAAGTTTTCTCCTCTTTAAATTACTATATTATTACATATTAAAAACCCACTGGGTTAAATTGGGTCTTATGCAAAAATGGTCCAACTAAACACTCGAATTGGGCTAGGTGATAGTTCATCGAGTTTAATACCATTCCTATAGGAGGAGCCCAAATCATGCTTGTTTAGATCTATAAGAAATTTGTACTCTTATTGTCGTATCCTTAATTAATTCATATATGTTCCTCAATGCGAGTATTTGTTTTGATATTTCATTTACAACGCTAAATGTTTTTAATGAATAGTGTTTAATGTTGACCTGAGATTGGGGAAAATTAGATTATAATATGTCTTATTTCATGTTGTTGTTAGACTTTAGTTTATTTGAAAAACAACAAGATGGTAAGAAATAGTTTGAGTAGTTAAGAATATGGTCTACGCAAATTAATTTTGTGCAATTTCCCTTCATTGTTTTTAATTTTTTTTGGGACAAAATAGCAAAAATTGTTATGTTTTTGTCATATGATGTTCCTAAATGTCTGGGTGATTTATTTAAGTGTTTACGAATATTTTATTTTGGCATTTGTCATCCTTATCACATTAGTATTTTCTCTTATATTTTTAAGATAAGATATTCATTTTTGTGTTAAAAAAATTATTTACTTCTCTATTTATTATTCATCTATTCATTATTCACATGTTGAATTAGCTTATGATAGTATTTACAAAAAAAAAAAAAAAAAAAAAAAAAAAAAAAAAAAAAAAAAAAAAAAAAAATTCAAAACTTTTCCTTTACCTTTTTTTGACCCTTTGACTTGTATTTTAAGGTTTTTTTTTTAAAGGAAGAAGAGGGACAATTATTGTCTATGAGGCTACAACCAAAATTATGTTTGGGACCAGCCACCTATTTCTATTGCATGGCAAAGTCTTACTAAAATTTTAAATTTAATTCGCATTCTGCAATTTTTGTGTGCAACATAAATTATATTTCCTATTTTTTTATCTGCTGTTTATAGATGATATATTCTCATTGCAAAAAAGAAGAAGGATCTTGAAATATACAAAAGTTTTTCCCCCAATTATTTCTTCCCATCTCTTATTCCAACTTCGGTCTTAATATCACAAAGGAGGTGTTGAAGTAAATATTTTTGCACTTTTGTTTTGACCCGTAGTTTTGTTAAGTTATCTTTATTTTTGAGATATGTTTTCGGTGTTTTAGAATGTAGGAAGAAAGGGAAATGGGTTTGAGAAAGTTAGTTTAAAACTAAAAGAATAATTTCCAATAGCTAACATGCTTTTTAATGGTGCATAAAATGTTATAAATAATTGCTATTAAGAAATGAATATTTTTCCTAACTTAACTTTTGCATTCTACAAAAATATTGTATTGATAGATTGTGGTTGTGTTGATTCAATAAATAAATAAATAAAGGAAAAACCCCACAATTGTTAACACTGTAAACTAAATACCACGACCAAAAAAGGTCACTCCCAGTTTAAAGGGCATTGCTAAGTGATCCCACTTAATAACCTGGTCAAAAAAATTATAATAAAAAGAAAACTGAAATTAATTCCCACAATTGTTTACCCAGTAAAATAAATACCTCAAAAAAAATCCCTAAAGATCTTATTGAGCGAACTATGCCAAAGACAAACCCACATGTATAAATCACACAGTAAGCAACTATACCAAAATAACAATAAACATGAACATAGCTACTAACTCTAATAACAATGATAATCATGATGATGATACTTGTAGGGACAAAAGCCCAGAGTCACATATTGGGCCTTGGGCCTGGCCGAGGACCTTGTTTGTCCGAGGAGGATAAAACAGCAGCGAGAGCACCAAGCTCATAACCCCATAAGTAAAGTACAAATGGGAAGACTAAGAAAGCTAGTCCGAGGACGATCAAATCCTCGGGTAAGTATGGCATGGATCAAACGTATACCTCATCATTCAAGGTAAACCTTCCAGGATGATCTCCCGATAGAGATAGGCAATGTGATCGTGCAAAAAGGATGGGAGTTCAGAGGAATCTAAGGAAAAGCTAGTACCACCGCATTTAATACACTGCAGCTACTTTTTTGACCACATTTATAATTGAGAAGACCTCTGAACACTGCTGTAGCTACTTTTCTGGCCGCATTTATGTGGAGAAGACCCCTAAACGGTGCTACCTTGACTACCGTAACTCACAGAAAGCCAGAAGGGGTGTCTGATGGGACAGACACTCAATTAGGGGCTCAAACGATTAACAAGTGGAGGGATAGGATGATCCAAAGTGACCTATATAATGTAGGAGACCCTCCATAAGTGGGAGATCGAAAAAATAGAGAAAAGATATTGTAGCAACCAGAATCACACTTGTAACTAGTTTCATCAACCTATACTGAGATTTGTCTCCTCGGACAGTGCATTGACCCCACCTTACGTACTTTGTTCCTGCATGATTGTCTTACAAAACCACCCTAGCTGTTGTGATACTCACTAGAGCTTAGTTCTTCAACTCACTTTTTACAAATTTATTGTATTGGGCTCATTAACCCACAATCTTGCATTTATTGGGCTTGGGCTGCAAACTATGACCCTACAATTGGCACCGTCTATGGGAAGAACTTCTATGATAGTGAGTGCAGCGGTTAACAACGGTAGGTTCGGGTCCACACTAGGCGGAATCCATGGCATCCCAGCGTGAAAACCCCCTCACCAACCCTGAACGTAAAGGAGATCGAGAAGGCAGTGTGCACACTACGCATACAAACAAAAGCCATACTCAAGTCAGAAGTCACGTTTCTCAAGACTAGCGTAACAGAGCCATGCAACTGGAAATTGGTTGAAGAAGGAACTGCGCCATGCACGACGAAGGCAAACTCCCTCTAACTCTAATACTTCTTCTGATAACGGAAGAGACGTCAGTTACAGGTGAAGATCTCGAACCCCACCCCGCGAGTCTTTCTCCTACAAAGAGGAACATCATCACAAACGGAGGGTCAGAAGCTTACCTCACAAAGGCGGGGGAAACGACGCCATGAGTAGGGCCTTGGACCAAAGCTCCAGATCACCCTTCACATGCAAAATTAAGGGGGCTAAACTTCCTTGACGATTCACTCAACCTGCTTTCACCATGTACAAAGGAAGAACAAATCCCATGGAGCATGTGAGCCATTTTAATCAAAGAATGGTTGTCCACTCCAGAGACGAAGCCTTGATGTGCAAGGTTTTCCCATCCAGCCTGGGACCCATTGCGATGAGATGGTTCGACAACCTGAAGGCAGACTCTATAAGTTCCTTTAAGGAGCTCACCCAGGCATTTTGTTCCCGCTTCGTCACCTGCAGCAGGGTTTTTCAGCCCTTGGCTTCCTTACTATCCTTAAGCATGCGAGAGGGAGAGACACTGAAAGCATATTCAAATAGATACTGGGAGATGTTCAACAAAATAGATGGTGACTTTGATGATGCGGCCATCAGCACTTTCAAGCTTGGTCTCCCGGCTAAGCACGATTTAAGGAAGTCTCCAACTAGCAAACCTGTCACCAGTGTACGCCAACTTATGGACTGAATTGATTAGTATAAAAGGGTTGAGTAAGACCAGCAGCAAGGGAAAGGAAATGAAAAGGTTATCCCTCAGGAGATGAGGGATTTCAAGTCGGACCGATACAATAACAACCGGCCACGAAGGGATTTTGCGGGGCAATCAGGATCTGCAAATCCTCAAGCAGTCAATGCCGTGTTCCGAGAGCCAGTGCATCAAGTTTTGGAAAAGATTAGACATAAGCCATTCTTCAAATGGCCAAATAAAATGGTGGGAAACCCCGCAAGGCGCAACCACAATCTCTATTGTCAATACCACCAAGACCATAGACACACCACAAAAGATTGTAGAAGTCTGTGGGACCACCTGGACCTGCTCGTCCGTGAAGGAAAGTTAAAGCAACTCTTGCACCACTCTAGTGGTCAGAGGGGCCAGATAAACCTCGAACCTCGGAGAGATGACTCTTTGAGACCTCCCTTGGGAACGATAAATGTCATCTTCACCACTTCGAGGAGAACTGGGTCCTGCCCTTCTAGAGTGATGTCTATGGCTCGACTACCTGCCGAGGACGCTAATCGAGAGCCAAAGAAGGCTAGACTGGAAATCCAACCGATTTTGAGCTTCTCGGACGAGGATAAAATCAAAACCATTCAACCCCACGATGATGCTTTGGTGGTTACCCTCAAAATTGGGGGATATGATATGAAGAAGGTGATGGTGGACCAAAGCAGTGGTGCCGAGATAATGTACCTCGACCTGCAATAAGGGATTGAACTTAAAACCAGAGGACTTAACACCCTACAGCTCGCCCCTAGTGAGTTTTGATGGGAAGGTCGTCATCCCTAATTAGACTACCTGTGTAGACCAGTCTAGAAGTAGTGGATGTGGACTTCATCGTGGTGGACGCTTATTCACCCTACATGGCCATGGTGGCCAGGCCTTGGCTTCATACCCTAAGAGCCGCTTCTTCTACTCTACACCAGAAGGTGAAATACCCATCCGGGGGCCAAGTTAAGGAGATTATGGGAAACCAATCTGTAGCTAGGCAATGCCTAGTGGTTGCCATCCGACATCAGCCCGAGGCTGAGTCCTCAGCCCATGCTGAAGGGGGCTTCTAGCAATTAAGAGCTCCGACATTGCCTATCGATGGGTCAGCCGAGGAAGCGAAATGCGAGGATTTGGTAAAGGTTATTATTGGTGACTACCCGAAGAAGTTCTTTCAGATCGGCACTCAGCTGCCCATTCCAGAGAAGGAAGAGCTGTTGGAGTTTCTTAGAGGAAACGTTGAAGTGTTCGCCTGGAATGCTTACAAGGCCTCAGGGGTGGACCCAAACTTCATCTGTCATCATCTAAATGTTAATCCGTCAGTTATTCCCAAGAAGCAACCTCCTCGACGCTCTTCCAGGGAACGCTTTGATGCTGTCAGAAATGTGGTGAAGAAACTAAAGCAGATGGAGGCTATCAAGGAAGTATTTTACCAGAAGTGGCTGGCTAATACCGTGGTGGTAAAGAAAAAGAGTGGGAAATGGCGAGTGTGCGTGGACTTCACAAAGCTGAATAAGGTCTACCCAAAAAATCCTTTCCCTATGCCTAAAATAGACCAGTTGGTGGATGCAACCGTAGGCCATCCTCGGATGAGCTTTCTAGACGCCTTTCAGGGATACCACCAAATACCACTAGCCACGGGTGATCAAGAGAAAACAACTTTCGTTACCCCCACAGGAAACTACCACTACAAAGTGATGCCATTCAGTTTAAAGAATGCGGGGTTTACCTACCAAAGGATGATGACTAGGATATTTGAATCACAGTTGGGTAAAAGCATTGAGGTCTATATAGACGATATGGTGGTAAAAAGTAAGGTAGTGTCGAGCACTTAGAAGACCTCGGGAACATATTCGATATTCTAAGGAAACACAAATTGCACTTTAACGCCTCCAAGTGCTCCTTTGGTGTAGGATCAGGCAAATTTCTGGGTTACATGGTAACCCATAAGGGAATTGAAGTTAACTTCGACCAGATTCACGCGATCAACAGTTTACAACCACCTCAGAATCCCAAGGAAGTCCAAAAACTGACTGGAATGACTGCTGCTTTGAACCGGTTTATCTCTAGGTTAGCAGATAAGTGCCGACCCTTCTTTTTGTTGATGATCGAATGGAAGGGGTTTAAGTGGATCGAGGAGTGTGTCTCGGCCTTCCAACAGCTTAAGGATTATCTCTCTCGACCTCTTATCATGTCCAACCCTAAGGTCGACAAAGTCCTGTTCGCTTACATCGCAGTGGCCCCTCATGTTGTGAGCCTGGTCTTGATATGAGTTGACGACAGCATACAAATGCCAGTTTATTATGTGAGTAGGTTATTACATGAGGTCGAGATTCGTTATCTGCCGCTGAAGAAAGCTATTTTGGTAGTAGTATACGCCACACGCAGACTCCCCCACTACTTTCAAGTGCACACGATCATTGCCCTAACCCAGCTTCCGCTCAGAGCCCTGCTCTGGAACTAAGTGGGCCACAATCCTAGGGGCTTTCGACATCAAATACATACCTCGTACCTCTGTCAAAGGTTAAGTCCTCGCAGATTTGGTGGCTGAGTTTGCTGAATCCCCGTTAGAAGAAGAAATGAAAATGCAACACATGGATAGAAAATCAGTTGGCATGATCTTCTAGCAAGGCCCCCTATCCTGGAAAGTGTATGTTGATAGTGTAGCAAACCAAAAAGGTTCCGGAGTGGGGCTAGTACTAGTATCACCCGAAAGGATCACCATCGAAAAGTCATTAAGATTGGGATTCTCGGTCACTAATAACGAAGCTGAATATGAGGCTCTGCTGATGGGAATGACCATGGTGCGAAAATTGGGCGAAAAGGCCATAGACATGTTCTCGGACTCCAGATTGGTTGTCGGATAAGTCAAGGGAGAATTTGAGGCAAGAGATGAAAGAATGTAGTGATACCTGAGTCAGGTTAGGTACCTGCAATCAGAATTCGAATCTTTCAGCATGTTGCACATCCCCAGGAGCGGAAACACACATGTCAATTCCCTAGCCACACTTGCAACCTCCTCGACGCAGAATTTACCTCGTGTCATCCACATAGAAGACCTATACAAGCCCACAGAGACGAGCAGAGAGGTGGTTCAGGTTCACCAAGTTAGGGTGGGGCCTAGCTGAATGGACCCTATAGCATTATTCTTAAAAGAAGACACCCTCCCTGAGGAAAAATCAAAAGCAAACAAAATACGTAGGAAGGTTCCTCGATTCTAGCTGTTCGAAGACCAGAAGTTATATAAAAGCTCATTTTCTGGGCCATACCTGCTATGCGTGCATCTTGAGGCGACAGAATTATTCCTTAAGGAATTACATGAGGGGATTTACGAGAACCACACCGGGGGCAGATCGTTGGCACACCGAGCCATCACTCAAGGCTATTGGTGGCCAAACATACAAAGCGAAGCACAAGAGTATGTAAAGAAGTGCGACCAATGCCAAAAATTCGCACCGAACATACACTTACCAAAGGGAGTCCTTAATCTGCTAACCAGCCCTTGGCCATTCGCATAATGGGGCTTAGACATTATGGGCCCTTTCCCTAAAGCAGCAAAGAACAAGAGATATTTGCTGGTTGGCACGGATTGCTTTACTAAGTGGGTCGAAATTGAGCCTCTAGCAAACATTAGGGACTTGGATGCCAAGAAGTTCGTATGGAGGAACATCGTGTCATGCAATTTGGAGTCCCTCATACCTTCATTTCGGACAACGGCCTTCAGTTTAATAGCAAATCTTTCAGGAGGTACTGCTGTGACTTGGGAATTACAAATAGGTATTTTACCCCAGCCTATCCCCAAGGAAATGGGCAAGCCGAGACTGTTAACAAAGTCATTGTAAGCGGACTCAAGAAGAAGTTGGATAACGCAAAGGGAAAGTGGGTGGATGAACTGCCACATGTCTTGTGGACGTACCGAACCACACCTCGCAAGTCGACGGGGGAGACCTTTTTCTCAATGACATATGGGGCCGAAGATGTTATCCTTCTAGAAACTGGTTTCCCAACGTTAAGAACCAGCTCATTCAATCTGACTATTAACAACGAGTTGCTGGAAAAGAGCTTAAACTTGATTGAAGAAAGAAGGGAAAATGCAATGGTTCAATTGGCATATTTCCAACACAAGCTCAAGCAGGGTTACGATGCTAACGTGAAGCTGAGACCATTGGCACCTGGTGACCTAATGTTGAGAAATGTCCTAGGTACTACAAAGAATCCAGCATGGGGAAAACTGGGGCCTAATTGGGAAGGACCATATCGCATCACCTCGATGGTTGGTTGTGGGGGCATTTTTTGTGTTTTTGGTTGGGCTGGGCTGCCTCCTGCGGTGATGGGCCCGAGTATCTTTCTGAGTAGGAGAGTTGAGACCGGCCCAACTGTAACTCACTTTGGGCCGACTTGTGCACAAACTGAGCCTTGTCTGCTAGGAACGTTCTTACAGCAAGCAGAGTTATTACAAAAAAAGGTTACGGCAGGCAGATATAATAACAATAAAGAAAAACAGAGTACAGCGGCTTTTTCTTAATAACAAGGCCGAGTATTCCTACGGCAATCACGGTAATAACAATGGTAATAATAATAATAACTTTTATAGAAAAGAATAACTGAATGAACGATGATGGAAGTTAATCAAAAAATAAACGTCAAGTCAAGTTTAAGTCTGCAATGGCAAAGAATCAAGGAGGAAGAACGCTTCCTCTCAATGAAACTAATCTCCTAGGAGAATATCCTGCCGCGGGGATTAATAACTTTGAGGGAATCAAACCTAAGTGATAAATGCTTGAAGGAATTCCTTTTACTTAATTGTTTCTTAGAGAGTGAGATTTTGAGGGGGAGAGAAGAGAAACGATCTATTGGTGAATGCCCATTATCCTTACTCTTTGTTTTCTTATCTTTTTCTTCTTTCCTTTCTTTTTCTTTTTATTTTTCTTCTATTTTTTCCTTCCTCTGTTTTTCGGTCCCCTGTACAGGGCATGGCAAGGATCCTTTTATAGGGCCTGCCGTGATTGATTTTTACTACTTTACCCTCCAACGACCTTTGTCTGGTCTGAGCGTACTTGTCGACTACCGTCTGTGTACTACTTACCCTTGCCAAACAAAGACAAGTTTGTGTTATTTCTCAGTCCGCCGTGGCACTTTCTCCTGCCGTGGCGTAAATGCTCTCTCTCTCTCCCTATGGCATGCACCCAACGTTTCCCCCCCCAACCTTGCCTCTTTTGGGCGGTCTGTCATCCCAGCAGGACGTACCTCCCAAAAGGGCTTGGACAAGGTACGTAAAATAGATCTTTTCCCCTCTCCCCACCACCAAATCACACCCCCCCTTACCTCTTACCACTGACCCATGGCCCCACCACGTCCCATATTGGCTGGGTACAGGCTGATGGCGCCTGGGCCTTGCGCGTGCTTTCCTGATATGTACGTTCAAAATCTGCCTGCGGCTCATGTGTTTGTTATGATCTGAAGCTTTGTTTGCATCGTCTACCATGCTTCTTTGTTCTTTCATGTAGTTCGTTCTGTACATTTCACTGCTTCCCTTTGGGATTGGGCTTCTCTTAATACTGGGTTTCACATTTCTCTTGGCCCATTTCTTAGTTATACTCATGTCCTGTTTCATTACTTGGTGTTTCCTGCCATGACGATATGTTCCTGCTAGGCCTCTTTTCAAGCCTGCCGTTTCATTCCTTCCCCTAGTGACTTAACAGAGCCACTGATGTTCTCACTCATGGGCTCCATTGTCCCTTTCTTTTCCCCCTGGGCCTGCGGCCCTTTTACTTCCTTTGGGCTTCCTCGGCCCATTTACTAACTTTGCATTCCCATGGGCTTTTGCTAACTTGATTGGACTTCCCCGGCCCAATCTCTTCATTCTAATCCTTAGGGTTTATGGGCTTGCCATCAACCCCTACTTTCTTTGTTTACATTGCTTTGGGCCTGCCGCGGCCCATTCTCACTTTTCCATACCACATACTACCCATGGGTGCCATTTCTCTCTTTCCGGGCCCTTTGGACCCATTTGCTTCCTCAAGACCCATTTATTCATGCTATGGGCCTGTGCTCTATTACTCCTGCCACCTGGGCTTAATAGTCTTATTTCTATGCCTACCACTCTTATTGCTTGCTTTGCTGGGTTGGGCTTGCTTTACAAAAATGACCCTCAACATTTAGCCCCCTAAACATATTGAGCGTTTTTACGGTTCATATGTGAATGAAGGACTTTTTTGTCTTTTTCACTTTTTCCCTTTTTCTTTTCCTTCGCAGGCTTTTTGAAACCACGAACTCCTTCCTGCATATATATTTCTTTTCTTGCCGTGAACAGTAGTGACTCTTCGAATTTCCCCAAAATGGCAGTTGCTTTAAAACATAACTACCGCCTCATTAATTTCATTCTTTTCTCAATGGCTGACCAGTCGCCTCCTTTCACGCCGGCCTTAATAACTCAGGTATTTAAGAAAAGAATCCCTTCCCAACGCAGACACAAACTCCTTTTATTTCAAAACATATTTCTTTCCTCATCATTATCTTCTTCTCAAACACCCATCCCTTTCTTGTTCCGTTCAAATCCTCACGCCATGGCACAGGTGAAAACTCAAGCTTCTTCCCGCCGTAAAGGAAAAAGCGTCGCTGTAGACCCTCCGGTGGAACAAGAAGTAGAAGAAGAGGACGTGCGCTCCGATTCGGACTATTTCGAAGAGGATGAGGCACGGCGTGACCCAGACAGCGAGTGCGCCCCTCAGATTGACCCTTGGTACAATCTTAGTCCCCACTTTCCCAAGGCTCTTGGAGATTATGCGTCACCGCCGCCGGGCCGTGTTTGGCTCGCTTTTTGCCAGCGAAACCCTGATGTTTCTTGGGCTCCAGTGTCTTCCTCCATCTCCGATTTGGTTATTCGTCAAGGTGTCGCCCTTCTTGTACCCATTCATTTCGAGTTTGGGTCCGGCACTGCCTTGGGTTAGAAAGAGTGGGTTGACAGTGAGTTATCGGATACACACTTTATGGGTTTGCTTCAAAGGGCCGTCGTTCTTTCTCAAAACCTATCCAACTTTCGAGACCTCTACAATCTTCGCCATTTAGTTCGCCGATGGTATGCCACCACTCACACATTCTTCTTTTCTTGCGGCGAACTCACTGTTACTCTCGAGGACGTGGCTAATCAGTTTCTTTTGCCTATTCTTAGAGATGTTGATCCTGCCGCCATTGAGCTTTCCCTAGAAGAAGAAGACATTGAAGCGAAGTTGAAGAAGAGGATGGCCAGAAATGTTAAGTTGTCTTATTGGGTTAGTTCTTCTTCTAAGTTTTCTGCTGTTACTCGTCGTGCTACCTTTATTGCTTTTTGGCTTTCTAAGTTTGTCTTTGGGTCCTCTCCCCATTATGCCATAAACCCTTTGTATTTTCGTTTGGCCATCAAAATATCTGCTGGGGTGAGTCTGCCGCTAGCCCCCATGTTTTTGGGGTATTTATTTGTTCAACTGGATATCCTGCGGAGTGACGAGAGTCAGGCTGGCTCTTGCCACATAGTTGCTTCTTCTGTACACAGCACCATTCTGCAGCAGTTGTTGTTTGAGCGCTGTGCGTAGTACTTGGCGAAGTGTAGGCCTGTCAGATTTGCTAAAGAGAAGTACCAATCCTGTCCGCGGGCCATTATTAATTTTTGTGGCAGATTTGAGCTTGATTTCCCCCTGGCTTTTCGTTGGTCTGGTTTGAAGCCATCAATTATTCTGTTGTTAAGTCCTTTGATGAAGGTGTTGGTTTTTCCTGGAGAGCTTATAGGCATTTGCGCCTTGGTTACAGTTGTGCTGATTCTGTAATGGGTTTGTTTGTTGATACTGTTGGTACTACTACTCCGCTGGCTGGCTTTGATGAGACGGGTATCACTTATTTGGCTGCCACTAATCGTGGATGGTTGCCTTATTTAGCAGATGAAGGTGTCAGGTTCATCCATTACCCTGCCAACCGAGTGAGGAAACAGTTTGGCCTGGATCAGGATATTCCTGATGACCTCTCTTTCCTCGCAGAGTCTCCTACTTCGGCTAGACCCTTTTTGCGGCACACTGCTTTTGACTTTTGGAGACAGCGCTTTAGTGCGGTCATAGTTGCTAGTTCTTCGAGGGAAGACCTTTGCACCCCTGCTATGCACCTCTATTGGCAGCTTGTTATGAACTCGTTTGATACAAAGTTGGCTGGCAGTCGCGGTTTCTCTCTTATACCTCCTGAGGGGCTTAGCATGGTTATCTCTCCCAATCCTCGGTTGCTCCTTCCTTCTAGGTCCGTGTTGGCCTATGCCAGGAAACAGAACCGATCCGCCATCTTTGAGTGGGACGAGGAGAAGAGAGGATGGTATTGGCACACAGGTGATTACCCCTCAGGTTGGGAAAAGAAAGTTAAAGTAATAAACATTCCTGCGCCAACCAAGAAAGGTCCTACCAAACTTAAATCTGCCAGCAAGTCTAAGTCTGCCACTCCTCAGCCTCCTATAGGTGCTACTCCTGCCAGCAGAACACGAGGCAGTAAAAGAAAGATAACTCCCCATCCTGCGTCTGCCGTTCAACGAAGAGTAAGTTTCTAAAAACTTTTTCTTGTTTTGCCTTCCAAGTACACACACACACACACACACACACACACACACATATATATACTTCTTCCCTTTTGACTTTTTCCTTAATCCTGACATGCTCGCTGACTCTTTTCCTTAACTTCTTTTCTTATCCCCTTTGCTTTTGTACTCTAAGCACAAGGAGGATACGTCAGCCGCCCGTCCTATTATGCTTGAGGAACCCGAATCAAAGGTATATTTCTTCTTGCTCCTGCACGTGTCCAGTCTGCTACATGTTTTTGGTTACTTCATTCACCCCAAGGGTTAATTCGGTCTTCATACCTCTTCTTTGTTTTGTCTTTTAGGATGAGCCTGAGCCTCTTTCCATATACCGCCCTACTGCCGAGGAGCTTTCTGCCCCCATGGGCACTCCTACGGAGGGCACTTTTGGTGGGGCCAAATTTGCAACATTTGCTCCTTCCGCAGCCACTACTTCTCATACTGGACCGGTACCCATGGATGAGGGTACTCATATTGGGGAGGTTAGTGAGATCACCCCTACTCCTGCCATGACACCTTCTGTTCAAAGGGGAACCACCCCTCCTGCTGTTACCCAGATCGAGGTTACTCCTGCTGCACCTCTCGTCATCTCCACTGGTGACCCTTTTGCTGCTCTTTCTCAAGCAGTACAAAGCGTTTCCTCTTTGGTAGTTACTCCCTCTTCTATTCCTGTTTCTGCCACACGTGGGGCTCGTATTGAATTGTCCTCAGAGGAGTCTGAGGAGATCTTTGAGGACCCTGAGGATGAGCTTGGCCTAGGGAGGAGGATTTCTGAATTTGAGGAAGAGGAGAGTGTTCTACCCGAGACAATGGGTATGTGCTTTCTTCCTTCCTTTTTCTTCTTTCTCCATTAAGTTCACTTTTCTCCCTTTTTATTTGCATGTCTATTTCTCTGTTTGCAGAGACTTTTGGGGAGTTAGGCATTTCAGCAACCGTGGGGGTGTTTGCGGCAGCTTCTCCTGTCATGCCCACAACACCTATTCCTGCCACATCTCTTATACTAGTTTTCTCCGTATTTACAACGTCTGTTTCTGCAGTTCCTTCTGTTCCTGCCTCTGTTTTCCCTACAACCCCTATTACTACTAGCTTTGGTAAGTTTTTTTTTAATCTCATTTCTTTACTTCTTCTCCGTGGGTTTTTCTTCTTTTTATTCTTACCAAGGTCTCTCATTTCAACCTTCGTGTTCTTTGACAGGTCCACCTTCTACAGTGTCTTCTCAGTTCAAGATGGGCAGTAGCTCTGCCACCTTTCCAGATCCTGCGAGCGAGGCTACAGTATTCTTTGTGCATTTTGACCAGTCCGAAGTCAACGACCTTGATCCTGCTTCTTTCTGGGGCTCCGGACCCTCTTACATAGATTTTCATGGCTTCAGAGTCCCTGCGGACTGTGCTCCTTATTTGGTGATGATTTATGACAGTCGTGGGGACTTCATGCAGGGATTCCGACTTGGCCGATCAGTTAGAGAGCATTTCTTGAGGATGTTAGGGAGTGTGCTGAATGACATTGAGCACAACTTTGTTGATATCGTCTCCACCAAGAGGATCCTGCAGTGGAGGGCTGCAGTACAGGAGCTTATCAGCGTTGGCTTTGCCGTGGAGTTTGTCTTGGATCACCTTCGAGAGATTGCTCGAGCAGTTTTCATGAGGAGAGTCCAGCCTAGCCTACTGTTGATACTATTGACTCACGTCTTGCGGTTTTAAGAAAGGAAGTGGCAGATTTGAAGGGCCGCCGCGAGCGTCTTCTTTCTGGTGTTGGAGGACTTGGTCCTTTTGGGGATCAATCACTCATTTCTGGACTCTATTGATGATGATGCAGTTTCTCCTTTGTTTTGTTGTTTTATTTTGCCTTATTGCTCTGTTCAGTACATTATGCTTCCTATAGCACCTATTTGGGCTTGTTTGCCACAGTTTGGGTTTTGTAATTTAACTTTATGATGCTACACTTATGATGCTACTCTTTGCTACTGTTTTTCTTTTGCTATGATATATGATAACAACTACTTCGTGCTTTTCATTACAAGAAAGCAAGTTACAAAAGTTTTGATTTGTGACATAGTCATTTGAAAGATAAAGAACAGAGCAAAAGAAAAACATGACAGCTTTTGACGAAACAAAAAAGGAAGGGATAATCACATTGCTTTTTTCCTTAAGCGTAGTAGCATTTCAACCATTTCCCATTGATGGGATCCATTAAGTCCCTTTCCACTTCGGTGCAAACTTCGATAGTCCTACCAGGCCTCTCCTAACATAATCTGCCACTTTTAGGACCAGTTGTCTTTCCGCAAATACTCTTTCCTTCGTCATCCTACCGTAGGCCTCAGTCATTTTTTGCCTGTATATGCAACTGTGTTCTTGAGCCTTTTCTCTTCTTTCGTCAAGTCCTTCAAAGTCTTCACACCAAAGACTTCTTCATCATTCTCCTTTTCTTGCATTTGCATGACTCTTAGGGATGGGGTCATTTTTCCTGCTAGGTTCACTACTTCAGTTCTGTAGACCAAGGAAAAAGATGAAAAACCTGTGGCTGACTTAGGTGAACTCCTGTAAGCCCAAAGAGCGTCTAGCAGATGCGTTGCCCATCCTCCCGTATATTCTTGGCTCATTTTACTGATGATTTTTATGAGGGTTTTGTTCGTTGCCTCTGCTTGCCCATTTCCTTGAGGGTAATATGGTGATGCTTGACTTGATAGAACTCTAGCATTTTCCTCACCTCACTATTGACAAAAGTCATGCCGTTGTCACTGATGATCCTGTGGGGAACTCCAAACCTTACAATTATGTTTTCCTTGATAAAGTTTGCCACTGCTCATCCTGTGGCTTTACGAAGTGGTACTGCCTCTGCTACTTAGTAAAGTATTCCGTAGCTACTAGTATCCATATGTACCATCGCGCCGGTGGATTCACCGGTCCAACTAAGTCAAGCCCCCAAGTATGGAATGGCCATGGTGTGACCATGCTATGCAAATTCTGTGGATGAATGTGAATCAAATTGGCTTGTACTTGGCAACTATGGCACCTTTTCACGAACTCTGCTGTATCTTTTTTCATGGTAGGCCAATAATAGCCCATTTGCAGCAGGCATCTGTAAAGCCTTTTCTTTCCCTGGTGTTCCCCACACTCTCCTGAGTGTATTTCTTTTATCATTTCTCTCGCCTCCTCAGGGCCCAAACACTTCAAGGGGTCTCCATCATACCCTTTTTTGAAAAGGGTCATATTATGCAAAAAATAGCGCGTTGCTAACCTCCTGAGCTTATATTTTTCGCTATGCTTTTGCGGCAGGATGCCTTCTGTCAGGTACTGTATAAATGGGCTTCTCCAGTCCTCGCTGACGAATGCAGCGTAACTTTCTTCTCTGTCTGCCGCAAGTTGGCAGTTCCCACACTGGGTTTGGACTTGGTCTGCATCTTTGCTCATGGTTGGCCAATAATAGCCCGCCCTTTAAAGTTTGCGATAAAGGCTAACTTCTCTGCAAGATCCGCAAGTCTTTTCATGCACTTCTTTCAACTTTCTCTGGGCCTCATTTTGCCCCACACATCTGGACAAAACTCCGCCTGGCATCCTGCGGTACAGTTCTCCCTTCATTAGGGCGTAGTCTTTGAGTACTTTTAGTTCCATGGCTTTTTCTTCTCCCGTTAAAACTTCCTTCATGGGTATCCGCCAATCTCCTTCACAGTGTTCCTCCTGGAACCTTTCTTTTAACACTTCAATTATGGATTCTTCTCTCTTGCTGACCTCTACTCTGGTGCTTTTCCCTTCAAACATTATTTACGAACCTAATGCGGCCAATGCATCGGTAAACTGATTCTCGTTCCTCGGGGCATGTTCTATTTCAAAAGTTAAGAACTTTTCTTCCATCTTCTGGGCCATTGCTCTGTACGGGGCAAGACTGGGTTCTTTTAGGGAAAAACTCGCTTTGGTCTGGCAAACTACCAAGTTGGAATCACCCAGTACTTTCAAATGCTTAACTCCCATCTCAAGAGCTGTGGCCAGCCCAGTTAAGTAAGCTTCATATTCTGCCGTATTGTTTGAACAGGAAAACTCCAGCTTGAATGATAGTGCTACTGCTTTATCTTCTTCATGATACAAAACTACCCCAACCCCTCTAGACTGGGCAGTAGAAGACCCGTCAAATTTCATTACCCACTGTTCTCTGAGTTTCTCTGCCATGGCTACTTCCTCTGGAACTTCGTCGTCCAGCGGAAATTCTTCCTCCCCTGGAAACTGTGCCAACAAATCTGCTATAGCCTGGCTTTTCACTGCTCTGGCCACCCCCATTCTCAAGTCATACTGTGACAGTTGTAATAACCATTGTGATATCCGGCCGGAGAGGATTGGCTGCTGTAGTAAAGCTTTGATGGTATGGGACTTGGTCATCGGCCATACTTCATAGGCCAAGAAGTAATGGCGTAATCTCTGTGAGGCATACACGATAGCCAAACATGCCCTTTCCGCCCTCGGATAACGAGTTTCTGCATCTTTCAGGGCGCGGCTGATGTAATATACTGGCTGCTCGACACCACCTCCATCTTCTTGGGTGATTAAGGCACCAATGGCATATGAATTGGTAGCCATATAAAGTAACAATGGCTTCTTGTGGATGGGGGCTTGCACTGTAGGGAGGTTCATCATGATCTGCTACAGCCTTTTGAAGGCCGCCTGCTGCGCTTCCCCCCATACAAAACTTTGTCATTTCCTCAGTAGCTTAGTAAAGGCCGAAGTGATTGATGCTAACCCAGGGATGAATCTTCGGATATACGAGACTTTTCCTAAGAAACTTTTTAGTTCTTTTACCGTGGTTGGGGGTCTCATAGTTGCAATGACCGTGGCCTTTGCTGGGTCTACATCTATTCCCCTGCTGTGAACTAGGAAACCCAAGAATTTCCCTGAGGATACACTAAACTTCCCTGAGGATACACCAAATGCACATTTGAGAGGATTCATTCTTAACTTAAAGGCTTTGCATCTTTCGAACACTCTTTTCAGCACATGAAAATGTTCTTCTCTCTTCCTTGACTTAACTACTATGTCATCTACATAGTCTTCTAACTCCTGATGCATCATATCATGAAATATAGCCGTCATTGCCCGTTGATAGGTTGCACCTGCATTTTTTAACTCGAAGGGCATCACGGTGTAATGGAAGTTTCCCATGGCTGTTCTGAAAGCAGTTTTCTCCGCATCTTTTGGTGTCATCCTATCTGGTTGTATCCACTAAAACCATCCATGAATGAAGACATGGCGCTTCGTGCCGCAGAATCTATCAATAAATCCATATTGGGCAATGGGAATTCATCTTTCGGGCATGCTTTGTTGAGATCTCTGAAATCTACGCAACACCTTATCTGGCCATTCTTCTTCTTTACTGGTACTATGTTGGATAGCCAGTGAGGATGTTGAATAAGCTTAACGAATCCTGTGGCTAGCAACTTCTGTACTTCTTCGACTATCTGTCCTTCTATTTCTGTGTGAAATATCCTGGCAGGCTGAGCTACTGGCCTGGCTTGCGTGTCCACATTCAACGTATGTGCCACTAACCTAGGGTCTAGCCCTGGCATTTCACTGTAGTCCCATGCGAACACGTCTCTGAATTCTTTTAGCAACAGTACTAACTCCTTTTTCTCATCTTTTGTCAAGCTTGCACTAATTGAGATGGGTCGCGACTTTTGTGAAGCAGATCCCAGGTTAACCTCTTTCATTTCCTCTTCTGCCATGACCTGCATCTCCTTTTCGACTACAACTCTTTTGTATTCCTTATTGTCACTTTCTTTCTTTGAACTTTCTTGGGCTCTGTAGCACGCCACACCCTCGTGCTGCTCTTCTTGGGTGGGGCCCGTCTGGGTTTCAATTACGGGCCCCGCGCACCTTCATAATTTGTAAATGATTCTGCCATCAGAGCCTCGGACTCTAATGCATTGGGGCGTGTCCTCAAATCCTGCAGAGGGAGCCTCTTTCCTCTTTCTCTTTCTTGCCAATAACTCCCTTAGATCAGGTTTTGGGTCATTCTGGACATCTTCTCAACTAGGCACGAAAGTACCTAGCGGCCTCGATACTGAACTCTCCCCAGAAGGAGCCCATTGATCGTAGAACATAGTTTCTACTAAGTGAGCTTCTGCCTACTCGAATGGTGAGGGGTTCGAGGCTATGCGTATCATCCTGCCGTTCAGTCTTCCTTTCACACATTGGTGATAAGTGGATGAGACCAGTCGGTGTTTGTGCAACCAAGGCCTCCCCATAAGCACGTGGTAGGATACTTCTGTTTTTACCACATGAAACCGTGCTAAAGAGGCTATGGGGCCTACTTTCAACCACAGCTGAATGTGGCCTGCTGTGTACTCGCCCCTTCCTCCAAACCCTGTTACTTCCATTGGGCATCCCTGAATCTTTCTTTTTGAGATTCCTACTGCTTGCAGAGTGCTTAATGGGATAAGATTCACAGAAGCGTCTGTATCTACCAAAGCTCTTTTTATGGGGATTTGATTTATGGATGCCGCCAAGTATAAGGGTCTCCTGTGATCCGGGTGCCCTACTTCCATATCTTCCTCACTAAAAGTGATTTCAGTTGACTCCTGTAAGAGAGCCCTATCATCTGATATTTCTACTGATAGACATTCTACTCCTGCACCAGAGGCAATGCTCACCAAAACTTCTGGAGCTACCTTTCTTTCCTTTGCTGAGAGTCCTAGCTGATCAAACAAATTTTTGAACTTAGAACTCTGTTGTAGAGTGGTAATGGCCGCCGCAGGCAAAGCCATGTTTTCTTCTTCATTTTCCCCTAGGTCAGCGCAAATTACCACTGCTGCTACCCCCTTCCCTTTATGGTTTGGGAGTGGGTTTCTTTGGACTTCCTCCTGGGACAGTTTTAAAGTTCCTTCCTTTATCCTGCGGTGCACTAGTCTGCGGAGCGCCTAACACTCTGTGGTAGAATGTTGGACATAATTGTGTAAACGACAAAAACTTGGGTTCCTCCACTCTTCCTCTGTGGGTTCCCTAGCAACCTGGTTAGGTTTGAAAATTTTGTCTGCTATCCATTTGTCTAGGAGTACGTCTAGTTCCTTTGAGGTGCATGGTATTGGTGGGAGAGTATTGTACTCCCTCTATTCGGTCTTCCTTCTCCGTTCGCCAGTGGATATCGCCATTGCCTGCGGGGTGTTTCTCTTGTCCAAGCTTGGTTTCACAGATTGGGCCGTCTTTCTAGCCTTCTGCAACAGTTGGGCGAATTGAGAGATTTCCAAAATTTTGAGGACTGCCCTGTATTCTCTGATCATATTCGTCATCCACATCTCCACCAACGTCCTTTCCTTGCAATGGTCATAGCAGTCAAGTGCTATGTCCTTAAATCTCTTGATGTACTCCATCAAGTCTTCACCATTCCTTTGTTTGGTTGCCTGCAGTGTTGCAAGTGTAACCGTTTCTTCTCCGTGGAAGTATTTAGTACAAAATACATCCGCCATATCATCCCATGTTGGGATCGTTCTTGGTTTTAACCCAATGTACCAGGTATAAGCCCGGTTACACAGTGATTTGGAAAATTCTCGGAGACATAAGTTTTCGTCTGCGGCATAAGGGCCAAGCGTATCAATGAACTTGCTTACGTGCTCAATAGCACTTCCCTTTCTGCCATCATGCGAATGCTTTTGGCTCATACCTCTCAGGGTATGGTTTGCTGAGTATCCTCAGTGGGTAAGGAGGCCTTTGTGCATAGAACCTCTCCTTAGGTGCCCTAGCCCTTTCTTGCTCCAAAAGGGCGGCCACCTCAACCATAGTGATGAAGCGTTGCTCTGCATTGTGGGGGGTACCTCTTGCCGGTGTCTCTTCTTTGTCTGTCGCATGCTCTGGGTCATGTTGGCTTCCTTTTTCTTTCGTCTTATCAGCTTTCAGCTAGCGGATTTCTTCCATCATTTGCTGCTGCGAGTGTTGTAGTGATTGCAAGATTTCGATGAAAATGTTGGCATTGTCGGTAGAGATTCTCGGTGGCGGTTGGGGGTCAGCCCCCATTCCGTTAGCACCTTCTACCTGGTTAGGCTGTGGTTGGCGAGGTGTTGTGGGCCTTGACTCTGGTTGTGAGGGTACAACATTCATATTCCATGTTATCCTAGATTTCGGCGGCATTCGTTTGTGTGGGCTTTCGTCCTTGTCTGTTTCTCAACTCCCCAGTGGAGTCGCCAATTTAATGTGGGGGCCTTTTTTGTGTTTTAGGTTGGGTTGGGCTGGACTGCCTCCTGCGGTGATGAGTCAGAGTATCTTTCTGAGTAAGAGAGTTGAGACCGGCTCAACTGTAACTCACTTTGGGCCGGCTTGTGCACAAACTGAGCCTTGTCTGCCAGGAATGTTCTTATAGCAAGCAGAGTTATTACAAAAAGGGTTACGGTAGGCAGATATAATAACAATAAAGAAAAACAGTTACAGCGACTTTTTCTTAATAACAAGGCCGAGTATTTCTACGGCAATCACGGTAATAACAATGGTAATAATAATAATAACTTTTATAGAAAAGAATAACTAAATGAACGATGATGGAAGTTAATCGAAAAATAAACGTCAAGTCAAGTTTAAGTCTGCAATGGCAAAGAATCAAGGGGGAAGAACACTTCCTCTCAATGAAACTAATCTCGTAGGAGAATATCCTGCCACGGGGATTAATAACTTTGAGGGAATTGGACCTAAGTGATAAATGCTTGAAGGAATTCCTTTTACTTAATTGTTTCTTAGAGAGTGGGATTTTGAGGGGGAGAGAAGAGAAACGATCTATTGGTGCATGCCCATTATCCTTACTCTTTGTTTTCTTATTTTTTTCTTCTTTCCTTTCTTTTTCTTTTTGTTTTTCTTCTATTTTTTCCTTTCTCTGTTTTTCGGTCCCCTGTACAGGGCATGGCAAGTATCCTTTTATAGGGCCTGCCGTGATTGATTTTTACTACTTTACCCTCTAACGGCCTTTGTCTGGTCTGGGCGTACTTGCCGACCACCGTCTGTGTACTACTTACCCTCGCCAGATAAAGACAGGTTTGTGTTGTTTCTTAGTCCGCTGTGGCACTTTCTCCTACCGCGGCGTAAATGCTCTCTCTCTCTCCCTATGGCATGTACCCAATGTTCCCCCCCAACCTTGCCTCTTTTGGGCGGTCTGTCATCCTAGCACGACGTACCTCCCAAAAGGGCTTGGACAGGGTATGTAAAATAGATCTTTTCCCCTCTCCCCACCACCAAACCACACCCCCCCTTACCTCTTACCACTGACCCATGGCCCCACCACGTCTCATATTGGCTGGGTACAGGCTGGTGGCGCCTGGGCCTTGCGCGTGCTTTCCTGTTATGTACATTCAAAATCTGCCTGCGGCTCATGTGTTTGTTATGATCTGAAGCTTTGTTTGCATCGTCTGCCATGCTTCTTTGTTCTTTCATGTGGGCCGTTCTGTACATTTCACTACTTCCCTTTGGGATTGGGCTTCTCTTAATACTGGGTTTCACATTTCTCTTGGCCCATTTCTTGGTTATACTCATGTCCTGTTTCATTACTTGGCGTTTCCTGCCATGACGATATGTTCCTGCTAGGCCTCTTTTCAAGCCTGCCATTTCATTCCTTCCCCTAGTGACTTAACAGAGCCACTGGTGTTCTCACTCATGGGCTCCATTGTCCCTTTCTTTTCCCCCTGGGCCTGCGGCCCTTTTACTTCCTTTGGGCTTCCTCGGCCCATTCACTAACTTTGCATTCCCATGGGTTTTTGCTAACTTGATTGGACTTCCCCGGCCCAATCTCCTCATTCTCATCCTTGGGGTTTATGGGCTTGCCATCAACCCCTACTTTCTTTGTTTACATTACTTTGGGTCTGCCGCGGTCCATTCTCACTTTTCTATACCACATACTGCCCATAGGTGCCATTTCTCTCTTTCCGGGCCCTTTGGACCCATTTGCTTCCTCAAGACCCATTTATTCATGCTATGGGCCTATGCTCTATTACTCCTGCCACCTGGGCTTAATAGTCTTATTTCTATGCCTGCCACTCTTATTGCCTGCTTTGCTGGGTTGGGCTTGCTTTACAAAAATGACCCTCGACACTGGTGTAGGAGCATTTTTTTTGGAAGACTTAGATGAACATGTAATACCACGCCCGTGAAATGTAAACAACCTGAAAATGTATTATTATTAATGAAAGTTTCCTTTGTTAAAAGTGTTCATTTTTTTTGTAAAGGCATTGCATTTCCTGTTTTTCTTTCTTTTATAAATGTTTAAACTGAACCTTAGTCATTCCTGAAGTCCTCGAACTAGATGCTAAGGGGAAATTAATACACTATGACATCTTTTATTAGTGTTTAAACTGAACTTTAGTCATGCCCGAAGTCCTCAGACCAGATGCTAAGGGGAAATTAACACACTGTGACATCTTTTATAAATGTTTAAACTGAACCTTAATCATGCCTACTATCCTTGGACTAGATGCTGAAGGGAAATTAACACACTATGACATCTTTTATAAGTGTTTAAACTGAACTTTAGTCATGCCTACTATCCTTGGACTAGATGCTGAAGGGAAATTAACACACTATGACATCTTTTATAAGTGTTTAAACTGAACCTTAGTCATGCCTACTATTCTCGGACCAGATGTTAAGGGGAAATTAACACACTATGACATCTTCTATAAGTATTTAAATTGAACCTTAGTCATGCTTGAAGTCTTCGGACCAGATGCTAAGGGAAAATTAACACACTGTGACATCTTCTATAAGTGTTTAAACTGAACCTTAGTCATACCTGAAGTCCTTGGACCAGATGCTAAGGAGAAATTAACACACTATGACATCTTTTATAAGTGTTTAAACTGAACCTTAGTCATGCCTACTGTCTTCGGACCAAATGCTAAGGGAAAATTAATACACTATGACATCTTTTAACACACTATGACATCTTTTACAAAGTGTTTAAACCGAACCTTAGTCATGTTAGGTCTCTCGGATCACATACTTGGGTGAAATTAATACTCAATGACATCTTTATATATGTCAAAACAAGTCCAAGACTATGACTAAATCCTTAGATTGATAACTCTGAGTAAGGTAAAGTCCTTAATGATTTATTCAAGTATGAGCAATGTGAGGGATATCTCCCCCTTTTTATTCTTTACAGAGTTCACTATTTATCTTTATTAGATTCAGCATTCATTAGTTGTAAATAATAACTTTACACTCTTCTAGGTATATTACAATGACATGTGATAACTTCTTACATTATATTGATAATATATAGACAAACAACGCCAAATGTCAAAAAAAATTTGTAAATGCCAATATGTTTCCCATAATACTAGACACTTGGCATATATTTTAAAATTTTTAATAAAGTAAATGCATTTGTTTAGTATGGTATTTAAGTTCATGTTTTTATTCTTATTTGTGGCCATCAATTCTTAATTTTTCATTTGCTTATTAATTTTGTAACTATCCCTTTCAAAAGGCTATTTAAGTTTTTTGTTGAATTTATTTTTTTGATAAACTAAAAAATACTTCAATGGAATAATATATGTGTAATGAATGTAAAAATGTATTCTTCTAAAAAAAATGTAAAAATGTAAAAATGTAGAAGCACCACAATTTTTTAAAGAATATTTTTAGAATCTTAGAAATACTACTAGAATTAATGAAAAACCCTAAGACAATGAAACGTTATTGGAAAATGTAATACTTTTTTAAATGCCTAATTAGAAAAAGAAGAATAAACTACTAAAATGATGGGTCTATCACTTTATATATATTGGAAAGCCAAAAACATTAATGACTAATTAAAAGAAGAAAAAAAAAACAACCTAAAAAATGATTGATTGACCACCTAATTATGTTAAGTTTAAATAATATTTTGCAGACATTAGTTGTAATTTTTTCAATCAAACTCCTAAAATTATGGGTATGCCACCTATTATATATACAATGAACATTGAAAGTGCCAAATCTCCTATAAAGTTTTAATTTTTAAAACTGTATTCATTAATTTAAATTTCTTTTTTAAAGAGTTTCAGAAACTTTACCAATTGAGTTAACTGGAACCCACGTATTCATTAATTTATACTTTGAAAAAAGAATGATATTGACTGGGTAATTGTCAAAAAAAATTCTGCCACCTGTCCAGCCACTTAAGTTTGTAAACGGCGTTAAGTTGGCGATCCGCATCTTTCTTTTTTACTTTTCTTGTTCTGTTGAAACCCAACCTACCATGAGAGAAACAAGAAAAACCTCAAATCTCTCTCTCTCTCTCTCAGAGAAAAAGAAAAATTTTGCTAAAAGAAATCCTCTATGGATGATTCCACCTGTTCAAATGTCACCCATTCAATCAGCTTTGAGAACCCTAACCCCACTATCTTTCTCTTCCTCTTCGTCTTCATTTTCGTAGCTGAAGCGGTAGCAGGGAGCTGTCAAGAACTAACACACAGAGTTGAAGTGGCAGCATAGAGTGACAACACATAGAGCATCTCTTAAACTTGAACTAACACATGAAACTGTCAAGAACAATCTATTCAAATCGGTTCATACCCAGTAGATCTGAGTCAAATTTTGCGCTTTTAGACTTGGTTTCACTGAAGGCCAGGTTGATTTGGATTTGGAATTTGTGAACTGGGTTTGTGGGATTTATGATTTAAAAAAAAAGAAAAAAGAAAAAAGAGAGAATTTTGTATTATAAATAGAAAAGAAGGACAATGGGGCCCTGGACTTAGCAATAACGTCCAACCCAAAAAAGATGAAACCACAAAACAGTGGTCTTAAAAGAACAGAATAAACAAAATGCAAACTAAAAATTTTGGGATTTTTTTTTTTTTTTTGTGGATATATAGGTTTTGGATGCTCTAGCATTGTAGGATGATTTTTATCTCAATCTTATAGATTGGGTGTGAGAAGTTGGGGTTCAGAATTTTTTGGAATTTTGAATGGCTTTCACACGAGAAGAGAAAAAAAAAAAAAAAAGAAAAAAAAGAAGAAGAAGAGAAAGATACGGTTGGTTAACGCCGTTTGCAAACTTAAGTAACAGGTGGTAGAATTTTAAAAGGGGTACCTAAGGAACAATACCTAAAGTACTATATCTAAGTTTTGCCCTATAAGTAAATACATAAAAGTTCATTTTTTAACTTTAACAAAGGATTTTTTGAAAAAAGCAAAAAAAAAAAAAAAAAAAAAAAATGAAGAAGCCATTTTTTACCCCAACAAGCCAAGTGCACCTCTATCCCCACAACTTACTTGGTCTCCTCCACCCTTTCATTGGATCTAGATCAATATAGATGCTGCAATCTTAGATTACTCCATCCCTATAGCTTACTTGGTCACTTCAACCTCTCTTGCTCCTTTATGTTTCAATAATCACAGCTTGTGCAATGCCTTAGTTATTGTTTGTAGGCCAGACTGCTCTTCTTTGTCCTCTTCTTGTATAACTATTGAAGTTTAGGACGTGCATGCAAAAGTTTTCTTGATATGTCTAACACGAACATTTATCAAACAAACATGGATATGCTAGAGTTTTGTTGTGTCTGTATTTAGAGTGAAACAAAGAACAAAGAGAGCTGGACCTTTGGATGTCTTTCTTTTGAGCAAGGAGGCATTTGAGTTTGCATTCCTCCTTGTAGACTTTTCCTTTTAAACTCACGATTTCATCTTTCATTCCATTATTATATTTACATTATGAAAGAACAAGGGAGGAACTCCTCATATGTAAAGAAACCCATTTTTTTCATTAGTCGTCCGTTAGGCCTTGAATTGCAATTAACTCAACACATAAAATCATTTGTGGTCTAAAAAAAAAAGGTTAAATCCCAATTAAAGCAAAAATCAATTACTTTACTTGCTCATTCCTACATTGATAATGATGGTGTAATGAAAATCCACTTAGTATCTCGTCCAGATAAGTCGTCCAAAGAAAAGAAAGGAAGAAGCATGCTCATCCATAATAACCTCATCCGTCCATCTTTAAAGGACGAACGAACGAGGTTGTTGCGCCCTGAGCATGTTTAGCCTTAGACGACTCAAATTTCCACTAGGTGTGAGACACGAGTCGAACCATTACAAGTCCAACAACCGTTGTGGAATGCGGATCCAAATAATGTAACTTCCATGGCAGTTGTGAAAGTTACCTCTGAATCTTTTAAACTCCTCAACAATAGGAACAGCTACCAACAAGTAACCGTTCCCCGCATGCTATATAAGCGCTTGCCAACGAGAGGGTAAGGCATTTTGATACTTCCAATACACTTGGAATTACAAAAGGACTAACTTTGCTATTGGAGGATTCTTGGCCGGCTTCCACTAGTCTCCTCTGATTCTGTGTTTGTTTTCTCAGGACTCAGTCGTAAAATCATCAACGCTCGAAACTTTCAGCCCACTGATATCACAGGATTCATCAGATAATAAAGTGTAATTATTATGAAATAAACACATAAATTCAAATATATCATATCCTAAAATAAATAAAAAATAAAAAAAAACCCTTTTACTAGTCTTTTCCCCAAACCATCCCCCTCCTAAAAAAAAAAGTATAAATTTTTGGCGTAAAACCCATTTTCGTCCCTACATTTTCACGCAATTCCCACTTTACCGTCAGTGACCTAACGGCACAGTCCTAGGTAGCAAACGGAACACCCTATTAACTGACGTGGCGCTGATTGTGGCAATTAAAATATTATTAAAAAAATATTATTTGTCTTTTTTTTAATGCCACGTCAACATTTTAATTTTTTTTAAAAGCCATGTCAAAAAATTTTAAAAAATAAATTAAATTAAAAAAACCCTTAAATTTAATTTAACTAAAAATTTTAATTAAAAAAATTTCTTAATTTTCTTAGTGTTCTTTAACTTGTTCTTCAATTTACAACTTGTTCTTCATATTCTTCCCAAATCAAACCCAACAACCAAGAACTCAAACCCATCACAAGATCACAAACCTAGCAGCCCAAGAACTCAAACCCAAATCACTAGGACATAAATGAAAACAAGAAGAAAAAAATTAAATTAAATGCTCACAGGAAGAATGAAGAAACCAAGAACTCAAATCTCCAGCAAATCAATAACTCAAACCCAGCAAATCAAGAACTCCCAAATCAAACCCAGCAACCTAAGAACTTAAACCCAAATCTTCAGCAAATCAAACTTGTAAACCCAGTAAACAAACCAATCTCCAACAAACCCATAAACCTATAATCAAACCCAGATCCCAAAACCACCACCACCCTAAAACCACCGCCACCACTACCACAATCAAACCCAGATCCCAAAACCACCGCCACCACCACTGACCAACAGATCCCAAAACCACCGCCACCACCACCCCGCTGATCAAACCCATTTCCCAAAACAGCAAACACCATGACTCCGCCAAGAGAGGAAGAATCAGAAATGGAAGAAGAATGAGGGATTTTTTGAGACCCAACAGTTCGGGGTAGTGGCAAAGAATGGGTTTGAGTTGGAGGAGCAGTAGCGGCGGAGGAGTTGGCCATGGAGGAGTCGCCGATGTCGATGTCGATGTCGATGTCGATGTTAATGTCGCCATGCCACCGCCAATGATGCAGATTGTAATGGACAGAGAGAGAGATAAATAGATCACACTACTTGTGAATTTGACCCGAGAGGGAGAGAGAGATAAGAAAATGAAATTTTGGTTTTATATATTTTATTTAGGTTTTAATGTTTGTTTTTAATTTATTTTATTTCTGGGTTTGTGTTAGATCTGAGTTTGTGTTAGATCTGTCTGGGTTTGTGTTTTTAATTTAAGTTTTGTTTTTTAATTTATTTTCTTTTTTGGTTTAAATTTGCTAACATGGCTTTTTTAAAAAAATTAAAATGCTGACGTGGCATTAAAAAAAACCAAATAATATTTTTTAATAATATTTTAATTGCCACATCAGCGCCACGTCAACTAATAAGGTGTTCCGTCTGTCACTTAGGACTTTGCCGTTAGGCACTGACGGTAAGGACAAAAACGAGATCGCATTTTTGATTTTAGGAATTAAAAGTGGTGAAAAAAAAAGTTATGCACCAAAATGGGAATCACGTAAAAATGTAAGGACGAAAATGAGTTTTACGCTTAAATTTTTTTCTTTCAAGAAACTTTTTTTATAGAGTTTCAAGAAAAGTAATTGTGATAAGTGATAACTTATGTTTCTTATGGTTTTATTATTATTTTATGTAGAATTTTAGAAAATGTTTCTTACGTTATACATTAATAATGTTTTCATATTTTTTGTGTCATTGCAAAATAATTCCGTTTTTGGTGTTTTATAATTTATATAATTATAATTTTGAGAAACAAATAAACACACAAAAGAAGGTAATTGGGTCCCAGCAAAAACGCATACACACAAAAATAAAACAATTTTTAGAACATATTTTAGTTAATAAAAAAATATTAAATAAAATACTATTTTAGTCCTTATTGGATAGAATATTATTTTCAATTGTTTAGGGACTAAGAAAAAACTTTTTAAAATTTAAGACAAAAATAAAATTTATAGTCAAATTTAAGGATCAAAATAATATTTTAACCAAAAATATTTAAAGATAATTACTTTATAATTTATTTTTTCAAAGACACTAAAATTAAAAAAAAAATGGAACAATACAAAAATAAATAATTATAATTTTGAGAAACAAATAAATACATACAGTCTATCAAAAAAAAAAAAAAAAAATACATACAGGAGAAAGGGAATGTGATCCTAACAAAAGCGCACACAAAAAAAAAAAAAAATAAAAAACATGTTTTAGTCAATAAAAAATATTTAAGGCTGATTACTTTATAATTTATTTTTTCAAAAACACTAAAAAAAAGAGAACAATATAAAATTAAATTAAAAAAAAAAGAAAAAAAAAAGAAAAGGAAAAGACAAAATCATGTAAATGGATAAAATCGCTGACAGTGCTATCCTGGCACTTTTTGTCGAACGTGTCGCCCCATCTCCATCTTCAACGACGGTTTCACCTTCATACATTGATTGATACATACATAACCCAAAAACCAAAAACAGAAAAACGCAACAAAATCATTCTTTCAGTTTCAGCCCCTAAAACCCAAAACAAATATTCCTTTCCTTTTCACCCAAATTCTCTCTCTCACTCTCTCTCTCTCAAATCACAATACCAAAATAACTAAAAAAAAAAAAAAAAAAAAATGGCTTCACCGAAACACGTAACGGAATCGGAAGCGCGAACCGCAACGGCAATAACGGTCCAACCATCTTCCCCGCGATTTCCTCTCGGCGAAACCGACCGCAAGGTCGGCATAGCCGTCGATCTCAGCGACGAGAGCGCATTCGCCGTCCGATGGGCCGTCCTCAACTACCTCCGCCGCGGCGACACCGTGATCCTCCTCCACGTCCGCTCCACTAACGTCCTCTACGGCGCCGATTGGGGAGCCATCGAAGAACCCGAAGCCGGATCCGCGAAGTCGCAGCAGAAACTCGAGGACGATTTCGACGCGTTCACCACCAGCAAAGCCAACGATCTGGCTCAGCCGCTCGTGGAGGCGCAGATTCCGTTCAAGATCCACATCGTGAAGGATCACGACATGAAGGAGAGGCTTTGCCTTGAGGTTGAGAGGCTCGGGCTCAGCACCGTCGTTACGGGGAGCCGTGGCTTCGGCGCTTCTCGCCGGAATAGCAAGTCGCGGCTCGGTAGCGTTAGCGATTACTGCGTTCATCACTGCGTTTGTCCCGTCGTCGTGGTGAGGTTTCCTGAAGAAAACGATGAGGATGAGGATGAAGATGAGGATGTGAATGAGAATGAGAATAAGAATGAGAATGTGAATGTGAATGGGAATGGGAATGGGAATGGGAACGTGAATGTGAATTCTCATTCGCGTGGAAAATCTGCTGCGGAAGATGAGCTGGAGTACCATGACGCATTGGATAAGCAAACTGGTACTTCTCTCTCTCTTTGTTTGGTACATTTTACATTTTTCAAAAAAATTTTTTGGTATAGATTTGATTGTTTGTGCAATGAATCAATAATTATGATATGTTAGATTGTAGAAGCTAATGGATTTGCTTTATAATTTTGGTTTGAGTATTTAATCCAATGCTTAATTTTCTATTTAAAGGTTATGATTTGATGACTAATATCACAAAGAATTAAAATTTATGAAAAAAAAGGATAAATTTTTGTCATCATTCTCATCATTTCAAATGGGGAGTATCCTAATGCGTATTGTTTTCAAGCTGAAGCATTGCTTTGATTGTTCTTATGTTGTTAACATATTGTGCGTGGTGATCGGCGTTCAATTGTGACATTGTTTATTGATTTGTTTTCCCTGTGTTTTGGAATGCCTTAGTTTGTTTGTTTTTGTGATGATTATGTTTCTTTGATATCGGTGTAATCATAAGGGCTAATAGCAATTTGAACTCCATTTTTAGTGCAGAATGGTTCTATTCTAGAGCATGATATATATATAGCAATTTGAACTCTAATTGTAGTGCAGGACAGTTGTACTCTCAAGCTTTCTGTGTCTAAAATTTTGTTTCAGCAATGTAGATTGCATATATGTATGGGTCACAATCAAAGTACACCTGGTGTAACTCATGTTTTGTTTATAATTTTATAATAGAAAAAACTTGAAATTTAAATATTTTGAGATGGCATAGTTATTAATCTTAGATGATCTTGATATTTTACATTCATGGAGGTATACGGAGGTAATATAATCCAATGGTGGGTTTGCCAAAAACCATGGGAGTCCTAAACAGTTAATACTTTTTGAACTTTCTATTAAGTTTGTTATTCCTTTAATGAAAAGTATTGAAAATGATTGTTTTGTTTTTAAACTTTCTCCTTAATAATAAATTTTTTTTTTGATAAGTAATAAGTTTATTGATATCAAAAAGGGAAAAAGCACCCTAGTACACATGAAGTGTACAAGGGGGCAAACAATCAATAACAAAAATTACAAGAATCTTGGAAATCAAGAAAAGATAAAAATGATTGGTTCTGCAATGCAGCCAACCAATCCATTAAAGTTCTAAAGAAAAATATCTTCAAATCTGATCTTGATCTCTCCTTATCTTCAAAGCATCTACTATTTCTTTCTCTCCAAAGACACCACAATAAGCAATGGGGAACAATCAGTCATATATACCCATTTCAATGACAACCAAATCTGCCTTTCCAACATGCTAAAAGCTCCACTACAGATTGCGGCATAACCCAGCTCACTCCAAACAAACCGAACACCATAGTCCACATATCCATTGCAACCGGACAATGAAGAGAAAAATGATCAACCGATTCACCATTACACTTGCACATGTAACACCAATCCAATATCCAAAACTTCCTTTTTTGTAAATTGTCAATCGTTAAGTATTTCCCCAAAGCAGCAGTCCAAACAAAGAAAGCTACTCGAGAAGGAATCTTCTGTTTCCAAATACTTTTCCAAGAGAAGTAATAATCATTAAAGCCCACTAAGAGACTATAATAGTCTTTAACTAGGAAGCCTTTCTCTCTATCAAGTTTCCAACACATCTTATCCTCACCAAAGCACCATAAATGGTATCCATGAAACCAGCCAGAGCCTCTAAATCACGAGCATGCACATCCCTAAAGAAACTTACATCCCAAAAAAGGACTTCATTATCAAGCTTCATAAGCTCCGCCACACTAGCCTCCTTTTCTCGGCAAACTCTAAACAATTCAGGATAGCTGACTGCAAGCAAAGCTTCACCACACCAATGGTCTTGCCAAAATTTCACCCTAGACCCATCCCCAATATCATATAGAATGTGGCGAGAAAAAGAAGGCCATCCCTGACTAATATATTTCCACAAGCTAACACCATATGGACCATTAACAGGCCTAGTACACCAGCCACCCCATTCACTGCCATATTTCACCTCTATCACTTGCCTCCAAAGTGCAGCCCTCTCCATCCCAAATCTCCATAGCCACTTCCCCAACAAAGTTTCATTAAAAGTCTTATCTTCCTTATCCCCAAACCACCCGAAGTAATGGGACTACAAACAATATCCCATTTAACCAAATGGAATTTTGGTCCATCTCCAATGTCACCCTATAAGAAATTTCTCTGAAATTTCTCAATTCGGTTAGCCACAGTTGCAGGAATAGGAAATAGAGATAGAAAATAAGTGAGCAAATTAGATAGAGTGTTTTTAATTAACGTGACTCTACCTCCCTTGGATAAGTACAAATGTTTCCACTCTGCTAATCTTCGTTCTATCTTCTCTAGAATTGGGTTCCATATTGCCTTATCCTTGAATTTAGTTATCAAAGGAAGACCCAAATACTTCATTGGAAGAGTACCTTGTTTACAGCCAAGGACAATCAACAATAAGTCCAAATTATCCACCATACTAACAGGAACCAACTCTGACTTACCCAAATTTATCTTTAGACCAGAGACCGCCTCAAACCAAATGAGGATCATACGGAGAAACAGAACCTGATCCAGATTTACACGACAAAAAATCAAAGTGTCATCCGCAAAGAGGAGATGAGACACCGCCAATGATCTTCCCTCTTCACATCCCACACCAAAGCCTGACATGTGACCATCATGGACAGCTTTATTCAACATTCTCCCAAGGGCTTCCATAACCAGTACAAACAGCAAAGGGGACAGTGGGTCACCTTGTCTCAACCCCTTGGAACTCTCAAAAAACCCACAAGGAGTGCCATTTATCAGAATAGAGAAGCAAACTATAGATATACAAAAGAATATCCATTGCCGCCATTTGGCAGAGAACCCACCCTTTTCTAATAATTGCTTAAGAAATCCCCAATTCACATGATCAAAGGCCTTCTCATCATCCAATTTACAAAGCAGCCCCGGCAATCCATTTTTCAATCTACTATCAAGGCATTCATTAGCAATAAGTACCGGGTCAAGAATCTGCCAGTTCTTCACAAAAGCATTCTGTGAAGCTGAAATTATATCTTCCATGACTGTGCGAAGTCTGTTGGCTAAGACCTTAGCAATGATTTTATAAACCCCCCAGCAAGACTAATGGGGTGAAAATCCTTTAACATCAATTGCTTCATTTTTTTTGGGTATGAGAGTGATAAAAGTTGCATTTAAACTCTTCTCAAACTGACCTTTAGCAAAAAAATGATGAAAAACAGCCATAAGATCAGTTTTGAGAATACCCCAGCAAGCTTGAAAGAAAGCCATTGGAAACCCATCTGGTCCAGGCGATTTGTCACCATTAAAATTCTGTATGACCTCCAGAATTTCTACCTTATCAAAGGGTCTATCTAGCCAATCTGCATTATCACCAGATATCCTAGGAAATACCAAGGCTTCTGGAAACGGTCTAACAACTTGCTCCTCAGAGTATAATTTCATAAAGAATTGAGTAATACAATCAGCAATCATACATTGATCTGAAGACAAGATTCCATCAACCATAAGACTCTCAATACCATTATTTCTTCTATGGGAATTTGCCATTCTATGGAAAAATTTTGTATTTGCATCCCCCTCCCTCAAATGCAGCACGCTAGACTTCTGCCTCCAACTAACCTCTTCTAAAAGAGTGAGCTTTTCAATATTGGTACGGAGATTAATTTTTTCTAACTTTTCCTCAGCTGTTAAAGGCTGAGACTCCTCTCTAACATCCAAATCATTCAACTTGTTCCAGAGTTGCTATTTTTTAATAGTGACATTACCAAACTCCGCTTCATTCCACTTTTTTAGATCCAACTTCAAAGCTGCCAACTTTTTAGCTAGTATAAAACTTGGGTTGCCTTGGGACAAATAAGATGCCCGCAAAGCTTTCACTTTATCAACAAAATTCTCCACCCTCAACCACATATTGTCAAAACGAAATGGAGTTCTACCTCTCCGATGACTTCCCCCCTCCAACAGAATTGGAAAGTGGTCTGAAAGTACCCTGGATAATCGTTTTTGGGTAAACAGAGTGAAGTGATCCGCCAATAGTGCAGAAATTCCTTGCCAAAGTCTATCATTTCAGGATGTGAAACATCATGACATCCGTGTATTGAAGATTTCGTTCAGTTTGGTCTTTTCCGCATCATTTTTTCCTTCTCAATGTACTTTGTTGTGTGTACTCTGAAGTGCCATATTTGGCAAATGCCTGATACATGTATTTTACTTGAATGGCATGATAATAAATTCAAAGCCTTAAATGTTTTTTCTCTCCCCCTTTTATTATTGTTTAAAATTTACTTTTCAGACATCATGTTAATCTCACAGTTTAAATCATATTATTTCAACTTTTTTTTAGAGAAGTATGTCATTCCAAAAGAAGAACATCATGACACCCTTTATTCCACATTGAGTTCACATTTTCTGTTAGTGTGTGTTTCAGGGCACTTCCATCTGGATGTATTTTGTTATCTTCTCTGAACTTCTTCTTTTTAATTTTTTTTTTTTTTTTTTACTGGCTGGTATATAAATTTATTTATTTATTTATATTTTTTGTGGAGGATGAGGTCATGGGTCAAGACCTTTTTTTTTCTTGAAACACAACTCCAAGTTCAAGCTTCAATTACAACCACCAATTTTAAGCTTTCAGGCTCTCATTCGATCTTAGTCTTTAATGCATCAAGTTTAGAGACTGAGCCAATTTTCAAGTTTTGAGCTTCCATATCTAACATTGATCCTAGTTTAAGCCAATTGAACTTCTGGAGCGTTAGGTATACCTATATTACTTCTTGGTACTCTAATTCTCCTATTTACCTTTTAGGGGTTGAATATATGTTTTGCTCATGTTGATTCCAAAAGTGATAATTAATGCTTATATATGCATCTTTACAGAGATTAATAAAGCCCCAGTTTGGGAAAAAAATTAAATGCTTTCATTGAAATCTCTTTAATGGAATTCTGCTGTCTGCATGAGGGTTGTTTCTAAGAACACTTTTTTTTTTTTTTTGATAGGTAATAACAAACTTTATTGATAATAAAAGTACAATGAATTTACGATAGTAAACTCACTGCACAGAAAAAAATACAAACCAATCAAAAAGAAAGACTAAGAGAATTAAGGAATTCAAACAAAGAATGACAATGCGTAAACCCCCAAATATGGGACCACTCAAACAAAGTCGTAAGTAGCAAGGACTTCACACAGTCTACAAGTCGCTCAATTTCCTCAAAAGTTCGGGCATTGCGCCCCTTCCAAATTAACCACATAAGACACGCTGGAACCATATTCCACACATTTGAAGTGTGACTCCCCAACCAATTCCACCATGTAGAGAGAAGAGAAACAACATTCTTCGGCATTGTATTAAACACAATTTGGCATTTAGAATTGATGTTCCTCATTTTCCATGTTTGCCACTATGTGACTCCTGTATTCTTTTTCATATTCCCTAAAGGCTCTTTTCTCTTGTTCAAATATGGCTTTTGTATTTGATATTTGATTTGTATATACTTGTTGTCAAGCATGGAGAGAGAGAGAGAGAGAGAGAGAGAGAGAGAGAGAGAGAGAGAGAGAGAGAGAGAGAGAGAGAGAGAGATTCAGTGGATTCAGTTCATGCTACCTACTTCATGGGAGGGAAGTATATAGAAGGTCCATCTTTAATTTTAGTTGAGAGAGAGCAGATTCAATGGATTTAGTTCATGCTACCTACTTCATGGGAGGAGGGAAGTCTATAGAAAGGTCCAGCTTTAATTTTAGTTGGAATTTCACTTAGTAGAGCGTAAATCTTAGGAATTAGAATTGTTTAAGGTGTTGAAGAAAATTTAGCACAAAACAGTTGGACTTGGTGGGCTTTGAAGTCGGAATTGTTGTTGAAGATATGCTTGTACATGGTAACCTTTCACCACAATAGATGTGATGGGTACTGTTGCCAAGCATGGAATGTTACTTATCTCATGTGGAAAATAGGAGAAAAATGGCAAATGTGCTTATGGAATACAAAGGAGTCTGCAAAAAGAAGTTTGGTATAGCTAAAATAGGCATCCTTGAGGCACTAGGGTTCAGTTGTGGCTTATGTTCTTGGGACCGTGCAAGTTGCACTTGGTAAACACAGGCTCTAAATTTGTACAGCTGGGGTGGAATGTTAGAAATGGAGTTTCACTGTTTCTTGTTAGAGAAATGGTTAAATGGCAGTCATGCTTATGGATGATCATTTTTTTATAAGTCATGCTTGTGGAAAATCATTAATTGAGGACATACGGTGTTTGCTCATTGTTTAGTTTAGTTATGGGCAAAAGGCTCTCTTTGAGATGCTACAACAGTGTCTTGCCTGCTGTGCATTGGCAGTGGGTAACCGGAGGATGAAGCATTTACAGAATGATCAATGCTTTTGGTTACCTATTTTTTGGTAGTCTTTTGTTGTAAAAGCTGAGTATGCAGAATACAGAAGAAGATATTGTTGATATGGACAAGTGATAGAATCTCGGATGTTGTATGCCTTGATCTCTATGAGGTTGCTGTTTGTCTGGTAAGAATCTCAGAAAGCTTCAGATTAAAAAAGATTGTTTGGCAATGCTGACATTGAAGGGTTTGCTGTTGGGCTTTCTCCATAACAAAGCAGGGTTGACTAATCTTCTTCAGGTTATGGTGTCTGTATATCCAAGTCTTCATGAGTTAAAGTTCCATTACGTTTAAGTAGTTTTCCAGTTGTAGTTCTTGACAAAAGATGAGGGCAATTCATGGGTGTTGCTGCCATCATTATAGGTGGTTTTTGAATTATCTGATTGAACGTTTGCCTTTGCCCTCTACAATATATAGTAGCTGTTTAAGAGGATTGTGGGAACCTTTCATTTATAAGACTCTAATCATCTGTTTTTTATTTAACAAGGGTATCATTAATCATTTGATTGCCATGCTTCGTCCCTTTAGATCTCTGTAACATGTTTGATGTAGCTTGTAAAGAGGGTTACATTTCATATGACCCTTCTCACCCCTGAAGTATCAAAGTTAATCTTTTTTCATGTGGCTGAAGTCATAAATTCTCTGCTATCCATGAATGTTGGTATTTACACTCAGCTTTCATATATCGCAGATTTGGACAAGACCTCATGAATAGATGGTGGGGATGCTGATGTTTTCATTCGAAGGTGTTTGGAAGTTGAAATACTCCTGGTTGGTGTGTAGTCATGTCTTGTGGAAAAGTTTGGTACTGGTCTCTGTTTTTCCACCTTTTCACCCCCTTATATATCTATGAAGTTTGGAATGAAGCATGACCAATGAACTCTTTCTTGTGTTTTTAGGTCTTTGAATATGACAGGCTGCAGTTTTTTTCCTTGTTATATAATATTCTGTGTCAGCTGCCCCCTTAGAGTGTGCATCCTCATGCTTACAGTTTTTTTTTTTAACATTAACAAAAAGATATAAATTGGATATTGTGATTTGTTTTTCTAACAAAGCTTGATGTGGATCGAGTATTTCTCATGGTAATACGAGGAGTTTATAAATGAATAATTTCTTCATGTTTCTTAAAGCCGTAGTTTACAATAAAGAAAAATTAAAAGCACTAGGGAGCAAGTTATTTGTTACTCTAAAGGAGCTCACAAAATGCATGTAATCAGTATATGTGAGCTTACAAGAGTGTCCACTACTACTTAATGGAAAATTATGACATATGGCCTTGTAAATCAGTGGCCCATAAACACATTTCACTTTCATTTGTATGGTTATAACTCAGCTTGCAGGCCCTGCACTATACTTCTTTTTGTGTTTGTGTGTGGTGGGAGTCCACAAAAAGAACTAAAGAAGTAAGAAGAGACTTAAAACATGAAAAAAAAATCTTGTGACACCCAACTCAAATAGTAAGCATCTATATTCTATAGAGTAGGTTGCCGAAAATGCATGATAGGTACTCAATCATCATCTTCAGTAGTCTCTATTCTAATCATCAAAACCTAGTCTCTATTCTTATTGTCCATATTAGGAGTTGAGGTAGTGTGATGCTACCGCTTACAAGACTTTCACTAACCATCTTCTTTTTCAATTTTTAGAGAGGGAAAAAAAAAAGTAAAAATATATCATTGGTTCCTAAAGTTCACATGTTGAGCACTTTTAATTTATGATGTTTCAAATAAGCGCTCTTAGTTCTTAAAGTTTTAAAAATGAATACTAATAGTTTGTTTGTCTAGAACCATTAATTTTTTGTGTATGTGGTCAATGGATAAATTATGTGGTAGTTGAGTTTTTATTAAAAGAAAAGAAAAAAAAAAAATACAATGACAAATCACTCACCCATCCATTATAGCCAACCCAAACCCGTATCAATTGAGTCCCTCCCAATTTAACATTTGCATCTTCTTCTACGCCTGACTCTCTGTTATATATCCGAAATGATGGCTTTGAAGAGGTTTATTGGCGAATTTTTGTGAAATTTACTTTGAGATTTAGCTCAAAAACATGAAGGCTAGTATTAGGGATTTGGAAGGACACTGAGTACTGTTCATCTGAGTGACTTGTAGTTTTTCTTTTATTATTATTATTATTATATTCCTACTTCTGAAAGAGTCTTTTTCACTTATCTAGTGCCGATGATTTCACCCTTTTGTTTGGGCTTGAAGAGGGAGTGAGAGAGTTGTGGTATCAGGGAAAAAGATTACAAATATAGGACCCATCATTTCATCGTTGACGATAACAATGATGGTGGTGAGGAAAAATGTGAAACTTTTGATCAAAGAAAGAAAGAGAGAGCAGATTTGAAATTGGGGCTGTGATTGGGTGAGAGTGAGTGATTTTGTCAGTGTAATTCTTCAATAAAAATTTGGCTTTTCCTCCACTGATGCAGCCCAGTTTTGTTATATTTGGTTGATAAATTTAGCATTTTAGTAATTTGCATCCACAATACTAATGATCAAGTCAACATGGGGAAGCATGTGCAAACCAACACTGCAATTGGTGACTTGTCACTTATTTACAGAAAATCTCAAATAATTGTGAGAAAGATGATACATAAGTCCTTGGTGCAAAATACTCAACTGTGGGCCGTAATTCAGTAGGCAGTTAGACATCCATGCGGTGATTTTAGTTGAAGGTCAATACGATGAATGGGTAGAAGCTTCCAAGGAAATGATTTTCAGGTTTAGTCTATATTACCAGATTTGGCCAGATGTTCTCAATGACTTTGTTCTCTTCTTCTCTTAAATAGTGATTGTTATATTGTTTTTACTACTATATCTTTGAAAAAAAGTCAGGTTTGCAAACACTCTTATTTCATTTTTATTGACCTAACATATTCCAATTTGTCTTTTCTTTAAGAAATGGAGGAAAAGAAACCACTTTGTCGTGGCAATTGACATTGAATTCAAAAGAGGTGGGCGTCCTTTCAAATAGAAGCCATTTTCAGGTTGTTTATAATTATTCAAAGCACCTTAAAAACAACAGTTTTAAATTTTATTTTTTCTCCCTTCCTAACTTTTGTGTCTAAAATTCTTCGAGCACGGGACTATGTAAACACACTAGATAGATATTATTAGACATTGAGAACCAGTAGACCAACCATTTGATATTAAAAAAGAGTTATTCAAAGTTAGAAAAAATCATGTTTTCGCCATCACCAAAGTAGTGGTTAAGAGCATCAACAAGGCAAAACACATTTGTAACATGTGGTGTACGCATAGGTGTTCTTTTTCTACTAATAAAATAAAATGTTCTCTTTAATTTTTGTCTTTTTGTTATTTACTTATTTTAAAATGAAAAAAATTCTTCAAACGACTACTAATATAATTAGTGTCGCATCAATAGCATAATAAATAAATTTAGTAATTATTAATTATTATGTTTTAAAAATAAACACATCAATTTATAAAGTTTATAAGAGAAAAATTTATAATATCATTGCTTTACGAATCCATTCAAAAAATGATGAACATATAAAAAGTCCAAATTGATGAAATTCAAAAAATGATGAACTATAAAAAGTCCAAATTGATGAAATTCTAAATGATGAATGAAACATGATAATTGATTCGACTTGGATATATAGTTGGATGCGACATCTACTTTGTCCTTAATGTGAAAGAGTTGCATGTGCCAACCAATCTTGTTGATTAAAAATTTGTAAGTTTCATGCAAAATGTTGGAATTATATGATCTTAAAGGACCGGCCAAAACTAATAGAATTCTCACCGAATGCGTTTAGAACAAGATAGAAAAGGATAAAAGGTATTAAGGTGTGAAAGGCATCAATATGTAACTTCAACTTTCAAGTGCCTCGTGAATTAAAACAACCATGAAAACCTACATTTTGCTGAGATAGATGTCCTTTTGACATCTTTATTTCCCTAAAGAGAATGTATAAGAAGTGGCTGTCATTTCAAGTTACAAAGTCTATGTACCAAAAGAAGAATAATATTCTTTGTGGCTGTCACACACACAGATAAAAAAGACCCAACAGGTATGGAGAAAATAGAATCCAAAGATCAATCAAACTCAACAAAAATATCACTAAGCTTGTCAGCTTCATGGTGGTGAATGTTTCAAAGGGTTACACCACAGCCACACAAAACTCTGCCTCTTTAAGCAACGATTTTCAACCACAAAGTCACAATACTAGCTATACTCGTTTAAGTAGTTTATGGACACAACAAATTTGACAAAAAATTAAACACCCTCAGGTTCTTTCGGAATGGTATGTGGGTCTTCTTCAAGTGAAAAATATTATGACCATAATTTTTATTACAGCTTTTATCACAATTTGCTTAAGTGGTAAGTTGCGAGTAGTGAAGTAGTGGACTCAAATAGACTCACTACTTTTACTTTATCACTCACGACTTGTCATGTGAGCAAGTTGTAGCAAGAGTTATGGCAAAAGTTATGTTAAAAGTTGTGATCATAATATTACTCTTCTCAAGCAATCCCTTCTAACTCAACCCCAAGTAACATGACAGACTATTAGCAGTAAATAAAAAAGGTAATATTAGTGATTAGTTCAGATAACAACCATAAAAACAATAAAAAATAACCAACAAAAATATGTCAACTCAATTGTTGTGAAATTTTTATGCGAGTAGCATTGTTCACCCCTTTCTTGATTGATTCCTTCTTTCTTTTTTTTTTTTTTTTTTTTTTTTCTTTTTTTTTTTCGATTTTTTTCAAAACAATATTAATTTAGTGACTTTCTTAAGGATCCATAATCAACTTGCATTAAATTTCTAATTCATGATTTATGGTGGGCACGTGGAGATGTCTCAAATGCTTGCTTGACCCCACTTCCTCGTTTCTCCTATGGTTCTTTTAGCTTGACTTATTTTATAAATGTAATCACGTCACACAATAGAAAATTGCTTGTCTCCACTAGTCAATCTAGTTAAAACCTGCTTATGTAGTACTCCCAAATTTGATGCGGTAATGAGGCATATAATAATATTTTATAAGTAATGTTATAGCCACAAATTATTTTACAACATTTTTACAAATTACTGATGTAACCCACCTTTTATTGGTTTTCATCTAGACCCACCATTAATATCACTTTTTCATTTACCAATAATCACTCACCACATCAGTAGTTTGTAAAATTTTTTATAAAATAGTTTGTATTTCTAGCATTATTCATATTTTATATCTTCCCTCTTATAATTTTTGTTTCCGAGAGAGAGGGCAAGATTGGTTTTAATCTAAGTTTTGATTACAATCTCAAGATATTTGTTTAAGATGTAAAGCTTTTATAATTTTTTTAAAAAAAAAATGTAAAGCTTTATATCTCTTATTAAAGAAGTCATGCTAGTATTTTCCTAAAAGCCTCAATTAGAGAGGGAGTAAAAATTTAGCCTTAAATTTTTTTTTTTTTTTTTTTTTTTGAGAATCAGGTTTTGCCTTAACTTTAGTATGATAAATTTTATTTAGTAAATTTTATTTTTATTTCATGATAACTAATTTTAAGGAGATGAGTTACAAATTATTTTTTTATATATAAAATAGAAATTCTATTCTAATTAATATAAGTATATATGTATATAAATTTCCCTCTTTTGGAGACTTGAACCAATCCTCTGTATCTTACAAAAATTTTGTACTTGTAGAGTAACCATCAAACCAATAGTACACAATGATAGAATGGAGTTACAATTAACTCAACCAATAAACATAAAATCAAACCCTATTTAACCATTTATATAATTAATAAAAATTCATCATAAAATGTATGTCATATCTCAAGTTTGGACTTGGCAAACAATTGAAACTGTACAGATGGGGCTAAAGTGGATCATCACTATTCACCAGCGTAATTGTCAATTCAAGGCTTCAATTTTCATATACCAAACACCTGAAAATTTCCAATTTCCTGCCAAAAGAGAAGGACCCAAAAACCAGTGGAACAAGAAAACTGGTGGCGCCTGAGTTCAACGGGTTTGGTTATGTGCTATAAGTTGGTAAGAGACACAACCAAGGAAGCAAAGAGACAGGCAACCAACGCCATCCACAATTCACTCTAGGACTAGGGTCCTACATATTATAAGGGGGATAAGATGCACAATCATAGAATTCAGATGCTGACTATTAATAATTTGCAATAATGTTTTTGCACATATTAAAATCAAGTGCTCCCCAAAGCATAATAAATTAAATAAATAAATAAAAGTAATGCAACACCAATATTTATATTCATGAATTAGGAATTTTTATTTTGATGGGATTATTATAAGTAGAAATTTAGACTTTATAAGGACATAATCTATCATGTCAGCACTGTTCAGCATGCATATTGAGCTACACCACAAATGTTTGGGAGGATTAATGCACATAGTTTCATAGAAGCTAAAGAATTTGAGCCGGCCAACCAACGTTGAAAAGGAGAACAATATAATACTATTGTTTATCTTTTCTTCTTTTTGGTCTAGTGATTAAATTTTGAAATTAAGCAAACCATAAACATTACAGCAACAAAAAGCAAAACAAAATCTCTTTTCAATACAGTACAATCCATCCACCATATTTATGATCATAGGCTGCTAAGGACCCAATCCGAGTTGAAATTATATTTACCATAACAAGGAAATTTGCTTCCAAGCCTCAATTAGGGGGGGGGGGGGGGGGGGGGGGGGTGGGGGGGAGAGAGGGAGGGGAAGAAAAGGAAATGAAAAGAAAAGAAGAGAAAAGAAAACTAAACTGAAATCAGACTAATGGGCTATAAGTTAGTAAACATGCCATTAAGGAATCATGAAGTCTCGGCATTTGGAAATCATGGTTTGATCGAATTTCTTCAGAAAGTCACAAGAGTCTTTGGTCTTGGCTTGTTTCAGCATTCACAAATCTGCTTGTCACTGTTCTTTTCCTGTGTTTGTGGCTCAGTTGAGAGGACCAGCATCCTTGATCATTCTGCTTTGGAAAAGTACTTCCATTAAAGATTGATATTTCACAAACAATTACATAGAAAAAATAACAGCAATTTGTGAAAAATACTAGCGTATTATTGAGAACCCAGAAAAGAAAACCCCAAAAAAGAAACAGAAATCCTAGGATTTAACTTGAGCTTGTGAGATTTGGAGAATGTTTATCTAAAAGAGCAAAAGAGATGAGAGACATACTTGTGAATGAAACTCTGCATTCTCACGCGTACGCTTCCATGAAAATGCTTTTCTTGAATCAGAAAGGCCTTCTTCACTAGTTGAAGAACTTGAAGCTTGTGGAGGTGGTGTAGAAGACCATGGAACAACTTGATTTTCTTCATCATCTTCATCAATATTACCTTGATCCTCATCACCATCACCACCATCACCACCATCATCATCATTATCATCACCACCATCATCATCATCATCTTCAGTGTTGTCGTCTCTATCAAGATCATCATCATCGTCGCCATCATTTTCTTCATTTCTTCCCTCATTTTGATTGCAACTATTCACACACCTGTCACAAACCGAGACAGTAGGAAGAAGCTTTGGTCCAGAGCCACTCCAAGGCGTTAAAGACTGACAAACATGGCAAAGAAGCCTTCTTGAATGCTTAGCAACCAGGAAGTTTGCGCCATGAACCTGAGCATCACAATCCCAACAAAGGCTAGCTTGATCAGATTCACAGAACATCTTTGCTGGAGAGTCACAGAGTTCACACTTCTTCATCTCCTTTCTTTCTTTCTTTTTTTCTTTTCTTTTTTTTTTCTTCCAAGAAAATGGTCCTCAATATATTGAACCTCTAATAATTATCATCACATCTTTTGCCTTATTCCCTGTCCTGTTTAGCAACAAAGGCCCCTGGACTTAAAAAAAGAAATAAAAGGACACATGGTGCAGGGCAACTTGCCGCTGTTTATATTAAAAACATCCCCTGCTTTTATTTTATTTTATTTTATTTTTTAAAGAAAGGGAAAATTGCCTTCTTGAGTTGGGAAATGATGCACTAATCAGCTAGTAAGTGACATAATTCTAAGACGGTAATTCTCATTAAGAATGTTTAAGACATAGGTTTGGTATGCCTCTAGGACACCGGACATGAACACAATACATGTTAAAAATAATACGTGTAATAATCTTATACCCTGATTAATACACTTGAGTATTGAACCGATATAATAATATTATATGATAATAACCTTAATAAAATTAATAAAAATGAATTAAAAAAAAAACACATAGATCTCTATGGACCTTTTTTTTTTTTCTTTTTCAAGATTAGAGATATGGCATTACTTGGAAACAAAATTAAGTTTCACTAAAAGATAAAAAATTGGGTGACAAAGACAAATGGAAGGGCAAGGGGGGTAGGGACTAGGTTGACTCCTGAACCCTCAGCACCCACCAAAAACTTGACACATCAGGCAGTGCCACCAATTTGTGATTTTGTCCCATTGTTGAGATGGACATATTGGGGGTTCAGCTGGACCTAACCTTGGTCCCCTCATTTCTTGCAACTTGTGGTTGCTCGTGCATGTAATAACTTTTAATTCTGTATTTAGACACACAAGCATGTATAAGGCTAAAACCTGCCCCATATGCCCATAAATGGCCTTATCTGAGTTAATACTCTTTTCTAGAGAACTTTGCTAGGTACAGTACTCAAAGTGACACGCGTCCAAAACCCAATGAATTATGTGAATTCTGTGGCTTTGATCGTTTTAGGGCCTATAGGCTATAGGTTTTCTCATTTCTTATGGTAGGTGGGATACGCTAAGAGGTGTATATGACAGACAGATGGCAGTGTATAATGTTAACCAGAAATTGAACATGGCCAAGAGGGGTTGGTGTATTAAATATCCCTCTATCAATAGGAAGTGGACCCATCTGATATGATCAAGGAGTGAGTGTGCACGTATTGCTAAGTACCAAAAATACTACTCCAACATGTGGTTAGAATTTCCCTTGAAAAAAAAAATTCAACACATGGAGCTCTAATATAGTCAAGTGAAAATCATTTATTTATTTTTGGGTAAGGTCTTCATAATCCCTTAAAACAGTTTGACTCTTTTTTTTTTTTTTTTTTTTTTTTGGGAGTGTATAACTTTTGGGATAAATTTTCATGGGTTGGGGTGATCCTAGAGTACTAGTTGGAGATTTCAAATTTAGCATTTCATGAATCTCATGAAACTTAAAAACTACTAGATTAACCCTTTAAATATATTAGTATAGTCATCTCAAAGTAAGTCATGATCTAGACGCAAGATAGGTAGAGGGGCTACCTCAAAATCTATATTTTTATACTATATAAAAATGGAAGCGTAGTATTTAATTTTGAAATGCTCTAATTGCGGTTCCTCATTTATCACATCATCATTTTTTTTCTCATTTATTGTTTATATATTAAAAATATGAATATTTTGATTTTACCTATTCAAAAGAAAAAACATTGGGTTAATCCCACGTTGAAAAATGAGTGAGTTAAAGAGGTTTAAAGCCTATGCCGTTATCAGTTTCTTGAAGACCATCTCTCTTCTTCTTGTGTATGTATGTGTGTGTGTGTTAACAATACTTAGTATTCTAAAAAAAAAAATCTTGGGTGCGATTTCAACTATACATATAACTTTTCCTTTACATATATATCTACTTTAATTTAAATATTTATAATTAATTACACATTGAAATTAGTGAAGAATAAATTTTTTTTTTGCCTTTATGTATTCATCTACTTTGATTTAGATTTCTATTACTAAACAATGAAATTAATAAAAATATTGTCTATAAAATGGTATACACAAATCTTGCATAATCTTTGATGTTAGAAATATAACATTTACATAATTTTTTTTCAAAAATTATCCTCTACCTTTTTTTTCCATTCGACTTGTACTCTAGGTTTTTTATTGTTATTTTTATTCAAAGGAAAAAAAAATTGACAATTATCATGTATAAGGCTATAACCAACATTTCTGCTTGGGATTAGCCATCTTGCATGGTTCAAAGTCTTATTAAAAATTTTGAATTTAATTATGCATTCTTACAATTTTTGTGCGCAATATAAATTACATTTTTCCAATTTTTTTTGTTTCTTGTGTACAAATGAAATATTCTCAATCAAAAAAATAAGAAGGATCCTAAAGTATACTAAAGTATTTTCCCCCAATTCTTTCTTATCATCTCTTATTCCATTTTCGGTCTTAATGTCACATAAGAGGTGTTGAAGTAAATCCTTTTGCACTTTGGTTTTAAATCATAGTTTTGTTGAGTTTTATCAAATTTTTAGATACGTTTTCGGTGTTTTGGATTGTAGAAAGAAAAAAACAGGGTTTGAGAAAGTTAGTAAAGAATAAAAGAATAATTTCCAATTTATAACATACTTTTTAATGATGCACAAAATGTTATAAATAATTGTGGGGGCATTTTTTGCTCTAAGGAAACTTAGGAGTACTCCTAGGCAATTTATTTTGCTCTTGTCCCACATTGGAAGGAAATCCTTCCTCTTCCTACCTTATAAGGCATGAACCAATAAGAAAGAGTACCACTAGTTTGGGATTTCCTTCCAATGTGGGACAACCAAACTAGTGGTACTCTTTCTTATTGGTTCATGCCTTATAAGGTAGGAAGAGGAAGGATTTCCTTCCAATGTGGGACAAGAGCAAAATAAATTGCCTAGGAGTACTCCTAAGTTTCCTTAGAGAAAAAAATGCCCCCACAATAAATTGTGGGGCCAGTAGCTTAACAGAGAATTTATAGAAAATGGGTTTGAGGCCCAGCAGCCCATTCCGAGGACACTCACCTGTCTGAGGATACTCATCTGTCTGAGGATGAGTGTTATTCCTCAACCGGCTTCCGAGGTGGATGTAACTGTTCTGATTGTCAGGGAACTTCACAGGGAACTTCACAGAATTACATGCAAACTAACTAGTGAATATTGGACAAAGGAGGAACCGGGAAAGGTAACAAATATCTCCTAAAAGCTGCTACCTCCACGTTAAATGCTTCCCAACTAACTCTCTGGCCGCATTAATGTGGAGGTGATACCTGAACAGTAACCAAGCAGCCTTATAACCATTAAGCGGAGGATTCGGGAAGTTTTGGATGGGACAGAAAGAGGTTCCCAGAATGGAACTTCAGAATTACATGCAAACTAACTAGTGAATATTGGACAAAGGAGGAACCGGGAAAGGTAACAAATATCTCCTAAAAGCTGCTACCTCCACGTTAAATGCTTCCCAACTAACTCTCTGGCCGCATTAATGTGGAGGTGATACCTGAACAGTAACCAAGCAGCCTTATAACCATTAAGCGGAGGATTCGGGAAGTTTTGGATGGGACAGAAAGAGGTTCCCAGAATGGAACTTACACGTATACGGTGAAAGCAGGACGGAGAAGGTAGTATATAAGGTGAAATCGGGGTACGCTAGAAGGACTTTTTTTTGGAGAAAAACGAGAAAAGAAGAGAGAGAAAAATAGAGATTACAATGGACTTAAAGGATCTCAGTAAAACCTAGCCGAGAAAGAAGAAAGGTGGTAGAAAACTAGTTTAGGGCTTCCTTTACGAGAAAAAGATCAGGTCATTTTTCTACTCATAGGGCCCAGCTCTTACGCCCACTCTCTAAAAATTTTATTGTAAAGGGTCCAATACAACTTGAGTCCCTACAATAATTGTTATTAAGAAATGCATATTTTCCCTAACTTACCTTTTGCATTCTTGAGAAAGATTGTATTTTTGTTTTTGATTTTGATACGAAAAGGATTTGTTTTCATATATATATATATATATATATAACTTTTGTGCACATTGCGCATGTTAGCAACTAATTATTATTAATAACAATACACATAAACATAAAAATTAAAACTAATAATGATGGTAATCATGATGATGATACTTCTTAATTGTGATTTTGGTTTTCAAGCAATATCCTTAATCCCAAGCCTTCATTATTTATATATTTTTTTCCCAATAATTATAGGTTGGCAAGAGTGCATCAAAATATGGAAAATTAATTATTCTTTTGTTATGCATTTTCAGCTTTAATGATTTGGAATTGAAATGGTAAATCCAAGCAATGTGCTTGGCGATGGCAAATTGAATGGACTAGTTGATATCAATTTTGGTTGCACTTGTATTTGAGAAACAAGATACCATGTAAAATTTTTTTTAAAAAAAAAAGGAAAAAAAAAGAGTTTTTAAGCATTGATGTCCAAGACAATTTTCTAAACTTGATGGCTATTGGAGAACATGTTCATTTTTTTGGACTCTCTTTTGTAAATCGCGGAAATTATTTGAATTTCAAAAAGATAAAGCAAATATTGCAATTCTAATTTTTATAATGGAGAATAGAAAAAGAAATTTATCAACAAAATATCTTTTAATATTATGGAAAAGTTATATCCACGATAAACCATTGTAAATATTATATCTTCCACGGAGCCAATGGCTCCTTATTTAATTCAGTTACAAATAAATTTTCTAATCTATACCATATTACACACGAATCATGAAGGTTGCCATTGCAGCCGTGTTAAATGTTATTATTGTAATATTTAATGATATAATTGAAGTAATAATTGCCAAAATGAATAGGAAATGGTGAAACAACTTGGCATATGATAGCTCACCTTTTGCTGCTTCTTTGATATTAATGAGGCTGATACATCTCCATAGATGGTCCTACTCATAAACACCAATCCTTGCATTTTTTTTTACCATTCTAGGAATTAAATTGAACACTTTTCTTCTACTTACACACAAAATCTAGTCAACCATAAAATATTTTTCATTAAGATGAGAATTTTCTCTTATGGTTAGGTGTTTGTTTTCAATGATATATATATCTCACTAATGAGTGTATTCTAGGTGGCGAACGCTACAAAAAACGCAGTCTATTGCAGTGCTTCAAAACTGTCGCTAAAAACTCTAAAACCGCCGCTAAAGGAACATATGGCACAATACACATAAACATAAACAAAATAAAAATCAACATCAACATCAACATCAGTTAATCTAAAGATCACCCTAAAATTCCAGTTTTTGGTTGATATATCTTTGATTGTTGAATGAAAATTTAGTTTGAGTTAAAAAGAAGAAGAAGAAGATAGATTAAAACTAATGATGATAATGATACTTCGTGGTTGTGATTGTGTTTTTAAGCAATACCCATAAGCCTCCATCGAAATGTTTTTTCAAATAAATATGAATAATGAAGATTCAATGTAACACAAACATATCTAGCGAAATGCATCAATAATGAAATTGGATAGGCATAAAATACATGATTATAGTTATAAGATATTTTAGAGATATTTTTTTTCCAAATTCCATTAAACCGAAATTGGTAATTGTTACTCATTGTGTTGTTACATATAAATAAATATTAAGGGCCACAAGAGAATTTGATGAGAATAGACTAATTGGGAGGGTAGCTACTTATGTTTTTGATAGAGTTCTTTCTCATGGTACATCCATAAAAATCAAGGTTTTATGCTTGCAATCTGGAAATTCAATAGAGTTTGAACATAGATTTACAAGTTTTGATAAGAGGATTGGTAAATTGTAATAGGAATTTGAAAAGGATTATAAAGGCGCACAGTCTACTTGATTTTAAAACTCTAGTGCATGCATTATGTTAGGTGAATCTATTGGATACATTGCAATAGGTACAAATTTCTCTCTATGGACAAATTTAATGGTGCAAGAAGAACATCTTTCTAACAAAATGTTATGTATATCAATTAGGAAATGGTAACTTTTCAAAAGAATTCCAAAATTATATAAGAATTAGTATGTAGTCCCATGTACATGCGAGTATATATATACTCGCATGTACATGTGCTTGCGCACAGAAACATTGAATAGTAGTGAAAACAAAATTTGATTGCTATTACTAATGTTAATATTTTTATACTAAGGTTGTCCACATTTTATTGTGAAAATTGACAAATGTACAACCGCTAATGAGACGTAGTCTCACATTTGCAATATTAGATTTTCTTCTAATCTCATAACATCAATGATATTAGTATGCAATGAATGAATTATTGTTAGCAATCCTAACATCTATAATTTGCTAGCTTGAGTCTAGAACTTTACTATCTCATTAAATGACGAATATCCATAGTAATATGTAATAAATGAATTAGTATCAATAATCTGAGGGCAAACAATATTAATTAATTTTTCCTACAATCTCTCTTTTAAGTTTTTGTGGGGCCCAAATATTTAGCAACCCCGGCCCACTCCATATAGGCCCATGGACCATGCCGAGGAGAGTACAAAATCCAAGGATGAGTGGGAGAGGCCCAAGTCATCAAGGAACTTCGCCGAGGATGCCTACGTCCTCGGCAAGCCGACATGGAAGAAAGGAAGTTGTCACTCACCCATTAAATGCACGCCACTAACACTCTGGCCGCATTAATGGTGAATTGACTAGCAAACAATGATGTCTTGGTTACCTCAACTAACAGAAAGCCTGCAAAGGCAGCTGATGGGATGAGCTCTCAGACACAAGTTCAGATGGCTGACAAGTGGACGGCAGAGATCAACTGAACAAGACTATATAATAGATGGAACCCGCAAAGTTAAGGGGTGGGCCCTTCAGTTGGGAAGTTAAGGGATTTTCAGGGTGTTCAAGGACAACCCTTGTATTCATTAGTTCTAAGGGAAGAGCTCCTCGGACTGGGCCGAGGACGAGCTTTCCCTTAAAACACTTAGCCAAATTCTAGTTATTGATCTTGTAAACCACGTCGACTATTGTGTTTCTTACTAGTGTCTAGTCCTTCTATCCACTCTCTACAAATTTATTATACAGGGGTCGCCTGGGCTCGGGTCAACCTATCCCCTGGAGGGAGGTGCCCGAACCGGATCCCTACAATTGGCGCCGTCTGTGGGGAGGACTTGTGCATTAGCAAGCGCGGCGGTTGGTGTGGAAAGATCAACAACAATACTTCTCTCAAGTTCGTAGAAAAAAAAAAAAAAAAAAAAACAATACAACCAATGAGAACACGCTCATTCAGAAGGCAGTCATCACAAAGAATCGAAAAGATGCAAGAAGTAAAAGAAATGAAATGGGGCTACTTCTTTATTAATATGTGAAGAGAAGTTACATTTTACAGCAGACGCCTATGCAGGCTTGTTCTATAACTAACTACAAAGACAGATGCCTATGCAAGCTTGTTCTAAAGCTAACTACAAAGAAAAACGCCCAAACAGGCTTGTGCTGAAGCTAAAAGAAAAAGAAAAGGAGAAGGGCCTAGGCAGGCTTGTTTTAAAGCCAAGCCAAGTGTTGGAGGGAGAGGTGGAGATAGGCCTATGCTAAGACCGTCGACAGCTCCCCAACCAACACTTGCAGCGCCAGGAAGGAAAAGGAAGAAGAGGCCGCGGCGCATGACGGTATCACCTCAAGGTTCCTCCTGGTTTCCCTCCCAATCCCACAACAACTGGGAGCCGCCGAATCACTACCAGCTTGGAGGGCTGGCAGATCTGTGCACGGAGGAGAAACGTTATGTTCCTTTCGAATCCCCCTCCAAACTGCAAGGGGAATCCTATCTCTGGCTAGGTTGAAAAGAAGGAGGATTTTCGGCCTTTGCCTACTCTGCCTCCATTGTGTTGTCTAAGATCGGAGTGGCATCCTCGGCTCCTGAAAGGGGTTCGGCTTCCTGGTCACAGCCCTTTCCCAGGACCACTTCATCTCGCCAGACACAAGTTACTACAACTGGCAAAGCCCTTGAGATGCCCAGAAAGCGGAGTGTTTGTGAGATTTGGACTTAAGCGTTTGTGAGAATTGAAGAAAGGATCACCACAAAATGCCTTATATAGAAGGCAAAAACTAGTGAAAACCAGCCGCACAGAATCCTAAGGAGAAATTACCAGAGGTATTAACTCCACCCAATTTCCAAGGAACTTATCAGCCTCTGGATCCTCGTAAATCCGCAAGGATATTAATGAGGAGGCGCCTTGTGCACTGAAGTGTCAAGCGCGTCACTTGAATAGCCCAAAAGATGCCTCGTAATCAGAAGAGGTGCGCCGGACGAAGGGGCTAGACCGAAGAAGAGTCCTCCCTTAGCGGAGCAGGCTCAAGGCCACTTTCACTACAAAGGCAGACTCCCCAACGCTGAGGATGAGCCCCCTCACTCCAAGCAGTCCAGAAGAACTAAGTGCTAGACAGAACCAAGGTTTTGCATGGTCTTCAGACTCAAACCTATGGGGAAACTAGTTATTTCAGAGGACAAGCGTTAGACAGAACCTAGGCCTTGCATGGTCTTTGGACTCAAGCCTACGAGGAAACTAATTACTCAATAAGAACTGAGTGCTAGACAGAACCAAGGTCTTGCATAGTCCTCGGACTCAAACCTATGGGGAAACTAGTTACTTTAGAACCAAGTGTTAGACAGAACCTAGACCTTGCATGGTCCTCGGACTCAAGCTTACAGGGAAACTAACTACTATTTCAAGAACTAGGTACTAGACAGAACCAAGGTCTTGCATGGTCCTCGGACTCAAACCTATGGGGAAACTAGTTACTTCATAACTAAATGTTAGATAGAACCTAGGCCTTGTATGGTCCTCGGACTCAAGCTTATGGGGAAACTAACTACTATTTCAAGAACTAGGTACTAGATAGAACCAAGGTCTTGCATGGTCCTCGGACTCAAACCTATGGGGAAACTAGTTACTTCAGAACCAAGTGTTAGACAAAACCTAGGCCTTGCATGGTCCTCGGACTCAAGCCTACGGGGAAACTAACTACTATTTCAAGAACTAGGTACTAGACAGAACTAAGGTCTTGCATGATCCTCGACTCAAACCTATGGGGAAACTAGTTACTTCAGAACCAAGTGTTAGACAGAACCTAGGCCTTGCATGGTCCTTGGACTTAAGCCTACGGGGAAACTAACTACTATTTCAAGAACTAGGTACTAGATAAAACCAAGGTCTTGTATAGTCCTTAGACTCAAACCTATGGGGAAACTAGTTACTTCAAAACCAAGTGTTAGACAGAACCTAGGCCTTGCATGGTCCTCGGACTCAAGCCTACGGGGAAACTAACTACTATTTTAAGAACTAGGTACTAGACAGAACCTAGGTCTTGCATAGTCCTCGGACTCAAACCTATGGGGAAACTAGTTAATTCAGAACCAAGTGTTAGATAGAACTTAGGCCTTGCATGGTCCTCGGACTCAAGCCTACGGAAAAACTAACTACTAAAGAAATACTAAGTACTAGACAGAACCAAGGTCTTGCATAGTTCTCAGACTCAAACCTATAGGGAAACTAGTTACTTCAGAACTAAGTGCTAGATAGAACCTAGGTCTTGCATAGTCCTTGGATTCAAAACTATGGGGAAACTAGTTACTTCAAAAGACAAGTGTTAGACAGAACCTAGGCCTTGCATGGTTCTCGGACTCAAGCCGACGGGGAAACTAACTACTCAATAAGAACTAAGTGCTAGACGGAACTCAAGTCTTGCATAGTCCTCGGACTCAAACTTATGGGGAAACTAGTTACTTCAAAAGACAAGTGTTAGACAGAACCTAGGCCTTGCATGGTCCTTGGACTCAAGCCTACGGGGAAACTAATTACCAAAGAAGAATTAAGTACTAGGCAGAACCAAGGCCTTGCAAAGTCCTCGGACTCAAGCCAATGGAGAAACCACCCCCCCCCCCCATGAAATACCAAATGTTAGGCGGAGTCAAGGTCTTGTACGTTCCTCAGCGTCAAACCTATGGGGAAACTAGTTGCTTCAAGGGAATCCAAGTACTAGACAGAATCAAGGTCTTGCATGGTCCAATGACTCAAACCTACGGGGAAACTAGTCACTTTAGGAGGATTTAAGCACTGGACAGAACCAGGGTCTTGTATTAACCGCAGGCTCAAACCTACGGCGAGGCCGACCACTTCGGTACTAGTAATGAGCACTACAGGGGACGATGATCAATGTAGTCGGCAAAGACGCAATTAGAGCTAGAATCGTGCAAGTAAAAAAAAAGATATATGTATACGTATAATATGGTACAAGCAAGACGAGTAAGAAAAGATAAAATATGCACTTCACTGAATCTTTAAAAAAGTTATACTAGGCAAATGTACCATTACAATGCTAAAAAAAAAAGAAGAGAAGAAAAATAAGGCAAAGGCGCACACGGAGGATCATTCCTTCGGCTCCATCTCAACTCCCCCTTCAAGAGGCTGGGCAGAAGAGGTCTCAGAGTCCTTGTGGCTTTCGCTTGGGACTGCAGCCTGGAGAGGGTTAGCTAGAAGAGGTATATCCTCAGTAGGACCTTTGCTTGTCTCGACGGCCACAAGAGGGTCAACTTCCTTGGTGGGCTCGCCCGAAGTGATGGCAGTTGGGACGCCTTCCTCAGGAACCACCCCAGCTCTCTCGGTAGCCTCTTTGGCCTCAGAATTTGAAGGGGCAGCCTCGTAGATGATAAGGGGATAGTACACATTCTCCGCTTTCCACAGGTCGGACGAGGCCTCAACCCCAACTTAGCTAAGGGCCTCACTCCAAACTTGGGAGCAGTAAAGTCTACACACCCTAGGTACTTGGGCTCTAAGGTTGTCTTCTGTTTCAGCCACCCCTACCTCATAGGCATCCTACGCGGCCTTACCTTTGGAGGCCTCAGCCTCGGCCCTGGCAGACTCAGCTTCTTCCTTGGCTTTCAAAGTCTCATCCCTGGCAGACTCTGCGGCGCCCCTGGCCCCCTCTGCCTCAAGCATCCTCTTTTCCAGGGTTGCTATCTCCTCTCTGGTGACCCTCAGCTGATCCTCTGCCTTGAGCAGGTTGTTCGTTTGATTTAGAGCCAGTTTTTCAGCGGCTGTAAGGGCCATCTCAGCGGTGTCTCGAGCCGTCTTCATCTCCTCCAACTGGTCCGTCGCCTTTTTAAGATCGGCCTTGGAGGCGTTGAGGGTCCGCACGGCGTCCAACAGCTTGGTACACTCCGAGCCAGTGACTTTGCTTTGGCTACTGGCTATGTCCTCCAACCTGAAGGTAGCTTGGATAGCCTGCCAATTAAAACCATAGTGCAGCAGATAAGGAGCCAAAAAAAGGGAAAGTCAAGAAAATTACAAGTAATCAAAAAGCTTACCATGCCCAACTATTGCTTAAGGTCGAGGAAGACTTCCTTACTCCTCAAAACCTCCAGCTGGTCCATGTCCGCAGGGAGTAGCAAAGACCTCCCTAATACGTCAGCTACATGCGCACCCTTGCCCCCTTGAGGGTTCCTAAGGGAGGCATCATCCGTCAGAGGCTTTCCATGGAGCATGGGGGCAAGAAGCCAAGCCTGGGCCCCGAGTGAAGGGCGGCCTGCTTCTCCTGACCTCGGCATCCTATCCTCAGCTGTTTTGATGACGGTTAAGCATCGCCATCACCTCAGGAAGGATCGGACTTTTCGCTACCCTAGGTCTCTTACCTTTGTCCTTCTTCCGCGGAGGACTTGCGGGCTTAGGCCCGAGTGGTGAACTCTGTTGGGGTGGGGGAGGAGGAAGCTTGAGAGGAGACTTCCCCGGCGTATCCCTCCCCGGCTTCCCCTCGATCAATGCCAGCAAGCTCTTCTGAGGTCGCTTCTTAAAACTCATCCTTGATCGGGGAAAGGCTTCTTCGGATAAAAAATCCGCTTCAGTTAAACTGGGGTCACCCAAATTGCCGGAAGGGTCCTCGGGCGAATGCAGCTGGTCGAACACGCCAAACTCGTCCTCAGACGGACCTGAGTCAGCTACTTCCTCTTCCCCTAGCTCTTCTCCTTCAGCCGCGGCAGCTTGAGCTGATGAAGAAGTACCTACTAGCGGTATGCCCTCGGGAATAGGAGACCCTTCGAGGATCAGAAATCCGTGCTCGACTACGGTGATGCTACGCAGCCGAGGATCTTTAGCTCGGATCATGTGCTTCGAAGCCGAGAATGATTTTGAGATCGGGTCGTATCCTAGGATCACGTGGGCGGCTTTAACTTGGTCGTCGTCTTTATTCACAAAGATCTCCGACCTCAGCACCTTCTCCAAGTCTTCCTTATTAACCAGGCCGAAGTGACGCTCAAAAGCGCGCGGATCTACATAAAAGAAAGCAAGCTCTTGTTAAAAACCAAGCAAAGCGGAGCGCTAAAATACAAAAACTTAAACCCTCTCCTAGTCTGAATGCCCCACCTAGTGTACCCTCCACTGTCGGATAATGAAGGCCCTCATGCCACTCTCCAGACACAATGAGGAAGTCTTTGTTCAGACCCTTGCTGGACTCAGGGAGGCACTAGATGAGCCGGACCCTATCGTCCCTCATCTTCATGTAATAAGATTTCTCCTTCAGGCGCTGGAGGTTGTAGCACCAGTTCACATCATGATGGGTTAGCCTCAGCCCCATCTTCTCATTCAGGGCATCCACACAGCCTAATATCCTAAATACATTAGTGGCACACTGTGTGGGAGATAGGTCGAAGTGCTTAAGATAGTCCCTCGTCACCGGCCCCATGGGAATTCTCATTCCACCCTTCAGAAAGGCGATTATAGGAATCGCCATCTCACCCTCTTTTCTCCTAGTGCTCCACTCCCCCTCTCCACAGTACCGTAGACCCATGGTATCGGGGATCTTGTAGTCAGCGACGAATTTGTTCATCATTTCCTCAGACTCGACTAACTTCTTAAACCTACCAATCCTAAAGAGCTAACAAAGTACTCAGGCGTAAAAGTATGAACCAGAGGGAGAAGAAGACTTACAGAAATGAGGGAAAGCTTCTCGGGCAGGCTTTTTGTGCTGAGGGAAGTCGCAAGTACAGTTAGAGATGTGACCGAATTCGAAGTATGTGCGCAAGATCTCTTGAATGCAAAAATGAAGGGGCAAATCAGTTCGATTGGGTATTTATACTCCCCATTAAAAATAACCGCACGGACTTTCCCGCCCAATGAGCCAGAAGCATCCCTACCGTCCATTCATCATCACACCGTTGAACATGGAGGACACAGAGCCGTCGAAATTTAATGAAGGCGCGCTCCAAATACCGAAATGCTAGGAACGTCCCCTGGGCAGTTGAAAGAATTTTGACACTGACAGAAAGACAAGGTTCGCGGGGCCAGGACAAGGACCCGAGAATATCAAAATCCTCCTCCTCGCCCAAGAGGCCAGGCAGCAGAATTTTGAGGGGCTATTGTGGGGCCCAAATATTTGGCAACCCCGGCCCACTCCATATAGGCCCATGGACCATGCCGAGGAGAGTACAGAATCCGAGGATGAGTAGGAGAGGCTCAAGTCATTAAGGAATTTCGCCGAGGATGCCCACGTCCTCGGCAAGCCGACATTGAAGAAAGGAAGCTGTCACTCACCCATTAAATGCACATCACCAACACTCTGGCTGCATTAATGGTGAATTGACCAGCAAACAGTGATGTCTTAGTTACCTCAACTAACAGAAAGTCTGCAAAAGCGGCTGATGGGATGAGCCCTCAGACACAAGTTCAGATGGCCGACAAGTGGACGGGCGAGATCAACTGAACAAGACTATATAATAGATGGAACCCCCAAAGTTAAGGGGTGGGCCCTTCAGTTGGGAAGTTAAGGGATTTTCAGGGTGTTCAAGGACAACCTTTGTATTCATTAGTTCTAAGGAAAGAGCTCCTCGAACTGGGCCGATGACGAGTTTTTCCTTAAAACACTTAGCCAAATTCCAGTTATTGATCTTGTAAACCCACGTCAACTATTGTGTTTCTTGCTAGTGCCTAGTCCCTCTATCCACTCTCTACAAATTTATTGTACAGGGGTCGCTTGGGCTCGGGTTAACCCATCCCCAGGAAGGAGGTGCTCGAACCGGATCCCTACAGTTTTATTTTCTCCTTTTAAAAAAAAAAAGTTTTATTTTCCCCCATTATTTGGAGGGGGAGGGGAGAGATATACTTTAAATAATTAAAAATGTTTCGATCTTTTCATTTGACAAAAATTCTGGAATTTTTTTTTACTCAAATAAAGTTGTGCTTTTTGCACTTTAATGCCTTCCCATATATCAAACTACCCCATGATCTATTATTCCTAAGCTTTAATGATCTTTAATTTTTCACGTTGAGATAATAATATTAATGATAATCGTGATAGTCACAATATGTGAATGATATTATAACTCATCAAAACTAATTACTAAATATGGATCTACACAAAAAAATCTGTATTTTATAACTTGCATCTGAATCTAAATTATTATAGAAAAATTTCTATGAACAAAAAAGGAGAAAACACCTTAAGGTGCAAATTTTTAATTACTTTCAAGTAAATGTATTGAACATCTAAAACAAACTCTAGTGTAAACATTTAAATAAAAATTTGATACTGCAATAATTTATAGTGCAAAAGCTCAAAGAAAAAGGGAAAGAAATTCTACAATTGACTTTTAATAAATCCAAATTTTAGTGACAAAGCTAATGACCCAAAGAAGCCAAATACCTAATGCTTCCAAAATAAACTCTAATTTTTTTTTTTTTTTTATAGCATTTATGAAGTAAATCATCATATGTTGTAATGATGTTCATCATATGTGTCTCAAAACACCCAAAGGCACCCACCCAAAGCAGATTAGTTGCAAATTAAAGTCTTTCATGCTGGGCTAGTGAAGTTTTTTAAGCCTTGGGTTTATAAACAAAATATAGCCAAAATTTCAATAAATGTTGAGTAAGCACTGCATTCTTTTCACCCTTCAATTTCCAATGACAAGCTATGTTGTTTTTAAAAATTAAAAATGTAAACTTGTCACGCCAACACTTATGCGAACTAAGCTCATCCAAGTAAAGAAACTTCAAATTGTTAGCTACCTATGGACAGAGTTAGAACAAGTGGACTGAATGCCAAAAGTGAATTCTAGGACTAATATGAACTACCTATGTAGACTAATATGAACCACCAATGCAAATGAATCAACTGGTAACTTAAGCAAATGAATCAATAAGAAGTCTGAATTTGAAGCACAAATATAGCAATAATAACTTCAAAACCAACCCAAAAACTCAATCCACAATGTAGTAAATAACAATTGCTGATATGATAATGGAACCAATCTATACATGCAATATTAATAGATATATAAGAGATTATAAATATACCTAACACCAACATCACCAACACAACCAATTGCCATACCAGCAGCTAGCCCTACAAAATCACAGGCAAGACCAAAAGATATATGTGCATAATCATAAAAAATGTACTTTTACTTGGCCTTTGGGTTAAATTATGTACAAATGATAACATCAATAGCAAGGTTGTAAATAGTAAATAACAACACTCCAGCCATAACCTGAATAATGACTTTCATCTCCAACTCAAGCCTCATCGCACCCATCAATACCATTCCCAACCTACATACTCACCAAAGATTTAAATTAAAACTAAATTAAAAGTTCCAAAATAATAAGAAGCTATTTATTTTTATTTCTCCCCAAATCTTATAATTTTGTGGTACAACCTAAGAATGAGAATCTATAACATAAAATGAGGAAATTAGCAGAGAGAAAAAAAAATCTAATTTATGAAATTTACAAATGAAAATTTTCTCTAAGCCCAAATAGAAATTCTCCATATGAATAATATCCTTTGTTCTTCCGCACACCTACAGCAAAATTAGAATTAAGAAGCAATTGATGACAAAAATGTCAGTTCAAGGATTTCTTCGAATACTTTGAGAGGAATTGAAAAACCCAAAGGAAAAAATTGACCTGAAAGCAAAAAATTGATGATGGAAAATCTGAGAGAGAGTGAAGAGAAGGTACCTGCGAGGAGATTGTTGAAAAAACTTGCATACAACCTATTTGTTATTCTCCTTTTTCTCCATTTGCTTTACTCCATCTCAGTTTGTTCCTCCATCTTCACTTTCTCTTCGTGATTGAGTTTGATTGGACTTTGGGGTAGAGGCTCTGGATCTTGGAGTTCCAAAAGTTGAGGTCTTTTTTTTTTTTTTTTTTTTTTTTTTTTTTTTTTGCTGAATAAATACTTTATTTCTTGCAAAACAAAGAGATACAATCTAGATTGGGCCTGCAACCATCTCGATCCAAAGCTTGACTAATCAAAGGCGACAGATTAGAGATGGGTACGGGCCCATTCCAATTCAAAATGGCAGCCCATCCAGCAACAAGATGAGCTACTTCATTACCTTCCCTACAAACAAAAGAAAAATTTACATTATCAAAGCCTTTAGCTAAATACAAATTATCCTCCACCACAGACTTAATGCTCCAATGAGGCACTGCTACTTGATTTCTTTAGGGCTCAATAACATACCAAGCATCACCTTCTATCACAACATTCTTAAAACCTGAATCAACTACTCTTTGAATAGCCAACAAGGCTACACTAGCCTCACCAAATAATGGGCTGCCTGGAATCCTTTGCTCTGCCCATGCAGCAACACAGATACCTTCCTGATCTCTAGCCACTACTGCCACTGAAGTTTTTCCTTCTTTAATTGCAGCATCAAAATTCAATTTTATCCAACTAGGTGGAGGCGGTGACCAAGTATAATCCTTAGAGGAATTTATACACTCAAACTTCCATGCTTGCTTGTGTTCCTCAAAGGATTTACACACTTGCCTTGCAAGATCAACCGGGGCCATTTTGATTCCTTCCACCCGAGCTTTATTCCTGCACATCCAAACATGATCACACATAATTGCTGCAAATAATTGGAACTCTTTAGAAGCTTTATCATCTAGAGCCAGAAAAGATTTTGGGTTAATAACGAACTTCACCCAATCTAATATGGATATAGAATCTAGAGTATATAGCCTTAACGGCCATGGGCTTAGGAGCCAAACTTGAGCTGCCCAGTCACACTGCAAAAATAAATGCTCCAAAGATTCTGGAGACTTTCCACACAAGTGGCACTCAATTGATGGGAGGGTAAACCTTCCATTTAGAATTGAAGTTGTAGGGAGGATTTCCCAAGCCAATTTCCACAACAAGTTTTTAAGCCTAGCATGAATTTTCATCTTCCACAATACTTTCCAGTCCATACTTTGCATCACAGGGTGAGAGATATAGGAGGGAGTTCTAATAGCATTATAAGCTGATTTCACAGAAAATTCACCTGAGGGAGTCAAGCACCAAAAAACTTGATCATTGGCTGATTGTTGAGAGAGGTGAATGTTGAGGATTCTATTTACTGTTGCTGGCTCAAATAGATATGATAGTAAACCCCTATCCCATTGTCTTGAGTCCTGATCAATCAAGTCAGCCACTAAATAAGCTTCACGGGTAGCTCCACTTCTAACTTGAGGGATTAAGCTAGGCTCATTTGGAATCCATGGGTCTTCCCATATCCAAGTGTTCAAACCATTACCTATCCTGTGGCATAATCCTTTTTTAATCACTTCTCTACCACCAAAAATACTTTGACAAGACCATGACGCTGCTTTTGGCACAGACATTCCCATAAACTTTTTACTTCTCACATATTTCTTATTGAAGACTCTGACCCACATCTTATCAACATTACTTGCAACCTCCCAAGTCATTTTAGCTACTAAGTCTTTGTTCATATCTTTTGTTTTCTTGATGCCAAGCCCACTAACACATTTTGGGGTACAAATATAATCCCAACTCTTGAGGCAGCAACCCTTTTTATTTTCCTCTTTATAACCCCACCAAAAATTTCTGTTCATGGCGTCCAATTTCTTACAAGCTTGTTTTGGAAGGAGTAGAGATGAAGCTTGATAAGATGGAATAGAGGAAGCCACAGAAGAAATTAGAGTAGTTCTACTTGCCAGAGAAAGTGTCTTCATCTTCCAACCCTGCAACCTTTGCCTCACTTTATCAATAATCTTCTCAGAAGCGGCTCTCTTATCTCTACCTGAAGCCATAGGAATGCTCAAGTATTTTTCTTTTCTATTGGACCTTTGAATTCCAATATAGTTTGCCAACTGAGATCTTACTCCTTGGTTCACATTTTTGCTGAAAATTATCACTGACTTCAAGAAATTCACCTTTTGACTAGACCAATTAGAATAAGTGTCTAAACATGCTTTGATACTCCCCATGTTCTCCACATCTGCTTAAGCAAAGATAAACAAATCATCTGCAAATTGGAGATGGGTAATTGGCATCAGATCAGGAGCTAATTTATATCCAATAATTTTGTTATTTATTGCTTCTCTCTCAATAAATCTAGCAAGAACTTCAGCTGCAAGGATAAATAAAAAGGGAGAGAGTGGATCACCTTGTCTTAACCCCCTCTTGGGCTTGAAGAAGCTAAAAGGGCTGCCATTAAGAAGAATTGAAAATGATGTTGTAGTAACACACTGCATCACCCTCTGAATCCAAATACTTGGAAACCCAAATCCATGAAGAACTTTCCCAAGGAAACACCACTTCAATCAATCATACACTTTTTCCATATCAATTTTTAATCCCATCCAACCTTTTTTCCCACTTTTCTTCTTCATGTCATGGATAATTTCTTGAGCCAAAAAGGTATTCTCTTGAATTTTCCTTCTTGGAATAAATGCTATTTGCCATGGAGAAATTAACTTAGGGAGAACCAGCTTTAATCTGTTGGCCAGCAACTTAGATATGATCTTATACAAAACATTACATAAACTTATTGGTTTGAATTGGGAAACCATCGCAGCATTATTCCCTTTAGGGATGAGAACAATGAAGGAATGGTTTATTTCTCTCAACATGTACCCCCTTTGAAAAAAGGTAGAAATAGCTTCAATAACTTCACCTCCCATTATATTCCAGAAAAACTTGTAGAAGTGGGCAGACATTCCATTAGGGCCTGGCGCCTTATTAGAATTCATACTGAAAACAACATCTTTAATCTCCTCTGGAGTCGGGATTTTTGTAAGCATCTGAATATCCTCCTCAGACAAGCTTGGACTTATCAAATTTTCCATGTTATCAGGGATTGAGGGGTTAGACGTTTCAAACATATTTCTAAGAAAACTTTCAAAGCAACTTCCAATCTTCTCTCTCCCCGAGACCCAAGAACCTTGCTGGTTTTTTATAAAATCAATTGAATTCTTGCGCCTTCTGATTATGGTGGTGAGATGGAAGAATTTGGTATTTAGATCAGCTGCGAACAGCCACTTTATTCTAGCCTTTTGCCTCCACAAAGTTTCCTCCCTTTGAAGCCATTCTTGAAGCTCCATATTAATACCCGCTTCTTTACTTAAATTTTCTTGAGTTGGATCTTCACCTTGAATACATCTCAGATTCTCCCAATATTTCTTTATGTTTTGATGGATATTCCCAAACCACTCCCTATTCCAAATTCTAAATTCTTTTTTCGCCCCTTTGATCTTTTGACAAACTTTGAACAACGGGGAACCTTGAAAAATAACATTCCAAGCTTTCTCAACAACAAACCAACTAGACTCATCCTTGGTCCACACCTCTTCAAATTTAAAAGGTCGTTTAACCGACCTCTGCTCTCCTTCTGTAAATAAGACTATAGGGGAATGATCAGAGGTTGAGGAAGGTAAATTAAGTACAATAGCTCTTGGAAAAATCAACCTCCATCTATCATTTGCAAATGCTCTATCCAACCTTTCTTTGATATTTGCTAATCCCTCTCTCCCATTAGACCAAGTATAAGGATTGCCCGAGAAATTGATATCAATGAGCTCATTCTTTTCAATTACCTCATTCGAGCCACCACTAGATGAGCTAGGCACCGGTTTGCCCCCTTTTTTATCAGCCTGGGAGAAAACATGATTGAAATCTCCAATACATAACCATCCTCCACCAAAAGTCTCACCAACCTTTTCAACTGCTTCCTAAAAAGGACCTCTATTATTCCGATTTAGAGAGCCATACATAAAAGAAATAAGCCATGGCTCATTCAAAGGGTCTGAGAAAACCAAACCAGTAATCATATTGCAGCATTTGTAAGTAATTTCTATATCAACACCATTTTTCCAACCCACCACAAGCCCACCCTTCTTTCCTCTAGGATCAACAGAATCTATATTATAAAAACCCAAAGACATCAAAAAACTAGTGCACTTACTAATGGGAATTTTAGTTTCAGATAGAAAAATCACATCAGGACCAATATCCCTTATTAAGGCTCGGAGAGTCCTTTTTGCCGTGGCCTGAGCCAAGCCACGGCAATTCCAGAATAGAGAAATCATGGCTGCTTTGGGGGCATGTGTAGGCCCGCCTCCTCAGCCATTTTGGATATAAGGGATACATCTTCAATTACAGAAACAGGATCAACATAATTTACCTCTTGGGAAGAATTACAGGGCACAAGAGCTACATGTTCTTTGGCAAGTTCCTTAATCTTCTTCTTTTTGTGAACCTTGGCCCTCCCCATGGTTTTATTTTGGCTTGTTTGATTAAAAACATTGGACTGTGACTCTAATTTGAGAAGGCCAGAGCCCACTTTGGTTAGTTTAAGAGCTCTCAAATTAGCTGGGCTCTCCTCTTCCTCCAATTTCCTTTTCCCACGATTAAATACCTCTATTTGACTTAGCTCCTTGTTACTTTGGGCCTTGGATGACTCAAGACCTGGTTGCTCACCTTCATTGTAATATGCTGTCCATGATAGCACATTATTTTGGGCCTTAGAAAGCCCACTAAGCAAAGAAGGATCACTAAGACCCGAATCAGCCAATGAACGTTGGTCTTCTTTGGATGGGGATGATTCTAGTACTTTAGAACCTTCAATATTTGTACTAGACTCTGATTGAGTTGATAGGACTGGTTTTGTTGCAACTGGATAGTCTGTTTCGATAGGGATAAGTGAGATTAGATTTGTGGGTTCAGAGCTATCTGGTTGAGTATTTGGTTGGGATGGGGTGGGAAAGTTAAGGACTTTGCTTAGAGAGATGCGTTTTGAAGTGACAGAATCAGCCACTTTTTCAAATCTTGTCAGCTTGTTTCTCGAACACACTGCTTGATGTTCCTTGGTTCCCACATCCTGCAGCTTGTGAATCCTACTCTCTTCTTGCTCCTGGGTAGTTGACTCCTTCCTTCCCACATCTTCCTCTTCACAAGCTTGATTACTATCAGTTATGAACTCCACCCACCATGAAGCTCTATTGCTGCCTGCTTCTGCCTTTAGCCATGGCTCAAATCCAAACGATTCCTTAGAATTTGATTGCACCTCTGCATCTGCCCAAAGGCATCTTGCTTTTAAATGACCCAACCTTCCACATTTGAAACAAAATTCTGCAATTCTCTCATATTTAAACCGAATCCACAAATTCGGTTGTGTATTTCTGTCCAGAAAAAAACCACTCATCAGAGGATCCTCCACCTTTAACTCAATCTTCACCCTTAAAAATTTGCTCATACACACACCCCCACCACTAGTAAAATCCACCTCTAACACTTCTCCCACTAGAGCACCAATCTCCACTACGTTTTACTTCGACATATACTCAATGGGAAGACCGTGTATTTGAACCCATAAAGGGAGACTTGAGAAATCCAAATCATCAACTGACATATTCTGGTGCCAATATTTAAGGATAAGAGGAAACCCTTCAATATTCCAAGGCCCCAGCTCTAGGATCCTCTTTTTATCACCTTCACATGCAAACTTGAACAGAAAAATATTTTCCTTTAGATCTACAATCTGCACACCCTTGGAGGTCCTCCATACTTTTAGAATAATAGCCTTCACTACATTTTTGTTGATGCTTCTGTCTGCTAGGAGCTTCCCTACTAGACCTGTATTGAATAGTTCTTCAACAGCCTTTTCATTGGCTTTTAACTTCACAGCTTTACCTGTGCATCTGAGTTTCTTTGTTTTATATGTTAAAGCTTCCACCAGCATTGATTGGTTTTCCGTAGAGGTAATAAAGTGGTTAAGGGGTGGAGCCCCTTGCTCACTAGCACAATTGACTCTAGGCAAGAAAAAAAGGAAATAAATTTAGGGATGGATAAGGTAAAGGTAATTACTATGGTCAGAAGATATTCAAGAAGGTATTACCAGCAAGGGAACTTTGATGGACAACGTAGTAGGTGGAAAAAGAAAAATGGGTTGTAGGATAAGATATAAAAAGAAGAAAGGAACTACTAAGAGATGATTAACGGAGATGGCAACAGATGAAAGGAGAGACCTCGAGCCTAATCTCAGGTTAGGAAGCCTTGACCGTACTCAAGGAGACAGTAGTTGCCTTAGCAACTAGTTCAGCGTGGCTTTAAAAGTTGAGTTCTTTTAGGGATTATGGGAGCTAAGATGTGGATTATGAACGTAGAGGACAATGATGATTCTTTTTTTTTTACTGTTTATCGGGTTTTTTTTTTTTTTTTTTTTTTTTTTATAAATTTTTTGGAATGAGAGATTCATTGATTTGGTACTCTTTGATTTTAGCAGTCTATTAACTCAATTGGCATGGTATTCATTGCTTTTTTTTTTTTTTTGAAATTAGAGGTTCATTGATTTTGGACTCTTTAATTTTAGTAGTCTATTAACTCAATTGACATCAAAAAATAAAAAATTTAAATGGAACACCTGGCATAAAACACATGGTACAAAATTGAAACTCTAGTTTAAAATTTTAGTTTGAGTTTCTCTGAGTTTTACTTATTATTATATATATAGATATATAAATATCGCTTCCTTCATTTATTGTAGATTCTTGAAATCTTTTGCATAACTATAAGCTCCATTTAGTCAATGTCACACATACACAAGATACACAACAATAACAATGTCAATGACAACACTCAAGCTATCACTTCTAAGCTTTAATACCACTGCCAATGATAACAACAGTACTCAAGCTATGCTCTTCAATTCTTAGCTTCAACACCAACTACAATGGGTCTGTAACGTGAATAGTAAGTACCCTACTCTAATCATTGTAGCTCATATCTTTATTATTAGGATGCACTGTGTCATGTTAATTTGTATAAAAATTACTGTACAGTTTTATCAAGTTTTTCAAGTTTGGCTTTGGATCAAATACACCTATACAAGGAGATGTCTAGAGACACTGGAATTCTAGTTATTAAAAAGTTTTAATTTTTCATTAAAAAAAAAAAATTAGGACCTAGTTTTTTTCTACTTTGAATCCCTACCCCGAAAAAGTAAAATTATGAGTTCCCGAAAATAAAGTGTAGATATTTTAAATTTAATGAAAACATATAATTTGCTTATTGTTGTTTGGTTGAATCACGATTTAATTTACATATTTCAATTGCTACATTTGAGTTTTGTCTCCATTTTAATAAAATAATATGGTTAGGATTTCATCCAAATAAATAGATTTTGCATTTAGTGGACATGTTATTTTCATTTTTGTGATATGCTCTTGCCACAACTTAGTTTCATGAACTTTTCAATTTCCTACATTTTCACCTAAGGTTTGCACAAAAATGAAATCCTAAATGTTATTATGGACATAATTCTAATGATTTTATTTTAGCCCAAAGCTTAGAAGGTCAAATGTAACAATTGAAAATTGGTAAACTAATTAAATTGTAACAGGTCAAAACATAGGGGATAATTATAATTTATTGTAAATTCCAATAATAATGAGGTTAAAGTTTAATGAAAATAAAAGCTTTCTAAAAAAATGAGAATAAAATATGCAAGTACATCATAGAGAAAATACAAATGTTAGGATTTAAGTGATACCTCAGTGGTAATTAATGGTATTCTTTATTGTATTTTATATCTGTGGTTCGAATCTCAAATTAACTTTCACAACTATCTACTAATCTTTTTTTTTAAATTAAAAAAAAAAATCCAATTAGCACTCAATTTGTTTTGATTAAAGTTAATTTTTCAAATTATTCAATATGTATTATCTAATTATTAACTTTTATAAAATCGAAGGGAAGATATCTTTAAAACTAATGACCATTCAATCAAGAACCTCCCCTGATTTTTACATTTTTTATTTATGAATGTATGCGGGTGTATACTTTAATGGCGTAAATGCATTTTTTGTCCATACATTTTGGGGTCATTTCTATTTTGGTTCCTACATTTCTATTTTACCACTTTTAGTCCCTAATCCAATTAACGCTTGTTATTTTAGTCCTTTCCGTCAGCCAATAGACGGAAGGCTAACGGCACTGTAAAATAATAATTAAAAATTCTATTTTGACATTAAAAAATGCTACGTCAGCATTTAATTTAATTTTAATTAAATAAAAAAATTAAAAACAAAAAATTACAGATCTAAGAACAGGAACTTGTTCTTCAATATTCTTCTTAAATAAAAAATAAACCCAGCAACAACATCAAACTCAGAATCAAAGATCAAACCCGGCATTTTCCTTTACTTGAAATCCAAATAAAAAACATTTTGTTCATTGCTCATTCACTAGATTCAACTTACTAAAGCTCTCTCTCATCTAAATTGAAGCTCTCTTTCATCTAAAGTTCTCTTTGTCTCTCAGATCAAAATCTCTATCTCTATCTCTCTTTTGGCTTTCTCTTTGGATCTGGGTTTAGAGAAAGAGATGGCTTCTCCACCTCTCACGCAAAGCGAAGCCGATGCAATCGGCAAAAACCACTCAGTCCTCGCTGTGTTCAAGGACCGCTGTCGCGAGCTTCACACCACTCGGTCATTATTGGTCTTCTCAATACCGGAATCTGGCCAGATCGGCATAGCTTTTCCGAAACCACTCGTTCTTCTTGGTCCGGTTCCGTCTCAGTGGAAGGGAGCTTGTTGGTGGGTGCTGGGTTTGACTGGGTTCGTTGGTTGGGATTGAAGGGAGCTTTTCCGACACCACTCAGTCTTCTCGGTCCTGTTCGTTGACTGGGTTCGTTGTTGTTGGTTTGATCAGTGATCGTTTTAGGCATTTGGGGTTTGGGGTTTGCTGGGTTGTTGTTGGAATTCCGCATTTTGAATTCCGCATTTGGGTTGTTGTTGGAATTTCACATTTGGGGTTTGGGGTTTGCTGGGTTTAGGGTTTGCTGGGTTGTTGTTGTTGTTGTTGGAATTTCGCATTTTGAAATTTCTTTTTGTTTTTTAAGTTATTAACGTGTAGTGGTATGGGTGTTGCTGGGTTTCTATTCTTTGGATGGTTTGGTTTGGGTGTGGTTTTGTGTGAGTTTTCTTATGTTTGCTCTTGTTCAAGCTCTTTGATTTGGTGATGTTCATTTTTTTTTTCCTGTAGGTTTGATATTCATGTTCTTTGATGTTCATGCTCTTTGATTCTGGGTTTGATGTCGTTGCTGGGTTTATTTTTTGATTTAAGAAGAACATTGAAGAACACGTTTTTATGTTCTTAGATCTGTAATTTTTTGTTTGTAATTTGGTTTTTAATTTTTTAATTTAATTAAAATTAAATTAAATGTTGACGTAGCATTTTTTAATGTCAAAATAGAATTTTTAATTATTATTTTACTATGCCGTTAGCCATGTCAGCTATTTCCGTCTGTTGGCTGACGGAAAGGACTAAAATAACAAGCGTTAATTGGATTAGGGACTAAAAGTGGTAAAAGAGAAATGTATCGAACCAAAATAGAAATGACCCCAAAATGTAAGGACGAAAAATGCATTTACGCCTACTTTATTTAATATTTTCATATTATAATTTGGCCACCCAAATAAAAATTTCTGGATCACCTAATAGTATCAAACTTACTTTCCTGCCATTGGTTGTGACAGTAACATGCATGGCTTTAGAAATAATATTACACTTTTTCCTATAGCATTTTCGAAATAATATTTTCTCAAAATATTGTCTTATTTATGTCCATCTTTGTTATATAAAAGTACTCAAATTGGATAATATATCTGTATCGAGCCTTTCTTTGGAAGAGGGAAAACAATTGTGGCGCCAGTTAATATGAGACTAGATTCAAACGCTTGTGACCGATAGACCACCTTTTGAATTTGGACTTGTTTTAAATTTCAACCTAGTAAATGTGGTTTGGCCTTAAAACTTGTGGGCTAGCCTTGGATTGGATGCGTGCTATGAAGGACTTAGTTTAGGTCCAGTGCATCCAATGCACTGGATCCGGTTAGATGGTAACACGTGTCCAAAAGTAAACACATGTCATCATCTCAATGGGTCCAATACTAATGGACACTGGACCTAAACTTGACCCCGCTATGAATACAGATAGGATGAAATTGCAAACTTGTGGTATGGAAAAACACATGAAAGCCGTTTTTTTAGACTTGATTTTGATTGGTAGTGTATTCTTAATTTAATTGTCAACAGGCATAGTTGTTGAGACTTCAATTGAAGTATTAATATAACATTTATGACACCACGTAATTGAGAAACTTGAGCATATGAGTTTGAATTCAATTATGCTATATTAATTCCTCAATTCCTTAATCTTTCCTCTATGTGGGACTTCCTCTCACCTGTGCATCTATAACAATCTCTCCATCACGTGGGTCGATGTCTATATATGGGCCATGAATAAGTCCTATATACTAGTTCCCTTTACTTATGGACTTTATAATTTTTTTCGCCATAGGTCATTGGTCATCCTTTGGCTTCTAGCACACCTTCCAAGAACTATGTGTCAACCTTGAATGGTCATTCCTGAGAACCCCATATGATTATTTATGTGGGAACTTTACGCTGCGTTATTCTTTGATCTCGCACCATTGGCAACACTACATTGTTAGACCCTTTTTCAAGATTATCTGTCTACAGTTTACAGGTTTGTCTTGTGTGATGCACACTTGTGTGAGCTTCAAGTACATGCATGACGTCCTTGCTCTAACTACAAAAGTACATTAATTCTCTTGTTACCTCGTTTCTACTCCAAGTGCGAAAGAGGCCTAAAGAACTTTGCCACACACTACCATTAACTCTGATACTAGTTGTTAGGGAGGCTCCAATTGAAACCTTAATATGGCATATAGGACTCAAGTTAACCTAATCCAAATAAAGAAACAACTTGATTATCATTTTAATAATCTTGATCTACAAGAGATCTTGTTGTGTTTGGGCTCAATACCTAACTTAGGCGTAGAAGACTGAGGCTAGCAGCCTAGCACTACGTGAACTCTATCTTGTTTTGTTATTGTACTAGGTGTAGGTGGTTGTGGTTAAGATTAATAGTGCAATTACTGAGCTTCAACAACTGTCAAGATGCGTTGGTCAGACCCAAATATTTTTGCCTTTTAAATTTCAGATTATTATTAGTGTTCCTCCATTTGGTTATGTTAGAGATATATTAGACATATTAGCACAATGTAATAGGCCCAAGCCCACTCCTACTTGTACTAGTAGTTTAGGGTTTAGTCGTTTATATATACTCATGTTATGGTTCATTGTAACACAGATTACTATACTACACTTTTATACATAATAAAGATGTAGCCCTTAAGGGATTCCTCTGTGGATGTAGGCCAACAAGGCTAAACCACGTAACTTTCATGTTCTCAGTGTTCCTCTTCTATACTTCTTCTTCCGCATTCACTCTAGCATATACAATATGGTATAACACATCGTATTGCTAATAATATATTTAACATGGTATCAGAGCCAAACTTTGTTCTTGGCATCAAACAAACATCTCTACACAGTGAAGAAGATTAATACATGCTTAGTACAAATCCACAACGGTGCCCATGCTTGCTTTTAGATCAGGACCCATTGCATCACACAGCTCCCACAAAACCACCATTGTTGTGTCACTGCTATGTCCAAGATCCACAAACTCAAGCAAACCCGTGGTTTCAATCTCAGATTTGTGCAAAACAAGCCTTCCTTTTGAGAAACTAACTACATAAACATGCTCCTTGGCCTCTCATATAGAAAACCCAGCACTTCGGTAACCAAAAGCTCGAGCACACACCTACACGTGCTCCTGGACTTTTGGAAACATCCCCATGCGCCGCCAAAAGTTCTCCCCTCCTAGGTTGGATTTTGGCTACACGTGCCTCCATGAAGACGTTGGAGTCTGCCGATCTACATAGTTCGAGAATCTGGAACTCATACGACGTTACACGCGCTCTCACGCCTCACCCGATTTTCTGGCCTCTCTTGCATGCGCCGGTGGAGATCTAACGCGCCATCCACGCGTGGAAGAACTACCTTAGCTTCTTCTGACGTCATCCATGATGTCATCTGATGATGTCAGCAAAAAGCCACGTCAACCCTAGCCACGTCAACAGTGTCGCCATGTCAGCACCACGTCACCTAGCTGACCGTTGACCCGGACTGACCCGACCTGGACCACCCGGATCTGACCCATGAGCACTGACCATTGACTTTGACAAGATCCGTTGACTTTGACTTTTGTGTTGACCTTTGACCAAAGTCAAAATTTCTAAAAGGGCCTATCTTGCCTAGTTTTTCACGTAGATTCCAATTTTGGACTTTGTTTCTTCATTTGAAGCTCTGAAGTTGGTCAATTGGCACATTCTTCATTGTGGTTTCTTCAAAGGCATTCTTTAAGGCATCTACAAGTTATCTTCTCATGCTTATCTAACCTTAAGCCTTCATCGAGCTTCCACCTTGAGTTTGAGGGAGGGTGTTAGAGATATATTAGACATATTAGCCCAATGTAATAGGCCCAAACCCACTCTTGCTTATATTAGTAGTCTAGGATTTAGTCGCCTATATATACTCATGTTAGGGTTCATTGTAACACAGGTTATTGTACTACACTTTAATATATTATTGATATAACCTTTAAGGGATTCTTCCGTGGATGTAGGCTGATAAGGCTGAACCACATAACTCTCGTGTTCTCGGTATTCCTCTTTTATGCTTCCCCTTCCGCATTCACTCTAGCATACACAACATGGTATAACATATCGTTGCTAATAGCATATTCAACATGGTATATCAATGCTAATATTTAACAGGTTGTAACGTAATAAACATGTGCTTGAAATGCATTTAGCTTCTAAACTGTTGGATGCCCGTATGGTCGTATGTTTTTCAAGTATGTTTGGCTTCTTAATTGTTTTTTTGTTGATGGAATGGCTTCTTAATTGTTAGACACGTCTTTTGCATATAATTTAGTTCCTTGATTACATGCATGCATTGATAGGTGAAAATTTGATTTTATTATGGAGCAAGGGTTGGGTCTAGTACACTTCTGCATTGGACCTAAGTCGGTTTCTTTATTGAAGAATGTAACAAATGAATAATCAATGCAACCATTATTTGAAATTCTTTATAATGAATCTCGATTCGTTAGCCTTTATTTTCTTTATAATTTGATTGTTATAATAAGTGAGGATGAGACATTTGAACCCTAATTTTCCACATAAAAAATATTGAATTATACCATTAAACTAAAAGCCTCTTGACTCGATTAAAGTGGAGGGAATGGGAATTGGGAACGTATATTTTGCAGTCTCTCTCAACTCCCTAACTCTTCATTAATGACCGTAAAAAACTGATGAAAATGTTTTAACTTTCACCAGTGACATTTTGAATCAAAACCCTTGTAAAGCAAAGCAAAAAAGTTAATGCCTTAAAAGGAACTGTAGAAATGAGACAAATGGTCCGATCGAATAGAATCCTATCTCAGCATAATATCTTATTGCTTTTACAAATATTATTATATAAATCCAATATTCCAAATAGAGAAAATTAAGAAATTGGTATGAGACACATGTTTCGTGTGGCTGTGAAAGTGGAACCACTTGATGACTCAATCATGTCTATCATATCTATTTGGGTGGGTTAGATTGATTGATTTGTTATGCATCTATATGTGGAAAGCATGCTCATCAGGACAATTCCAACTAAAGCATTTTTTTCCGTTTCTGTATACACAAAAAGTCTAGAGTAGGTGAATTGGATTTCCATTCAATGGTGATGGTATTCCCCACCTTTCTTTTCCTTAACAACCCTCCCATCCCCGCTTATCTTCTAGGCCTTCACCTAAAGCTGTCAATAAAACACATTTGGGCCTACTATGAATTTAAGTCCTGACCTTATGAATGTGCTAGTTTTATTTTTATTTTTTCTAGGGAAGTTTTATTTTCTTTTAGATTAACTATAGAACCGTACAGTTTTTATAATAATAGACAAATAAGTTGCTGATAGAGGATTTAGTTTTTTTTTTTTTTTTTTTTTTGGATGGGACTTTTGTTTTGTAAACAGAAATATTAATTGTTTTGCTCACGATCCTACTTGTTGGGCTTCTCACTGTAAGTGGGATGGACCCCTAATCATTTATTTGATTGAATATCATTCCCAAGTCCTATAAATTGTGAATGGAAGTGGAAGGAAGGAAGTTTCTGTTTAAATTGGCTTGTTGCACATAGAAAGATTACCAAGCCTAAATATATATTTCCTGCTAAATGAACTGTGAGTTATATAACGTAACACAAATACTAACAAATAAAATAACCAAGTGAATTATTGGACTTGTGGTTATGGTTTTTGATACAGAAATTACAAATATGTTTAAAGACATTGGCTACAAATTGAGGGTCTAAAACATATTCACTTTATTTTCGTTTTCATTCATCATTTTTAGTCAAGTCCAATACAATTTTTAGTGAGAAATTACATTTGTTTTCCTTTGTCATTTTTAGTCAGCTCAAATACACAATCTCGTAAGAAACTCTCTTTGCTTGAAACTTCATAATTACTATCTCTAGTTCGCAAATTTGTTATGTCATGTGAGTGAACTGCTTTTAAGGTAATAGCAAATCTCTTTGTGTCTTTAAAGAAAGTGTTCTTAACATGCCAAAAAGCTGTATTATTTTTTGAATTATTGATTCTACAAACACACATTATTAATTTATTTATCTTTGATAGGTATTAGTGGAGTAAGGAGGGGATGTGATTCTAACCAGAAACATAAGGCACCACCAAATAAAATAAAATAAATTAAATTAAAAAAAAAAAAAAAAAACCCATTACTAGTACGTTATCACTTCAACTGTACACATTACTGATTTCAGTATGCTTTTGAGCCTGTAACCCACAATCCCTCAAACATGTGAAGCAGCCTTCAAAGGCAAGCCCAGGCTAGATAGTGGATAGAGTTCGCACCCATTGAGTTTTTTGTTGGGCCCAAGTCTGCATTGTTGATGTCGCTTAGAATAACAACGTAATCTAGCCCATCGACTTTTTGGACTTAAGGAAGAGCCCATAATGGCCTAAATGAGTTCTAGCAAAACCCCACGTTGATTTGGGTCAGCGTATAACATCCCTTTCTCTTTTGATGAGTTTTAAAAGGCATTGCCATCTTCTTTAGATTTTATGAGATTTTTTTTTGACAAATGAGGGTATTCAGACTTTGTGGAGTATCTGACTATTTTTTCGGATGTATATACTTCCGAGTCCTCCATCTCATACGCACCGGGTTATTAGAAGGAGAAATCCCTTGAGACTTTTATGAGAATTTTAACTTTGAAAAGAAATTAATTTTCAGGAACACTCTAGTTTAATTTGTCACTTGCTCATTGTATGTGGAATTTACTAAAAAATTCTAAAGAGAAAACAATTAAGCAGGAAGTATATAAGTAAGAGATAGTCTAGAGACACAAAACATTTAACACTTATTGATGTGGTAAATGTTTAGTGGAAGGTAAAAAAGTGATATAAGTAGTGAGCTGATGTGAAGATTAGTAAAAACTTCCCAACTCAACTGAAGTGAAAAATATTATCAAATTTTTTGTGTATGTAGCATTACTCATATAAGTGGTGATATGATCAATAAGTTTGATTAATTATTCAATACAAAATCGGAAGAGCATGACATGCATATTTGTTTCTTGGGTTCAATATGCACATGCGAATGCGAATGCGACAACAATTTGAAGTATTGGTTCGTTTGAAGTATAGGTGCGACAACATATATATATATATATATATATATAATATGATCATATCATTTTTGATAGCTTATTTCCTAAATGTGTGACAAAGAGACGAAAACTAGTTTACTTTTTAAAAATGTAGTTTTGTTAAGTTTTTTTAAGGTTGAGATAAAAAGAAAGGGAAAAGTTAATGTATGTCTTCCGATTATGATTTAAGAAATTACAAAAGAAAATTATAGGAAAATAAAAAAATAACTGATTTTTTTTTAGTTTTTTATAATTTTCATAAAAGTGGTAAAACTATTTTTCTAAAATGGAATATTTTAAAATACTATAAGAGCACTCGTTACAAAATAACGCCGATCATTGTCAAGCAATCAAAGTGCTGAAAGGGGAAAGAAATATCATCCTTCACTAGGACGAATTGTTTTGGCGACTGAGAATCTCAATCTATTTGGCTACCTCTTGTTGTCAAAAACACCAAATTTTTTCATCAACGAGCCAGCCAACGTCGGCATAAGAACCACATCTCGGGTGTTATGGACAAGGATGGATATTGGCGTACCTCTAAGGATCATATAGCCCAAGTAGCAGAGCAATACTTTCAGGATCTTTTCACTTCAGCAAATCTAATTGACTTAGGGAGTGTGCTGGATTCAGTGGATAGGCTGATCACTCCAAACATGAACAATTCTCTACGCTAGCGGTGTGCTCCAAAAGAGGTTATAAGACCTTATTTCAAATGCACCCCTCAAAATCTCTCGAACCTAATGGTATGTCTCCTTTTTTTTTTCTTTCAAAAATATTGGAGTATTGTTGGTCCTGATGTGGCATTGGTCATACTTTTAGTATTAAATTTGGGGCATATATTGCATAAAATGAATTATACTCATATTGTGTTAATTCTAAAGAAAAATGATCCAAAGCAGATGTTGGACTATAGACCTATTAGTTTGGGGAATCTTGTATCTAGAGTTCTTTGAAAAGTCCTTGCAAATAGGTTGAAGCATATTTTGCCTAATATTATCTCCGATGCTCAAAGTGCTTTTGTCTCTAATCAATTTATTACTGATAATACAATAGTAGCTTATGAATTGTTACATAGGATGAGAAATAAACGAAGGGACAAGGTGGGACAGATGACAGTAAAATTGGACATTAGTAAAGCATAAGATTGGGTGGAGTGGAGATTTTTGCAAAATATTATGCTCAAGCTTGGTTTGGACCAGAGATGGGTTTAATTAGCAATGGAGACAATCGATACAACTACTTACTCAGTCCTTATTAATGGAGAACCTAAAGGTTTTGTTACTCCTTCACGAGGTATTAAGCAAGGTAACCCACTCTCTCCATATCTCTTCCTATTATGTGTTGAAGGGTTATCAGCTTTATTGAGAAAAGTTGTGGCGAATCACTTGCTCAAAGTTATCATGTCTAGCCAAAATGGGGTGTATATTTCTCATCTCTTGTTTGCAGATGATAACTTCTTATTCTATCAAGCAATGTCAAAGATTACTAGATCTATTGTTAAAAATATAAAGCAGCATCGAGACAAGCAATTAATAAACAAAAAACATCTTTGTTTTATACTAAGAACACAAGACCAGAGGTAAGGAATGATATTCAACCCAATTTTGCAAATAATTAGGTTCACTCCTAAACCCTCTCAGCACCCACCAAAAACTTGACACATCAAACACTGTCACCAATTTGTGATTTTGTCCCATTGTTGAGATGGACGTATTGGGGGTTCAGCTGGACCTAACCTTGTTCCCTTCATTTCTTGCAACTTGTGGTTACTATGCATGTACAAACTTTTGTGTGTGTGTGTGTGATGAATAAGTACTTTATTGCTCAACCCAAAGGAGGGGAGAAACAAAAGAACTAGGCCAAATTCCATCTTTATCCCAAACCCGCAAAAGAAATTTTTACATTGTTAAAGTACTTTACAAAATACAAAATATCATCACATAAAGATTTAATGCTCCAATGGGGATCAACATTTGCATTAAGAATTGGCTCGATAACATTCCAAGCATCACCCTCTAGAATAATGTTCTCATAGCCTTCACTAGCAGCAATCCTAATGGCACTCCAAGCCGCTCTAGCTTCCCCCACCAATGGACTACTGGAAAGAAACTGGTCAGCCCATGCTTTCAAGGTATTACCCATAGAATCTCTACTAACCACTGTTATTGTGATTTTTTCCTCCCTTATTGCAACATCAAAGTTCAGTTTGATCCAATTTGAAGGAGGTGGTGACCAAGACACATCTTTTTTTGGCCTTACGGACTGCACCTTCCAAGCTTGCTTGTGTTCTTAAAAAACCCATAGGATCTATCTAGCAAGCTCAGTCGGATTACTATGATTCCCTTCCACTCTCGCTTTATTTCTTGCCCACCATAATTGATCACAAGAGATTGCTGCATATAGCTGAAACTCCCTTACCATTTCATAATCGAGACCAAGTTTAGAGCTTGGATAAAGAATAGTTTTAATCCAGTCCACTATCGAAACATGTGCATGTACTAACTTTCAATTCTATATTTAGTACCCGTTTGGATTCAAATTATTGTGGCGTTTGCGTTTTTGTTTTGCGTTTTTCTCTTTTTTTTTTTTTTTTTTTTTTTTGTTCAGCCCACATTTGTTGACTTTTCCACTGTGAACAGTGCATTCGTGCACTGTTCACAGACCCACATATTCCACTTTTCAACCACTTTTTCATTAAAAATGGGTTTTACGGTACTATTCACACATTTAAAAATTATTTTGTTACAGTGTTTTCAGTTTTCAGCTTTCAGTTGTGTCCAAACGGACCCTTAGACATACAAACATGTATAAGGCTACAACCAGCCCTATATGCCCATAATGGCCTTGTCTGAGTTAATACTCTTTTCTAGAGAACTCATGCATATTGCTCATGTTAGTGACTAATTTATTATTAATAACAATATATATAAACATAAACGAAATGGCAATAAACATGAACATAAATATTAAAAAAATAATGATGATAACCATGACAATTGTTGAGGTACAATTTTTTTACTCATGCCATGCGCTTCAATCCTATTTAATTACATTTATTTATTCACCAAAAAAAGTACCAAAATATCACCCATAGATTAATTTGGGTCTCTATGAATATTTCTCATCCCATTGGCCTACAAATATTTCCTATCAAAATTTCTAAATTGGGACACAACATAAACCATCACAAAAAGCCCAAAAAAATCATATCTTATCCAATTTCATTATCATTATTTAGCTAAGCCTAAAACCGGCCTTACGAGCCCTATGCGCACATGCCATTATTTTTAAAACCCAAGACTACTTATCCTTGGCAATATTTCAAAAGCCCATGATTTAAGTTTATGGCAAAGCTATTTTATCAATCAAATTCAAATCCATAATCAAAGCTCATGGTTAAAACCCATGGCAATTTATTGATCAAAAGCCTAATTCACATTGGCAATATCAAAAACCCAATTCTCATTGGCAATATATCAAAAGAGAATTGGCAATATTAAAAGCCCAATTCTCATTAGCAATATATCAAAAGTCCAATTCTCATTGGCAATATTAAAAGCTCAATTCTCATTGGCAATATCAAAAGCCCAATTTAAGTTGGCACTATTAAAAGCCCAAGCTAGCTACTAGACACTATTTAGTAAAAAGCCCAAAATTATCAATACTTGGCAAAATATTATTATCATAAGTATTTTACTTAAATTCTAATGATGAACAATGCTTTAAGTTCTTAAATCTATTACTATAATATTACAAACTCATGGAATCTATAACAATCATCTATTCTCAAAACTCATGGCAATCATCTTATAAAAGCCCATGGAAAGTTATAATTATTTATTTTAAACCAATAATATTTATTTATTTCATACCATATTATAAACCCATGGAATTTATATAAGAATTTATGGTCACTATTTATCTTATATCACAACATTCATAATATTTATTTCCAAAACTTATGGTAATTATTCATCCGACAAGCTAATTATGATTATCTATCAAAAACCAATGAGAATTTGGAGAATATTATCCATTAAGTATTTTAAAGTAATCAGACTCATATCAAATATTAAACTATACAGACTATTATTTAAAGCCCAAGGGAATTAATATCCAGAACCTATTACGAGTATTGAAGCCCTAAAACATATTCAATTTTAATAACAACCAAAGCTCATGTGGGATAAAAAAAACCATGGCAACACATAGCAACCTTGTCCATTTTGTAGGACTCAAGGAGCGAAACGCAAGCCCAAGTGAGGAGAATCACTAAAACATGGCCCAGCAGAAGTACTCTAGCAACTGAGACAACTAAGGCTAGCTACCTCTAAATTTCAACAGCTGAAACCTATTGATTATGACAAGACTCAAGGGTTGGGGGCTGACATATAAGAGTTGAGGTCATCTTCTTTTCTACTTCCTCTCCAAGTTTTGGTTAAAGGGAACGGAAGCCATAACCAAGATCTCAAAATTCATGAAATCCTCAACCAAATAGTTATTTTCTTACTAAAAATGTATGTAATTGATTCATGAACCAAGCCAATGAATTCTAAAAGGGAAAAATTATGGCAAAGTGGTTTGGAGGGTATAATGAGGTGTCCAGCAGAAGCTCCCAGCAAAGGCATCAATGGTTGACACCTGTCTTGGAGTGTCAACCAACCCTCTTGATTCATGAACCAAGCCAATAAATTCTAAAAGGGAAAAATTAGGGAAAAGTGGTTTGGAGGGCATAAGGAGGTGTCCAACAGAAGCTCCCAGTAGAGGTATCAATGGTTGACACCTGTCTTGGAGTGTCAACCAACCCTCTTGAGCTTTGATCCTAGTTGCAGCAAGCAAGATCTCTAGTCCAAAAACATGCCCTAATCCCATTGGATGAAATTAATCTCAAAATCCCAACATTTAATGCCTAGATTAGGAGCATCTTAGCCTCCTGTTGCATTACCCAAACAACCATGCAACAATTTTTTTGGTTTCCTTTCTTCTAAATTCTAATCTCACTTTTTTTTTTTTTTTTTTTGGTTTTTTTGGTTTTTTTTTTTTTTTTTTCAAATCTCTTCTTTATTTTTGAATTATTAAAAAAAAAGTGATTTTTAATGTACTCCCTTTTTTTCTTTTTAATGATTTATTTATTTATTTATGTTGGTGTTTGAATTGTTTTCTATTCACATTTGTTTGTGCTACCTTTTTTCTTTTTTCTTTTTTCATTTTAATGAATGTATTTTCTATGTCCAAAATAAAAATCACTGTGTATAGTTTAATTGGATAGAAAAGAGAAACATCTCAAATTGAGATGAATGGAAAATTATGACATTAAACTTAAAAAAAATTCTCATCGCACGCGCAAAACACGGCTGATGAGGCTAGTTACTATTGCCAATTTTTAGGCTATCTAAATAGATTGTAGGAATTATCAACGAGTTGGAATTAATATGCACTTATCTACTTCAAGGCATGGTTTTCAAACCCGGACCGGACCGAACGGTCCGACCGAAAAAACCTCGAACCGTTCATTTTTGCGGTTCTTTTAGCATCAAGAACCGTTCCATAGGAAAAAAGCAAGAACCCGTGTGAACCGCGGTCAGACCTCACGGTTTTGAGAACCATGAACGGTTCTAGCGGTTCTCACGGTTCCTTTTTTTTTTTTTTTCAACAAATACCACCTGAAATTAAAGATTTAGTCGGCATGCACTTTGGACTTTTTTTCAAATCTAGAACCAGAAGATTTGTGAGGAAAAAAAAACAAATTGAGTAGAAGAAGATGACAAAGTAAGGGCTGTGCGAAGTTGAAGCATCAAGCTAGCAACCCAGCACAGATCGCCAGTCACGGCCTTCGTCTTCTGCTCCTATTTCTTCTTCTTTCTTCTTTTTCTCCTTCTTCTATTTCTTCTTTCCGTCTCCACAGCTGTGGTTTATGAGTTTCTCACCTTCTCTCTGATTGTGCTTGTTTTGAATTCTTTGTTATGTTTTCAAAGCCCTTCACGTGAGTTGCATTGGGAAAAAAGAAGACTTTTGATTTTTGAATTAAATATGACAAAATGTTTCAACCGTTAGATAGATCTAGCCCTTGATGTGGCACTAGCCACTTCTTTGTATTTTTCCAAGTGTGGTACAATGAACAGAAAGCATGCTGTTTTTTTTTTTTTTTTTTTTTTGATGCTGCAGGTCTGGTACGGCAAAATGTTTCAGCCGTTAGATAGATCTAGCCCCTGATATGGCACTAGCCACTTCTTTGTATTTTTCCAAGTAATGGTACAATGAACACGGAGAGCATGATGTTTTGTTTTGTTTTGTTTTTTTTTTTTTTTTGATGCTGCAGGTCTGGTACACTGTGGACATTACTGCATAGTACACAATTGTCATAATTAATCCATTATCCATCTCATGACGTAGCAAAGTGTCATAATTAATCCATTTGAAGAACCTGAGATTTGACCATTCATACTTTGCTATGTTTTGCTATGTCATAATTGTGACAAAAAAATTGTGAAATATTTTGTAATATTAGATTTTTTTTGTTAAAAAAAAATTGTAAATATTAATTAAAAGTACTTATAATATTTTATTTGTTACATTTTTCGTGTGTGTTCTAATAAGTATTATTGTTTACTCAAAAACAAAAGTTTGAATAGTAGAGAAAAAATAATGAGTCAATAGATAGTATATAATAATTATTAAATAATTATTTTCATTTAAAATTACTAAGTGTCCTTCTAATTCCTATATTATTACAATATTACTATCATGAGTTTAACTAATCAACATATAAATAAATAAAAAAAATATTATATCTATGTATACTTAGGATATGATATTTCTTATTTGTCTTGTAAAAGTTATGACATGAAAAAATACATTTGAAATATAGATTTCTATATTTAATTGGGTCATTTAATTTAATTTTTCTATTTATACTAATTTTTAATATATTTATTTATATTTAAATAATTATTAAATTAATTATGACGTCATCACGATTCGACCCCGGTTCAACCTCGATTCGACCTTAAAAACCTTGAACCTCTCTCTTTACGGTTCAATGAACGGTCCGGGTCTGAAAACCTTGCTTCAAGGTGGTTGCTTGATAATATTAATTTAGCAAGAACTGACTTATCCCACTAACTTTGATCCCACGTTTTATATATTGGCTTCAAAATTAAAAACCCACTACTTTTTTGAGGTTACCTATTTCTTGAACATGGTGGTATTCTTGAATCAAGAATCTTTTTTCATGGGGCCATGGGCTAAAAGTTGATGACTGAGGCCAGGTGCAGGTAAAGGTTAATTTTGATGTTGCGATTGGCAAGGACCCATTCTGCATAGTTGCTCTTTTCTAACATTCTAATTGTAGAATTATAATCATATATCCTTATTAAAAAAATTGTCTAGTTAAAAAAGCAAATAAATAAAAGCAATCACACCAAGTTTATTAAAACAAATATCATGCCAAAAAAAAAAAACTCAACCAACCAAAAAAAAACCAATTATGCCAAGTTAAAAAAACAAAAAAGAAAACCACACAAAAAAAAAAATGGCAGCAGTGCAGTTAGAAACAAAGGCCACGTCCAGTTAGATTTTTTTTTTAATGAATAGGAAACAAAGGCAGTACACACATAGTGGGCTTGAATGGCATTTTTGTCCAAACATTTTTGCACAATTTTCCCTCCTATTTTCTACTCAATTTGGGATTGTGTTTTGGTAAGTCTGGAGAGAAAACTCTTGGACCCCACCAAAATTCTCTCCCCCTCCCTCTCCCAACCAAACACCTCTCCTAACAATTTTTTCTCATTTTTTTCCTTCCTCCCTATTTCACATCCTTAGTGTAATATCCCAATTTTCCAGTCCTTTGGTTGTTTGAGGCTAGCTAAGGCCGTTCAAGGCATCAAGCAGCTCTCATTTTAGCTTTGGCTAAGGATCTAGACCACTTAATATTGGAGGTGACAAGTGCTGCATATTGCATGGATGCATCATTGGCCAATAGAGATCTTGTTTAAAAATTGTAGAGTAAATTGTGAATGGAAGTGGAAGGAACTAAGGAAGTAAGTTTGTGTTTAAAGAAAGCTTGTCCCACATAGAAAAACAACCAAGCTTTTGAGGTGTACATATATTTCTTGATCAAGCAAAATTCGGGGTATATAAAGTATCACAAACACTAACAAATAAAATAATTGAGTGAATTTATGAAGATGTGGCTCTAGATACACACGCGGGTGACACTTAAATGGATTATGTTTTTTTATTCCAAAATTACAAATGTTTAAAGATATTGACTATAAATCAAGGGTCTAAAATATATTCACTTCATTTTTGTTTTCCTTCATCATTTTTAGTCAAGTCCAATACAATTTTTTCCGTAAGAAATTACTTTTGTTTCCCTTCATCAATTTTAGCCAAGCAAAATCTTGTAAGAAAATCTCTGTTAAGGGTCATTTTCGTAAAGTCAGCCCAACCCAGTATAATAGACAATAAGAGTGGCAGGAACAGAATAAAACTATTAGGCTTGAGCGGCAGGAATAACAAAACACAGGCCCATAACACGAGCAAATGGGTCTTGAGGAAGCAAATGGGCCTAAAGGGCCCGGAAAGAGAGAAATGACACCCATGGGCAATGTATGGTATGAAAAAGTGAGAATGGGCCGCGGCAGGCCTAAAGCGATGTAAAGAAAGTAGGGGTTAATGGCAAGCCCATGAACCCCAAGGATGAGAATGAGGAGATTGGGCCGAGGAAGCCCAATCAAGTTAGTAAAAAGCCCATGGGAATACAAAGTCAGTAAATGGGCCGAGGAAGCCCGAGGAAAGTAAAAGGGCCGCAGGCCCAAAGAAGAAAGAAAGGGACAATGGAGCCCATAAAGTGAGAACACCAACAGACTTTCTTAAGTCACTGGGGGAAGAAGTGAAACGGCAGGTCTGAAAGGGGCTTAGCAGGAACATGTTGCCATGGTAGAAAAGGCCAAGCAATGAAAACAAGACATAAAGCATAAAACGAGAAATGGGCCAAGGGAGATGTACTAAGGAAAGCCCAATCCAAAAGGAGGTAGTGAAGGTGCAAACAGTCCGCGTAAAAGAATCAAGAAGAGTGGTAGACGAATACAAACAAGGCGCCATGAGCCGCAGGCCGGCTTTGAACGCACATAACAGGGAGCATGCGCAAAGCCCAGGTGCCACCAACCTGTACCTAGCCAATATGGGTCGTGGTGGGGCCATGGGTCCGTGGTAAGAGGTAAGGGGGGGTGTGGTTTGGTGGTGGGGAGGGGGGAAAGGATTTATTTTGCGCTCCCTGTCCAAACCCTTTTGGAGGTACGTCCTGCTGGGATGACAGACCATCCAAAAGGGGTAAGATTGGAGAGGGAACGTTGGGTGCATGCCATAGGAAGAGAGAGAGAGAGCATTTAAAGCCACGGCAGAGAGTAGTGCCACGGCGGACAGAAACAAAACAAACCTATTTTTGTCTGGCGAGGGCGAGCTACGCACAGATGGTGGTCGGCAAGCATGCCCAGACCAGACAAAGGCCGTTAGAGGGTAAAATGGTAAAAGAACGCTTACGGCAGGCCCTATAAAAGGAGCCTCGCTGTGCCCTGTAAAAGGGACCGAAAAACAGAGGAAGAAAAACACAGAGAAAGAAAAACTAAAAGGAAAAGGAAAAGAAAGAAAAAAGATAAGAAAACAAGTTGTGAGGATAATAGGCATGCACCAATAGATCTTTTCTTTCCTCTCCCCCTCAAAATCCCACTCTCTAAGGGATAATGAAGCGGTAAAAAATAATAATAACTTTCTTCACACCCCAACCATTTAGGTCCGATTCCCTCAAAGTTATTAATCCCCACGGCAGGATATTCACCTGGGAGGTTGATTTCATTGAGAGGAAGCGTTCTTCCTCTTTGGACGGTCATCATTACAGACTTGATCTTGGCTTGATGTTTATCTTTGATTAAACCTCTATCATTGTTTAATCCATTGCTTTCTTTTCTTTTTAAAAGCTATTATTATTATTATTATTGTTATTACTACTGTGACATTCGGCCATCATTATTATTGAAAGCCACGACATTCTGTTTATTCATTTTGTTGTCATTATATCTGCCTGCGGTAATTTTATGGTAATAGCTCTGTTTGCCGTGAGGGGTGTTCCTGGCAGATAAGGTTGAGTTTGTGCACAAGCCGGCCCAAAGTGAGTTGCAGTTGGGCCGGTCTCAACTTCCCTACTCAGAAACACATCAGGGCCCATCACTTGCAGAGGGCAGCCCAACCCAAACACAAAAAAAGACCTCTACATTAAATTGGCGACTCCGCTGGGGAGTTGAGAAACAGACAGGGACAAGAGCCCACACAAACAAATGCCTCCAAAGTCCAGGACAACTCGAAACATGAGTGCTGTACCCTCACAAGCAGAGTCGAGGCCTACAACGCCTCACCAACCGCCACCTAACTAGGCAGAAGGTGCCAACGGAACGGGGGCTGACCCCCAACCGCCACCAAGAATGCCTACCGACAATGCCAATATTTTCATTGAGTTTTTACAGTCATTGCAACACTCGCAGCAGCAAATGATGGAAGAAATCCGTTAGCTGAAGACCGACAAGACAAAAGAAAAAGGAAGCCAGCATGACCCAGGGCATGCAACAGATAAAGAAGAAACGCCGGCAGGAGGTGTCCCACACAATGCAGAGCAGCGTTTCATCACAATGGCTGAGGTATCCGCCCTCTTGGAGCAGGAAAGGGCCAGGGCACCTAAGGAGAGGTTCTATGCACGAAGGCCTCCTTACCCACTGAGGGTACTCAACAAACCATACCCTAAGAGGTATGAACCAAAAGCTTTCGCGTAGTACGATGGTAGAAGGGGAAATGCTGTCGAACACGTGAGCAAATTCATCGACACACTTGGCCCTTACGTCGCAGACGAGGACTTATGTCTTCGAGAATTTTCTAAATCATTGTGCGACCGGGCTTACACCTGGTACATTGGGTTAAAGCCAGGAACTATCCCAACATGGGATGATACGGTGGATGTATTCTGCACCAAGTACTTCCATGGAGAAGAAACGGTGACGCTTGCAACCCTGCAAGCAACCAAACAAAGAAGCGGTGAAGACTTGATGGAATATATCAAGAGATTCAGGGACATAGCACTTGACTGCTATGACCATTGCGAAGAAAGGACGTTGGTTGAGATGTGTATGACGAACATGATCAGGGAGTACAGGGCTGTACTCGAGAATTTGGAAATCTCCCAATTCGCCCAACTATTGCAGAAAGCCAGAAAGACGGCTCAGTCTGTGAAGCCAAGCTTAGACAAGAGAAACGCCCCACAGGCGATGGCGGTGTCCACTGGAGAACGGAGAAGGAAGACTGAGGGAAGGGAATATGACACTCCCCCGCCAATACCATGCACCGCAAAAGAATTAGACGTACTGCTAGACAGATGGATAGCAGATGGAATTTTCAAACCTAACCAGGTTGCTAGGGAGCCCTCGGAGGAAGAAAGAAGGGACCCACGTTTTTGTCGTTTACACAATTATGTTCAACACGCTACCGCAGAGTGTTGGGCACTCCGCAGACTTGTTCATCGTAGGATAAAGGAGGGGACATTAGAATTGTCCCAGCAGGAAGTCCAAAGAAACCCACTCCCGAACCATAAAGGGAAGGGTGTAGCAGCGGTGGTAATTGGTGCCGACCCAGGAGAGGATGAAGTAGAAAACATGGCTTTGCCTGGGCGACCATTACCACTTTACAGCAGAGTTCTAAGTTCAGAAATTTATTTGACCAGCTGGGACTCTCAGCAAGGGAGAGAAAGGTAGCCACAGAGGCCTTGGTGAGCATTGCCTCTAGTGTAGGGGTAAAGTGTCTATCGGCAGAAATATCAGATGAAATGGCTCTCTTACAGGAGTCAACTGAAATCACTTTTAGTGAGGAAGATATAGAAGTGGGGCAACCGGACCACAGGAGACCCTTGTACTTGGCGGCATCCAAAAATCAAATCCCCATAAAGAGAGCTTTAGTAGACACAGGTGCTTCTGTGAACCTCATTCCATTAAGCATTCTGCGGGCAGCAGGGATTTCAGAAAGGAAGATTCAGGGATGCCCAATGGAAGTAATAGGGTTCGGTGGAAGGGGTGAGTACACAGCGGGCCACATTCAGCTATGGTTGAAGGTGGGCCCCATAGCCTCTTTAGCACGGTTCCACGTGGTAAAGACTGAAGTATCCTACCACGTGCTTCTGGGGAGGCCATGGTTGCATAAGCACCGGCTGGTCCTATCCACCTATCACCAATGTGTGAAAGGAAGATTGAACGGTATGGTGGTACGCATAGCCGCGAATCCTTCACCATTCGAACGAGCGGAAGCTCACTTAGTAGAGACTATGTTCTATGATCAATGGGCTCCCTCTGGGGAGAGTTTAGTGTCAAGACCGCTAGGTACTTTTGTGCCTAGATGGAAGGACGTCCAAGATGACCCAGAACCCGATCTGAGGGAATTATTGGCAAGAAAGAAACGAAGGAAAGAAGCGCCCGCCGCAGGATTTGAAGACACGCCCCAATGCACAAGAGTCAGAGGCTCTGATGGCAGAATCATTTACAAATTATGAAGGCACGTGGGGCCCACGGTTGAAACACAGACGGGCCCCACCCAGGAAGAACAGCACGAGGGCTTGATGTGTTGTAGAGTCCAAGAAAGCCCAGAGGAGGGAAGTAACAAAGAGGAATACGAAAGAGTTATAGCCGAAAAGGAGGTGCAGGTCATGGCAGAAGAGGAAATGGAAGAAGTTGACCTGGGATCTGTTTCACAAGGGCCGAGACCCATCTCGATCAGCGCGAGCTTGACGGAAGATGAGAAAAAAGAATTGGTACTGCTACTGAAAGAATTCAAAGACGTGTTTGCATGGGACTACAGTGAAATACCAGGGCTAGACCCTGGGTTAGTAGCACATACGTTAAATGTGGACCCGCAGGCCAGGCCAACAGTCCAGCCTACCAGAGTATTTCACACAGAAATCGAAGGACAGATAGTCAAAGAGGTACAGAAACTGCTAGCCGCAAGATTCGTTAAGCCTATTCAACATCCTCGCTGGTTATCCAACATAGTACCAGTAAAAAAGAAGAATGGCCAGATCAGGTGTTGCATAGATTTCAGGGATCTCAACAAAGCACGCCCAAAAGATGAATTTCCATTACCTAATATGGACTTATTGATAGATTCTGCGGCAGGAAGCACTATGTTCTCATTCATGGACGGCTTCAGCGGATACAACCAGATCAGAATGGCATCAAAAGATGCGGAGAAAACAGCCTTTAGAACCCCCATGGGAAATTTCCACTACACCGTAATGCCCTTCGGGTTAAAAAATGCAGGCGCAACTTATCAACGGGCAATGACGGCTATATTCCACGATATGATGCATCAGGAGTTAGAAGACTATGTGGATGACATAGTAGTTAAGTCCACGAAGAGGGAAGAACATTTTCATGTGCTAAAAAAGGTGTTCGAAAGGTGCAGAACATTTAAGTTGAGAATGCATCCCTTCAAGTGTGCGTTTGGTGTGTCCTCGGGGAAATTTTTGGGCTTCCTAGTACACAGCAAAGGGATAGATGTTGACCCAGCAAAGGCTACGGCCATTGCAACTATGAGACCCCCAACCATAGTGAAAGAACTAAAAAGTTTCTTAGGGAAAGTCTCGTACATCCGGAGATTCATCCCTGGGCTGGCATCGATCACCTCGGCCTTCACCAAGTTACTAAGGAAAGGGCAAAATTTTGTATGGGGAGAAGCGCAGCAGGCGGCCTTCAAAAGGCTGCAGCAGATCATGATGAACCTCCCTACCGTACAGGCCCCAATACACAAAAAGCCATTACTGCTTTATATGGCTACCAATTCATATGCCATTGGTGCCTTAATTGCCCAAGAAGATGGAGGTGGCATCGAGCAACCAGTATATTACATCAGCCGCGCCCTAAAAGACGCAGGAACTCGTTATCCGAGGGCTGAAAGGGCATGTTTGGCTATTGTTTATGCTTCACAAAGATTACGCCATTACTTCTTGGCCTATGAAGTATGGCTGATGACTAAGTCCCACACTATCAAAGCTTTATTACAGTAGCCAATCCTCTCTGGCAGGATATCACAGTGGCTATTACAACTGTCGCAGTATGATTTGAGAATGGGGGCGCCCAAAGCAGTAAAGAGCCAGGTTATAGCAGATTTGTTGGCACAGTTTCCAGGGGAGGAAGAATTCCCGCTGGACGACGAAGTTCCAGGGGAAGTAGCCATGGCAGAGGAACTCAGGGAACAGTGGGTAATGAAGTTTGACGGATCTTCTACCGCCCAGTCTGGAGGGGTTGGGGTGGTTTTGTATCATGAAGAGGATAAAGCTGTAGCACTATCGTTCAAACTGGAGTTCCCCTGTTCAAACAATACGGCAGAATATGAAGCTTACTTAACTGGGCTGGCCACAGCCCTTGAGATGAGAATTAAGCATTTGAAAGTATTAGGCGACTCCAACCTAGTAGTCTGCCAGACCAAAGGGAGTTTCTCCCTAAAAGAACCCAGTCTTGCCCCGTATAGAGCAATGGCACAGAAAATGGAAGAAAAGTGCTTAACCTTCGAAATAGAACATACCCCGAGAAACGAGAATCGGTTTGCCAATGCATTGGCCGCGCTGGGTTGGCAAGTGATGTTTGAAGGGGAAAGCACCAGAGTGGAGATCAGCAAAAGGGAAGAATCCATAATTGAAGTATTGAAAGAAAGGTTTCAAGAGGAACACCGCGAAGGAGATTGGCGAATACCCATAAAGGAAGTTTTGATGGGAAGAGAAGGAGCCATGGAACTAAAAGTACTCAAGGACTACGCCCTGATGAAAGGAGAACTATACCGCAGAATGCCAGGCGGAGTTTTGTCCAGATTTGTGGGGCAAAAGGAGGCCCAGAGAAAGTTGAAAGAAGTGCATGAAAAGACTTGCGGATCCTGCGGAGAAGTCAGCCTTTACCACAGACTTCAAAGGGCGGGCTTCTATTGGCCAACCATGAGTAAAGACGCAGACCAAGTCCAAACCCAATGTGGAAGCTGCCAACTCGCGGCAGACAGAGAAGAAAGTTACGCGGTGTTCATCAACAGGGACTGGAGAGACCCATTTATACAGTACCTGACCAAAGGCATCTTGCCGCAGAAGCACAGCGAAAAATACAAGCTCAGGAGGTTAGCAACGCGCTATTTTTTGCACGACAAGATCCTTTTCAAGAAGGGGTATGAGGGAGACCCCTTGAGGTGTTTGGGCCCTGAGGAGGCAAAAGAGATGATAAAAGAAGTACACTCAGGGGAATGTGAGGAACACCAGGGAAAGAAGAAGCTTTACAGGTGCCTGCTGCAAATGGGCTATTACTAGCCTACCATGAAGAGGGACACGGCAGAATTTGTAAAAAGATGCCACAGTTGCCAAGTACAAGCCAATTTGATTCACACTCATCCACAGAACTTGCATAGCATGGTCACGCCATGGCCGTTCCACACTTGGGGGCTTGATTTAGTTGGACCGGTGAATCCACCGTCGCGGGGATACATATGGATACTAGTAGCTACAGAATACTTCACCAAGTGGGCAGAGGCAGTGCCACTTCGTAAGGCCACAGGAGGGGCAGTGGCAAACTTTATCAAAGAAAACATAATCATAAGGTTTGGAGTCCCCTATAGGATCATCAGTGACAACGGCACACCTTTTGTGAATAGCGAGGTGAGGAAAATGCTAGAGTTTTATCAAATCAAACATCACCGGTCATCACCATATTACCCTCAAGGAAATGGGCAAGCAGAGGCAACCAACAAAACCCTCATAAGAATCATCAGTAAAATGAGCCAAGAATACACGGGAGGCTGGGCAACGCATCTGCCAGACGCTCTTTGGGCCTACAGGAGTTCACCTAAGTCAGCCACGGGTTTTTCACCATTTTCTTTGGTCTACGGAACTGAAGTAGTAAGCCCCGCAGAAAAGATAACCCCATCCCTGAGAGTCATGCAAATGCAGGAAAAGGAGAATGATGGAGAAGTCTTTGCGGCAGAAAGATGCGAAGACTTGGAAGGACTTGATGAGAAGAGGGAAAAGGCTCAAGAACACAGCCGCAGATACAGGCAAAAGATGACTGAGGCTTATGGCAGGATGACTAAGGAAAGAATATTTACGGAAGGACAACTGATCCTAAAGGTGGCAGACTACGTTAGGAGAGGCCTGGCAGGACCATCGAAGTTCGCACCAAAGTGGGAAGGACCCTTTGTGATAAGAGAAGCACATCCAAGTGGATACTACCGTTTGACTCAGATGGATGGAAAGGACTTAATGGATCCCATCAACGGGAAATGGTTGAAATACTATTACGCCTAATGAGAAAAGCAATGTGATTATCCCTTACCCTTTTGTTTTACCGAAAGTTATCATGTTTTTCTTTTACTCTGTTCTTTGTCTTTCAAGAAATGACTATGTCACAAGTCAAAATCTGTAACTTGCTTTCTTGCAATGAAAAGCACGAAGTATTTTGTTATCATATATCATAGCAAAAGTAGCAAAGTATAGCATCATAAGTATAGTATCATGAAGTTAGATTACAAAACCCAAACTGTGGCAAACAAACTCAAATAAGTGCTATAGAAAAAGCATAATGTACTGAGCAGAGTAATAAGGCAAAAGAAAAAACTACGAAACGGGAAACAACTACATCATCAATAAAGTCCGGAGATAAGTGACTGATCCCCAAAACGACCAAGTCCTCCCACACCAGAAAGAAGACGCTCTCGGCGGCCCTCCAAATCTGCCACTTCCTTCCTCAGGATCGCAAGGCGAGAATCAATGATGTCAACGGTAGGCTGAACTCTCCTCATGAAAACTGCTCGGGCAATCTCTCGAAGGTGATCCAAGATGAACTCCACTGCAAAGCCAACACTGATGAGCTCCTGTACCGCGGCTCTCCACTGCAGAATCCTCTCGATGGAGACAGTATCCACGAAGTTGTGCTCGATGTCGTTCAGCACGCTGCCCAACATCCTCAAGAAATGCTCTCTGACTAATCGGCCAAGTCTGAATCCCTGCATGAAGTCCCCACGACTATCATAGATCATCACCAAATGAGGAGCGCAGTCTGCAGGGACTCTGAAGCCATGAAAATCTATGTAAGGGGGTCCGAAGCCCCAGAAAGAAGCAGGATCAAGGTCGTTGACTTCAGACTGATCAAAGTGCACGAAGAAGGCCGCAGCCTCGCTCGCAGGATCTAGAAGGGTGGCAGAGCTACTGCCCACCTCAAATTGAGGAAGCATTGAAGGAGGTAGACCTGCCAGAAAATGCAAAGGTTGAAATAAAGAACCTTGGTAAGAGTAAAAGGAAGAGAAGCCCGCAGAGAAGAAATGAAGGAATGAGACATGAAACTTACCAGAACTAACAGTAATAGGGGCTGTGGGGAAAGCAGAAGCAGGAACGAAAGGAACCGCGGAGACAGAAGCTGTAAATATGGCAGGAATAGGTGTTGTGAGCATAGCAGGAGAAGCTACCGCAGACACCCCCGCTGAAATGCCTAACTCCCCAAAGGTCTCTGCAAGCAGAAAAATAGATGTGCAAATGAAAAAGGAAATGAGTAAAGCTTAACAAAGGAAGAAGAAGAAAAAAAAAGAAAGTGCATACCCATTGCCTCGGGCGGAACAATATCCTCCTCCTCAGACTCAGAAATCCTCCTCCCCAGGCCAGGCTCATCCTCAGGATCCTCAAAGATCTCCTCAGACTCTTCTGAGGACAATTCAGCACGAGACCCACGCGTGGCAGAAACAGGAATAGAAGAAGGGGTGACTACCAATGAAGAAACACCCTGCACTGCCTGAGAAAGAGCGGCGAAGGGGTCACCAGTGGAGATGACGAGGGGAGTAGCAGGGGTGACTTCAGTCTCAGTGACGGCAAGAGGGGTGTTTTCCTTTTCAAGAGGTGTCATGGCAGGAGTGGGAATGGCCTCACTAACCTCCCCAGTATGAGTACCCTCATCCATGGGTACCAGTCTAGTAGGGGAGATAGTGGCCGTAGGAGGAGCAGGTGCAGCAAACTCGCCTCCATCAAAAGAGCCTGCCAAAGGAGTGCCCATGGGGGCAGAAAGCTCCTCGGCCGTAGGGCGGTATATGGAAAAAGGCTCAGGCTCATCCTGAAAGAGCAGAGAAAAGAAGTATGAGGGGCCAAGTTAATACTTTGAGCGAATAAAGTAACCAAAAACAAAATGTAGCAGATTGGGCAAAGTGCAGGAGCAAGAAGAAACGTACCTCTGATTCGGGTTCCTCAAGTATAATGGGACGAGCGGCTGACGTATCCTCCTTTTGCTTGGACTGCAAAAGCAAAAGGGATAAGAAAGTGAGTCAAAGAAAAAGATAGCCAAGGTTCAGAAGAAGTCAGAAAAAGAGAAAAGATATATATATACATATATACGTGTACTTGAAAGACAAAACAAGAAAAAGTCTTGGAAACTTACTCTTCGCTGAGCGGCAGACACAGGATGGGGAGTTGTCTTCCTTTTACTGCCTCTTGTTCTGCTGGTAGGAGTAGCACTTGCAAGAGGCTAAGGGGCGGCAGACTTGGGCTTACTGGCAGACTTAGGCTTGGCAGGAGCTTTCTTGGCTGATGTAGGAATGTTCACCACTTTAACTTTCTTCGCCCAACCTAGGGGGTAATCCCCTGCGTGCCAATACCACCCCCTCTCCTCTTCATTCCACTCAAAAATGGCAGACCGATTCTGTTTCCTAGCATAAGCCAGCACAGACTTAGAAGGAAGGAGCAACCGAGGGTTGGGAGAGATGACCATACTAAGCCCCTCAGGAGGTATGAGGGAGAAACCACGACTACCGGCTAACTCTGCATCAAACGAGTTCATAACAAGCTGCCAATAGAGATGCATAGCAGCGGTGTAAAGGCCCTCCCTCGAAGAACCGGCAACTGTGACGGCACTAAAACGCTCTCTCCAAAAGGCAAAGGCAGTATGCCGCAGGAAGGGTCTGGCTGAAGTAGGGGACTCCGCAAGGAAGGAGAGATCATCAGGAATATTCTGATCCAAGCCAAACTGTCTCCTCACTCGGTTGGCAGGATAATGAACAAATCTGACACCCTCATCTGCCAAGTAGGGCAGCCATCCAGGATTGGTGGCAGCCAAATATGTGATGCCCACCTCATCAAAGCCAGCCAGTGGGGTGGTAGTACCAACGGTATCAACAAATGGACCCATGACCGAATCCGCACAAGTGTAACCAGGACGCAACTGTCTATAAGCTCTCCAAGAAAAACCAACACCTTCATCAAAAGACTCAACAATAGAATAATCTATGGGCTTCAAATCGGACCAACGAAAAGCCAAAGGAAAGTCATGCTCAAACCTGCCACAAAAATCAGTGATGGCCCGCGGACAAGAATGGTACTTCTCCTTAGCAAATCTGACGGGCCTACACTTCGCCAAATATTGGGCACAACGCTCAAACAACAGCTGCTGCAGGATAGTGCTATGTACAGAAGAGGCGACTATGTGACAAGAACCAGCTTGACTCTCGTCACTCCGCAGGATGTCCAGTTGCACATACAAATGCCCTAAAAACATGGGGGCTAGCGGCAGACTCACCCCAGCAGATATCTTGATAGCCAGACGAAAATATAAAGGCTTTATGGCATAATGTGGAGGGGACCCGAAAACAAACTTGCAAAGCCAAAAAGCAATAAAAGCAGCACGGCGAGCAACATCAGAAAACTTGGAGGAAGAACTAATCCAAAAAGACAGCTTGGCATTTCCGGCCATCCTTTTCTTCAACTCCGCTTCAATGTCTTCCTCTTCGGGGGAAAGCTCAATAGCGGCAGGATCAGCATCCCCAAGAATAGGCAAAAGAAGCTGGTTGGCCACATCCTTAAGAGTAACCGTAAGTTCGCCGCAAGAGAAGAAGAATGTGTGAGTGGTGGAGCACCATCAACGAACTAAATGGCGGAGGTTGTAGAGGTCTCTAAAGTTGGAAAGACTTCAGGAAAGGACGACGGCCTTCAGAACACCGGCCCTCTGAAGCAAACCCATAAAATGGGTATCTGATAACTCACTATCAACCCATTCTTTCCAACCCAAGGCGGTGCCGGACCTAAACTCGAAGTGAATGGGTACGAGGAGGGCGATACCTTGGCGAATGACCAAGTCAGAGATGGAGGAAGACACCGGAGCCCAAGAAACATCAGGCCTTCGCCGGCAAAGAGCAAGCCACACACGGTTCACCGGCGGCGGCACATACTCCCCAGGAGCCTTAGGAAAATGAGGACTAAGGTTGTACCAAGGATCAATCAGTGGGGCGCACTCGCTGTCTGGGTCGCGCCGTGCTTCCTCCTCCTTGGAATGGTCCGAATCGGAGCGCGCCTCTTCCTCTTCCACTTCGTGTTCGACTAGAGGGTCCACGGCGACACTTTTCCCTTTTCGGCGAGAAGAAGCCGGAGTTTTCACTGGCGCCATGGCATGAGGATTTGAACGGAGCAAGAAAGGGATGGGTGTTCGAGAAGAAGAAAATGGTAAGGAAAGGAAGAAGTTTTGAAATAAAAGGAATCTGTGTCTGCGTTGGGAAGGGACTCTTCTCTTAAATACCTGAGTAATTAAGGCCGGCGTGAAGGGAGGCGACTGGTCAGCCATTGAAAAGAGGATGGAATTAATGAGGCGGCAGTTATGTCTTAAAGCAACTACCGTTTTGGGAAATCCGAAGAGTCACCACTGTTCACGGCAAGAGAAAAGAAAAAAAAAAATACCTGTATGTGCAGGAAAGAGTTCGTGGTTTCAAAAAGCCCGCGAAGGAAAAGAAAAAGTGAAAAAGACAAAAAGGTCCTTCGTTCACATATGAACCGCAAGAACGCTCCATATGTTCAGGGGGCTAAATGTTAAGGGTCATTTTCGTAAAGTCAGCCCAACCCAGTATAACAGACAATAAGAGTGGCAGGAACAGAATAAAACTATTAGGCCCGAGCGGCAGGAATAACAAAACACAAGCCCATAACACGAGCAAATGGGTCTTGAGGAAGCAAATGGGCCTAAAGGGCCCGGAAAGAGAGAAATGACACCCATGGGCAATGTATGGTATGAAAAAGTGAGAATGGGCCGCGGCAGGCCCAAAGCGATGTAAAGAAAGTAGGGGTTAATGGCAAGCCCATGAACCCCAAGGATGAGAATGAGGAGATTGGGCCGAGGAAGCCCAATCAAGTTAGTAAAAAGCCCATGGGAATACAAAGTCAGTAAATGGGCCGAGGAAGCCCGAGGAAAGTAAAAGGGCCGCAGGCCCAAAGAAGAAAGAAAGGGACAATGGAGCCCATAAAGTGAGAACACCAACAGACTTTCTTAAGTCACTGGGGGAAGAAGTGAAACGGCAGGTCTGAAAGGGGCTTAGCAGGAACATGTTGCCATGGTAGAAAAGGCCAAGCAATGAAAACAAGACATAAAGCATAAAACGAGAAATGGGCCAAGGGAGATGTACTAAGGAAAGCCCAATCCAAAAGGAGGCAGTGAAGGTGCAAACAGTCCGCGTAAAAGAATCAAGAAGAGTGGCAGACGAATACAAACAAGGCGCCATGAGCCGCAAGCCGGCTTTGAACGCACATAACAGGGAGTATGCGCAAAGCTCAGGTGCCACCAGCTTGTACCCAGCCAATATGGGTCGTGGTGGGGCCATGGGTCCGTGGTAAGAGGTAAGGGGGGGGTGTGGTTTGGTGGTGGGGAGGGGGGAAAGGATTTATTTTGCGCTCCCAGTCCAAACCCTTTTGGAGGTACGTCCTGCTGGGATGACAGACCATCCAAAAGGGGTAAGATTGGAGAGGGAACGTTGGGTGCATGCCATAGGAAGAGAGAGAGAGCATTTAAAGCCACGGCAGAGAGCAGTGCCACGGCGGACAGAAACAAAACAAACCTGTCTTTGTCTGGCGAGGGCGAGCTATGCGCAGATGGTGGTCGGCAAGCATGCCCAGACTAGACAAAGGCCGTTAGAGGGTAAAATGGTAAAAGAACGCTTACGGCAAGCCCTATAAAAGGAGCCTCGCCGTGCCCTGTAAAAGGGACCGAAAAACAGAGGAAGAAAAACACAGAGAAAGAAAAACTAAAAGGAAAAGGAAAAGAAAGAAAAAAGATAAGAAAACAAGTTGTGAGGATAATAGGCATGCACCAATAGATCTTTTCTTTCCTCTCCCCCTCAAAATCCCACTCTCTAAGGAATAATGAAGCGGTAAAAAATAATAATAACTTTCTTCACACCCCAACCATTTAGGTCCGATTCCCTCAAAGTTATTAATCCCCACGGCAGGATATTCACCTGGGAGGTTGATTTCATTGAGAGGAAGCGTTCTTCCTCTTTGGACGGTCACCATTACAGACTTGATTTTGGCTTGATGTTTATCTTTGATTAAACCTCCATCATTGTTTAATCCATTGCTTTCTTTTCTTTTTAAAAGCCATTATTATTATTATTATTGCTATTACTACTGTGACATTCGGCCATCATTATTATCGAAAGCCACGACATTCTGTTTATTCATTTTGTTGTCATTATATCTGCCTGCGGTAATTTTATGGTAATAGCTCTGTTTGCCGTGAGGGGCGTTCCTGGCAGATAAGGTTGAGTTTGTGCACAAGCCGGCCCAAAGTGAGTTGCAGTTGGGCCGGTCTCAACTTCCCTACTCAGAAACACATCAGGGCCCATCACTTGCAGAGGGGGGCCCATCACTTGCAGAGGGCAGCCCAACCCAAACACAAAAAAAGGCCCCTACAATCTCTTCACACAAAACTTCATAATTATTATCTATAGTTGGTGTTTTTGATATATCCTGATAGTGAATTGGTTGTAAGCAGATACCAAACTCTTAAGAGGAAAATTTTCAATACATGCCTAAAAGTTGTATTATTTTTCTGATTATTGATTTTTGCTCACATGTTATTGATTTATTTGTTGATAGGTATTAGTGGAGGAAAGGGTTAAATGGAGATGGAATCATAAATATGAGGCACCGCAAAAAATACATTACTAGTGGTTATCCCTTTGACCCCACACAATACTGATTTCAATTTGCTATTGAGTCTGTAACCCGCTATCCCTTAGTCATGTGAAGCATCCTTTAAAGGCAAGCCTAGCCTAGCTAGAGTCACACCCGTTGAGTTTTTTGTTGGGCCGAAGTATGCACGGATGAATTGCCTAGTAAAACAACTTAATCTAGGCCCATTAACTTTTTGGACTTAATGGAGAGCCCATAATGGCCTAAAATGAGTTTTAGCAAAACCCCACTCTAATTTGGGGCCCCGCGCAAACTCTAAAATCTCCAGAAGACATATCTGTACTACTATTTAAGGGGTTGCACCTGTTTGAACCGGATTTTTTTTTTGTTCCAAAATACCTCTATACCCTATGTTTAAGTAGGGCCTAAACTAAATGATGGTCTGGTAAAAATACACTTCAAACTTTTACTAAAACATGGCTTACAAAATAGGACTACAAATTTATTATTTTTTTTTTAACAATTTCAAGCAAAATAAATCCTAAATTTTAGGATTTTAGAATCCTCTACTAATAGCCTACTAACCAACATGGTTTTACATTAAAAAAAAAAAAAAGTTTTAGGTATTTTTATTCCTAAAAGTTTGCCTATTATTTAGAAGCAGTATTCTCTACAATTTTATAATTTTATCTTTAAAGATAACTTCTCTAGTATCATTTTTCTCTTTCAAACTTTACGTATATAGCAATTGCTTACAGAGTCATCATATGAATGGTTGGGGTTTTTTTTTTTTTTTTTTCCTTCTCATTTTACTTTGTATTTTGCAATTATATTCTAACACAATTGATTCTCTATTTTCTGTATAGTGATGAGATGGTGAAGTTGAAGTAAATGCAAAGGAATTTAAGAAACTTTAAGAACCAGAAAATTCATTGACAAAATCCTCACATGAGCAGTTGGTACATTTTTTTTTTCTTTCTCACTTAACTTTGCATTTTGCAACTATTTTCTAACAAAGTTGATTCTCTATTTTTTGTATAGGGAAGAAAGGGTGGAGTTGAAGTAAATGCAAAGGAATTTAAGACCCAAACAATTCATTGAAGGTATGTTCTTAAATTCTTAGTAGAAAATTTCATTAAAATTTTGTATAAAAATTTTGCATTCTAATTATAGGCTTATCTCTTTTGTGTTCAACGGGAACCCAAGTAGTCAAGTACTCAACTAATGCAGCCTGGATGTAACAACCATAAAAAAGGAGTTTGTTATTTGGCAAAGGTGAATTATTTGTTGATATGAGTTCATTTGACACAAACGTGCTATCTGAGAAAGTGCTAGAGTTTTCAATGGCAGTTGGGCAAGAAAAAAGAGTCTTGAAATGAAAAGAACCTGATGAAATCTGAAAGGAATTGGCATACCCTTTATATGTAAAATGCACAAGAAGAACCAAGAAACATGTACCAAGAATGAGAATGGGAGTTGAAGTTTGTTGTTTGTGAATAAAGGATTCAATAATGTCAATGGAGTTATAGAGCTTGGATTTGGATTTGGAGTTTCTTTTGTTTTTTTGTTTTTTTCCCTCCTTTATCAAGGTTTAACTTTTTTTTTTCTTTGCATAAAAAAAAAAAAAAAAAAAAAAAACTTAACTTTTTTTTTTTTATTTAATTTTTTCAATAACCGGTTTCCCTTAATCTCATCTCACGTTTGGTTTTTTTTTTTTTTTTTTTTTTTTTTTGAAGAAAAAAAATACTAAAAAGTAGAAATCAATCATATCCAAAAGAAATCCTAAAAATTTCAAATACCACATTCAAACCCACATTCAACTTCTATTAAAAAAAAAAAAAAAACCACGTTCAAATTTATCCAAAAAAAAAAAAAAAAAAAAACCTTACTTTCAAACATTTAACAAAACTTTCGGATAACTACTACAAAAAAAACTTAAGGAAGTTAAAAATATGCAACACATGTATATGTTTTGAAATTCAAATTCTTAAAAAAAAAACTAGCCTCTAAGCACACGTGTGACTCATCACACCCCTAGGTTTTTTTTTTTTGTAATTGAAAAATGTAGTAATTTCAAATTATAATAAATGCTCTAAATTAACCCTTATCTAAAAAATAGAAGAGCTTTTAAGTACGCGCTCATTTTTCTTTCATACTAAGCCCTTTCTCTTTCGATGAGTTTTAAAAGGCACTACCATCTTCTTCAGATTTATAAGATTTCTATATTTGAAAGAAGTAATTAATTTTCAGGAACACTGTTCATTGCCAGTCAACAGAATCCCTCTCCATCTCTCCTTTCCACGCATATGTATATCCTATCTTTTTATTGGATTTTACTCTCACATTATTAAAATGTGTTATTGGCCCAATTAAGTATAGGAAATGAAATTATTTATGTTCATTCAATAACACTTTCAATTATAGGACTCAATTATTTATGTTTATTTAAAAGACACTTTCAATAAAGAGTTATAATCAAGAACGGACATTATAAGTTAAAACACTCTAAAAAAAAATTACAGTACTCAATGTTTTCTTTCTGTATTGGACTGTGCATAATATATAACTAAAACATTTAGTTGGTGAAAACCTAAGGGTCCGTTTGGATAGAGCTGAAAACTGAAAACTGAAAACTGAAAACTGAAACACTGTAGCAAAATAATTTTTAAATGTGTAAATAGTACCGTGGGACCCATTTTTAATAAAAAAAATTGTTGAAAAGTGAAAATTGTGAGTCCGTAAACAGTAATTTTGGGTTGAAAAGTCAAGGTTTGCGACTACTGTTCAATGAACAGTAGCCGCTACAGTAAAACTATGGCAGGGAACACGTGAAAATGGCTGGGAACGCGTGAAAAAAAAAAAAAAAAAAGAAGGGCAAAAACGCAGACGCAAACGTGAGTTTTGCAATCCAAACGGAGACTTAATATATTCAGTCAGCATTCAGCAACAACATACTAAATGAGCTGTGTGTGATAAAAGTCTTTCTTTCAATATAATGATGATTAAAAAAAAATTGCTAAATGGGGTGTTTTTGAGATCATTCATCATTGTCCTATTCACTTTCTAATTCGTTAATTTGTTTTTTTTTTTTTTTAAATAATCTGGACTTTCATTAAAGGAACAAAAATTAAGAAACAACAAAAGAACAATCTTTTACCCAAAAAAAAAAAAAAAAAAAAAAAACAAAAGAACATTCAACCATACAAAAGCAAAAGCATGGGCTATACCATTACAGACTTTACTAATTCAACAAAATTACAACTCAAAAAACTCTTACTAATTTCTATACCATTTCTGATGAAGGTGGAGAGATAGACCACTGTACTTGCTTTTCCTTTGAACACATAGGCACTAGAGATTCAATACAAATTTTTGCATCCCCTTCCACAATAATTCTATTCCATTTTTTTCTTTTTAATTCGTTCTTCTTTGACATGTATAGAAGTATATGAAGTTTGATTAATTATCGAAGGAGTAAATTTTGTACCGAAGACTGTTTTATTTTGGCCAAGGGAAAAAAATATTTCGATACTAGCTGATATCGGTGTTCCATTTAGGAATTACCACTATTTAAATTCTGTGGCTTTGCTTATAGTTATAGCCTATAGGTTTTCTTAGTTCTTAAAGGTAGGTGGGATATGCTAAGAGGTGTATATGAGAGATAGATGGCTGTGTATATTGTAACCAAAAAATGAACATGGCGAAGAGGGGTAGGGGTATTAAATATCCCTCTCTCACATTGGAAGTGAACCCATCTAATTTGATCAAAGGAGTGAGTGCGCACATATTACTAAGTACCAAAATACTACTCTAACATGTGGTTAGAATTTCCCTTGAAAAAAAAAAAATCAACATATGGGGCTCTAATATAGTCAAATGGAAGTCATTTATTATTTATTTAGTTTTGGGTAAGGTCTCCATTACCCCTTAAAACAGCATGACCATATTTTCGAGTGTATAACTACTGGGACAAATACTCTTAGGGTGTGTTAAATTATCTATTGTTCCAAAAGCTTGGTAATTTAACATTGTATCAGAGTATTAGATATTAAATTTGATCTTTTTCTCCTTCACTCTACCTTCCATTTTAAATCCCATGTATTTGACATCACCTATTAAAATGGAGTTTAAGCCTACACGTGAGGGGGAGTGTTAGAGATATGTGGTTAAATGATTAAATTTACCATATTCCAATAATTTAAACTTTTGGAACAATCTATAATTTAATAAGGCAATTCTAAAATGCTAGTTAGAGATTTCGATTTCAGTATCTCATGAATCTCATGAGCCTTAGAAACTACTAGATTAACTATTTGAATATATTTGCATGGTCATTCCAAAGTAGGTTATGATCTAGAAGCAAGACAGTCAGACGCGGAGCTACCTCAATATCTATATTTTTATATTGTATAACAATGTAAGCATAGTATTTAATATTGTGATACCCTAATTGAGGCACCTCATCTGTCACATCATCATTTTATTTATTTATTATTTACATATTAAAAATATGAATAGATTGACTTTAACCATTCATCTTGGGTGCGGTTTTAACTATGCATATAACTTTGTCTTTACATATATCTACTTTAATTTAAATGTTTTTTAACTAAGCATTGAAATCAATGAAGAAAAAAAAAAAAAAAAAAACTTTCCTTTACATATTCTTCTACTTCGATTTAGATATTTACACAATTTTTTTTTTTCAAAACTTTTCCTCTATCTTTTTTTCCCTTTTGACTTGTACTCTAGGTTTTAAATTTAAAGGAAAATGAGTGATAATTATCATGTATAAGGTTACAACCAACACTTCCACTTATCAGCAACCTTGCATGGCTCAAATTCTTCTTAAAAAATTTGAATTTAATTATGCATTCTTGCAATTTTTGCACGCAACATAAATTATATTTCTTAATTTCGTTTTATTTGTTGTTTACAGATGATATATTCTCATGAGAAAAATAAGAAAAATCGTGAAAAACAATAAAGTATTTTCCTCCAATTCTTTCTTCTCATCTCTTATTCCAACTTAGGTCTTAATGTCACATAAGAGGTGTTGAAGCAAATCTTTTTGCAATTTGGTTTTAAACTGTAGTTTTGTTGAGTTTTATTAATTTTTTAGATAAGTTATCAATGTTTTGGATTGTAGAAAGGAAAAAAAAAAAAAAAAAAAAAAAAGATTGAGAAAGCTAGAAAAAACTAAAAGGGCAATTTCCAATTTCTAACATGCTTTTAATTGATGCACAAAATGTTATAAATAATTGTTATTAAGAAATGGATATTTTCCCTTACATACCATTTGCATTCTTGAGAAAGATTGCATTTTTTTTTTTTTTTTTAATTTGGGTACAACATGAATATATATATATATATATATATATATATATATAATTTTCGTGCACATTGTTCATGTTAGTGACTAATTATTATTAATAACAATACACATAAACATAAACACAATAGCAATAAACATGAACATAAATATTAAAACTAATAATGATGGTACTCATGATGATGATACTACTAGATTGTGATTTTGGTTTTCAAGCAATGCGCTTAACCTTTTTCCTTTACTATTTATTTATTTTAGAAATATTTATGTTCATGTTTATTTCTCTTTCTTTCAATATAAAAGAGTAACTATTTTTCTCAATAATTATGTTTATGATGTTTATTAATAACAATGTTTTATAAATTCATTATAGGTTGGAAAGGGTGCATCAAAATATAAATAATCAATTATTCTTTAGTCATGCATTTTCGGATTTAATAATTTGGACTTGAAATGGTAAACCCAACTAATGTGCTTGGCAGTGAAAAATTGAATGGACTAGTTGATATCAATTTAATTTGCATTTATATTTGAGAAATTAAATACCATGTTCAATTAAAAAAAGAGATTTCAAAGCATTGATGTCCGAGACAATTTTTAGAATTTGATGACTATTGGAGAACATGATGATTATAGGGACTCTCCTTTGTAAATTACGGAAATTATTTGAATTTGAAAAAGATAAAGCAAATATTACAACCCCAATTTTTATAATGAAGAATTAAAAAAAATACTTTTATCAATAAAATATCTTTTAATAGCATGGAAAAGCTGGCTTCCATTACAAAAGCCAATGGTTGAACTCAGCCGAAACATACGGGATGCACTTTTTATTGAAATTACATAGTCTTTAGCATTGATTTCATAAAAAAAGAAAGCAAAGTCTCCAACATCATAGCGGAGCCCATACAACATTTTTTTTAAATATGTACTATCAAGAAACTGATAATGATTTTTAACAAGGTTGATGCATCTCTAGAGATGATCCCCTCATAAACCCCTACCCTTGCATTTATTTTTTATAATTTTTTTTACCCCTCTAGGAATTAAATAGAACAATTTTATTCTACTTACACCTAGATGAGCTCTAGTCAACCATAAAATACTTTTTGTTAAAATGATAATATTTTCTTATGGTTAAGTATGATTTTTTCAATTATATATATCACTAATGAGTGCTTTTAGGAGCATAGTTCTACCAATAACAATACACATAAACATGAAGAAAATAAACTTAAAAATCAACTTAAGTTAAAAACTGAAGATCACCCTATACTTCCAAGTATTGGCTGATATATCTTTATTTGTTACACGAAAAATCTTATTTTGAGTTTAAAAAAAGAAGAAGAAAGATTAAAACTAATGATCATAGTGATACTTCATGATTGTGATTGTGTTTATCAGCAATCCCAAAAGCCTCCATTGAAATGGTATTTCAAATATATATTATTAATGAAGATTCAATGCGACATAAACATATCTAGCGAAATGCTTCAAGAATGAAATTGATTGGACATAAAATGCATGATTGTAATTATTAGATATTTTAGAGATTTTTTCCCTCAATTTCATTAAAAGCAAAATTGGGAATTCAACAGAGTTTGAACAAAGATTTACAAGTTTTAATAAGACAATTGGTACATTGTAAAAGGAATTTGAAAAGGATTATAAAGCCACACAAAATATGAGGTTAAAACTTAAAACTTGTAAAAGGAATTCAGCAGACTAACTAAATTGTTACGAGTCAAATCATAGGGGATACTTGTAATTTACAGTAAATTTCAATAATGAGGTTAAAAATTTCATGAAAATAAAATTTCTCTCATAAAATGAGAACAAAATATGCAAGTATATCATAAAGGAAATACAAATATTGGAGTTTAAATAATAGCCCAGTGGTAATGACATCTTTTTTTTGTATATTGTTGTGGCCGGTTTAAATCTCACCTTACCCTTTCCCACTATCCAACTACCTTTTTTAAAAAAAAAAATAAATTATAAAAAAGGTCCGATTAGCATTCAAATGTTTTAAATTAAATTAAATTATTTAAAATATTCAATATATATTATGTAATTGATTTTATTAAGTTTTTTTTTTTATTTTTTTAATTCAATCAGAGAGAATGTATTTAATTAAAACTAATGACCATTCAATCAAGAACCTCCCTTGATATTTACGTCTTTATTTTTAAATATGTATAATATTAATATTTTGATATTATAATCTGGCCACCCAAATAAAAATTCTTGGATCCGCCTTAGACCATCAAAACTTATTGTAAATATGTATATACTTTCCTGCCATTGGTTGTAAACTTGTAATAGTACATGGCTTTCGGTAATATTTGTTACACCTCTGCTTGATTTAAAAAATGGGATCCATAAATACACTTCTTTCAATAGCATTTTGAAATAATATTTTCTCAAAAGATTGTCTTACTAAAGTCTATCTTTCTTAGATAAAGTAAAAGTACTCAAATTGGATGAAAGATCTGTATTGAACCAAATTTGATATGAGACTAGATTCAAACGGCTATGACAAACTTCTGAATTTGGCCTTGTTTTAAATTTCAACATAGTGTGGCCAGATTATAATATCCAAGAATTTGAGTGGCCAGATTCTTGGATATTATAAGTCTATGAATACAGACAGGAATTTTTATATTGATGCGTGCTATTGGAGTCTCACCATTCACCACGTCTCACCAAACTTAGTGGACGTGGTCCGGCCTTGAAACCTATGGGCTAGGCTTGGATTGGATGCGTGCTATGAATACAGACAGGACGAAACTGCAAATTTGTGGTATGGAAATACACATGAAAAGCTTTTTGGGGTTTTTTTTTTTTTTTTTTTTTTTTTTAAGCATGAATAGACATAGTTTACTTGCATTAAGGTATCACGAAGAATTTGATTTTTTTTTTTTTGGGGGGGGGGGGGGGGGGGTGGGGGGGGAGATGGGGATGGAATAATCTAAGCCCATTATTTAAGCCTAGCTAATACTAGAAGTTACCGGATAATCCCCATAGAATCTTGCCTATATTTGAAGTTATATGACATAACTTAATCGAGAAGATTGAGTGTATGAGTTTGAGTCCAATTTTGTTATATTAATTTCACAACTCTTTCACCTTTCCTTTATGTGGGACTTCCAATCATATGTATATATCCAATGATCTCTTCCTTACACATGAGTCATTATTTCTATGTGGGTCATGACTAGTCCTACTTGCTCCTCTTACCTTTGACTTTTTTAATTTTTCCACCATAGGTCATCCATGGGCTTCTCGCACACCATCCAAGAACTAAGTTTCAACCCTGAATGCTCATCCATAGGTACCCTATACGTCTATTTTTGTGCGAACCTTATGCTACATCATTCTTCTTTGATCTAGCACCATTCGTAAAACTATATTTGTTAAACCATTTTTCAAGATTCTTTGTGTGCACTTTATAGGCTTGTCTTGTGTGCTTGTGTGGGCTTTAAGTACATGCATGCCATCCATGCTCTAACTTCAAAAGGTACATTGATAACCTTGTTACCTTGTTCTTATTCCAATTGCGAAAGAGGCTTAAATCACCTTTTCACATATTACCATTAACTCTGATACAAGTTGTTGGGAAGACTCCAATTGAAATCTAATCCAAATAAAGAAAGAACTTGATTATCTATTAATAACCTTGATCTACAAGAAATCTTGTTGTGTTGGGCAAGCAAATTATAGGAAGATTCCTAATCGTAAACCTAAATAGAGATCTCATTCAACCTATATATATATAGGGCCCAACACCTAACTTAGGCATAGAAGCCCGAGGCTAGCAGTCTAGCACTACACTGGGAACTCTATCATGTTTTCTAGGTGTTTGTGGTTCAGATTAATCATGCAATAACTATGCATCAACAACTGTCAAGGACTCAAGATGCGTTGTTGAGTCCTTGATTTTTGAGGTAAATGCCTAATTCAGACCCAAACATTTTTGCCTTTTAAATTTCAGATTATTATAACGGTTCCTCCATTTGGTTGTAAGGCAATAAACATGTGGTTGAAGTGAATTTGGCTTCTTAACTGTTGGATATATGATTATTATATCATATAATATGTTTCAAGTACGTTTGGTTTAGTGGGTTATAGTTAGCTCAACTGGTAAAGTTTTTGATAGTTGTATAATAGATCTGGGGTTTAATCTCCGTCTACACCAAAAACTAATTGGTATTTTAGTCTGATGATAAAGAACTATCATCAGGAGCGGACGTCATAAGTTGAAACCCTCTAAAAAAAAGTACATTTGGTTTCTCACAAGTCGTTCACATGGAACTTAGGATACGTTAGGTAGACCGTAATGGTAATTATATAAGAATCACAAGTTGTTCACATAGAACTTAGGACACGTTTAGTAGACCGTAACGGTAATTACATAAGAATACGTATTACATGAAATACAAAATGTTGTAATGTATTACTTATTACTATTCATTTTCTTTGGTGACAACACAATAATAGAACCTTGAAGACAATGGAATGAAAGCATTTTAAATCAAACTTAAGATATAATTTAGAAAATATCTCACTCATATAAATATATTTCCTAAAAAATAATATTTTTTAAATTTGAAAGAGAGATTAGTTATTTTTTATGATTTTTTATTTTCGTAATTGTTATGTGTATATGGAAAGTTTGTTTATTAGGAAATTTATTAATTTTAGAATTAATACAATTATTAAGGAATAGCTATTATAACATTTTTAGAGATGAATAATTATTTATCATTTTAAAGAATAGCTATTCATAAGGAATGACTATTCCCTATAATAAAAACATAACCAAACTATGGAATAGTTAAATCATAGGAATAACTATTATATTATAGTGCCTATTATAGTCTACTAAACATACCCTTATTTCCTCGATTCTGCACGTGTTGATTGGTGAAAATTGGATTTTATTAGAAACATTTTTTTTTTTTTTTTTATGGGAATACTATGAACTTTAATAAACTTGAGAAATACGAGTTACATTATTGATAAGAATTTGTTCTAGAAAATGAGGATTTTCTTTGATCCATACAGAAAAATCATAAATGCCTAAAGCATGTTTTGCTAATATATGGGCAAACCAGCCAGTCTTTAGGGAGCCTCAGGCTTAAAGGGATGCTTAGTATAGCTTTGACTTCAAATGAAAGATCAATGGAACCATTCTTTGAAGTTCATTACAATGAATCTCGATTAATTTGTCTTTTTTTTTTTTTTTTTTTTTAATTTTATATAATTGATTGCTATAATAAGGGAGGAAGAGAGATTTGAACCATAATTCTCTACATAAAGAAGATCATATTATGCCATTAAACTAGAATACTCTTCACTTGTTTAATTAGGAGGGCATGGGAACATGCTTTTTATTTAAAGGAAAAAAAAGTGAAAATTATTATATGTAAGGTTATAACCAACACTTTTTCTTGGAATTAGCCACCTTGTGTGGCTCAAAGTCTAATTAAAAATTTTGAATTTAATTATGCATTCTTGTAAGTTTTGAGTGCAACGTAAATTATATTTTCTAATTTTGTTTTTTGTTTTTATTTACAAATGATATATTCTCAGTGAGAAAATAAGAAGGATCCTGAAATATGCTAAAGTATTTTCCCCAATTCTTTCTTCTCATCTCTTATTCCAGCTTCGGTCTTAATGTTACATAAAAGGTGTTGAAGTAAATCTTTTTGAACTTTGATTTTAAACTGTAGTTTTGTTGAGCGCTTTTTAAAAAAAAAAAAAAAAAATTTAGATACATTTTCGGTGTTTTGAATTGTAGAAAGAAAAAAAAATGTTTTGAGAAAGTTAGTAAAAACTAAAAGAATATTTTCCAATTTCTATCATAGTTTTTAATATTGCACAAAATGTCATAAATAATTGTTATTAAGAAATACATATTTTCCTTAACTTACCCTTTACATTATTAAGAAAGATTGTATTGTTTTTAATTTTGGTATTTCATGTTTTTTTAATATATATATATATATATATATATATATATATATATATATATATATATATATATATATATATAAACTCTCATGCGCATTGCACATGTTAGCGACTAAGTTATTATAAATAACAGTGTACATAAACATAAACAAAATAGCAATAAACATGAACATAAATATTAAAACTAATGTGATTTAAATACAAAAAACTGTTGCTTAAAACACCTAACCAAACTGCACCTTAATTTTAAAAAGCTCATAGTTATTGCTTTATATGCATTAATGATTAATGTCTTAAAGTTGCTATGCTGGGTAAGGTATGAGAAAGTGGGCCTAAGTGCCCAACCAGCTCCCACGAATAAATAAGGGAAAAAAGAGCCCAGATCAAAAAAGACAGGCCCAAGCAAAGGGAGTTCGACCCGGGCAAAAGCTCAGCTGGATCACGTCTGAGGAACCGGCTCATGCAAGTGAGAAGGAAACGGCACTTCTATGGTGATGATATTCCCCACCTTTCTTTTTCTTAACAACCCTCCGATTCTGCTTATCTTCTAGGTCTTTACCAAAAGCTGTCAATAAAATACATTTGGGTCTACTATGAATTTAAGTCCTGTCCTTATAGGGATGGCAATTTTTGCCTGACCCGCGGGTACCCGGCCTGGCCCGACCGTAATGGGTCGGATTTTACCTGATCCGATTAGGAATAGGGTCGGGTATGGGTTAAAAAAAAAAAAACCCGAAGTGGGTCCGGGTCGGGTTCGGGTTTTATTAAAAAACCCGAGACCCGACCCGTTAAAAAACCCGGATACCTAAATTACGAAAATACCCTCATATATATATATATATATATAAACCTAATCTAACCCAGTAACCCTAAGTCCCTCCCTCATTTCAGCCTCTGCCTCTTTTCTTCAGTTCAGCCCCCATTGCCTCCCTCCCTCATTTCAGCCTCTGCCTCCCTCGCCAGTCAGCTCAGTCTGTCCCTCACCTCCCTCGCCAGTCAGCTCAGTTTGTCCCTCACCTCCCTCGCCTCAGTCCGTCCCTCACCTCCCTCGCCTCCCTCGCCTCACTCCGACGCTCCCTCATTTCAGCTCAGTCACGCCTCCAGTGCTCGCCATTGCTTCCTCTATCGCCATGGGTTGCAACATCTTCTTCACGCTCATCAACTGCCAACCAAAGCCCTTTTGCGATTCCCACAACTCTCACTCCCCAGATTCTATCTCCGGTCCTTACTTTACAACATCTTCTTCAGGCTCATCGCTTCCTCTGTTGTGAATGATATGCTTTTGTTAGTCTTAGATAGTTGTTATAGTTTTACATTGGTTTCAATTTCATATTGTTTTGATTCTTGGGAAGTCAACCACATCTGCAGAAACAAGAATTCTGCAGCACACATTATGGCACAAAATGCCAGATTTGTATCTGATGTTAATGTTTGGGTGGAAGACACCCCACCTGTTATTGAGCAACAGCTTATGTATGATGTATCCCTCTTGAATGATTTTATAGTTTGATGAATGGGAAGTTTATTTGGTTATCAACAAAAAAAAAATATTGTTTTATATGTGTTTGGTTGATGAGAAAATGAGGGAAGAGAAAATCGAAAAAAGTTATAAATTTTTTTTTTTTGTTTGGTTGGGCCTGTTTGGGCTCAATTCCTAAACGGGGCCTGCGAGGCCCGCGGGACCCGGCTGGGGCGGGTCCGGGCCCCGGAAAAAAACCCGGTACCCTAAACGGGCCAGGTTTGGGCTACGGGTTTTGCCCCGCGGGTCGGGTTCGGGTATGGAAAAACCCTGCCTGAACCCGACCCGTTGCCATTCCTATGTCCTTATATATGTACCAGTTTTCTTTTCTTTATTTATTTATTTTTTGAGTTCGAATATGGTAAGAATGAGATCGATGTAAAACTCATATTTTATATTATTTAATAAGAGAGGTTTGGCTTACCTTTAGTACTTTTTCAACTGGATATGTCCTTTTGTTTTAAATATACAATAATAAGTGGTAGTGAGTTTTTATCTCCATCTTTTATTTAGTTAGTGGGTAATGTGGCAGTTTCTTATGAAAACAAAAGGAGATTCTTGTTAAAAAAGTACCGGAGGTAAGACAAACCCTAATAAGAGATTGTAACATCAGTTTTTTTTTTTTTTTTCTTAAAACTCAATGCATCCTACCATAATAATATCTCAATAAATTCACACTTGGGTTGGATTTTCAAATGGATATTAGAATTAATTGAGTGTGGTTGTGCCTATTCTTTAATATGTCATAAGATGATGTGACATGTAAGGTTTAGTTGGTGTAAAACTTGGGTTTTACACCACATTCTTATAAAATTTAATCTCTTATTTTTAAAGAAAGTTTTATTTTATTTTAGATTAACTATAGAACCATACAATGTTCATAGTAATGGACAAATAAGTTGATGACAGAGGCTTTAGTGTGATTGAAGCTCTCCATCATCCTTTAGCCAATGCACCGAACTTTATTATTATTATTATTATTATTTGCACATTATAGTTGCTTCCCATAAGTCCCTATCTTGTTGGGACTTTTGTTCACAATCTTACTTGTTGGGTTGCCCACTGTAAGTGGGATGGACCCCCTAATCATTTATTATCTTCCCAAGCCTTAAGCATAGCTGCTGTTTTATGAGATTCCAATTGTAAAATGATAAGTTGGTAACTGCCTGGGCCAATCCTTAGGTTGCTGGGGGCCTGGGGTTAGCTAAGGCAAGCATCTTTTATTTTGTCAACTCAAATACACCATCTTGGAAGAAATTCTCTTTGCATGAAACTTTGTAATTACTATTTCTAGTTGGTTGCTTTGTTATATGACTTATATCCTGAGAGTGAATTGCTTCTAAGCTGATAGCTAATACCTTTTGACAACAATTATCACCTTAAAGAAAGTATTTTTAACATGCCTAAAATTCGTATTATTATTATTTTTGAATATTCATTCATGCTCACACATTATTAATTTATTTATTAATGCCTAATTACTGATTTTTGAGTCTGTATGCCACTATCCCTCCCTCATGTGAAGCAACCTTTAAGGGCAAGCCCAGGCTAGCTAGAATCACACTCATTGAGTTTTTTGTTGGGCCCAAGCCTGCATGGTTGATGTTGCCTAGAAAAACAACGTAATCTAGCCCATCAAAGTTTTGGACTTAACGGAGAGCCCATAATGACCTAAAATGAGTTTTAGCCCAAAACCCCCTCAAATTTGAAAAACTCTGAAATCACCAAAAGACATATACAACTTATTATCAATACGAATCGTTTTTCTTTCAAGCACTTGTACCAAGCCCTTTCTCTTTGGATGAATTTTAAAAAGGCACTGCCATCTTCTTCAGATTTATGAGATTTCTATCTTTGAAAGAAGTAATTAATTTTCAGGAACACTGTCGTTTATTTAATTTGTCACTTGTTCATGGCAAAAAGACAAAAAGTTAGTATATTAAAAAAAAAAAAATAGTTTGCTTTGTTTGCTTTTAATTAATTAATTTATTTTAAATTAAAAAAAATTCTGAGATAAAAAGAAAAGCAAAAGACAAAAAGCAAAAGTGATTTTTGCCAAATTTCCACAGGTCAATTTCTCATTTATAACTTAAGCATTTGGCCTGGCATCAACTTTGCTGACGTTTGGAACAACTTGGTCACCATGCATGTTATGTGGGTTATCATTTCCAAAGTACAATTTAACTAACATTTTATATCTATAATAAAAGCCATGGTGGTTTGATTTATGGCTTCCCAAATCACTTTAGGAGACGAATTGCTCAAACCATTGTACGTTAACACAACAAAATCTTACAGTATTTTTGTTTTTAATTTTTGTAGATGATCATAATTTAATATTATTTTATTTTAACTTACAAAAGATTGTCACTTCAACTATTATGAAAATATTGCAATAATTTATTGTGTTCTTAACATAGCTCTTATGTATTTACCAGTGTTTATTGGCTATTGGTTGTCAAATTATTCACTTAAAAAGGGGAGATAAAATTTGGTTTAAAATTATTTGTTTAAAGTTTGTAATGTCAAACCTTTAAGCAAATAAGTTAGCCAAAACGACTTATGCCATATTTATATGATGATCATAGGGTCACAGTTGACGTAACGTGCTAATCAAATTTTCAAACCAGAATTTAAATAGATAGACCAATATATAAAGCTACATTGGAGAGAAAAATAATTTTATTGAATTGACAGAATGGCCATCAAAAAGAGAAAGATATTCAATAGAAGAACACACATGGAGACCACATTTTTTGTTCTTTTTTTTGAGGAAAGAAGAAGAGGGGTGGGTTTCAAAGCTAGAGATTCTACATTTCACTAACAATAGCTTCCTCAATACAAAACAACCCAATCCGACCAGGACAACAATAGGAAAAGACAAGATGCCCTAGAACAAGTACAACAAATCAACAATAACTAATTAAATTCTTGGTGCAATTCTTCAAAGGAAACTAATAAAATATTTAAAATTCACTAACAATGGCCTCCTCCAATAAATCTCTTGAGCTTTCCATCAATCCAGGGCTCAACCTAAACATGAGAGTACAAAATTCCATCTCATTCAAAGCCCCATCCCCATCCAAATCTCCTTCTCTAAGCATACACATTAGCTCCTCATCATTCATGCCTTGCAATCCCAACAAAGCTGAGTTCCTCTTCAAGCTCTGAAATGTGATCACACCCTTCTCTTCATCCATCAACAACCGGAACCCATTGCCTAGCTCCTTCATAAACCCTTCAGCTCCCAATTTCTCCACCATGGCTGGAAAGAAATCTTCAAACACAACCCCATTTCGTGACCCCATTGATGATCAAGCTAGTATACACGTAAAAAAAAAATCAAAGACCCCTTTGTGTACAATACTTTTTTGATTGCTTGAAGCTTGGTTTGTATGGAAAGGTTAATAGGTTGGGGGGTCAATATATATACATGGAGATCAATGAAAGAATTCAAGAAGAAGATGTAAAAAGAATTAAAAAGGAAATTGAAAGGAAGTGTTGGAGGAAAGAGGGTTGCTGAGGATGACAACAAAGGTACAGATAAGATTGAGTTTTTGTTTCGTGAAAAGAAATTATATTACCGGCATTTTGCTCTGTATAAATCTCCTTCCTCGAAGTTGCATGGAAAGGTACCTGTTGGTGGTCATGGCAAGCATTTTCCTACAAAATATATATATAAATATATAAAACACATTATATGTAACTTGGTTTGGGGGTGCCAATTTTTTACAAAAGTGCCATCCTACCCCCAACAAAAAAAAAGGGATAAACTTTTTTTAATTGTATTATTTTTGACTAAGCAGCAAATGTCTAATTAGAAGCCACTCATTGGGGTTTGGACACGTAATTTGAATTTTTTTTTTTTAAAAGCAAAGTGAGAACACACAATGAAGTTTGTTTTTTTTTTTTTTTTTTTTTTTTTTTTTTTTTTTTTCACACAATGAAGTTTTAATATGACAAGAAACAATAAGGCTAATTATTAGGAAAAGAAAAAGTAATCTTACCCGGTCTTCCCATAATTTTAGATATATAGAATGGATTGGCATGATTTATAACAATAATTATAAGAAAGAGATATTCTGTTGAAAAAAAAGGTTTCATGCATGCTGTTAAACCTTACCTTAAATTTTTTAACTAATTGTTTGTTTTGGTTTTCTTAATTTAGAAGGAAAATACATCTGTTTTTCTAATCAAAGAAGTAATTAAGTTTTATTTTTTATTTTTTTTTATTATTATTTTTTTTTGTCTATACAAAGGATAGGTATTGCTTTTAAGGATTCAACAACTTTGACTCAAGTTGATGTTCACTTGGATGAGAAATAATGTAGTAGATTCTTTTGATAATGATAATTTGATGGTTGCTAGCAAAAATTTGAACTCTAGAGGTTTTTGTTGGTTGGCTATTAGATATACTCGGAAATATTAATAAAATTGCACGGTTCTTAATTGACAATATTGTATTTAGACTTTAACAAAATTAGAAATTCATGATATTTTTTAGGCTAAAAAATTTTCGATTGTGCAAATTGAGATTACTAATTTGAAACATGTTGTGGGATTTGGGCTAGTCTTCTTTTTATTGTAAGATTTAAAAAGTATATAGTTCGTATTATTTATTATTAATAATATCAAACATGAGATGGGTTCAAATTACACTTGATGTAACTCTTGCAAAGTTACGTATTTTTTACACCGTAGATTTCTAAAAGATCTAACGGTTAAAAAAGATACCATTAAATGCTATTACTTTTCACCTTATTACCTAATCAATACTAGCATTCTCTCTCTCCTTATTTATTGCTTTCCACCAAATAATATTTTCTTCAACACAATCTAACATATATATATATATATATATATATATGCTTTCCACCAAATAATATATATATGCTACGTTAAACATTTCCAAACTTCCAAAGTTCTAACCTGTTTCAAGTAAATAAATTTCATTAAACTTTTCAATAAATTTCGGGTGATTATTATTTTTTTCCCCTCTCTCTTTCAAATCCCCTGAAATGTATTTAAAATTGTTCCAAATGGCAAAGCACAAATTGGAACTTTCCATAAAACTCAATCACTTGAAACAAATTGGAACCTGTAAGTTTCAAATATTTAACATAGCATATGTATTCTGTTCCGAGTTGCATATGGATATGGTATCTTAAGAAATGATTATCTTTCTTCGTAGTGGGGTTTGAGGGAAAATGAAAAAAGAAAATTGGTTTCCCATTTTCACTATATTTATTATTTAAGCTAGCCAAGTCGTGCAAGGAAACTTGGCTGAGTTTTGTTTGTGCTTTGCCATTTGGAACAATTTTAAATACATTTCAAGAGATTTGAAAGAGAGAGGAAAAAAAAAAAATTACCTGAAATTTCTAGCCTAATTTTATTGAAAAGTTTAAAGAAATTTATTTACTTGAAATATGTTGGAATTTTGAAAGTTTGAAAATGTTTAACGTAGCATATATATATTATTTGGTGAAAAGCATATATATATATATATATATATATGTTAGATTGTGTTGAAGAAAGTATAATTTGGTGGAAAGCAATAAATAAGAAGAGAGAGAGAATCCTAGAATTAATTAAGTAATAAGGTGAAAAATAATAGCATTTAATGGTGTCTTTTTTAACCGTTAGATCTTTTAGGAATTTACGGTGTAAAAAATGTGTAACTTTACAAGAATTACATCAAGTGCAACTTGAACCCATCTCATTAAACATATAGCATAATATAGGGATAATAAGGGTGCATTTGTATAAGCTATTACAAAATAGTGTTTTGAGTCTAAAATAATGTTTGTAAATATTTAATGAAAAGTTTTTATTGTGAAATGGTGTTTGGGATTTTACAAACACACTTCTATCAGGTCCCCAAATTGCCTAACCAAACATAATCTAATAAAATCTTAATTCCAAAATTTTAAAATTCTACTTCTTTGCAAGTCATGCCTTCCTTTGATAACGACAAAAACTCTGGCAGGGTCTACTTCTCTGCAAGTAATGCCTCCCTTTGATAACGACAAAAACTAACGGTCTAAAATAACCTGATCTCAAAGCCAACAAATTCCAAGGAGGGTGTTGAATACTTGGAAATCATGCATGCATAAAAATGAGGAATTAATAGACGCATTGTCATAGTCATAGTCATAGTCATAGTCATAATCATAGGCATATTTACCCAAAACAAAACTACACTTATATTTCATTTTCATCATTAATAGCTTTAAATGCTTTAGTGTCCATTCACTTAATGAATGCTGATCAAAGGTACGGGCAACATGGGTATTTTGATTTGGTTAGGAGCCTACCGCGATGTTTCGATGAAGATGGGGATTGTTCGGAGCTATTAAATTTAGCACCCCCCGATTTCCAATGACACATGGCACATACATCTATACAAATATATGGACCTACTATTATTGGTCCATCCAAGTGTAACTTTTTGCTTGTGATGGGTTTCTTTTTTTTGGCCAAATTGTGACACGTCAATTCAAATCCACATTATTCATCTGCTTGATAAATTTCAAGTTGAGGTAGTCAATTCGATGTACCACCACTAAGGTAAGTGACAATGGGGTATGCTCATTTCAGCTTTGGAGGAAGTCACATAGAAAGTGGGGGAGGAAGGGGAGGTCTTGGCCCCCTAAAATTTTAAATTTTTTCATAATATAGAGTATTTTTTGAACTTTTTATAGGTTGTGGCCAAAACTTTTCGTTGGCTCTCTCAAAAGATTATTGTGGAGCATAATTTTGATGGGACATATACAGAGCTTTCTATTGTATATTATTTGTGCATGTGATGCATGGTAAAAACTTGGTAAATAAATTAATCTAATCCAAATGTGCATTTGTAGAAATAGTTTGAAGGTGTAGCATCACTTTGGTTATCAAAATACAATAATTAGAAACATCAATAGTGGCATATAGTGACAACCCTAGGATAGGTCGAAAGGTGATTTAGAGAACTTTAATCAATTTTGGGAATAGTTAAAGTGATTGAGAAGGAATGCTAGCAGAGGTAGAATAGAGATTTCGAAAGATTCAAATCTCGAATCTTGATAACAAGTTTGGGGCTTATGATTGGATTCCACTTTTGCCATTCGACTCCACTTGCTTGGTGGGTCGATAAATGATCTATTGACCTTTTTTATTTATTTATTTAAATCTAAAGATTAACTAATGTAATATGACTAAGAGTGATGTAACTCAACTTTATTAATTTTTACTTAAACAACGTAGTTTATCTTAATCTATTTAAGATGAAATCATCGTGACATTTCCAATACAAAAATCCGTGCCTTCTAGCAGCCTGATTCTTGTCAAAAGTCAGATTGACAAGGGAAGTCATGTTAGGGGAGATAAATCCAAGGCATAAGAGATATATTTCCCACCTTCTTAGCTAGTTCATCAACCTCATTCAAGAGTTGGAATTTCAACCCTGGGCCTGGCCCAAGGATGAGCAAAATATTTCATTGTCTGTGATGTAGGCATCCGAGGAAGGGGTTGCAAGGCATCTCGAGGCATGCTCTCTTAAAAAATTATTAGTTAATAATTTTACATACAATAGGATTATGAGATATGAGTAATTGTAGTATTAAAATAAAATTAACATTTTAATTTTGGTTTTATACTAACACATGTGCATGTATTTGCGTATGTATGTGCTTTGAGTTTATTTTGATTGGTATATCAATAACCCTTGGAATCCATTGCTTGATGGATAAATCCCTTGGCGAACCATGCTAAGTTATGACTGAATCCCTTGCTTATGTCTTCCTACTCTTTGAGTTGAGGAAAAAAAAAAAAAAAGGAAAGAAAATTTTCACCGGAAGTTTGAACTGAGTTTTAAATCTCACTTTCTTTTATCAAGTACCTCCTTTGAAGTCTTTTTCTTTCTTATTATATATTATTTTTATTGGTAAGTTATACACGTATTTAGTATATCTTGAACCTATCTCATCTGCCATTATACTATAAAAGGGTAAGTTATACACGTGTTTAGTTTTATCTATGAGTTTTATTTAAGTTGAAACTCATAGATAAAACAAGAAAATCAAGATATCCAAGCTAATAATATCACTCAAATGGATTCATTAAAAAAAAAAATGATATTACTTAATTGAGTTCCTTATTTTTATTCATGTGATTTATATCCTTTCATCTAAAAATATAATTCACTACTAATTTAAGATCTTGGTTAATTAGTTGATAACTTTATACAAAACAATGATGCTACTAAGATTAGAATTGATATAAATTATGAGATGTTATGGAAAAAAAAAAAAAAAAGTTACACAACATAATGTAACTGTCTTATTTTTTAAAACCCTATCTTATAGTCTTGCATTCCATTGAAATCTGACTACAATTTATTTACTTTTTACTATTTTAACAATCGAGTTACTTGATATATAATAAAAATTTTAGAGACACACCCAAATACACAATATACTTCAAATGTTACATTATGATTAGAGTACATTAATTCATTTTCTTAGCAAGTACTCATAATTATCTCAACTTTTATATGTAAATTTTGTAATCTAATCACAAATTAACATTCAAGTATATTGTAAAATTGATTGTATCGGCATGCACACTTATAAATTCAAATATATAAGTTTTTTCATATTCCTAAGCAAAAATATTTTGTACGGTTTAAGCTTAATTGGTGTTGTATGCTTAAAAACGACACTAAAAATCTTGACTGGCATTTTCCCCTTCACAAGGCACAACAACAACAAAAATATCACACAACAAAATTTTGGAATTGAATCATCTCAAAAAAAAAAAGAAAAATCTTGACTGGCTCCTCCTAAAGCATGATGTGAACCATATGTCAGCTTTTTCTTTTGACTACTATGACATTGCTGATTTAGACTCATGGTTTGGATGTACCGTCAATAGTAATTTCAGCACTTATGGAAAGTATATTTCAGTCCAAGAAACTGACCATCAAAAGGAGTTACCACTACAGACAGGAAACTTTGTGCAAAGCCACAAACGGACGGCTTCCTTCAGCTTCTACATCACTTGTGTCTTTGGGTTGCCACTTTCCTAGAAAACTCCCTGCATATTCATTGATAGATTGGTGCATAGCATAGAAAGAGACTTGATGTACTCATGTATAGTCAAAGGTTGAGTCAAATTTAGACTTTTGTAGCTTTTTTTTTTTTGGTTGAAGGAAACTTATTTAACTAATTAAGAGTTATTTGACCAAAATTTTACATTAATTCATCCATGCTTTCTCATAGGTTTTTTTTTTATTCTTGTTAGTTTCATCACTAATTTTTTTTAGAGCTTTGTAGCTTAGTCACATCATTTTAAGAGCTATAGTTTGAATCCTTACTCTTCTTATTTATCGTAACTATCAAATTATTAAAAAAAATCGTTAATTTTACAAATTATATGTTACCAAAGGATTTTTATGATTTTTTTTAAACATGCATAATCATGTTCACAATGTACTTAAACAAGTGAAATTACTTGTGACCATCTCCTACCTTAAGATGTTAATTGTAAGAAATTGATGTTTGTTTGACTACAACTACCTTTCACCAGAAAGTTATTTGGGTATTAATTTTCTTCTTATTTCTTGACAATAATAATTACTAATTGGCTAGGTGTATAAGAAAGAATTTAGATCATATTATTTTCATTGACATTTTGTTCTTAAAATAAATTGTTTAAAAGTACAATCATAATAAGAGAAGGTGAAACTCTAAAAATTTTTAGATAGACTAGTGATGAAAATAAGTTGAGATTTTAAACTAAAATTAATAGGCCTAAGTATTTCACATCGTTGTGTGTTCTAAATACTTTTTTCTTAAATCTCTCGTGGACTTTTTTTTTTTTTTTGTTATTATTTTGCCATGCATTTTTGTTAATTTTTCATATTAACCTTTGTTTCTTTGAGAAACAATGGGTGCATCATCAAGAAAATTCCCAAACAATCCATAGAGATTTCTTTATAATGAAAGCATTATTGTTGATTAATAGTTTAACATAAATGGTTAATTTCATCGAAAAGGATAAAAATGCAACCCACTAACAGAGAATTGCTTCGAAGACTATTATATATACATTCTAAACTTTGCATTCAAGTCTTACCGTGTGTTTTGATTGGAGAGGAGCAGAGAGGAATAGAGGAAAAAGGTGGGGAGTGATTTAAATCATTGTTTGGAATATATATATATATATATTTTAAGGGAGGGGGAAAAATGTTTGAGAGATTTGGAGGGGCAGGGGAATTTTCAATTTTGCGGAGAGAGATTTCACTTATATTAAAAAAATTTTAAATTGTCAATTTTGCTCTTATAATATCAATTTATATTTACTTTAAAAAGAAATTGAACAAAAAATAAATATAATTATCAATTTGTATGATATTTTATTATTTCCTCTCTTCCTATTTTAATTTTTATGACATCCAAAAAGGGAGGGATATTCTCTAATTTCTTAATTTTTAACGAGGTCAAAACAAGGAGAAGGGGGATAATCATTTTCTTTCTCTTTCCTTTCCTTTCCTTTCATCCAATAATTTCTACTCTTCTCTCTTTCCAAACTTTCAAACATGTTGTCAATGGAATCTTGCATTGACCTACAACGAGATTGCTAATTAAAAGTAAGTAATGTTAGAGATACAAATTTTTTTTATAAAAATTTTTACAAACGGTTAATGTGGTGAGTAATTATTAATAAATGAAAAAATGATACTAATAATGGGCTTAGATGAAAACCAGTAAAAAGTTAGTCACATCAATAAGTTGTAAAAATATTATAAAATAGTTTATAACCGTAGCATTACTCGTTAAGAATTCATCTTTTGAGTTGATTTCTTTCGTTCACCTTCCTTAATTGGGTTTGTTTCCTTTTCTCTTGACTAGCTGGAATATTTAGTTCACAAAACATGCACTCTTTTTGCTAATCACGACTTACATTGTCTTGGATAACAAAAAATGCAAGGGAATTTTTCCACCTTGATACCCGTACTGTTCTTGCTCCAAAAATATCAGTTTTGATCGCCTGGTCCCCTCTTCCCGTCATCTAGCGAAGCTTAACATGGTGGGGTGGCTGCAAGGAAAACCCAGCCAGCGCCTTCAGGACCACCATGGAAATTAACTGGTTGAAAGGTTTTTCCTTAAAATTGGGTAATACTTACAAAGTTTTACAGCAGAGTTTTGTGCTTCAAGGAAAGGAGTATGACACTATAACTGGCTTGGCAGGTGCGTTTGGACATATATATTTTGTTTGAAACAAATTCAGTTCTGGTTTTTTCTTTGTTAACAACTCGCAGTTAATGTCTTTCCTCCATGGTTTTCTGTGTTGGTGTCTGATTGCTGGAAGATTTTGCGGCAGGGCTAGCGGGTTAAGCAGTGTTATATGATATCTACTAGGAAGCTGATGGATGCACAGATTTTTTGGCTACAAAGAGTTCTCGCATTTTGTTTTCCCTAGTTTGTTTGTACTGCACAGAGGATTTCTATTTTCTTTTGTGGGATGCGATGAGCATGCCCCACCTTATGCTGTACGTGTCCGGGCCCTGGGAAAAAAACTCGCTTTGTAAACGGGCCGGGTCTGGGCCACGGGTCTTGCCCCGCGAGTCGGGTCCGGGTATAGAAAAACTCGGCCCGAACCCGACCTGTTGTCATTCCTAAATAAATATAATTGATAAAGCTTCCCTTTCCATAGGAAAGAGGGGGAAAAAAATGGAAACTCCAGATGGAAGATATCACGATTTTTAAATAGAATTTGAATCTTGAACTTGAAACTTGATTTAAGTTTACTGAAAAAATAACTAGGTGTTTGAAATTCTAGGCAAGCAATGCCACATGTACAAAATTTCACATTTATCGTAACAGTTAAGTTAACAAGTTTTTATTGGGTTTTATTTGAATTTGTCAGTGACAACATTTTTTTCCCTATTATTAAACAATTTGCCATATCAATTTTGTTTGAACTTTTTTGTGTTTGTAGACTTTCTCATTCTAGATAACAAGTAATTCTTAAGTACTTTCAAAGTACGAAGAATGATGCTTACTTCTCTTACATTCATTGTGGAATTCACTTATTAAATTCATGGTAGAGTCTATCATGAATGTGAGAAGAGGGAGTACTATTTCTCCGTACTTCAAGAGTACCTAAGAATTTTTTATAGGTAACAATGATAATAGTTACACATTTTTTTAGCAGTCGTGTGCTGATTGGCCTTTCTTAGTATTGTATTTATAGAAAATTAAAACTTGAAAAATTGTGCATAAATAAATTAACTAAAAAAAGAAAAGAAAGCCAAACCAAACACAATTTAGTGTTTTGTGCTTGTTTCTATTCTTTTTTCTTTTTCTTCTTTCTCCCTAATTAAATGAGGTAAAATAATGTCTCAATCCATGACCTTAATACCACTTTCTTCCGTATTTCACTTGGCTCATCTCAAAATTACTTAAATACTATTATGTGCTTGAAATATGCAAAAGATTTTCCGTAAAATTGTTAACAACCCCAATTAAAAATAAAATCAGATTAAAAAATAATTTTAATGTTGAAATTAATTAAAATTATGACTAAACTCATAGATTTCAGGAGTGTTGCAAGTGCTCTCATTGTCGCATGTAAATATGAAGAAGGATGGTGATGATTTTTAAGCTGATGGACTTGTAGTAAAGTTAGAGCCTAACAACTAAGGCAAAAGCATGTTAAGATGAAGGAAATCTTAACAAAAATGGATATTAATCTAGATCATGTGCTCAGAAAAATGTAGACTACTTTTATTATCACAAGAAAGCATGCCACTAATAATAATGCAGAGATTTGAAACAAAGAAGAATGAAAAGAAGCTCTTAGAATCAGTTACTCATTATTGGCTTACTAATTCGATATGTATGTGCTCATAAAGATTTACATATGTTATTAATGTGATGTGTGTGCATAATCCCTAACTCAAGTTAGTCTATCTCCTAGTAACTATCCTAAACATGTAACTCTTGTAATCACGTCCATATGAGCTCTACCTTGATTGTTTTTGTCTTGTTTTTTTTTTTTTTTTGGTACGTTCCTAATAGATATGTTCCATGGGAATGTTAAATGCAACAATTTCTCATGTGTAATTTCTTAAGAAAAAAAAAAAAAAAAAAAAGGTTTATGTCACATTAGCCAATTTCTTCACAAGCAGACTTTTTGAAATTTTAATTAAAAATTTATTATTTTATTTAAAAAAAAAAATGAAAGGACCTATTCTATGAAATGTGGATGATATCTAAGAATGAAACTATATTTTATTTCGGGTATGTGATGCAAGTTAAATGACTACATACTAGAATTTTAAACGGTATGCATGAAAAACATGATTCCACATGAAATTTTCAAAATTTTTGTATTAAAATGCACTTTATTCACATTTTAAACAAATACCCAAGAACACTTCTCAAATAAATTGAGATAGAAAACTAATCTATCTTGACATCGGTTGGGTTCCAATCTAGTCATGTGAATTAAAAAAATAAATTAACAATTTTAATCAATTTGTATATGTCTCATGACTAAAGAATTTTTTCTTTGCCCTCGTATAGACACTGCACTATTATTTTATTTATTTTTATTTAAAATTTATCCTTCCTCTTGTGGGCTTGTACTATCATTGCCTTCTCCTAATTCTATTTGAAACAAGAGACCAAAACTACGCTAACAATGACACGCCCAAACAATTGGGCCTTTACCATGTGGGCTGGACCGATAGTGCCAGTTCAATGTTCACAGTGCACCCAACAACATCAAATCCTGTCCATTTAATGGTTCATAACTTTTACGGCTTTTATTTTTTTGAATTTGCTTTTTTATATCTATTTCGCACCTCCACTTTTATATTTTAAATATTGAACATTTTTTTTCTGCTTTTTAAAATGGTTATATTAATTTTGACATTAATTGTGGAAATGTGTTTGAAATGGTGGATATAAAGGAGTGTGAAAAAAATATTTAGTCTAACTTTTATGAAATGGTGGATATAAATAATACTTATTACGGAAAATCTAATAACAAAAATAATGTCAAAATAACAAGAAAATAATTCAACTACCTTCCTAGAGATAGATCATGGAAGCTACCGTGGAGCCATTGTGTGGTTTAATGCTGAAATGATTGTTAAGAAGAAAGTTTGTGAGTTTTTTCACAATCCTTTATAGTGATCTTGTGTGTGAACGCAATCCATTGGGTATCTAATTTCAAAATATTTTGCTACAAAGACGAGCAAGTTGACAAATGAATATTGTTTCACATTTGAGTCAATATGGGCTGCTTTGACTTTGAGTAATAGAAAGTTCAACTATGCAGCTCTTTAAGATAAGAATGAAAAGAAGCAATGGCTGAATGATGCTCCTGACATCTAAAATCTTCATTCTCAGCATTGAACAAGTTATGGGACGTGTTCGAAATATAAGTATGTCCGTTTTTATAGTCTTGCTATGTTGCGTTTGTTTAGAATTTGGTTCTGCCACAGACACCATCACAGCTTCTCAACCCATCATAGACCCTGACTATATAACCTCCAATGGGAATGCTTTCAACCTGGGATTCTTCAGCCCAGAAAATTCTACCAATCGATATGTTGGAATATGGTATAATAACATTTCTGTATTCACAGTTGTATGGGTAGTTAACAGACAGAGACCTCTCAGGGATTCTGATGGGGTTCTTACTATATCTGAGGACGGAGTTCTTGTGGTACTAAATGGACAAAAGGAGGTAATTTGGTCGGCGAATGTTACAAACTCTGCTCCCAATTCAAGTGCCCAGCTTTTGGATTCGGGGAACCTTGTCTTGCAAGAAAACACTACAGGGACAGTCATATGGGAGAGTTTCCAATATCCTTCCGATACACTCTTGCCAAAGATGAAGCTTAGTGCTAATGTAAGAACAGGCAAGAAAGTGGAGATTACATCTTGGAAAAGCCCTTTTGATCCATCCATTGGAATCTTCTCTGCCGATATTCAACCTCTTGGTCTTCCTCAAGTATTCATTAGGAACAACGGTAGCCCATACTGGCGCAGTGGTCAATGGAACGGTCGGATCTTCATTGGAATACCGCATATGAATTCTGTATATCTTAACGGATTCAGGTTTGTAGATGATCAAGATGGGAATTTTTATCTAATTTTTGATTTTGCAGACAAGGCTATCTCGTTAAATTATGCCTTGAATTCACAAGGGAATCTAGTGGAAAAAGATTTGTATAATGGGAGAGAGAATTCTTGGTGGTCAGCTTTGCAGACTGAGTGTGATGTTTATGGCAAGTGTGGGGCATTCGGAACCTGTAATCCAAACAAATCACCAATTTGCAGCTGCTTCCAGGGGTTCGAGCCAAATAATACCGAAGAATGGAATCGAGGAAATTGGACTAGTGGATGTGTTAGGAGGACACCGTTGCAGTGTGAGAGGGTGAACACTGGTGGCGGAGAAGGCAAAAAAGATGGTTTTTTGAATTTGAAGATGATGAAAGTGCCAGACAATGCGGTTTGGTCAAGTGCTTTTGAAAACAAATGCAGGGAGCAATGCTTGGAGAATTGTTCTTGTATAGCATATGCATATGACACTGGTATTGGCTGTATGTCTTGGGCAAATAAACTAATCGATACGCAGCAATTCTCCAGTTCTGGAGTTGATCTTTACATTCGGGTGGCCTACTCAGAACTTGGTAAGCTTTCTTTGGTTTATAATTTTATGTGAAAATTAGGCTTCAAATTATCCACAGATGTTCCTGTTGCTAGGTTACTTAGTCTTTTAACTTCAACCAAGTAAATCAGTGTAAAAAGACTCTTTATTTAACACCGTTTTGCTGTCTATTTTTTTTTTACCAAGTATTATACTCCCCCCCCCCCCCCTCCTGATTTACAGGTAAAGTGGGAGATACGAAAAAAATTGTCACAATCACAGTGATCACAGGAACAATTTTCCTTTCCATCTGCTCTTATTTATTGTGGAGGTGGATGGCAAAACAAAAAGGTAATATTCCCACTTAAATTAGCTCAGTGGACTAGTAAATGTTCCTATATATTTCATTACTGACTACTATAGTGGACATTAGCAAGGGAAAAGAAAGCGATGGAGGTCTCATTGTTTAACAGAGAAGAAGCACAACCAAAATTTCATAGTGACAACCTGGACCAAGTTAAAGTCCAGGAGCTACCGCTATTCAATTTTGTGGAGCTGGCTAGTGCAACAAACAACTTCCATCTATCTAACAAGCTTGGGGAGGGTGGATTTGGACCCGTATATAGGGTAATGGTTACTCTACTAGAGGTTTCTTGTCTAATAATTTGAATGTCTCGTTAACCATTTGATGTTTGTTTATAGGGGAAATTGTCAGATGGACAAGAGGTTGCAGTAAAAAAACTTTCTAAAGCCTCTAGACAAGGGTCACAAGAATTTATGAATGAGGTGGTAGTGATTTCTAAACTTCAACATCGGAATCTTGTTAGGCTCCTTGGTTGCTGTGTTGAAGGAGAAGAAAAGATGTTGATCTATGAATACATGCCAAACAAAAGTTTGGATGCATTCCTCTTTGGTTAGTTAATTTTGATGCCCTTTCATATATTACAAATGAGTTACAATGTTAAATTTTCTGCATATAAATGTCAGCGTATTATACTATGAGTAATAATAGTTTTCTGCATAGGAATTACCGTTATACTATATTGAAACATTTGAACAATGTTCTCTGTTGTGATACTTCAATTAAACAAACTTTTGCAGTTCTCTTATAACTTCACCACTAGAACTTCTATTATCATATTTCATGTCCTTTCATCTTGTGAGTTTCTCTTAATGCTTTTGTTTAAATTCATTAGATTCTCACAAGGAAAAATTGTTGGATTGGAGAAAACGTTTCAACATTATTGAAGGAATTGGTCGAGCTCTACTTTACCTTCATAGAGATTCTAGATTAAGGATTATTCATAGAGATCTAAAGGCAAGTAACATCTTGTTGGATAAAGAGCAAAATCCAAAAATATCAGATTTTGGAATGGCTAGGATTTTTGGAAATAATGAAGACCAAGCCAAGACTAATAGGGTTGTCGGAACATAGTAAGTACCTTTTGTATTGGTCAGTTCATTTAGATACTAGTAATAATATTTGATGACAAGATTTTGATGTGTTTTATTGTTAAAAATTTAGTGGCTATATGTCTCCTGAATATGCAATGGAAGGGCGTTTTTCAGAAAAATCGGATGTTTTTAGCTTTGGGGTGTTGTTACTAGAGATACTAAGTGGGAGAAGAAGCTCTAGCTTTTATCATGATGAGCAGTCCATGAGCCTTTTAGGATTTGTAAGTCATCCTTATCTCATTGCCATATTTTTAAAAACCTCAAATAGTTTTCATTACTGACGCTAAGAATTTCAATCCTGTTTTCATGTTTCTAGGCATGGAAATTGTGGAATGCCAACAACATTATAGCCTTAATAGACCCAATGATATATGAGCCATACTTTGAAATGGAGATGTTGAGATGCATACATGTCGGCTTGTTATGTGTGCAAGAATTTGCCAAAGATAGGCCTATTATATCTATTGTTATTTCCATGCTTAAAAGTGAGATTGTTGATCTTCCTCGTCCAAAGCAGCCGGCATTTACTGAAAGGCAGATTGCCTTAGATACAGATTTATCTCAAAGTTGCCAAAAAAAAATTTTGTCAATGATGTTACTGTTACAATGCTTCAAGGTTGGTAGCTAGTGTGTGTTCTTAACAATCGACATAATTGTTTATATATTTCTGACTTTATGTTGGGATCTTTACATTGTTTACAATTATGTAGGTTATAGAATAGATATTATAATATTTTTGATAAGGAATATCTATTAACCAAAATAGCTATTCTATGTAAAGAAAACACAACCAAATAACATAACAACTATTCCTAAAGAAAATCTCTTTAAAAAAAAAAAAAAAAAAACTTAAAGAATAGCTACTACATTACAATTTTTAATTCAAACCCATCCTAAATCGTTTTGTAAATGGTTTATTTCAAAAGTTTTATCTATAAAAGGTGAGGATTAAAAAGTTAGACTTTGAAAAGGCACAATTTCAAAATGGGATGTCAAATGCCTTCCAAATTGGAGAACCCATTGTTCCTATTGAAAGCAAATTAGAATTCTTACCTCGGGTTCAGATTTTGCTCATTAGAGAAGCCTGGCTTTAGTTGTAGATTCTTTGTATTTGAATGCTAAGTGAGCTTGAGAAGGAGAATCATAACAGAAGACTCTAAAGTCTGAATGGGCAAGGTGATGGGGCAAGGTGATGGATCAAGTGAGAAGAGAAAGGAGTTAGATAAAAGGAGTCCCGCAATAGGTATTTGAAAGAAATAAATTAGTTTTAAAAAATATAAATAAAAAATGCTGATGTGAAAAATTGTGGAACTAGCAAATCTAATGTGGCAAAATATGGAGAAGTCAGACAAAAATCAGAGACTTTGGTTTTATATTTTATATAAATAATGTCTCATTGTTGTTCTCAGGGGCTGAGCTACATATTATGGTGGGGGGGGGGGGGGGGGGAGGATAGTCCCCCCGAAAATTTTTGAAAATATTTTTATATTATATGGAAATATTTAATATTTTAAAAATTAGCTCCCAAAAATAGGATTTGGCCCCCCAATATTTGAGTTAGTCCAATAATTTTCTTAAGAAAAATTGTCCAATTGGTCATTGTAGTTATAGAGAATGTATTGTTCCTCAATTCATTTTTTGTTGTAAAATGTGTTCTTGTATCTCTTAAAGTTTTGGATCATTCATGTCAGAACATTTTATTAGTTCAATTGAAATTTTTTTTTACTCACAATGGTAGACAATTTGGTAACTTATATTGAAAATGAAAATTTTAAGAATTTAACTGTGAAAGATACTAAATTCTGTGAGTGTGTGTGTGTGTGTAGATGTATGTTTTTGTGCATATGTATGGAAGTTTGTATAGAGTCTATAGACAACAAATTAGTAACACAAATCGGCCCTCCAAATAAAAATTTCTAACTCCGCCCCTGGCTATTCTAGAGCATTGGGTGTTTTTTTTTTTTTTTTTTTTGAGACCATTGGATTTGTTCAACTTGGCAGCTTTGGAAGTCAATTTATCCTAGGCCACGGATTCAACTGGTTTCTATTCAAGAGAAAGTTTCATAAAAAAATTAAAAAATAAAATAAAAAATTCAAGTCCGAGCTCAATAGTATTGATGAAACCCGCTCTTGAATTGGAACTGGTTGAATCCGTGGTCTATGATTAATTGACTTCCAAGGCTGCAAGGTTTAACAAATCCAATGGTCTCAAGAAATAAGAAAAAAAAAAAAAAAAAAACCCATTGTTCATATTGAGTATTGAGCTTGGTCTTGAATTTTTTATTTTATTTTTATTTTTTAGTGAAACTCGCTCTTGAATTGGAACCGGTTGAATTCATGGCCTAAGATAAATTGACTTCCAAAGCTGCTAAAGGTCTGTTTTGATATTGCTTATTTGTTGAAAATTGAAAATTTACTGTTAAAAACACTGTAGCAAAATAATTTTTTAAAGGTATGAATAGTGTTGTGGAACCCAAATTTATTTAGAAATTTGCGTTTTGTTAAATTTGGTGGTTCATGGACAGTGCCATGGAACCCACCATTTTTTAGCAAAACGCACAAAATTTTCATCCCAACGCTTTGCAAACGCATGCCAAGTTAAACAAATCCAATGGTCCCAAGAAAGAAGAAAGAAAAAAAATTAAAAATAAAAACACCCAAAATCCCAATGCTCTAGAACGACAATGAGACATTATTTTATTGAATGATTGAATGCTTCATTGTTTTATTTATTTATTTTTAAATGTCTCTATTTGGCCGTTTTGAGTAAGCAATTTTTTTTTTTTTTTTGAGAATGAAGACTACTATTTTTTTTTAAAAATCAGCCAGAATCAGCAAAGAGTACATCATGGAGGTGTGGTGGAATATCCTCCACCCACACCGACAAACCTCTAACATGTCTAACATATTTAGCTAGGTTGTGTGCTACTCTATTACCACTTCTACGAATATGGTTGAAAGCAATACATTTGCTGGTAACTAGAGAGGATTTAGCAGATTCAAGGAGATGACCATAAGTTGTCAGTGAGGCTTCCGTGCTTTGGAGAGTGTTTATAATTGCTTCCAAATCCCCTTCGATCATGAACTCGTTAAGACCAAGTTCCTGTGTGAAGGTTATCGCTCTTGCAGCAGCCATGGCTTCCACAATGACAGGTGAGAACAGCAAGGGAGCTTGTTCTGACAGAGAAGCAATGGCGTTTCCACGGCTGTCGTGGACAACCACACCTATACCAGCCTTGCCCAACTCCGGAGAGATGGCACCATCGAAGTTCAATTTGACACAATTTGCTAGAGGAGGGCGCCACTGAGTACGGTTCTGAGGTCATGTAGCTGCTACTTGATTGAGGAGGGACTGTTGACTTTGATTGATGGGCATGTGGGTATTTTAATTTTATTCATTTGAAAATAAGATTGAGTAAATTTCTTTTTAATCCTTAAAATTTTGGAAATGTTTCATTTAAACCTTAAAACTATCAAATTGTTCCATTCAAACCTCAAAATTTCTGAGAATATCTCATTTTAACCGTATAATTTCATATACTTTTATTTAAACCTTAGAGTTACAGGGTAAATTTAATTTAAAACTCAAAGTCAATGAATGCAATTAGTAACATAATGTTTATCAGTGTCAACTGAATAAATGTGATAGAAACTTTATGAAATACGTTAAAAATTGAGGGTTTTTTTTTTTTTTTTTTGAGCAGAAACGATAAGAGACTTTATTTATAATAAATCATGCTATACAATGGGAAAGAGGAAGGAGGGGCATTCATCTAACCAAACAATGACCTCCTCCTCCTCTCTTGCTGCACTAGCCAAAGCTAAGGCAGTACAATTACATCGTAAAGGTATACTATGAAAAGAAATAAAAGCAAAACTATCCTTAATAATAAGATTGATGTCTTCGAGTATCCAAGCGACCTCAAGAGAAAAAATTCTATCTGAAATCAGCAGGTCCATCAATTCAGCAAAATTGCATTCAACATACAACTTGAAGAAACAGATGCTTTGACAAAACAGCAGAGCCATTCTCATCACTGGAGCCGCTGTGAAGAGAGGATTCAAGTTCTTTTGTTGTCGACAACATGTTGCTACTAAGACTTCTCCCTTGCAGTTCTGGATAAGCAGTCCAACCCCAATAGATGAGCAGTTCCTTGATTGTGAAATGGCTAGGTTCAATTTATGAGTTGAATCCGAGGGAGGTGGCTACCAATTTGGAAAAAGATGAGTTGGAGCTTCAGTGTTTCTCTGCTTAACTTCCACATACTCTAGCCTATATAATTTAGCCGGTGACCACAGATCCATGGAGGATGGACTTTTATTCTTGAATATTAACTTGTTTCTGCAATTCCATATCATCCAACATGCTGTGCAGAGGGTGTCAAAATCTGGTTGAGTTAACTTCTTGAGAGCAACCTCCAAAGCATCATTGAAGCTAAAGTGTTGTGGTAACTTGGAGCAGTCGGTTGCTAGCTAGAGCTTGGAGGGCTCAAATAGATGTAAGCTTTTGGGCATGGAGGGTTCATAGTATCCTAATATACTGCAACTATCTTGCCCAATGAAGGTTTCTGACAGATGATCAGGGGAGAGGTTTTTACTCACGAGACTTGGGTTTTCCTCTTCCTAAACACATCTTGGTGTTTAGTGTGGTTTGATTGCTTTCCTGTTTATTTCCTTTACTTTACTATATTGCCATGCTTTGTGTAGTGTAGTTTAGTTTGTTTGGAAATTGGTTAAATCATTTACACTAGGACTATATTGTCCAGTTTAGAGTTAAAATCAACTTAGGCGTAAGAGCTTGCTTTAAGGGTTCTAAATACGTGTTGGGAGTAATTTAGCATATTTCAAAGTACATTATAATGTTAAATTTTTTGCAGACAAATGTCAGTGTATTATATCATGAGTAGTGACAATTTTCTGCATAGGAATTACGGTTATACAATTTTGAGACATTTTAATAATGTTCTTTGTTGTGATGCACTGATACTTGAATTGAAACAGACTTTTCCAATTCTCTTATAACTTCACCCCTAGAACTTCTATTTTCAAACTTCATGTTCTTTTATCTTGTGAGTTTCTCTTTATACTTTTGTTTAAATTCATTAGATCCTCACAAGGAAAAATTATTGGCTTGGAGAAAACATTTTAACATTGTTGAAGGAATTGGTCCATGTATACTTTACCTTCATAGAGATTCTAGATTAAAGATTATTCACAGAGATCTAAAGGCAAGTAACATCTTGTTGGATAAAAAGCTAAATCCAAAAATATCAAATTTTGGAATGACCAGGATTTTTGGTAATAATGAAGACCCAGCCAATACTAATAGGGTCATCGGAACATAGTATGTACCTTTCGTTTTGTTCAATTCAATTAGACACTAGTAATAATATTCGGTGACAAGACTTTGATGTGTTTTATTTTTAAAAATTTAGTGACTATATGTCGCCTGAATATGCAATGGAAGGGCGATTTTTAGAAAAATCGGATGTTTTCAGCTTTGGGGTGTTGTTACTTGAGATACTAAGTGGAAAAAGAAACTGCAGCTTTTATCATGATGAGATGTAGCTTTTTAGGATTTGTAAGTCATCCTTATCTCATTGCCTTTTTTTTTAAACCTCCAATAGTTTTCAGTATTGATGCTAAGAATTTCAATCCAGGCATGGAAATTGTGAAATGCAGACAACATTACAGCCTTAGTAGACCCAATGATATATAAAACATGCTTTGAACTGGAGATGTTGAGATGCATACATGTCGGCCTATTATGTGAGCAAGAATTTGCCAAAGATAGGCCTATTGTATATGCTGTTATTTCCATGCTTAAAAGTGAGATTGTTGATCTTCCTCGTCCAAAGCAGCCAGCATTTACTGAAAGGTGGATTGCCTCAGATACAAATTCATCTCAACGCGGCCAATTTTATTTTATTTTATTTTTCCTGTTAATGATGTTACTATTACAATGGTTCAAGGTCGATAGCTAGCATGTGTTCATGACATTTGACATAATTGGTTATATATTTGACTTTATGTTGGGATCTTTACACTGTTTACAAGTTTTTGTTTTTTTTAATTGAATCATCTTCAAGCATATTTATTTATTATTATTTATTTTGTCCATAATCTACCCTCTTAAATCCTGCCACCACCCTATGTGTACCTAAGCAGGGCTTCTCTGTTAGAATTGGTTTCAAAGCTATTATGTGTGTCATCCAATCTCGCCTCTTAAATCCTGCCACCACCCTATGTTCTCCACATATTTTTGTGTTTATTTTTTAAATGAATTTTTTTATTGAGATTCTCTGTATTTTTGGGATTTTCCTTGTTAATTAATTAATTTATTTTTCAAGTTATTAAGATACTAAAGTAGACTTGTTTTGAAAAAAAAAATTTTTAAATGAAAAAAAGACTAAAGTTTAGAGATACTGAAGGCTTGTTTGGTTAAAAAAAAATGGTCACTTGTTACTCATCACTCAGTTTTCATCACTCATCACCCATTACTCATCACTCATTACTCAAACTCTATTTTTCAATCACTCAAAATAAAACTGGTTTGGTTTCGTATATTGGTATCTACAACTCAGAATTTTTCATAAAATGGTGGGACCCATTTACTGTGTTGGGTCAGAACGGGTAGTTGCCTACCCGTGTGCCCCTTCTCTTTCTTCCTTCTCTTTCAATAATTTCTTCATTTCAAGCCTCTCTCATTTCTTCAGTTCTTACTTTCTTTTCTTCCATTTTTGTACGGATTTTCCAAAAGAAAACTCAAACTCACAATCAAAACAAAGAAACCTACCAACAATGTCTAAAACCCAAAATAAAACTTCATTTTTAGAAACACCAAACCCAAATCAAATCCCATTTTGAAACAAACCCCAAAACCCAAAACAAACTTCATTTTTCAAACACCAAACCCAAAACAAACCCAGATCTTGATCTTTTCTTTCAGCTCATCGCGGGTGATTGGTGGCGATGGTGGGCAGATGCGGACAACTTTGGAGGGTCGGTGGGCAGCTGTGGTGATGATGGCAGAATTGGCCACCATCAACAACACCACCACCAATGGCCAAACACACCAACATCCATACAAACTCACCTCCATCATAGCCCAAGCCTCAAACCATAACCACAACCAAAAATTCAAACCCATCAACACAGATCAAAAACTCGAAATTGTGACTCCTTCACCAACACCGGAATCTCAAACCCACAAACATAGCAAATCCAAACTCATAAATCTTTAGATCAGAGACCCTCTGGTTCAATTGCCATTCAGTACCGACCCTTTGATCATGGAATGTTCATCTCATCCTCACTCAGTACTTCAGACTTTCTGTACATACACCGTTGGAAATGGAGAAGAGGAATGAGGAAATGTGATGTTAAAATTTTGAGGAAGAGCTGAAGAGGGAAAGAGGAAAGTGGGAAAGAGAAAAACTTTGCTTTGTGAAAATACTTGGGGAAGAGCTGAAGTGAAGGGCAACGATAATATCAAGTCTTCAATTTGATGTGACAATACACTGTTAATGGGACCACGAAGTCATTCTATTTACCAATATGCCATTGAAATTGAGTTTGAAGTTTTGGAAACTCCCATTTTCAGTTTTCATCATCCTCACTCAAATTTTTGAGTTTTGAGTGATGAAAACATCACTCAAAAACTTAGCCAAACAAAATTTTTTCGATGGGACCCATGAGTTTTGGATCATGAGTTATGAAAACTGAGTGATACCACTCAGTTTTGTGGGTTTCCAAACAAGCTCTAATTTTTTAAAATTTTTTAGTCTTTTTTCTTTTTTTAGTCTTTAAATTAGTCTTTTTTTTTTTTTTTAAATTTTTTAGTCTTTAAATTTTTTAATTTTAGGACAAAAAGGGGTTGGCAACCAAGCTCTAATACCAAAACTGTTGGGTGCAAGTTCTTAATTATATGGCTATGAGGAGAATTTAATGTTTTACTTTTGTAGAGATGTCACTGTCATGCTAAATATGAAGGAAAATCAGAGTATTGCTGCATAACTATTTCATTGTTTCTTTTTTTCGGATGGTAACTACTTCATTTTACAACTCACATCTATATGTAGATGTGTTAGGAGTTTGGGATGACTACAAGCTTCAAAAATACTACAGAAGTTTGCTTCATTTCTCATTAATTGACACTTGTCCATGAGGTGTCCACTTGCTTGCTTGTTTTGAAATCTGATTTGTGCTAAAACATAAGAGCTTGTTCGAACACCTAATTAAAAATTACGGCTAGATAGCTTTTACTCTTACTTATACAAAGTGCGAAACAAGAGTAAATGAGTGCAATAACCCAATAACACTACTTTAACCCATATTCATCCATTATTAACAATAAAAGGAAAGCTTAAGAGTAGGGAAGAGAAATGCAAACACAAGATAACACCGAGACATGTTATGAAAGCGAAAAACCTCACCACGACTTTCTAAGTTGAAATCGATCCACTAGAGAATAAAGTTGGAGTACACGAATAACAAAAAACCTTCTAAGCCTAGTTTACCCCATGTACTTGAGCCCTCTATGCTCCTGCTACCAACTGACTTTTTGGAGCCTTGTCTTTCCTAGATTTCCAGATCTCGCAATACACCCGATTGCATCCGCCAAGCCTCACTGGCTTCTTTTGGCAAATCCCCAAAACTTCCCAAGCTCCAAAACACTCTCTATACTCTGAAAAGGTGTGGGTTGTGTTTGAGTACAAATCTCCTCTCAAGATATGACTATGGGAGAGGAAAGGAGAAGAGGCTACAATGATTTCTCACTAAGGATAACTAGCTCTCTCTCTAAAAAATGGGTGTGTTGTGTTGTAGAAAATCTATCTAAGGTTTTTCTCTTTGAATAGCCTCTCTTGCTTTTGTGAGTAATGATGGTATATATATTATGGGTGAAGGGTAAGAAAGTCACACTTAAAATTCTCTGAGCTGAGAGTTTCGCGGGTACCTCGTGGGTTGGCCCTTCTCGCAAGACACTTATGAAACTGACAGCCTGGCATGTTCTCACGTGGCCTTTTCGTAGGTTGCTTTACTCACAAGCTTCTTGCGAGTTAGTCACTAAATTGCACTAATCTTCATTGCATGCTTGATTCTTCACCAACTTAATACTAAGCCTAATACAATAAAGCCCTACAAAATACAAGGAACAAAATTAAAGTAATTACAACACTTTTTTTCATGGAATAAAGTCAACACAAAATATATTTATAAATCACAACTTTACATGTTCAATTTTGCTGCTGTTGCTGCTACTGCTAGATTCTTCATTTATTGACACCTAGATGAAACTTACTTAGGGACTAACTTTGACAATTGCAAATTACATTTTAACATAATCTCCAATGGGAGTGCTTTCAAACTAGGATTCTCCAGCCCTATAAATTCTACCAGTCGATACCTCAGAATATGGAATTTTTTTTCCAATTAACCTTAAATATTAAACAATTTTGTTAGCCGTCACGTTTCAAAACAATCTGAAAAACTAACATCTCGAGTGTCAAAAACTCGAGTTTCAAGATAAAACTCGAGTTTCTAAGTCTCGATTTGTAAGTTATGGTCTCTGAAGTGGAAAAAAAAATCCACGTGGAACTCGAGTTTTTAAGACTCGAGTTCCACCATTTTATTTCCCTTTCTTCTTCCTCGAGTCTATTCGTGTCTATTCGTTCTTCCTCGTTGTTGAAGACTAGATCATCCACCCAGTCACTGAAGAACAGATCGTCCACCAGCGTTCTTCTCCAACCTGATTGCCCACCCAGCGTCTCTTTGTTCTTCTTCGGCATTGTAGATCTCCAACCAGATCGTCTTCTTCTTCCTCTGTTTTTCTTCAAGTTTGTTCTTCTTCAAATCTTATAAATCGAGTCTTCAGATTTAGCCAGTTTAATGGAATTTCCTAGAAAAAAATCGAGTCTCGAAGACTCGGGTTTGCTTTTTAGAACTCAAGTCTTATAGACTCGAGATCTATGTGGCTAAATTGCTCCATAACAGCAGTAGAACTCAAGTTTGAAAGCCTCAATTTTTGTCATCGATCTCAAGTTTTTAAAACTCGAGATGCTAGTTTCCAGATATCTTTTGAATGTATGTTAACTTATTTTATTTTTTCCCTTCACTGTGCTAGCCTACAAAACCCCTCCGGAATATGGTATAATAACGTATCTGTATTCATAATCATATGGGTATCTAACAGAGAGAAACCCCTCAAAAGATTCTTCTACGGTTCTTACTATATTTGACCACAGCAATCTTATAATATTAAATGGACAAAAGGTGATTCTTTGGTCATCGAATGTTACAAGCCCTCTTGTTAATTCAAGTGCCTAGCTTTTAGATTCATGGAACCTTGTCTTGCAAGCAGGGTCAGCTCAATGTATTTTGGGCTTAAGGCAATAATTTTGAGTGGGTTTTTTTTTTTTTTTTTTTTTAATTGAAATATTAAAATTTTTTTCTGTTGAATTTTTTTTCTTCACAAAAATAGTTTTATTTTTTTACAAATAACAACTAGTGTTAATGTGGACCCACACAAGAGTATACAAGTAGATTTTTTTAAAAATAAAGAATCAACGAAATTCTTTAAAAAAAAGGGGAAATTTATTTTAAAAAATTAAAACCCTAAGAGCGTAAGTTAGTTCCATTATTACTAAAAATAATAAAATAAAATAAATTTTATGGTCCTATGCTACTCCATGTCCCAACCAATTCGTTAAATGAATGAATGAATGAAAACGAGTTTAGTTATGTGCGGTGTCAGAATGTAAAGTAATTACAAAGAATAAAAAAATGAGAAAGTAAAACAAAATAGTTGGAATTATGAAAAAGTTCAACAAAGAAACAAAGGTTCTAAAGGAGTAACAAACCTGAGGATCAGACTCGAATGAGGAGAAAAAGGTTTGAAGCGCAGCAGCTGCAACTTTAAAAAAATTCTGAAAGCTCAAATAGTACAAAAAATTATAACTTGTTTAGACCCCCAATTTTAAAAACACAGCTTTATTGCTTATACTCTAACTTATCTAAGTGTAGAACAAGAGTAAACAATACCCAATAACCAGAACTACTCTCTAAGCCATAACCACAAGCAAGCAACAACAAATATAAAGTTTAAAGAGTAAGAGAAGAGAGATGCAAACACAAGATAATACCGAGACGTGTTATCGAAGAGGAAACCGAACTACTCGGTGAAAATCCTCTCCGCGGTCCTCCAAGCCGAAATCGATCCGCTAGTGAATAAAGTTGGAGTACACGAATATCAAAAAGACCCTCAACACTTAATCTACCTAATGTACTTGAACCCTTCAAGTTCTAGCTACCAAGGGCTTCACTGAGCCATGTCTTCATTAGTTATTCGGATCCCACAATTAGCTCCAAATTGCATCCGCCAATCGATGGCTTCTTCCAATGCTTCCCACATGCACCAAAACTTCACTTAGCACTCAGATTGGGTGAGGTAAGTGTTTGGGCTAAGAACCTCTTAAGGATTTGTAATTGGAGAGATAGGGGTAGATGAAAACTAAGAGAAATTGTGTAGATGATTGTGAGTTTACATCTTTAACTCTTAAGTGTATTGCTAGGGTTTTCTCTCTTAAAAGCTCCTTAAGATTTTGTGATAAAGAAATGAGAAAAACATATTTCAAAAAAGGTTCAGGTAGTGAGTTCACGGGTCACTCGCAACTTGGCCTGAGTCGCGAAATGACTTGCGAAATCCAGCCAGGCATGAGATTGTTCAGATTCTAGCATGTGCTTCTCACGTGGCCTTTTGCGGGTTGTCCACTCACGAGCCAGTCATGATCTTCACTTTCTTCACAAGTCTTTACCAAGCTCACACTCAATCCTTATATTAAATCCCACAAAAATACAGGGAAATGATTGAATAAAATACAATCAAATTTGACATGGAATTAAAGCTAACAAAAACATAGTTGTAAATCACAACTTCACAAATTCCTTTTTTATGCTTTAAACAGAGAGTGTGGCAAAATTTCGTGAAATTCATACAAGAAAAATTGAGGTCTGTAATTGAATATATATATATATATATATATTTTGTTTTTGTTTTTGGACTTCAGTTGTTTGGTTGAGAGAGCGAGAGAGAGTGTGTGCTTTTTTAGCTTCTTTTTGTGGGAGTTAATGAATTCTACATTGGAAAACAGACGTGAAGAAGATGAAAGGTTATACACATCAAACCAAAAATTTATTTGTTCTAGTTTTTTCTTTGATAAAAAAATTACTTTTTATTTATTGGTTAAAAATTGGGGCTTAATTAATACTTTCGGGAAAGAAATATCCTATTGGGTAGAAGTAATGTTACAAAACATATTATATTTCACAACAATTGAGTTAGCAGATTTTGGTTTTTATTAATTTTTATTTGGGTCACTATTGACATTATTTTATCATCTAATAGTTTGAGACTTAAAAAATTTTTGATTGGTTAAAATTTGGGGCCTTTTTCTGCTTGGGGGCCTTAGAAGATTGCCTCACTTGCTTAGTATATTGAGCCTTACAAGAAGATAAAACAGGGAGAATCATATGGGAGAGTTTCCAACTTCCTACCGATACATTCTTGCCTAACATGAAAATTAGTGCTAATGCAAGAACAGGTAAAAAAGTTGAGTTGACATCGTGTAAAATCCCTTATGATCCATTAGTTGAAAGCTCCTCTGCTAGTATTAATCCCGTTGGTCTTCCTCAATCATTCATTTGGAAAGACTGTAGCCCATGTTGGCGTAGTGGTCCATGGAACACTCAGATCTTCATTGGAATACTAAACATGGCTTCTGTATTTCAAGATGGAATTAGTCTGATAAATGATAAAGAAGGAATTTATTATTTATCTTTTTCTAATGGAAATTACACTTTACCATCCTAAATTATACACTAGATTATATTTTGCACCCTAAATTATCTGAAGACATACTTTGCATCATAAACTATCACACTTTGCACCTAGTGTTACTTTGGCTGTTATGTTTGATGGAATCCTACTGCACGTGATAAGCATATGTTCTTGCTTAAGTAGAACAAACTTAAAAGACCGAAATGTCCATTTTTCAAAAGAATTAAAACAAAAGCCAATTTTTTCCGCATCTCTCTTTGTCTTGTGTGCGTGCCAGCCTCCCCCCAAATTTAGATTCTTGTAAACTTTAAATCCCTGCCTGCTCCTTAAGTGAATATCAACCTAAAACCCATCACTCTTGGGTGTGGAGGAACATCACTGAAACTAAATTCTCCTCTCTTCATCATGGACGCTGGCTGATTGGAAATGGAAGCCAAATCCCACTCTCCCACCCAGATTGGTTTCAATGCTCAAACCATGTCCTTAGGGAATATGGTTTGCATAATGGCACAGTAGCGGACTTAATTGATGCTCATTCCAGGTCATGGAGATGTGATCTAATTAGGAAAATCTACCCACCCTCCAAAGCTAAGGAGATACTTCAAATTCCTATTCCTAAATCCCAAGGCAATAGTGACAAATTGATTTGGAAATACTCTACTTCTGGAGCATTCAGAGTTGGTCAAGCATACAATCTTATTCACCATGAACAAAACACTCTTCTCCAAAATGCTTCATTCCTAAGACCATCTATGTGGAGTTTTTTCTGGAAAGTAAATTTACCACTGAAGATTCTTATGTTCATTTGGAAATTGCTGCATAATTGCTTGCCTACTCTGGATAAGCTGAGGGAAAGAGGAATCCAAGTGGCAGGAACATGTGTACTGTGTAATGATTTAGAAGAAACTGCTTTTCATCTGTTTTTGGAATGTAATTGTGCAAGAGCAATTTGGCATGGTTCAAATCTTGGCTTAAGAACATCTGATATGGACTGCACCGCAGTGGATCAATGGCTTAGTCAGTGCATTGTGTCAAGTACAGATCTGAAACAGGGCAGAATGTGCTTCTTCAGACTGTCTTCACCACTCTTTGGTCAATTTGGAACCATAGAAATATGGTTCTGCATCAGGGTATATCTCCTAATCCCATTGAAGTTATTCTAATCTCTCAATCTCTTATATGCAGGTATCAAATAGCTTTTAGTCAAAGGAAAAGCACCACACCAAGTGAGAAGCAGACCTTGCCAAGAATTCCCCACCAAAACTGGTAGATTTTCATCAAAGTGGCAGCTAACAGAAATAGGAAGACTAAGAGATTTGGCTTTGCTTTTGAAGCTACTTCTATGGCAGGGGTCACTATCTTCAGAGGTGTAGCAAGCAGTGGTAGAAGTTCAATTCAGATGGTGACTCAAGAGGCAATGGTGGAAGCAATTTTCAAAGCCAAAGAACATGGTTTTAGCAGAATTCTTGTTTTGTGCAACCATAAAAAGCTTGTCCAAATCTGCAATATGTACAGCAAACCCTCATGGCAAGATCAAGCTCTCCTTGCTGACCTTAGGCAATTGAAGCAGCAAAGCTTGTGTATATTTGTCCTTTTTGTTCCTAGAATAGTCATGACAGATATACTCCACACAGCTTATGTAGCTGCTAATTGTCCTGGTCGTTTTGTATCCTGAACTTGCCTGCTAAGGCTTAAAACTTTGTACTCTCCTTTGTTTATATAATGTTATGCTGTTGGTATCAAAAAAAAAAAAAAAAAAAAAAAAAAAAAAAAAAAAAATCCCCAATTCGAAAATTGCTTTTGCTCCCCCACCATTGCATGTCCCTCTACCACCGGGGCGACCTAAACGGTATGCATGAAGAGAACAATTCATGAAATTTTCAAAATATTTCTACGAAATGCACTTTATTCACATTTTGAACAAATACCTAAGTATTCTCTGAAATAAATTGAGATAGAAACCTGATATGTCATGACATCTGATGGTCCAAATCTAGTCTCATATGAATTAAGAAAATCGATTAACAATTTTAATCAATCTGTATATATCTCACGATTAAAGAAAATTTACTATTTTTTTTGCTCTCACATAAACACTGCACTTAATTATTATTGTTTTTTTTCCTTCCTCTTGGCAGCTTGTACTATATCATTGCCTTCTCCTAATTCAATTTGAAATATGAGACCAAATCTACGCTAAAAATGACACGCCCAAACAATTGGGCCTTCACCATGTGGGCTGGACCAATGGTGCCAGTGCGATGTGCAATGACACGCCCAACAACATCAAATTTTGTCCATTAAATGATTCATAACTTTTACGGCTTTTATTCCTTTGCATCCACTTTTTTACATCTATATTTTCACATCCATTTTTATATTTTGAATGTGGATATAAATATATATATATATATATATTTTTTTTTTTTCTGTTTTTTGAAATGTGTACATTTTAGCATCAATTGTGGATGTGTATGAAATAATAGATATGAAGGAGTGTGATAGAATATTTAGCCCAACTTTTATGATTTATTTTCATTTCAGCTAAATGATACTTACTATGGAAAATCTAATAGTAAAAATAACAGGAAAATAATTCAACTAACTTCCTAGAGATGGAATTCATTACATGCATGTACGGTTCCAGGTTCCTCATGACTTTCATGGAGCCATTGTGTTGTTTGATGCTGAAACGTTAAGAAGTATGAGAGTTTTTCGACAAGTCCATGATAGTGACCTTGTGTGTGAATGCAACCCATTGGGTATCCAATTTCAAAATATCTTGCTACAAACAAGAGTAAGCTGGCAAAGGAATGAATGGCCCAAAATTTGCTGATCTAAATATTTCACATTTTAGTCAATATGGGCTGCGTTGAATAATGGAAATTCCAAGTATGCAGCTCTTAAAGAGATATTTCTGTGCAAGAAAAGTATGAAAAGAAGCAATGACTTAATTATGCTCCTGGATTCTAAAATCTTCAATCATAGCATTGAACAAGTTATGGGACGTGTTCGAAATACAAGCATGTCAGTTCTTCTAGTCTTGCTATGTTGCATTTGTTTAGAATTTGGGTCGGCCACAAACACCATCACAGCTTCTAAACCCATCAAAGACCCTGACTTTATAATCTCCAATAATGGGAGTGCTTTCAAACTGGGATTCCTCAGCCCAGAAAAATCTACCAATCGATACGTTGGAATATGGTATAATAACATTTCTGCATTCACAGTTGTATGGGTAGCTAACAGAGAGAAACCTCTTAGGGATTCTAATGGGGTTCTTACTATATCTGAGGACGGAGTTCTTGTGGTACTAAATGGAGAAAAGGAGGTAATTTGGTCAGCGAATGTTAAAAACTCTGCTCCCAATTCAAGTGCCAAGCTTTTGGATTCAGGGAACCTTGTCTTGGAAGAAAACACTACAGGGATAAAGAAATGGGAGAGTTTCCAATATCCTTCTAATACGGTCTTGCCAACGATGAAGCTTAGTGCCAATGTAAGAACAGGTAAGAAAGTCCAAATTACATCTTGGAAAAGCCCTTCTGATCCATCCATTGGAATCTTCTCTTGTGGTATTCAACCTCCTAGTCCTCCTCAAGTATTCATATGGAAAAACGGTAGCCCATATTGGCGCAGTGGTCCATGGAACAATCGGATCTTCATTGGAATACCGGATATGAATTCTGTATATCTTGATGGTTTCAATTTTGGAGATAATCAAGATGGAAATTTTTATATAACTTTTGATTTTGTAGACAAGTCTTACTTGTCAAATTTTGCCTTGAATTCAGAAGGGAATCTAGAGCAAAAATATAATGGGGTAGAGGATATCGGGTGGTCAGCTTTGCACACTGACTGTGATGTTTATGGAAAGTGTGGGGCATTCGGAACATGTAATCCAAAGAATTCTCCTATTTGCAAATGCTTCAAGGGTTTTAAGCCAAATAATACAGAAGAATGGAATCGAGGCAATTGGACTAGTGGATGTGTTAGGAAGACACCGTTGCAGTGTGATAGGGTGAACACTGGTGGTGAAGAAGGCAAAAGGGATGGGTTTTTGAAATTGAAGATGATGAAAGTGCCAGACTTTGCAGATTGGTCAAGTGCTTTTGAAAACAAATGCGAAGAGCAATGCTTGGAAAATTGTTCTTGCATAGCATATGCATTTGAAACTGGCGTTGGTTGTATGTCTTGGACTGAAAAACTAATTGATACACAGCAATTCTCCATTTTGGGAGTTGATCTTTATATTCGTGTGGCCTACTCAGAACTTGGTAAGTTGTATTTATTTTATTCTTTTATGTGAAAATTATGCTTCAAATTAGGTTACTTAGTTTTATAACTTCAACCTAAGTTCCCCCCTGCTCCCCATGATAATGAAATTAGTGTTAAAAGACTTTATTTAAGACTGTTTTGCAGTATATTTTGTTCGGACAAGTATTATACTCTTTTTTTTTTTCTCATTTACAGATAAAGTGGGAGATGTGAAAAAAATTGTCACAATCACAGTGATCACAGGAACAATTATCCTTTTCATCTGCACTTATTTACTGTGGAGGTGGATGGCAAATCAAAAAGGTAATATTCCCAATTAAATTAGCTCAGTGGACTAGTAATTGTTTCTATATATTTCATTACTCACTAGTATACTGGACATTAGCAAGGAAAAAGAAAGTGATGGAGATCTTGATGTTCAATAGAGAAGAAGCACAACCAAAATTTCATAGTGACAACCTGGACCAAGTTAAACTGCAGGAGCTACCGCTATTCAATTTTGAGAAGTTGGCAAGTGCAACTAGAAACTTCCATCTATCTAACAAACTTGGGCAGGGTGGATTTGGTCCTGTATATTGGGTAATGATCGCTCTACTAGAGGTTTCTTGTCTAATAATAATTTGAATGTCTAGTTAACTATTTGATGTTTGTTTATAGGGACAATTGTCAGATGGGCAAGAGATTGCAGTAAAAAGACTTTCTAAAGCCTCTGGACAAGGGTTACAAGAATTTATGAATGAGGTGGTGGTAATTTCTAAACTTCAACATCGGAATCTTGTTAGGATCTTTGGTTGCTGTGTTGAAGGAGAAGAAAAGATGTTGATCTATGAGTACATGCCGAACAAAAGTCTGGATGCATTCCTCTTTGGTTAGTCATTTTTTATAACAGAAATGCGTTACAATGTCCAATTTTCTGCATATAAATGTCAGTGTATTGTACAATTGAGTAGTGATAATTTTCTGCATAAGAGTTGCCGTTACACTATTTTGAGACATTTGAAGAATGTTCTCTGTTGTGGTACTTCAATTGAAACAGACTTTTCCAATTCTTTGTAGCTTCACCACTAGAACTACTTTTTTCATACTTTATGTTCTGTCATCTTGTGAGTTTCTCTTTAACGTTTTTGTATAAATTCATTAGATCCTCACAAGGAAAAACTGTTGGATTGGAGAAAACGTGTCAACATTATTGAAGGAATTGGTCGAGGTCTACTTTATCTTCATAGAGATTCTAGATTAAGGATTATTCATAGAGATCTAAAGGCAAGTAACATCTTGTTGGACAAAGAGCTAAATCCAAAAATATCAGATTTTGGAATGGCTAGAATTTTTGGGAATAATGAAGACCAGGCCAATACTAACAAGGTCGTTGGAACATAGTAAGTACCATTCATTTTCAATTAGATACTAGCAATAGTATTTGATTACAAGATTTTGATGTGTTTTATTATTAAAAATTTAGTGGCTATATGTCTCCTGAATATGCAATGGAAGGGCGATTTTCTGAAAAATCAGATGTCTTCAGCTTTGGGGTATTGTTACTAGAGATACTAAGTGGTAAAAGAAACTCTAGCTTTTATCATGATGAGCGGTCCATGAGCCTTTTAGGATTTGTAAGTCTTCCTTATCACATTGCCTTATTTTTGAAAACCTCTAATAGTTTTCAGTACTGATGCTAAGAATTTTAATCCTGTTTTCATGTTTCTAGGCATGGAAATTGTGGAATGCAGACAACATTATAGCCTTAATAGACCCAATGATATATGAACCAGGCTTTGAAATGGAGATGTTGAGATGTATACATGTCGGCTTGTTATGTGTGCAAGAATTTGCCAAAGATAGGCCTATTGTATCTGTTGTTATTTCCATGCTTAAAAGTGAGATTGTTGATCTTCCTCGTCCAAAGCAGCCGGCATTTACTGAAAGGCAGATTGTCTCAGATACAGATTCATCCACAAGCGGCAAAAAAAAAATCTCTGTTAACGATGTTACTGTTACAATGGTTCAAGGTCGATAGCTAGCATGTGTTTTTGACAATTGACATAATTGGTTATATATTTATGTTGGGATCTTTACACTCTTTATAATTTTTTTTTTTAAAATTGAATCATCGTCAATAATTCTTTTATTTTATTATTATTATTATTATTTTGGCCATCCATCTCGCTAGCTTCTCTGTTCGAATTGGTTTCAAAGCTATTCTCTCTGTTATTTAATCTCACCTCAGGTTTTGTTCCCTTTCTCCACATATTTTTGTGTTTATTTTTTAGTTGAATTTTGGACTGAGATTCTCTGTATTTTTTGGGATTTTCTTTGTTAATTAATTAATTAATTTATTTTTCAAGTTCTTAAAATACTAAAGTAGAGTCAGTAGACTTGGTTTAAAAAAAAAAGAAAAAGAAAAAAGACTAAGGTTTAGAGATATTGATTGAGATAGGTTGGAATTTAAAATGAGGCAAAATAGATGGATGATTTGTACTGGTTAACTAACCGAAATGGAATTTTCTGATTGTTCCGAGCAGAACATAATGGAATTGATAACATTGATATCCCAACCCCAAATGCCTATCTTGAACTCCAATATGAGTTATTTTAAACATCCCAACGTAAGGATTACACTGTCAATATCCCATGGACTTTGTTCATGGGTCTGATATGGTAGAAATCAGTGGCAAAAATAGGAACGACAGTCAACACTAAGGTGTTCTTTCTGGGTCTAATATGGCAGAAAGCAACTACAAAAACAGATGAGAGAGAGAGAGAGAGAACCGCAACCAAAAACCAAATTGGGGGATGGGGAGCAACAACTAATGGGTGTTTTAACAGTTTATTTTAAGGGGTATTGTGTAGGTAACAAAATAGATATTATAGGATTTTTTATAAGGAATATCTATTATTCAGAATAGCAATTCTACGTAAAGAAAACACAACCAAATAACAAAACAATCACTCTCAAAACAAATAAAATAAAAAATAACAAAACAATAATTTCTAAAGAAAATCTTTTATATAAAAAAAAAAAAAAACAATCCCTAAAGAATAGCTATTACATTACAATGTTTTTCAAATCTATCCTAAACCTTTTTGAAAATTATTTATTTAAAAAATGTTGCCTGTAAAAAGTGAGGTTTAAAAAGTTAGACTTTGAGAAGATGTAGTTTCAAAATGGGATGTCAAATAACTTCCAAATTAGAGAACCCATAGTTCTTATTGAGCTTGCTCATGAATTGGAACCAGTTGGATCCGTGGCCGAGGATAAATTGGCTTCCAGAGCCGCCAAGGTGAACAAATCCAATGGGCCCAAGGAAGAAGAAGAAGAAGAAAAAAAAAAAAAAAAAAAAAAAAAACCCAATACTCTAGAACAACAATGAGATATTATTTTGTTAAATGATTGAAATTTTAAAATCTCTCGATTTGGCCCTTTTGAGCCTGCAAATTGATTTATGGGCATGTGGGTATTTCAATTTTATTCAGTTGAAAAATAAGATTGAGTAAATTTCAATTTAAACCTTAAAAATTTGGAAATATTTCATTTAAACCATGACTTTGAAATTGTAATATTTAAAGTTTTAAACCCAAATTTTCTTAAAACATCTTATTTAAATGTCCATACAATCCCCAACTTCACTCCACAAATATCTCCATTCTCCAAACCAATCCCAGAAATCAACCAAGTAGCAGACCTCATCCTCCCTGCTTCATGCCAATGGAACAATGGTCTTCATTCCAAAATTTTCTCCTTGAAGGTGATGCCAAAGTTGTAATTAATTTGATGCTGATATTAAGCCCATCTTGTGCTTATACTGGTCCATTCAAACGCTCATTTAATGGTTTGATCCGTAGTTGAGTAATATTGGACCTATTAATTGTTGTATAACTTGGGAACTTTAACTCATCAATTCTAATTTTCAATTGGGCCCTTGTTGATACTCATGGAAGTTCTTCCTAGTCCCTTATTTCTTTAGAGTAAAATTATCATCATTTACCACAAAAATTAAAATCTATTTGCAATTTTTTTATTATTTCATTCATTATTGCTTATTATGTACTTGATAAGATTAAAATTTGTGTTTATAAATGATGATGGTGTGTTTTTTATTGAATGATTCTTTATTTTGTAATGTTACAATGAAAAACTTGGAGATGATTTGTTTATTTATGTAATTATGCTTTGAATTTGAAGGATTTATTATAATTTAATATTAATTTTTTGTTTAGTCTTTGTTATTTCTTAGTTTTCTTATTTAATTTAAGAAAATGCACTTGAAAATTGTTTAATTTTATTTAGATGCTTTCAATTACGGTGTCTAATTCTTACATATATATACCCTATTTTTGTTGGAATGACTTGAAGAGTCAAACTTTTTGTTTTCCCTTTTTCTATTTTTTGTTCCTGTTGGAATGGCTTGAATAGTCAAACTTAGTGGCTTGACAGTAACCATCTAACCATTAAATGACTTGCATGCCCATCTCAGGAAGATGCATGATATTCAAGAAGTTTCATACATAAAAAAAATGCAAGAGCTTGCATTAAATGTTCTTCATGAATTGTCAAAGAAGATGGCTAGGAACAACACCTAACATGCAAACCAAATTCATGCTTTTTTTTCTTTGGCCATAAATGCTTGCCATTTTCTTTGACTTGACAAGTTTCTTTGACTTGCAAAAGTGAGTTCCTACGGGAGATAAAAAAATAGAAAAAAAAAAAGGTACTTGACTTTATGAAACTCGAGTACTGTAAAGAAGTACTTGATTTCAGTAATATCGAGTACCACGTTATTTTTTTAATTACCCAAATTCTAGGTCAGCAGTGCTAAATATTTCCGAAACAATGCTAATTTGCTACAAATTTTGCCACAACGTGATATTTGGCTATTTTTGCCCTGTTTATTTGTATTTTAATTAGTTTTTAAATTAATTATGAATTCATATATTGGTTAAAGTTCCAATCCATTGGGCTACAATAAACAACTGACTACTAAAAGAAGATTTTATTCAACTCATAAAACACCACAACAAGGCCGAAAGAGCCAATCCCTGAAAGCTACTAAAGAAGATTTTGTAGCTATCCTAAAACACAACCCGACTCCAAATAACTACCCGAACCAAACTAATGAAAATAACTATTAAGGAACAATATTACTATAACTGTTCTATAGTACACAAAATATGCTATAAACACAATACCACCAGAAACAATTTGGGCAAAAGACAATTTGGTAGGCTTGGGTGGAAAACTCTTGGGCCCTACTATTTTCTCCCTGTTTTCTCTTGTTAACCAAACAATGGAAAAATCAGTTTTTGAGAACAATCAAATCTAACTTGATTAAGAAATAGACACCAAATTTTAAATTACAGTTTAGTCAATTTTAGGCTAATCTAACAATTAAGTCCAAATTAAAGTGATTAACCAATTAATTAACATAAGCATGGATATACAAATAAAATGAACAGCCCACATAAATAAAACTACAATAACTACAGTTAGGCCTTCACCATGTGTGCTGGACCAATAGAGTCAGTGAAATGTGCACAGTGCAGCCCACTACATAAAATTCTGTCCATTTAATGATTCATAACTTGTACAGCTTTTATTCTCTTGCGTCCACTATTTAATATCTATTTTTTCACATACATTTTTAGTTTTAAAAGTGGACACTTTATTTTCTGCTTAAAATGTGTATATTTTTGCATTAATTGTGGATATGTGTATGAAATAATGGATATGAAGAAGTGTGAAAGAATATTCAGCATAACTTTTACGACTTACATTGTCATTTCAGCTAACTAATGTAAAAATAACAAGAAAATAGTTCAACTAATGCTGTTGTGTTGTTTGCTGCTGAAATGTTAGATTGTTGAGAAGAAAGTATGTGAGATTTTTCACAAGCCCATGATAGTGATCTAGTGTGTGAACGCTACCCATTGGGTATCTAATTTCAAAATATCTTGAACAAACAAGAGCAAATTTTTTATATGAATGAATGGCCCAAAATTGATCCAAATGTTTAACATTTGAGTCAATATGGGCTGCTTTAACTTCTAGTAATAGAAAGTTCAACTATGCAGCTCTTTAAGAAAAGTATGAAAAGAGGCAATGACTTAATGGTGTTCCTGGCATCTAAAATCTTCATTCTCAGCATTGAACAAGTTATGGGACGTGTTCGAAACACAAGCATGTCAGTTCTTCTAGTCTTGCTATATTGCATTTGTTTCGAATCTGGCTCTGCCACAGACACCATCACATCTTCTGAACCCATCAAAGACCCTGGGTATATAATCTCCAATGGGAGTGCTTTCAAACTGGGATTCTTCAGCCCAGAAAAATCTACCAATCGATATGTCAGAATATGGCATAATAACATTTCTGGATGCACAGTTGTATGGGTGGCTAACAGACAGGAACCTCTCAGGGATTCTAATGGGGTTCTTACTATATCTGAGGACGGAGTTCTTGTGGTACTAAATGGAGAGAAAAAGCTAATTTGGTCAGCGAATGTTACAAACTCTGTTCCCAATTCAAGTGCCCAGCTTTTGGATTCAGGGAACCTTGTCTTGCAAGAAAACACTACAGGGACAATATGGGAGAGTTTCCAATATCCTTCTGATACAGTCTTGCCAACGATGAAGCTTAGTGCTAATGTAAGAACAGGTAAGAAAGTGCAGATTACATCTTGGAAAAGCCCTTCTGATCCATCCATTGGAATCTTCTCGTGTGGTATTCAACCTCCTAGACTTCCTCAAGTATTCATTTGGAAAGACGGTAGCCCATATTGGCGCAGTGGTCCATGGAACAGTCGGATCTTCATTGGAATACCGGATATGGATTCTGTATATCTTAATGGTTTCAATTTTGTAGATGGTCAGGATGGAAATTTTTATCTAACTTTTTCTTATGAAGACAAGTCTTTGTCCGATTTTTCCTTGAATTCACAAGGGAATTTAACGCTGAAATATATGTCTAATGATTTAGAGGATGTCGTGTGGTTAGCTTTGCACACTGACTGTGATGTTTATGGCAAGTGTGGGGCATTTGGAACCTGTGATCCAAAGAATACACCAATTTGTAGCTGCTTCCAGGGGTTCGTGCCAAATAATTTAGAAGAATGGAATCAAGGCAATTGGACTAGTGGATGTGTTAGGAGGGCACTGTTGCAGTGTGAGAGGGTGAACACTGGTGGTGAAGAAGGCAAAAAAGATGGGTTTTTGAAATTGAAGATGATGAAAGTGCCAGACATTGCAGTTTGGTCAAGTGCTACTGAAAACAAATGCGGTGAGCAATGCTTGGAAAATTGTTCTTGCATAGCATATGCATATGAAACTGGCGTTGGTTGTATGTCTTGGACTGATAAAGTAATTGATGCACAACAATTCTCCAGTTCGGGAGTTGATCTTTACATTCGTGTGGCCTCAGAACTTGGTAAGTTGTTTTTGTTTTATACTTTTATGTGAAAATTAGGCTTCAAATTAGGTTCCTTAGTTTTATAACTGCAACCCAAGTCCCACTACCCCTAGCTCCCCACGGGGCCGACCCAACAAATTTTGGGGCCTAAGGCGAAATTTTATATGGGGCTTTTTATATGTAAACATTAGTTAAATAAAATATACTAATTAAATTAAGACTAATTTGATGTAAATACATAAATTGATGAATAATACTAACGAAACTAAGGCTAAATTTATACAGAGGATTGAATATCATAGTTAAACCATAAATTTAAATAGAAAGAACTAAAAAAATATTATTTAAAAAAAAAGAAAACTTACTTTAACTTAGATATATGACTATGCATAGCTAAGTAAAGTTTTAATATAAAATTCAATTTTATATCTTTTTTTAAGAGGAAGAGATAGATATATATTATTTGGTGTATGGCTTTGTAGAAGATTAGTTTACAAAAATTAAAGTCTCAAACTATTAGGGGAGATTAGTCATCATTGATGTTCTATCACATTTGCTGTATTTTTTTTTTTTTGAAACATTTTAGGGTTTCAATTGGGTTAAATTTCTATTAGTCTCATATTTTAGAAGCCTTGTTCGAAATGAAAAAGAAAAATACTAAAGATACTATAAAATGTTTACAATATAATGTGATAATGATTGTAATTAATGAATTTTAACAACTTAATTTATTTGTGTTTGAATAAATTTTTTATGTGATTGGTGACATGTCAATTAAGTCTGTAGTAAAATTTGTTGTATCTTTAGCATCACTCTTAAAAAAAAAAAGTACCGATTATTTAAAAAATGTTATATTTTAAAAAAATTTTGAGCTTTTTATGGAGAAAGATAGGGCCTTTTTTTACTAGGGAATTTTTTTTTGGTTGTGGGGCCTTAGGCCTAAGTTGCCTAGTCCTTGGGCCGGCCATGGCTCCCCATGATAAGGAAATCATTGTCAAAGACTCTTTATTTAAAACTGTTTTGCACTATATTTTTTTGAACAAGTATTATACTTTTTAACCCTCATTTACAGATAAAATGGGAGACGTGAAAAAAATTGTCACAATCACAGTGATCATAGGAACAATTTTCCTTTCCATCTGCACTTATTTACTGTGGAGGCGGATGGCAAATCTGAGAGGTAATATTCCCAATTAAATTAGCTCAACGAACTAGTAAATGTTGCTATATATTACGTCACTCACTACTATAGTGGACATTAGGAAGGAAAAAGAAAGCGAAGGAGATATTATTGTTCAACAGAGCAGAAGCACAACCAAAATTTCATAGTGACAACTTGGACCAAGTTAAAGTCCAAGAGCTACCGCTATTCAATTTTGAGAAGCTAGCAAGTGCAACGAACAACTTCCATCTATCTAACGAACTTGGGAAGGGTGGATTTGGTCCCGTATACAGGGTAATGGTTGCTCTACTAGAGGTTTTTTGTCTAATAATTTGTATGTCTAATTAACCATTTGATGTTTGTTTATAGGGAAAATTGCCAAATGGACAAGAGATTGCAGTAAAAAGACTTTCTAAAGCCTCTAGACAAGGGTCAAAAGAATTTATGAATGAGGTGGTGGTAATTTCAAAACTTCAACATCGGAATCTTGTTAGACTTCTTGGTTGTTGTGTTGAAGGAGAAGAAAAGATGTTGATCTATGAATATATGCCAAACAAAAGTCTGGATGCATTCCTCTTTGGTTAGTTAATTTTGATGCCCTTTCTTGTAATACAAATGCGTTACAACATTGAATTTTCGGCATATAAATGTCAATTTATTTATGAGTAGTGATAATTTTCTGCATAGGAATTACCGTTATACTATTTTGAGAAATTTGAACAATCTTCTATGTTGTGATACTTTAATTGAAATAGACTTTTCCAATTCTCTTATAACTTCAACACTAGGACATCTTTTTTCAAACTTTATTTTCTTTCATCTTGCAAGTTTCTTAATCCTTTTGTTTAAATTATTAGATCCTCACAAGGAAAAACTGTTAGATTGGAGAAAACGTTCCAACATTATTGAAGGAATTGGTCGAGGTCTACTCTACCTTCATAGGGATTCTAGATTAAGGATTATTCATAGAGATCTAAAGACAAGTAACATCTTGTTGGATAAAGAGCTAAATCCAAAAATATCAGATTTTGGAATGGCTAGGATTTTTGGAAATGATGTAGACCAGGCTAATACTAATAGGGTCGTTGGAACATAGTAAGTACCTTTCCTTTAGTCAATTCAATTAAATACTAGTACAAATATTTGATGACAAGATTTTGATGGGTTTTGTTGTTATAATTTAGTGGCTATATGTCTCCTGAATATGCAATGGAGGGGCGATTTTCAGAAAAATCGGATGTCTTCAGCTTTGGAGTGTTGTTACTTGAGATAATAAGTGGAAGAAGAAACTCTAGCTTTTATCATGATGAGCAATCCATGAGCATTTTAGGATTTGTAAGTCATCCTTATCCCATTGCCTTATTTTTGAAAACCTCCAATGCTTGTTTGTTATAATTTTCAATATTGATGCTAAGAATTTCAATCCTGTTTTAATTTTTCCAGGCATGGAAACTGTGGAATGCAAACAACATTATAGCCTTAATAGACACAATGGTATATGAACCATGCTTTGAAATGGAGATTTTGAGATGCATACATGTTGGCCTGTTGTGCGTGCAAGAATTTGCCAAAGATAGGCCAACTGTATCTGTTGTTATTTCCATGCTTAAAAGTGAGATTCTTGATCTTCCTCGTCCAAAGCAGCCGGCATTTACTGAAAGGCAAATTCCCTTAGATAAGAAGTTATCTTATAGTGGCCAAAGAAAATTTTCTGTTAACGATGTTACTGTTTCAAAGGTTCAAGGTCGATAGCTAGCATGTGTTCTTGACATAATTCTTTATATATTTATGCTAGAATCTTTACAATGTTCAGATTAAAAAAAAACAATTGAGTTATCGTCAGGTAATTTAAATTTAAATTTTTTGCCATCATTTACTGTCTTAAATCCAGCCACAGCTTCTGTTTACCAAAGCCGGGCTTCTCTGTTCAAATTGGTTTCAAAGCCAATATTTTTGTTATCAAATCTCACAGTTAACATTGTCTCACTCTCAGGTTCTGTTCCCTTTCTCCACATATCTTTTCGTTTATTTTTTAGTTAAATTTTGGACTGAGTTCTCTGGATTTTTGGGGATTTTCCTTGTTAATTTATTAATTTATTTTTCAAGTTCTAAAGAATTTTTTTAAAAATAACCTAATGTACACTTCTTTTTTCCTAAAAAAACTGAAGTTTTGGAGTTATTGATTGGAATGAGTTGGAATAGTTTTGGAGGTATTGATTGGAATGAGTTGGAATTTAGAGGGAGATGGAATATTAACTAACCGAAATGCAATTCTGGCATAAAGATATTGATCCCAACCCCAAATACAAGAATCCCAAGTGCCTTTCTTGAACCCCATTATGAGTTACTTTAAACATCCCAAGGTAAGGATTACACTGTCAATATGCCTTGGATCTTTTAGATTCAGGAAACCTTGCCTTGAAAGAAAACACTACAAGAACAGTCATATGGGAGAGTTTCCAACATCCCTCTATTTGCGAATGGCTCTTTTGGCCGACTAATCTCCAGGATTAGAATCTAGTAACCATTTTCGAGATGGAGGGATTGTGCAATACCCAAAACGGTGTCATTCTGTCTTTTTATTAAATCTTCAGCTTTGCTAAAAAGATGTCGTTTAGAGACCTTGTGATTAAAAAAAAAAAAAAAAAAAAGTCACTTACTCGAAACAACACCGTTTAGTTTTTTTTTTATCAGAATCTTGTATTTCCTTTGTTACAAACGTCATCGTTTCAAATATAGCCGTTCGGCACAATGCTTCTTTTTTCAAGAAGAAGAGGAACAGAGAAGGGGAAGGAGAGAGCAAAAAACAGATCTTTTTCAAATTTCAACCCATAGAAATAGAACTTCACCCTCTTTGTTGTGGTGATTTATTCTTGAAAGACAGATTGTCAGTCGGCGGAGAGAGAGTGTATCAAGTAGGAGCTTGTCTCCCTTTTCTCTCTTTTTGTCATTCGGCCCTTTTTCTAAATGGGTTCGTATGTGTCTCTCTCTTTTCTCTCTTTTTGTCAAGGTCATGTGGGAGCTTGTCTCCCCCACTTGTTTCTTGTCTTTTATCCTCAACAGCTAAGTGAGGTAAGTCAATAATTGGAAAAAAAGAAAAAAGAAAAAGCCAGAGATAAAGTGTTAGGAACATTTCGATAGAAAGTCCGAGTTTTCAGCTTGAGTAATATTTATTACACATGAAAAGGAAAGTTAAAGTGTGACGGTTTTCAAAATTGTGATTTCAAGTCCCAGTTTTACTTGTTTTTAATGCGTGTGTAAACGTGTGAAAGTATGTAATAGCGTTTATCCCTTCAGCTATTGCAATAGATTTCAAATAAATGTTTGGGAAAAGAAGCAAATAAAGCAGTAACTGCTCATCGAATTCAAAATGGTGATTCTCACAAACCAGAATCTTTGTACTCTGTGGGACTTGGGAAAACAAGCAATGACTACTCATGTAGTCCTGTCATCCAAAATCATCATTAGGCGCAGACCCGTTTGTTGGAATCAAATCTCTAACATGCGCCAAACATAATTTATTAATTTATAAAGGTCACCCCCACCGACCTTGTGTGGGTAGCCATCTATAAACATTGGTTTGAATATATTGGGGTATCGGTGTATCCACACACAACCACACAAACCAGAAGCATTGAACAAGTTATGGGACTTGTTCGAGATACAAGTATATCAGTTCTTCTGGTCTTGCTATCTTGCTTTTGTTTAGAATCTAACTCTGCCACAGACACCATTACATCTTTTCAACCCATCAAAGACTCTGACTACATAATCTCCCATGGGAGTGATTTCAAACTTGGATTCTTCAGCCCAGTAAAGTCTTCCAATCGTTTCCTCGGAATATGGTATAATAAAAAATCAGATTTACCTGCCCAGTGGGTAGCTAACAGAGATAAACCCCTCAAGGATTCTTCTGGGGTTCTTACATATCTGAGGACGGCAATCTTGTAATACTAAATGGACGAAAGGAGATTCTTTGGTCTTCAAATGTTACAAATTCAGTTGTCAATTCGAGTGCCCAGCTTTTAGATTCCGGGAACTTAGTCTTGAGAGAAAACACTACAGGGACAATCATATGGGAGAGTTTCCAACATCCTTCTGATACACTCTTGCAAAAGCTGAAAATTAGTACTAATGAAAGAACAGGTGAGAAAGTGCAGTTGACATCATGGAAAAGCCATTCTGTTTCATCCATTGGAAGCTTCTCGGGTGGTATTCAACCTCGAAGTCTCGTTCAACTATTCATTTGGAAAGACGGTAGCCCCCATTGGCGCAGTGGTCCATGGAACTCTCGGATCTTTATAGGAATACCAGAAATGAATTCTGTATTTCATGATGGATTTAGTGTCGTAGATGATCAAAATGGAACAATTTCTTTAAGTTTTTCTTATGTCATCAATTCTTTTTTTCATTATGTACTGACTGCTGAAGGAGATTTGGTGGAAAGATATTGGGATAATGAGAAGGACAGTTGGAGGATCGTGTGGAATGCTATGAAAAGTGAGTGTGATGTTTATGGTACTTGTGGGGCATTTGGAAGCTGTAATTCACGGACTTCACCAATTTGCAGCTGTTTACCTGGGTTTAAACCAAAGAACACAAAAGAATGGAATAGAGGAAATTGGACTAGTGGATGTTTGAGGAGGACACCCTTGCAGTGTGATAGGGTGAACACTACTGGCAATGAAGCCAGCAAAATGGATGAATTTTTGAAACTGAAGATGATGAAGGTGCCAAACTTTGCAGATTCGTCACCTGCTAATGAAGACTATTGCAGACAGTAGTGTTTAGAGAATTGTTCTTGTATAGCTTATGCATATGATATTGGCACTGGTTGAATGCAATGGTCTAGAAACTTAATTGACATACAAAAATTCTCCAGCAGCGGAGTTGATCTTTACATTCGTGTTGCCTATTCAGAACTTGGTGAGTTGCTTTGTTATCTTTCAAAATTTATCTTATGCTTTAAATCATGGATAATTACTAGTGCACGTACTAGATTACACAAATTACAATATTCTATACACAAGTCACAATTTACAAGAAAAATTTGTGATTTATGCGTACTATATGTACACTAGAATTTGTGGATGCCACTCTTAAATCATACACCACCGCAGAGATGGAGCCACTTTAAGCCTGAGGAGGCTACGACCCTCCTAGCCCTACCTGTTTCCGTTATATATATATATATATATATATATATAAAGGACAAACTAAGAAATAAGAGACTAAGGGGGTGTTTGGTGAGTGTTTTCAAACAACAATTTTCAATATTTAAACAACATTTCACGTATTTCTACACACTTTTTTACCCGCACGTATTTTTACAAAAAATTTTAAACAACAATTTTCAGTTTTTAAACACATGTACCAAACGGGCCCTAGGGGCCTTGATTTATATGTGCATGTATTTCCCTTCTTTCTTGTATTTAATTTTTGATGGGGTGGCAGTAGATCTGAAGTATACATTTTTCTATTTTTAAATTGTTCATCATTTCTTTTTGAATGGTTAAAAATGGTCAATAAAGATTAAAAGCTCAACAATTTATCAATTTGTTTATAGAGTGATTGTACTCATTTGTACTCTTTTTGTTTCTACTACAACTACAAGATGGGCATTTTAGTCATATACATCATCAAAACTAGGTTTGACAACGAAAAGGAAGATGGTTTTTTGGATGATTATTTGATTTTGTACATTCAAAGTAAAATTATTGTGAATTTACTATATAATCAATCATAGTATATTTATTCTTGTATCATAGTATATCATTAAAGCTCAACAGATCAAGCCGCTGTCAAGAACTGGCATTCGATTAATCAACCTGGGATTGAAAGACTGTCAAAAACTCAGGTTCAGTCAATTGAGCAGTGATTGAAGAACCTAACAATATCTTCAATAATTGTCTTCTTTGAGCTGCATCTTGAACACTTAATCTTGAACATTTGACAAACATTACAGACTCAACTAAGATTACAATGTCATGGAATTTGCTAAACTAAAATCTAACAATCTTCCTTTTTAGCAATTCTGTGACAAAACCCAATTTAACATAATTGGACTAGAACAAAACATTACTTGTAAAATATGGACAATCCTAAGAAACCACAGACAGAACTAGGACTGACTGATTAACTTAGCCTTTCAACTTCAACCAACTCTCATTACCCCCCAGCTCCTCATGATAAGGAAATCCTTGTTAAAAGACTAATGATTTAACACTGTTTTGCCATCTGTTTTGTTAGAATAATTGTTACACTTTTGTTCCCCTGATTTACAGATAAAGTGAGAGATATGAAAAAAATTGTCACAACCACAGTGATCATAGGAACATTTTTCATTTCTATCTGCACTTATTTTCTGTGGAAGTGGATAACAAAACAAGAAGGTAATTTTCCAATTTAAATTATCACCATGGGCTCGGAAATGTTGCTATATACTACATTACTCACTACTATAGTGTAAATTAGCAAGGAAAACGAAAGCAAAGGAGGTCTTATTGTTCAAAAAAGGGGAAGCACGTCAAAAATATCATAATGACAACCTGAACCAAGTCAGAGTCCAAGAGCTACCACTATTCAATTTTGAGAAGCTGGCGAGTGCAACAAACAACTTCCATCTATCTAATAAGCTTGGGCAGGGTGGATTTGGTCCCGTATATAGGGTAATGGTTGTTCTACTAGAGGTTTCTTGTCTAATAATTTGAATAGCTAATTAATCATTTTGATGTTTGTTTATAGGGAGAATTGTCCGATGGACAAGAAATCGCAATAAAAAGACTTTCTAAAGCCTCTGGACAAGGGTTACAAGAATTTATGAATGAGGTGATAGTAATTTCTAAACTCCAACATCGGAATCTTGTTAGACTCCTTGGTCGTTGTGTTGAAGGAGATGAAAAGATGTTGATCTATGAATACATGCTGAACAAAAGCCTAGATGCATTCCTCCTCGGTTAGTTCATTTTGATGACCTCTATTATAATACAAATACGTTACATTTTTACATTTTCTGCATACAAATATTGTTAGTGTATTATGAGATAACGAAACAGTAGTCTTTGTTTTGATATATCAATTGAACAGACATTTCCAGTTCTCTTATGACTTCAATATATGATTTCTTTTGCAAACTTTATGTTCACATTCACCTTGTGAGTTTCTCTCTCTTTTGTTCAAACTCAATAGACCCAAACAAAGAAAAATTGCTAGATTGGAGAAAACGGTTCAACATTATTGAAGGAATTGGTCGAGGTTTGCTCTACCTTCATAGGGATTCTAGATTAAGGATTATACATAGAGATCTAAAGGCAAGTAATATCTTGTTGGATAAAGAGCTAAATCCAAAAATATCAGATTTTGGTTTGGCTCGGATTTTTGGAGGAAATGAAGACCAGGCCAATACTAATAGGGTTGTTGGAACTTAGTAAGTACCTTTTGTTTTTCACCAATTCAATTAGATGCCTATTTGAGATAACAAGATTTTGATGCTTTTTGTTGTGAAAATTTAGTGGCTATATGTCTCCTGAATATGCAATGGAAGGACGATTTTCAGAGAAATCAGATGTCTTCAGCTTTGGAGTGTTGTTACTAGAGATAGTTAGTGGAAGAAGAAACACAAGCTTTCATCGTGATGAGCAGTGCATGAGCCTTTTAGGATTTGTAAGTCTTCCTTCTCTTATTTCCCTTATTTTGAAAACCTCCAATGCTTCTTTCTTGAGTGTTTTTTGTATTGAAGCTAAGAATTGCAATCTTGTTTTTTATGTTATTTTCCAGGCATGGAAATAGTGGAATGTAGACAACATTGTAGCCATAATAGACCCAATGATATCTGAACCTTGTTTTAAAATGGAGGTTTTAAGGTGCATAAATGTTGGATTGTTGTGTGTGCAAGATTTTGCCAAAGAGAGGCCGACTATATCTTTTGTTATTTCCATGCTTAAAAGTGAGATTGTTGATCTTCCTCGTCCAAAGTAGCCTGCATTTACTGAAAGGGAGATTGCGTTGTATACCTCTCAAAGCAGCCAAAGTAAATGCTCTATTAACAATGTTACTGTTATAGTGGTTGAAGGTTGATAGGTAGCATGTGTTCTTGAGATAATGATATTGCATGTGGTTATATTTATGTTCATTTGTACACTTTGATAAGAATCTTAAAACATGTGTTGATTGATTCAAACTGAACGAATATTCAAAACCGTCAATACAAATAATATACATATTATTTTTATGATAAGAGAAGCTAAAGAATTTAGGGGAATTTTATTTCTTACATAATTTAAGTGAAGGGTCATTTTATACAAATGATATACACTGTGGCTGTAGCTGGAAAAAATGCAATGCATCTCAGATTCTCAATCTCATTCTTGAGTTCTACAACTAAAGCATCAACTTGAAACCACCTATAGAGGACATCTCACTATTACCAAATTTGTTGCGAAACAGATCGACTCCATTGCTGCTAACTTTGCATTAGCAGGAAAGCCAGTTGACGAATGTTTAGATTGAGGGATTTAAAGTGACTCCACACCAAGAACTTCACAAATTGGTAATATTGGTGATCCTTACAAACCTAGGTCAGCTTGCAAATTTTGTCATAGACCTGGCCACGTTGCGTGCCATCAACTGCGCAAGGACAATGCATATAAAGGAAGAGTACCAACAAAGAAATTTGCAGCCATGGTTGCTGCATTTCGGAGATTTTTCTAATGATGAAACATGGTACACAGATAATGGGGCCTCTTCCAACTTCACAGCGAGCATAGACCAATCTATTGATTCACAATGAATACCATGGGGACAAGGTTACTTTTGGAAATTGCTTAGATTTGCATATCTCAAACATATGGTCCTCGGTTTTACACATATATTTACTCATTTCTATCTGAACCAAACTATATTATTTACCCATCTTTTTCTTCTACTGACATTTTATCAGTAAATCGTTTTGCTCGTAATTATAATTATGCGTTTATCTTTACTGATTCTAATTTTTTCGTTAAGGACCTAAACAATTGGAATACACTTTTCCATGGCAAGAGTGGAATTGAAGTCTATCCTATTTGTTTGAGTCTCCTCTCCAAGGCTTCCATTTGGCGTCAGTGTTTAGGACACCTTTTTATTTCAACTCTGAGTTAGGTGTATTAATTCATATAAGTCTATCAACGAACATGGAATGCAAAAGACCATGCCTTTTAGAAATGCATCTCCTTTAGGAAAGGGTCTACATCTAAATTGTCATTTTCTTCCGATGTAAGGACTTCACCGTGTGCCTCTATAAGGTTCCAAGTACTATCTTTTACTAGGCGCAAATTTGCATGATGGGCGAAAAAATTTAACGATTTTTTTTTTAAAGTGAAAAATGAAAATAATATGTGAAACATATATATGTTAGTCCAATCCACATTAAAAACATCTAATAAAAGATTACTGGAAAGATTTTCATGTCTTCCACATTCAAAACTCCCATTCTCCATTGTTGCAAATCAAGGATGCAAATCCGTTTACAAGCTGGTCCGTTCGAACACTCATTTAATGGTCTGACCCACAATTGGGCATGTTAGGCCTCTCATTGTATAATTGGGAAGTGTAAGTGTGTAACCCATCAACTCTATTTTGGATTGGGCTCTGATTAATGCCAACGGACAGGGACCCATAGTCCCTCTTTTGCCTCTCTGAATAAAATTTATCCTTATTTACCAAACCCAAAAAAACAAAAAATGTGTAACAAATTAATTTAGGAATTCAAAATATAATTGGTTTAGGAATAGTTGTTCCAAATTGTAGAAGGAATGGTAATATATTTCTCTAAACTATCCCTTAAATTTCATTTTTGATGCATTTCACTAGATATGTTAATATCACATTGAATCTTCATTATTCAATTTTTTTTTTTTTTTTTTTTTTTTAATTTGAGAAAGAAGACTTGAATTTTATTTCATTAAGGCATGTTTGCCTGATAAACATTCAAACATTGGACTGGAACGTCCTCCATCCATACATAATAACATGTGATATGTCATGCATATCTAGTAAGGTTGTGAGCTACTTTGTTACTTTCTCTACCAGCATATTGGAACATAACCCCACTAAACTGAATTGCCAAGACTTGTGCATTCTGGATTAGCAAGCCATAGGTTGCAAATGGTTGTGATGAGTCTGTTAGTGCCTTCATGACTGTTTGACAATCACCCTTAAAGACAACTCTGTCAAAACCCAGCTCAGAAGAGAGTTCAATGGCTCGGATAGTAGCCAAAGCTTCCATCTCCACCACTGAAGACGTGAGCTGGGAATTTTCTGATGCAGACGCCATCACCAACCCATTACTGTCACGCCAAATGATTCCAATTCCTGCTCTTCCCTCCTCTTGGAACGTGGCTGCATCAATATTTGCTTTATACCAGCCATCAGGAGGGGGTGACCACCTAGCATTTGTTCGGACTGAGGGCCTTGTGTTGCATGACTTTTACTGAGCTGATCTGTACTCCATTAAGGCGTCATGTGCTCTCTGTGCAATCTGATTCAGCGAAAAGCCCGGCGGGGCTGTTCTAAACTTGTTTCGCCTGAACCAAACCGTCCAAGCTTGCATAACAAAAAGATTCACTGCAATCCGAATCAAGAACATGAAGGAGCAATTGTGGGGATATCAACAAATGTCATTTGATGTCTGAAATTCCATTGATTGTTATCTTCCCACACCTATGCTAACGTCAGGCAAGACTAGATTGCATAGAGCACGGTCTCTTCTTGTTGCGAACATAGGGGACAGATTAAATCTTCTACCACACATCGTCGCTGCAGATTCTTCATCGTTGGAATTGCATTCCGACAAGCCTTCCACAAAAAGTTTCAGACTTTTCAAGGCACGGGCATTTTCCAAATTTTTTTCCACAATGGTTTCATCATTTCGGTGTTGTTTTGTCTCAAAAGAAAATCTGATTTTGCTTCAGTCTTGAGGAAGAAATACCCAGACCTGACTGAGTACTCACCAGTTTGCACATAAGGCCAGTATAGGGTGTCGTTTGCATTAATTCGGCTGAGTGGGATTTTCTGTATCAGCTTCGATTCTTCTGCACTAAAGGAGTTATGCAGTACACTATAGTTCCATTGCTGTGTGATAGGATTTATGAGGGAACTGACCTTGGCATTTTACAAATCAGCCGTGAGGGGTCCGTGGACAGCCGGAGTTTGTACAGAGGGCAGCCATTTTTCTCCCCAAATTTTGATATTTTCCCCATCACCAACACGCCACTTTGCACCCCTCCGGATAACCTCCCTACCATTCAAAATACTCCTCCATGCGTATCAGCCTCCATGACCTTCCTTAGCCTCTAGAATTGAACAATTGGGAAAGAACCTTGATTTAAATACTTTGTAAAACAAGGAATCATGGTTATGCAGCAACCTCCAAGTTTGCTTTGCCAAAAGAGCATCATTGAACAAAGCTAACTCCTTGAAGCCCATACCCCCTTCAGATTTTGGTTCACACATCTCCTTCCATCTAACCCAATGAATCTTCCATCGGTCACCCCTTTGGCGCCACCAAAATCTTCGAATGAGCTTTTCAATTTCGTCACAAAGGCCCATTGGGAGCTTGAAACAACTCATTGTGAATGTGGGAATCGCTTGCACCACCGCCTTGATTAATACCTCCCTCCCTGCTTGAGAAAGCAATTTTTCTTCCCATTTGATGGAGACTGATGGTTATTTTTTAAAACACAATCACAATCATGAAGTATCAATATCATCTTAGTTTTAATCCTAAAAAAAAATTAAAATAACTCAAATTAAGATTTTTATTCAACAATCAAAGATAAATTTGCCAACAATTGGAAGTTTAGGGTAATCATTAGTTTTTATCTTACGTTGATTTTTATTGTTATTTTGTTTATGTTTATGTGTGTTGTTATGAATAGCACTATGCCCTCTAAAAAGTACTTATTAGTGATAGAATGACATGCTATCCTAAGAAAAAGATAGATAGTCTCAGGAAGCTCAGTAGAAGTGATCCGAGGATCAAAACCCCACTGGATAGAAGACCCAGTGATGTATGACATGACATCATCCAAGAGTGGAGACTCGTCATACGGGTAAACAGGGTGCTGGACCAAAGGTACCCTTAGAGCATCAGCCACTACAGTAGGAGTAATGACGTACTCTACACCTCGTATCAAACTCTTTACTAAAGTGTTGGAATCATAGATGTGGATAGAGATGTTTGAAAAGAACTCTCTAATCAGGGTAGCTGGAGGAGGAGGATCAGAAATATCCAACAGAGGTAACCAGCCCTGACGCTCAAAATTTGCCCTAATGGCAGGATCTAACTCATTTAAGACAACAAAATGCTCAGACCAAATTTTCCTCTTCAGGTTCAGCTTCTCAAAAATCTCTTGGTTTTTCTCACTCGAAAATCTCTCACGATCAAAGGAAGGTGGGGGAGGAGAAGGTGAGGGAATAGACCTACGAGCTCTAGTCTTCCTAGGCATGATGCTAAGGAAAGGACAGAGACACAAGAACCAAAAGAAGAAGAAAAAAAAAAAAAAAAAACCAAGGGCAGACTGCAAATTAGCACAAAAAAAAATAATAATAAAAATCTATATGATGCATGAACAATTACAATTTCATGATGCATGTTCTAATGCAGTAAAACTAAGTCCAATTTGAGTTCAAGTGCACAAAATTGGCTTGAGCACAAAGTTTCTAACAAAAACCCCAAAATTGAAAAACCACTTGTTAAGTTTTGAAAGATATTTGACTAATTGATCATCACAGAAACTAGAACACACTATATAATGATCAATTACATCAAAACAACAAGCCAATTGCATCAATTGAACCCAATTTGAAAAAATCCCCAATTCGAATCAATTACAAGCCCTAGATTTTTAATTTTTCACAAAACCCCAAATTGATCAAATTAACTATCATAGATCATGAATATATCAGTATTGCAACAATACCCATTAATCAATTTAACAAAATAAGGCTTGATTAAAAAAAAAAATCTAATTTATGCAAAGTCCAAAAATTTACCCAAAAACCATGAAATAATGTATGAAATCATGAAAAACAATGCAAAAGGAAGGGTAATATGGACATACCGGCTTATGTAGAGAAAAACCTTGCAAGAAATTAGGAGGAAAATGACAAAAAATTTGTTGTGGAGCCTACCGAGTCGGAGAGAGAGAAAAAAGGTTTGAAAAAGTTTGAAAAAGTGATTTGAACTATTCAAAGTCTGATTTTTAAAAAACCTGATTCGCGATATTCGATTGATCAAAAATTACATTCGATCGATCGAATCAACCCGAGACTCATAAAACATTTTAAGCACATTTTCGATCGATCGAAAAACAGAATGGATTAATCGAAACGGGTAGAGGCTCACTTATATTTGAGAAAAAACTCAGTTTTGAGAAAAACAAACACATTTTAGGCACAAACTCCTCAAAACATTAAAATTAATGAACAAAATGCATGAGTATGAGATGAAATGTTTTTTTTTTTCAAAAACCCAATTTCTCAAAACAAATTTTCAACCATTCTCCCTTTAGATTCTCAGGCAACAAATATGTTGTGCATAATTCTCAAGATATTTTCAAACTTAGTTGGCCAAACCAAATACACACACAATAACACGTACAAAGTTTAGCAAATAGTAACTTGTGTAGTTTGTGCAACTAGTAAAAGCTTGAGATACATGTGAGGTGATATGTGAATAGAAATCAAACACAAAGTCTACAAAATTCATCACATAGAATTTGAAAGAGATTATCACCAAAAGAGTTACATCCTATAACTCTCACATCTCCTAGAACAAAAGCTTGCAATCATGTAAGTTTCTTGATTTTTGCCTCATAATATACACACCAATTTTAATTGTTCAGAAACTTATTAAATAGCGGGGATAATGTACACACCAATTTTAATTATGTGATTTGGCATCAAGCCTAATAGTTCACACCAATTTTAAGCATTAAGCAATTAAAACCAAGGTTACACCTTATGTTTTTTTTGTGCATGTGCTACACTTTCTCGAGCAAAAAATCCAGACTTCCCACAAAAATGACAAACCCAAGCAGGTTTACCATGCATCTTGTCCTCAGAATGGGTAGACTCCTTAGGTTTGGACTTTTTCAAATCAACCCTTATCTTTCTAGGTGGTGAAACTTCTATGGGTTTGACAACCTCATTCACAGGGGATTTAACAGTTTCACTCACAACCTCACTTACTAAAGGTTCAGAAGAAGAAGAAGGAACAAAGTTCGTGGAATGTGGTGCAGACACATAGATGCTATCAACAAAACCTAAACCAGATTTATCAAAAGGATACTTTTGAACACTCAGCATTTGATTAAGTTTAGAACTAGCAGATCTAGCAATAGATAAATTAAGTTCTAAAGATTTAACTTTATCAAGCAAAAGCATATTCTCAGTTTTCACATTGTTCAAAAGTTCATTAGCATCAAACAGTTTAACAAGCAAATTCTTTTTATCAAGCTCAAGAGATTCAATTTTTTTCAAGTCAAGTTCAACATTCATAGCATCCTTTGCAGCAACTTTGCAAAGTTTATTATAGACCTCTTGAAGATCTGCATCCTCAGAGAGTTCCCCATCAGAAGGGTTCTCTTCAACAGACACGCTTTCATTGACTATTGCAGGAGCAGTGAAAGCAATGAAGTTTCCATCCTCGTCACATCCAGACTCATTATCAGAAATCTCATTATCACTAAGGGTTACAGCCATAGCTTTGCCCTTAGACCTCAAGAATGTAGGACATTCAGATTTAACATGACCATACCCTTGACAACCAAAACATTAAGAACCCAAAGAATTCGTTAAAGATTGACCTACTTTATCTCTAGATTTTTCAGTGTTGCTAATCTTAATGGGATCATTCTTCCTAAAATTTCTAGGTTCAGCAGTGTTTGTATTTCTTGCCCTTCTGTTAGTATTCCTAAGAAAGTTTCTAAAGTTCTTGGCAAGGTAAGCAATCTCTGTAGCAGAGAGCTCATCATTAAATCCACCAGCATCAACATCATCAACAGACTTAAGAGCCATTGATTTGGATTTGTTAGCTTTGGGTAGGTCTAACTCATAGGATTGAAGAGATCCTACAAGTTCATCAACAGAGATAGAGTCCACATCCTTACTCTCAGTAATGGCAGTCACTTTGGGTCTAATGTTCTCAATTAAAGATCTAAGAATCTTCCTAACAATTTTAGGTTGATCATAGATTTCACCCAAATTATATACAGAAGTAACAATGTCATTAAGTTTGGCATAAAATTCATCAAAGGATTCATCATCAGACATCCTAATGCTCTCAATCTAGAAGTTAATTGCTGCAACTTATTTATTTTGACAGCTTTTATGCCTTTATGCACAGTTCGGAGGATTTTCCAAGCAGTATGAGCAACCTCAACATTTGAGATTCTCTTAAATTCCTCCATAGAAACAGTATTAAAGATGGCATTCATAGCTTTGCTATTAAATGCAACTGCTTCTTTTTGAGAAGTCTGCCACTCACTCACAGGAGTGGTGGGCTTCTCCCATCCGTACTCAACGGAATTTCAAACCCTCTCATCAATGGATTTCAGGAATGCTTTCTTCCTTACTTTCCAATAAGCATAGTTATTCCCATCAAAGTGATGAGGAACAACAAGAGAGTGTCCGTGTTCCATGACAACAGGGGTCAAGGATAAGCTCAGAGATCAAAAGATCTACAACGAGAGAGCAACCCGCTCTGATACCACTTGTTGGTTTTTAGACTCCTTAAAACAACAATTGGATTAACCTAGTTTATTAGCCAAGTGATTAACTTAGCCAAATTATGTAATTCTAGGTTAAAACAATCAAACAATCATATCAAGAATAAATATAGCAGTGGAAAAATAAAGAACACAAGATATGATGACCCAAGAAACCACACGGTAAAAACCTGGGGAGGATTTGACCTAGCTATCCTCAAGGTAAACCTGAATCCACTATGAAAGAATCGAAGTTCATACAAAAAGACTTACAAGCTCTCCGCTTGACTTCCTAATGCTACCCACTAGTAGAACTTACTGACACGACCACATGCAAGCTCCGAATCCACGGACTCCTTCTTTCTTGGATTCTCCAATCAGCTACAAGCACCCACGCTTGTTATTCTTTAAGCTTCAATGGCAGCAACTGAGTTGATCATCAAGATGTTGAAGTAATCTCTATCTTGAAAACTCTAAGCTTTGTGTAAAGGAAAGCTCCTTTAGATCTCACAAGAGATTTACACAAAACAGAAAATATGAGAAACAATACAACTAGAGCAACTCACAAAACGTGGTTAGGGTTTTGCCTTATATACCTAGGGCAAAAACATAAAACCCTAAACATTTAATGAGATAGGGCTGAGTTGGAAATTCTGCAGAAAACGCAATCTGGCCGACTTTCGATCGATTGAGTCTAACCTTCGATCGATCGAGCCAGGCCGAAATGCACTAATACATTTGCAGCCTCTCGATTCCAACTTTATATGAATTACACAACTTTGAGCAAGCCTAAATAAGACTAAACATATTGTTTTGATCATGGTTTGCCAACATTACACATTAGAGTTCTAAATACATAAAATCCTAAGTCTTTAGAACCTAACAAACAATAAAAAATAAATAAACTATTTGAGAGGAACATGAAATTTTGAAAATGATCATACCATTATAAAATGAAATGTAAATATTATGAGAGAAATTATAGAAGCATAACTTTTTGAGGCCCAAGGAGACAGGGATATATAAAAGAATAGATTTTACACATGCTAAGCCTTTCACCTACATGTGGGGAGGGTCAAGCCTAGGTCATAATATGTAAGGTAATAAATAGGATGGGGCTTTTCATAAGGAACCAAATTAAACACTTCACATTATCTGGTTCAGCAGAAATTGCAAATTAAACCAAGTTTAAAAATATATATATAAATTAACAAAACATAAATGAAGTCATAGAAACCAATCAACTAGGACCAACCTAACCCATAGTCCCAAAAAAAAAAAAAAAAAAAATCTCAAATTACAAAACTAGGCACAAATCACAAAAACAGCAACTACTGCTAATCCGTAGTCAAAACAACAAAACCAACTCAAAAAGGCACTAACCCATTCCTTAATTCACCAAAAACTAACATTCAAACACACCCACAACTCAAAATTTAGCAAGCCTTGCCTCCATTATGATTTCACCTCCATTTATAAAGCATGTAGGAAATTATAGCACAAAGCTGGAGAAAACCAAAAATCAAGCAAACCCATTTCTCAACCATAAAATAAATCCCATAAAAATCACAGCCATCTCATTGAAACCAACAGCCTAAAACCAATCAAATAGAAAATGAGATCAAATACCCATCTCATTGAAACCAACAGCCATCTCATTGAAACTAACAACCTAAAATTTTACATCTTTGCTACCATGCTTGGATATTAGTAATACACTCGTTAACAATAAATAACAACAAACATAACATTTACACCATGAATTTGGAGAAACAAAAACCATATTTGATTGTTGACAAACCAAATTTAAAATCTATCAAAACAAAAAGATAATAAAAAATATCAAAAAAAATATCAAAGTTTCTATCTCACTGTCGCTGGCATGAAGGGGAGGTGAAGTGTCGCCGGCGCGAAAGGGAGGCAAAGCGTTGTCGGAGCAGAGGAAATTGAAGCATCGTCGATGCAGAGAGATCGAAGCTCAAAGCGTCGCCAATGCGGAGGAAGGAAAAGCGTCGCCGGCGCGGAGAGATCGAAGTGTTGATGATGCATCTTCAAAGCGTCAAGCGTCGCCGATGCGGAAGCCGAAGCATCGCCGATGCAACTCCGAAGTGTCAAGCGTCATCGATGTGTCTTCGAAGCATCAAGCGTCACCGATGCGAAAGCCGAAGTGTCGCTGATGAGGAAGAAGGCAACGCTTATTGGCGACAGTTCATCGGCGTATCGGTGAGTGGCAACGCTTATCGGCATATCAGGTTCTCTTTTTTCTTTGGGTTTCTCTTTTTTTTGATTGAAAACTTCGGGGGGTGATGTTTTTTGTTTTGCTGAGTGGGTGAATATTTAGTGTTTTTGTTTGGGAGTATTTATAGTGGGCAATAGTGACAAAAACATTTCGTTGCTATTGCCCACTTCTAGTGACGAATTTCTATTTCATCACAAAGTGGTCTTTAGTGACGAAATGTTTTCGTCGCTATCGCCCACTTCTAGTGACAAATTTCTGTTTCGTCACAAAAGGCCCAGAATTTGTTACACTTTTAGCGATGAATTTTATTTTTTTCACTAAAGAAACCATATTTTGTTAAGATTTTTAGCGATGAAATTCAAATTTTGTCACTGTAGCATACTTTTAGTGACGAATTGTGATTTCGTCACTAAAAACATATAAGTGCAAAACTATTAGTATTTTTAATGACAAATATTTTTCGTCGCTAATTCTTCCTTATAGCGACGAAAGGGTTTTCGTCACTAATAATATCCATAGCAATACCTACAGCGATTCATTAAAAATTTCAACTTTTAGGGACAAAATATTTCGTCGCTATAGACTAATTAAACTCGCGCCAAAATTTCCCTCAACCGGCGCCCATTTTTCAGATCACAATAGCGACGAAATTTATTTTTCGTCGCAGAGTGTTACAATTTTTTTCACTTTTAATGATGAAATTCATATTTCGTCACTAAAGCTGTATTTCTAGCGACGAAAAATATTTCCTCACTAATTTTTGTCTCTAAAAATACATTTTGTTGTAGTGTTAGAAAATTAAAATTAAAGATTATGACTTTTTTTTTAATTGAATGGTTTTATATTGTGTGAAGTTACAATGTGAAAACATAGAAGTTATTTGTTTATTTATAAAATGCTAGATCGGAGAAAATGCACTTGAAAATTGTTAATTTTATTTAGATATTTCCAGTTAAGGTTGCTACTTCTTACATATACATATTACATACCCTATTTCTTTGTATTTAATTAATTTAGACTTCATACTATTCAAGTTCCAATCTGTTGGACTACAATCTAGTTTATGTGAATTAAGGTAATCAAAAAAATAATTTTAAATAGTCACAAAAATACTCATAATAAAGATTACTAAACTAAGATATCAAACTTGTTTGTGTATCATGCATATGACATTTAGTACTTGTTGATATCCTTAATTAATTAATATCAAGGAACATCAATTTTGCATGATTTAGTCTAATTAGGGGATTCCCTTAAATCAAATTTATTTCTATGTATACCCTCATTAATTTTAAAATTTGTATGGTGATTATTGATTCATCGAATTATGTGTTGAGTTCATCTTGGTTTGAATAGGTTGTGACTATTGAATGAATAGGTTGTGACTATTGATAATGAGGGAGGAGGTTCTGAGAGTTTGAAACACAAACATGAGATATCATAAAGGATATAATTATTATTGAGCTATCACCCGAATCTATCAATAATTTTATTGTTAAGTGAAGTTGCAATAATACCTTTGATAAATTAGATTTATTATCAAGAAATCCAATTTATAAAAAAATAATTAGATTATATTGTTCTGTGCTTTAAAATTTATTTTATTCTTATCATATTAATTTTTTTTTTTTTTTTTTTTTGGTTGCAGATGGTATTTATTTTGCTTGTAAATATTTTTTAGGTTTCAATGTTTACTAGAAAATTATTTTTGAGAAGGTGCTAGAAAATATCAATTTGTAAATATTAAGCTGGGAATGATATATGTCTCTTTTTTTGTTTTAAGATTTTAGTTAATGAAAGCTTAATAGTAAAAGTACTATAGCTTGTTTAGACCCCTAAAATAAAACTTACAGCTTAATTGCTTTTAATCTACTCAACTAAGTGCGGAATAAGAGTAATCAACATGCAATTAACTAGAACTACTCTCTAGTGCATGGGCATACGTAATAAACAATCAAATGTAAAGCACAAAGATTAAGGGAAGAGAGATGCAAACACAAATAACACGGCAACGTGTTATCGAAGAGAAAAACTGAAGTGCTCAGCGTAAAAATCTCTCCGCAGCCCTCCAAGCCAAAATGATCCACTAGTGAATAAAGTTGGAGTACAAGGATATCAAAAAGATCCTCCTAGCCTAACCTACCCAAAGTACTTGAACCCCTCCAAGTTCCAGCTCCCAACAGACTTTACCGAGTCATGTCTTTACTAGTTCTCTGGATCCCGCAATTAGCTCCAATTGCATCCACCAAAAAATGACTTCATCCAATGCTTCCCATAGGCACCAAAAAACCTCACAATACTTAGATTGGGTGAGGTATGTGTTTGGGCTAAGAACCTTTCAAAGGGTATGGAATAAAAGAGGTAGGAGTAAAGGAAAACTAAGAGAAATGTGTAGAGGATTGTGGGTGTACAATTCCTAACTCTCAAATGGATTTCTCGAGTTTTCTCTCTGAAATTCTCCTTACAATTTTGTGGGTAATATGGTCTTATATAGTGCGGGTGAGGAAATGAGGAAAGCATGCAAAACGGGTAGACAGTGCATCTCATGGGTCATCTTATGAGTTGGCCAAGTTGCGAGATGCCTTCAGGCACTTGAGTCTTCAGCTTCTAGCATTTGCTTCTCACGTGACCTTTCATAGGTTGTCCATTCGCGAGTCATTTGCAAGCAAGTCATGAATTGCTCTATACTTCACAATTCTTCACCAATTTCACACACTAATCCATTACATTGAATCCCACAAACAAACAGGGAAATGATTGAAGAAATACAATCGAATTTGACATAACATTAAAGCCAACATAACACAATTGAAAATCACAACTTTACAGTTTCTTAGTAGGAGTTAGGTAAATGGATAATAATGGGATAAATTGTTAGGTTAATATTTGAATAATCTTATTTACTTGTAATAGATAAAGATGAGCTTCTTTTGAATTTGAATGCTGTATTTGTTGGGTTTATTTAGACCCCTTATACCACAATAAGATTAACCTAGTGAATTAGCCAAGTGATTAACTTAGTCAAATTATGCAAATCTAGGTTAAACACAATTAAACAATCATATCAAATATATATAGCAGCGGAAAAATAAATAACACAATGATATGATGACCCAGGAAACCACACGGTAAAAACCTGGGGAGGATTTGACCTAGCTATCCTCAAGGTAAACCTGAATCCACTATGAAAGAATTGAAGTTCATACAAAAGGACTTACAAGCTTCCCGCTTGACTTCCTAATGCTACCCACCAGTAGAACTTATTGACACGACCACGTGCAAGTTCCGAATCCATGGACTCCTTCTTTCTTGAATTCTTCAATAAGATACAAGCTCCCCGCTTGTTTTTTTTTTTTAAGCTCCAATGGCAACAACCTTGTTGATCATCAAGATGTAGATAATATCTCTACCTTGAAAACCCTAAGTTTATGTGAAGGAAAACTCCTCAAGGATCTCACAAGAGATTCACATAAACCGCAAATATGAGCAACAAAGACTTAGAGAGGTTTGGGTACAAAACCCTAATAAAAGGAGGCACAAGAGACATTCTAATCTCTCTCTCAAAAGTCTCAAAAACGTTCTAGGGTTTCCCTTATATATAGGAGAGTTTTACTTGAACCCTAAGACGTTTAAATAGAGTTTGGGCTGAGTTGAAATTCTGCAGAAAAACGTTCTGGCTGACTTTCAATCGATCGAGCCAAGCCGAAAGTCACAAAGACTTCTGCAGCCACTCGATTCCAACTTTACAATAATTAATTAACTTTGAGCAAGCCTAAACAAGACTAAACAACCTGTTTTGATCATGGTTTGCCAACAATGCATATTAGAGTTCTAAATACATAAAATCCTAAATCTTTAGAACCTAACAAACTCCCCTTTTGGCAATCCGTGACAAAACACAAACTAAAAGCTCAAAGTTTACAAATAAAAGCCCTTTACAAAAATAATGCTCATAACAACAAATTCAATCCTAACTACTATCCATCAGTTGCAAGTGTAGACAGCAGCAAAATCGAATCAACCTGTATATTCCTGAAACACTCAACAAATGCATAAGCGCATGTGTGACAGAAAAATAGTAAATCAAACAAATAAATTCTTAACTTCACAAAACACAAAACAAAGACATATATCGTGAATAACTCATAAATATAAATCAATGAGCAGTGAACAAGAAACAGAAATAAAAACAGAAGTAAACTAACTCTCCCCCTAAGTTAGATACAACAAAAGGTTTTTTATTTATATTCTCCCCTTTCAAAAATAAGTTCAACTCCCCTTAAACAAGACAAACATGATTCCCATAAATTAATAATTTCTCCCCCTTTTTGTCACGCATTGAAAAAGACAACTCATACAAAGAGTAAACAGTCAACACACGCAACAAAGGATAAGAGAAAACAGAGAATCAAGGGGACAAAAAATTCAGCTCTATAGAAAATAGAGACAACTCCCCCTATGAAGAGTAACAATTCCCCCTATAAAAATAGGAAAAACAAAATATGTTTTGGGAAAACAGATTTTGGAAACATAAAGGGGGTGGGGATAAATAAAAAGACACACAAACCAAAGTTAAAAACTAAGGTGAGGATATACATGAAGAAAAAATATTCTCTCTTTCAATAAATGCAAACATGACACTATGTGACCCATAAATAGTTGCATGAGTAGAGAAAATATTTGCACATTGATTATCCATCATATCTCTTAAGAAAAATATTTTCTACAGTTCACACATAAAAAACGGCATATACTAGAAAATACATAGCTCAAAAATTAATCAATCAATTTTTTTGATCAAGTTGAGTACCCAATGTAGCAAAGTGTATGCATGCTATGTGTGAAAACAATGAGAGATATGACTGCAAAACTGCAAGATGGATACAGAAATCAATGCAATGCATGTGAATCCTAAACATAAATGATGTATGAACAATCACAATGTCATGATGCATGTACTAATGCAGTAAAAAAATTTAAGTTCAATTAAAGATTAGATTAACAAAATTGGCTTGAATATAGAGTTTCTAACAAAAACCCCAAAATTGAAAACCACTTGTTGAATTTTTTAAACAAATTGACAAATTGAGCATCACGTAACACAACACACAGAGTATAATGCTTAATTTCATCAAAACAACAAGCCAATTTCATCAATTTCAACCTAATTGAACAAAATCCCCAATTCGGGTACATTCAAGCTCTAGAATTTCCAATTTCTCAAACTTTAAACACATTTTGCATTAAAATCAAGGAACTTTTAATCTTGGATGGCCACAACAAAATCACACACAATATAATGTACCAAGTTTAGCAAAGTGTAACTTGTGTAGTGTGTGCAACTAGCAAAAGCTTGAGATACATGTGAGGTGATATGTGAATAGCAATCAATCACAAAGTCTACAAAATTCATCACATAGAATTTGAAAGAGACTATCACCAAAAGAGTTACATCATATAACTCTCACATCGCCTAGAACAAAAGCTTGCAATCATGTAGGTTTCTTGAATTTTTGCCTCATAATATACACACCAATTTTAATTATGTGATTTGGCATCAAGCCTAATAGCACACACCAATTTTAAGCATTAAGTAATTAAACCGAGGCTACATCTTATATTCTTTTTGTGCATGTGCTACACTTTCTCGAGCACAAAATCTTACGATATGCACTAAGGTATTCATGATTGGCTAGTGAACAATGGTGAGATGGTTATTTATGCCTTTCTCAAAAGGATCAAGTCTGACAGTCAAATAACATGTGACTTCAAGATTAAGACAAAGTGATCAACACCATAAACATCTTTCCCACACAACATGCACTACACAGCTCAAACTAGTAAAGTGCAATAAAATAAGCTCATCCAAGCTAAACAAGGTACATAAACATGTTATGTAAGATAATATGGCCAATCCTTGATTATAAATCCAAGATCTATAATACAAAACACAAAAATCTTTTTGGTTTTAACAAACTTTATAACCACTTGTTGAGATTTTGAAAAAAATTGATGACCAAAAACAAAAAACACACATTTTGCTAAATGATCAATGCAAATGCAATGCATGACATTGCTTACTAAGCTATAGAGGGTACACAAACAAGAAATATCAATTTCTTAATTAACCCATGAGTACATATACAAACTAGTACATAAAGTCAAAAATAGCTTAGCACAAACTATTCAAGTTTCTCCACAGTGTCAAGCATGTTCTAAATCAAGAGAGAGATATCATAAGTCATGTAATCCTCAAGAAAAACAAGACCCAAAATAAAATATTTTTGTCTTTTTGAAAATTTTCAATGTTTTTGGATTTTTTTTGGCGAAAATACCATTTTCGTCCCTACATTTTTACACGATTCTCACTTTGGTCCCTAACTTTTTTTTCACCGATTTTAGTCCATATTCTGAAAAACGTGTCTCGTTTTTGTCCCTACTGTTAGTGTCCTAACGGCAAAGTCTTAGGTGGTAGACGGAAGCTGACGTGGTGCTACGGTGGCGATTAAAATATTATTAAAAAATATTATTTGACTTTTTTTTAATGTCACGTCAGCTAATTATTTTTTTATAAAAAACCATATCAGCAAATTTAAACCAAAAAAGAAAATAAACTAAAAAACAAAACTTAAATTAAAAACACAAACCTAGACAAATCTAACACACACTTAGATCTAACACAAACCCAGAAATAAAATAAATTAAAAACAAACATTAAAACCTGTGTCTGATGCCACATCAATCTTTCTTCGATTCAGCCAATTCGCTCCATATACCTCCATAGCCACTAAGGCACCTAGACAAATCTCCTCTCTTTCTCCCTCAGTGCCTCTCTGAATCTTTCCTCTCTCTGCACTTTGTGGCTGTGGTTGTCATTTGGGTCAGGCGGGTGGTGTATAGATCGGTCATTTGGGTCGAATCATGGGCATCTTCGGCGAAGCAGCAACATCTACAATGACGATGAGGTGTTTGGTGGTGTTTTTATTAGGATCTGATGCTACAGTCGATGTGTCAGGCATTGCTCTTCGGACCCGTGCTTTGGAGTAATGCTTCTGTTAGCAGCTAAAGCATCTTCGATCGGAGTTTGAGGTCTGAAGGTGGTGTTCTGACAGCAACGATGATCGGAGTTTGAGGTCTGAGGTATGGGTATGTGATTGTTTTGATTTGTTCCAATTTGGGTATGGGTATGTGTTTTTCTTCCGATTTGGGTGTGGTAATGTGGTTGTTCTGATTTGTTCCGATAGGTTTGCGGCGAGTGGTGGAGTGGTGGATGGGTTTGTGTAAATCTTTGGGTTTGGGTGCACTTGGTTTTGTGTTTCGAATTGGGTTGTAGGGATCGGAGATCAGAGATGGGGGCGCCGGTGTGATCTATTTATCTCTTTCTGTCCATTACAATCTGCATCATCGGCGGCGGCATTAACATCGACATCAACATCGGCATCGACGACTCCTCCGTGGCCAACTCCTCCGCCGCTACTGCTTCTCCAACTCAAACCCATTCTCCGCCACTACCCCGAACTATTGGGTCTCAAAAAATCCCTCCTTCTTCCATTTCCGATTCTTTCTCTCTCGTCGGAGTCATGGTGTTTGCTGTTTTGGGAAATGGGTTTGATCGACGAGGTGGTGGTGGTAGTGGTTTTGGGATCTGTTGGTCGGTGGTGGTGGTGGCGGTGGTTTTGGGATCTGGGTTTGATTGTGGTAGTGGTGGTGGTGGTTTTGGGATCTGGGTTTGATTATAGGTTGATGGGTTTGTTAGAGATTGGTTTGTTTACTGGGGTTTGTGGTTTTGATTTGCTGAAGATTTGGGTGTGAGTTCTTGGGTTGCTGGGTTTGATTTGGGAGTTCTTGGTTTGCTGGAGATTTGAGTTCTTGGTTTCTTCATTCTTCCTGTTAGCATTTAATTTAATTTTTTCTTCTTGTTTTCATTTATGTCTTAGTGATTTGGGTTTGAGTTCTTGAGCTGCTGGGTTTGTGATCTTGTGATGGGTTTGAGTTCTTGGATGCTGGGTTTGATTTGAGAAGAATAGGAAGAATAAGTTGTAAAATGAAGAACAAGTTGAAGAACACTAAGAACATTAAGAAATTTTTTTTAATTAAAATTTTTAATTAAATTAAATTTAAAGTTTTTTTTAATTTAATTTATTTTTTAAAATTTTCTGACATGGTTTTTAAAAAAAAAATTAAAATGCTTACGTGGCATTAAAAAAAGTCAAATAATATTTTTTAATAATATTTTAATTGCCACCTTAGCACCACGTCAGCTTCCATTTGCCACGTAGGACTTTGCTGTTAGGGCACTAACAGTAGGGACAAAAACGAGACACGTTTTTTCAGAATAGGGACTAAAATCGGTGAAAAAAAATGTTAGGGACCAAAGTGAGAATCGTGTAAAAATGTAGGGACTAAAAGTGCATTTACGCCTTTTTTTTTTTTTTAAATAAAAAAAACAAAACAACCAAAACAACCAAAAACAAAAACAAGACATGTCCACAATTAATTGAAAGAATTAAATCAGGGACAAGTCAGCAACACTCACCTTGGAGAATCTTTTCTCACCCATATAGCACGAGTCTTCGGCTTTGTAGGTAAAAATCCATGAGAAACAGAGTGTATTTGAGGGATTACACCAATCTTCTGAGAAAGACTAAAATCCTGCAAATTTCTTTCACAAGCCAACAAGCTTAAATTTTTCAAAAGCATATGAAACAATTTATATGGACTTATGGCAGGAGAAATATCATCACATATCCTAGATTGACATACAGAATGCTTAAATTTCAATTTATGACAATTAGGACGAATGTGACCGGAGACACCACAAAAGTGAGAAACAGGAAAAATTTAGGAACATCAGTATTCCTAACAACAAATCTAGTCTCAGATTTTGGTTTTTGCCTCAACAAAGAACAATTTGGTCTAATATGACCAACAACACCACAAAGGTGACAGGTAGGCACAAAAACAGATTTATTATGCTATCTAACAATAGGTTTAGACTTATGTTTAGAAACTTCAGCGTCCACATCAGAACTTTTACCTTTGTCTAACCTAGCACAATAAGCCTTTTCTTTATTATTCCTCTTGAAAGGAGGGATATAAACTTTCTCAGTTTTAGGTTTAAGAGAAACAGAAACACTTCTGTTATCATCAGCAGGCTTGGTATTAGTCAAATTTTCAATTTTAGCTTTAGATTCAACTAACTCTTGTTCCAAGCTTTTCATTTTCTCATCTTGAGAGGAAATTTGATTTCTCAAAAATTCATTCTTTTTATTAGACTCATCTAATCTCACATTCAAATCCTCTTTTTCAAGATTAGCCAATTTTAACTCTTCTTTAAATTTCTTAGCAATTTTCAAAGATTTAGATAATTCCTTACGAAGAGTTTCAAAAGCATAAAAAAAAAATCAACAGAAGCATGAGCAGAAACATGATTAGAAAGACACTTCAAATTGTCCATGACAACAGGGGTTAAGGATCAGCTCAGAGATCAAAAGATCTAAATCAAAAGAGCTACCTACTCTGATACCACTTGTTGGGTTTATTTAGACCCCTTAAACCACAATAAGATTAACCTAGTGAATTAGTCAAGTGATTAACTTAGTCAAATTATACAAATCTAGGTTAAACACAATTAAACAATCATATCAAATATATATAGCAGCGGAAAAATAAATAACACAATGATATGATGACCCAGGAAACCACACGGTAAAAACCTGGGGAGGATTTGACCTAACTATCCTCAAGGTAAACCTGAATCCACTATGAAAGAATTGAAGTTCATACAAAAGGACTTACAAGCTCCCCGCTTGACTTCCTAATACTACCCACTAGTAGAACTTACTGACACGACCACGTGCAAGCTCCGAATCCACGGACTCCTTCTTTCTTGAATTCTTCAATAAGATACAAGCTCCCCGCTTGTTTTTCTTTAAGCTCCAATGGCAACAACCTTGTTGATCATCAAGATGTAGATAATATCTCTACCTTGAAAACCCTAAGTTTATGTGAAGGAAAACTCCTCAAGGATCTCACAAGAGATTCACATAAACCGCAAATATGAGCGACAAAGACTTAGAGAGGTTTGGGTACAAAACCCTAATAAAAGGAGGACAAGAGGCACTCTAATGTCTCTCAAAAGTCTCAAAAACGTTCTAGGGTTTCCCTTATATATAAGAGAGTTTTACTTGAACCCTAAGACGTTTAAATAGAGTTTAGGCTGAGTTGGAATTCTGCAGAAAAACGTTCTGGCCGACTTTCGATCGATCAAGTCTATTCTTCGATCGATCGAGCCAGGCCGAAAGTCACAAAGATTTCTGCAGCCACTCGATTCCAACTTTATAATAATTAATCAACTTTGAGCAAGCCTAAACAAGACTAAACAACCTATTTTGATCATGGTTTGCCAACAATACACATTAGAGTTCTAAATACATAAAATCCTAAATCTTTAGAACCTAACAGTATTATTTTGTATCAACTATTTATATGACTTTATGCTAAGGAAAGCCGGTTTAAAGTAAACTTCTTTCAACTCATTATATGGCGGTTGAAAAAACTATCTACGACTACATGTACTTTCAGTCACATGACATTTTTTAATAACTAATGTGACTTATTTAAATAATATAATTGGATAGTCTTATAGATCGTCATGTTAAGCGGTTAGGGGTGAAAGAGATCACACTAAACTAATTTAGTGAAAAATCTTTTACAAATTGCTTTTAATCTCCTGCAAGAGAAAAGCTACATTCAGCTAATTATACGGGCTCAAGAGAATCCAAGGGTGAAGATCAATTGGCGCATGGTTTTTGAAACATTAAATAAGTCAAAAACATGTGAGAAAAAAAAAGGGAAGAAAGAAATTCGTTCAAGCCAAAATTGGAAAAATCTAGATATGGAAACATCCTTAGGCCTGAGTGGAAAACTCTTGAGCCCCACTATTTTCCCCCTATTTTCTCTTGTTAACCAAACAATGGAAAAATCAATTTTTGAGAACAATAAAATCTAACTTGATTAAGATTTGGACCCCAAATTTTAAATTACAGTTTGGTCAATTCTAGGCTAATCTAACACTTATGTCCAAATTGAAGTGATTAGCCAATTAATTAATATAAGCATGGATAAACAAATAAAATTAATAGCCCACATAAATAAAAATTACAATAACATAGCCATAATAAACGGATGTTTTATCAAAAAGGAAAACTTGAGAATAGGCTGCATACACTAACAATATTGACATCTCCAAACTATTAGGCCTTCACCATGTGTGCTGGACCAATAGAATCAGTGCAATGTGCACCCAACTACATCAAATTCTGTCCATTTAATGATTCATAACTTGTACAGCTTTATTCTCTTGCTTTTACTATTTAATATCTATTTTTTCACATATATTTTTAGTTTCAAATGTGGACATTTTTTTTTTTTTTGCTTAAAATGTGTATATTTTTGCATTAATTGTAGATATGTGTATGAAATAATGGATATGAAAGAGTGTGAATTCAGCATAACTTTCATGATTTAGATTGTCATTTCAGCTAAATAATATAAAAATAACAAGAAAATAATTCAACTAACTTCCCATGACTTTCTTTCGCGGAGCCATTGCGTTGTGTAGTTTGATGTTGAAATGTTAGATTGTTGAGAAGAAAGTATGTGAGATTTTTCACAAGCCCATGATAGTGATCTAGTGTGTGAACGCTACCCATTGGGTATCTAATTTCAAAATATCTTGAACAAGCAAGAGCAAGTTTTTCAAATGAATGAATGGCCCAAAATAGATTCAAATGTTTCACATTTGAGTCAATATGGGATGCTTTAATTTTGAGAAATAGAAAGTTCAACTATGCAACTCTTTTAAGAAAAGTATGAAAAGAGGTAATGACTTAATGGTGTTCCTGGCATCTAAAATCTTCAACTCTTCACATTTGAGTCAATATAGGTTGCTTTAATTTTGAGTAATAGAGAGTTCAACTATGCAACTCTTTTTAAGAAAAGTATGAAAAGAGGTAATGACTTAATGGTGTTCCTGGCATCTAAAATCTTCAATCTCAGCATTGAACAAGTTATGGGACGTGTTCAAAATGCAAGCATGTCAGTTCTTCTAGTCTTGCTATATTGCATTTGTTTCGAATCTAGCTCTGCCACAGACACTATCACATCTTTTGAACCCATCAAAGACCCTGGCTATATAATCTCCAATGGGAGTGCTTTCAAACTGGGATTCTATAGCCTAGAAAAATCTGCCAATCGATACATTGGAAAATGGTATAATAACATTTTTGGATGCACAGTTGTATGGGTAGCTAACAGATAGAAACCTCTCACAGATTCTAATGGGGTTCTTACCATATCTGAGGACGGAGTTCTTGTGGTACTAAATGGAGAAAAGAAGACAATTTGGTCAGCGAATGTTACAAACTCTGTTCCCAATTCAAGTGTCTAGCTTTTGGATTCAGGGATCCTTGTCTTGCAAGAAAACACTAGAGGGACAATCATATGGGAGAGTTTCCATTATCCTTCTTGTAAATTTGTTATTTACAACTATGTGTTTTGTTGGCTTATATTTTGTGCCAAATTTGATTGTAATTCTATTTAATCTTTTGTACCCTGTATTTATTGTGGGATTTGATTGTAAGGGTTGTGTGATAGAGAGAGTGTGTGAAGACTCAAGCAAATTAAAGACTGAAGTGTTTTCGCAGGTAGCTCACGACTAAGCATCCTGCGAAGTGACCTATGTGCTTTGCACTTGCTGGAATGCGAAGAGTCAGGCCAGGATGGAGACAGCTATGTTTCGGGAGTATCTCACGGGTAAACCCTTCCCACGAGACACCTGCGAGACATTTTGTTCTGCCAGCCTGTCCATTATGATACACACTTTCTGTGCCCACACTATATATACCCACATTACCCACAAATGTTGAGGAGTGCTTCTAAGAGAAAACCCTAGCCAAACACCTTGAGAGTTAGAGATTGTTATACCTATAATCCTCTACACATTTGCTTATGGAATTTCCTTAACTCCTACCTCTTCATTTCCATACCATTGAGAGGTTGATAGCCCAAACACTTACCACACCCTTTCAGAGTGTCAAGTGAAGTTTTGGTGCCGCTGGGAAGCATTGGAAGAAGCCAAGTTTTGGTGTTGTGGGATCCGGAGAACTAGACAAGACACGGTTCTGAGATGCCTTGTTGGAGTAGGAGCTTGGAGGGCTCAAGTACATCGGGTAGATTAGAATTGGAGGGTCTCTTACTAAACCATGTATCCCAACTGATTGTCTAGTGGATCGATTTCAGCATGGAGGGTGGCGGAGAGGTTTTTCGCCGAGTTCTTCGGTTTCCTCTTTGATAACACATCGGCGTGTTATCTTGTGTTTGCATCTTTCTTCCATACTATTTTACATTCCATTTTTACTGCTGTGTTGCTTAGATTATGGATTAGAGTAGCTTGTTTGTTTATCTGCTTGCATTTACACTATTTGAGGGTCTAAACAGCTCTTGTGTTTTCAAAATTTTTTCGAAATTTCAATTGGTATCAGAGCCAAGGTCATAGGTTCGAGTCGTTAGAGCGGCATTATAAGGGAGGGATTGTAAGGGATTTCACAATTCGCTCCAATACCAATGGGCTTGGTCTGCGATCGAATGCTATAAAAGATTTGTGCCCCCTAGTCCTTCACCAATTGGTCATTGGATGGATTGGTAAGGCACATGGTCCAACACTTCTAATACATTCTTGCCAAATATGAAGCTTAGTGCTAATGTAAGAACAAGCAAGAAAGTGGAGATTACATCTTGGAAAAGCCCCTCTGACCCATCCATTGGAATTTTCTCTGTCGGTATTCAACCTCTTGGTCTTCCTCAAGTATTCATTTGGAACGACAGTAGCCCATACTGGCACATTGGTCAATTGAATGGTTGGATCTTCATTGGAATAGCGTATATGAATTTTGTATATCATAACGGATTCAGGTTTGTAGATGATCAAGAAGGGAATTTTTATCTAATTTTTTATTTTGACAAAGCTATGACGTTAAATTATGCCTTGAATTCACAAGGGAATCTAGTGGAAAAAGATTTGTATAATGGGAGAGAGAATTCTGTGTGGTTAGGTTTGCAGACTGAGTGTGATGTTTATGGCAAGTGTGGGTCATTCAGAACCTGTAATCCAAACAAATCACCAATTTACAGCTGCTTCTAGGGGTTCAAGCCAAATAACACTGAAGAATGGAATCAAGGAAATTGGACTAGTGGATGTGTTAGGAGGACACCATTGCAGTGTGAGAGGGTGAACACTGGTGGTGGGAAAGGCAAAAAAGATGGTTTTTTGAATTTGAAGATGATGAAAGTGCCAGCCACTGCAGTTTGGTCAAGTGCTTTTGAAAACAAATGCAGGGAGCAATGCTTGGAGAATTGTTCTCGTACAGCATATGCATATGACACTGGTATTGGCTGTATGTCTTGGACAAATAAACTAATTGATACACAGCAATTCTCCAGTTATGGTGCTAATCTTTACATTCGTGTGGCCTACTCAGAACTTGGTAAGTTGTTTTTGTTTTATACTTTTATGTGAAAATTAGGCTTCAAATTAGGTTACTTAGTTTTATAACTTCAACCCAAGTCCCACTACCCCCAGTCCCCATGATAAGGAAATCAGTGTCAAAGACTCTTTATTTAAAACTATTTTGCACTATATTTTTTTTTGAACAAGTATTATACTTTTTTCCCCTCATTTACAGATAAAGTGGGAGATGTGAAAAAAATTGTCACAATCATAGTGATCACAGGAACAATTTTCCTTTCTATCTGCACTTATTTACTGTGGAGGCGGATGGCAAATCTAAAAGGTAATATTCCCAATTAAATTAGCTCAACGGACTCGTAAATGTTGCTATATATCACATCACTCACTCACTACTATAGTGGACATTAGCAAGGAAAAAGAAAGCAAAGGAGATCTTATTGTTCAACAGAGCAGAAGCACAACCAAAATTTCATAGTGACAACTTGGACCAAGTTAAAGTCCAAGAGCTACCGATATTCAATTTTGAGAAGCTGACAAGTGCAACCAACAACTTCAATCTATCTAACAAGCTTGGGAAGGGTGGATTTGGTCCCGTATAGAGGGTAATGGTTGCTTTACTAGAGGTTTCTTTTCCAATTATTTGTATGTCTAGTTAACCATTTGATGTTTGTTTATTGGGAAAATTGCAAGATGGACAAGAGGTTGCAATAAAAAGACTTTCTAAAGCCTCTGGACAAGGATCAAAAGAATTTATGAATGAGGTGGTGGTAATTTCTAAACTTCAACATTGGAATCTTGTTAAGCTCCTTGGTTGCTGTGTTGAAGGAGAAGAAAAGATGTTGATCTATGAATATATGCCAAACAAAAGTCTGGATGCATTCCTCTTTGGTTTGTTAATTTTGATGCCCTTTTTTGTAATACAAATGCATTACAATGTTAAATTTTCTGAATAAAAATTTCAATTTATTTATGAGCAGTGATAATTTTCTGCATAGGAATTACCATTATACTATTTTTAGAAATTTCAACAATCTTCTCTACTGTGATACTTCAATTGAAATAGACTTTTCCAATTCTCTTATAACTTCACCACTAGAACATCTTTTTTCGAACTTTATTTTCTTTCATCTTGCAAGTTTCTCTTAATGCTTTTTTTTTTTTTTTTAATTCATTAGATCCTCACAAGGAAAAACTGTTAGATTGGAGAAAACGTTTCAACATTATTGAAGGAATTGGTCGAGGTCTACTCTACCTTCATAGGGATTCTAGATTAAGAATCATTCATAGAGATCTAAAGGCAAGTAACATCTTGTTGGATAAAGAGCTAAATCCAAAAATATCAGATTTTGGAATGGCTAGATGGACAAGAGGTTGCAATAAAAAGACTTTCTAAAGCCTCTGGACAAGGATCAAAAGAATTTATGAATGAGGTGGTGGTAATTTCTAAACTTCAACATTGGAATCTTGTTAAGCTCCTTGGTTGCTGTGTTGAAGGAGAAGAAAAGATGTTGATCTATGAATATATGCCAAACAAAAGTCTGGATGCATTCCTCTTTGGTTTGTTAATTTTGATGCCCTTTTTTGTAATACAAATGCATTACAATGTTAAATTTTCTGAATAAAAATTTCAATTTATTTATGAGCAGTGATAATTTTCTGCATAGGAATTACCATTATACTATTTTTAGAAATTTCAACAATCTTCTCTACTGTGATACTTCAATTGAAATAGACTTTTCCAATTCTCTTATAACTTCACCACTAGAACATCTTTTTTCGAACTTTATTTTCTTTCATCTTGCAAGTTTCTCTTAATGCTTTTTTTTTTTTTTTTTTTTTTTTTTTTTAATTCATTAGATCCTCACAAGGAAAAACTGTTAGATTGGAGAAAACGTTTCAACATTATTGAAGGAATTGGTCGAGGTCTACTCTACCTTCATAGGGATTCTAGATTAAGAATCATTCATAGAGATCTAAAGGCAAGTAACATCTTGTTGGATAAAGAGCTAAATCCAAAAATATCAGATTTTGGAATGGCTAGGATTTTTAGGAATGATGAAGACTAGGCTAATACTAATAGGGTCGTTGGAACATAGTAAGTACCTTTCCTTTAGTCAATTCAATTAGATACTAGTACAAATATTTGATGACAAGATTTTGATGTGTTTTGCTGTTATAATTTAGTGGCTATATGTCTCCTGAATATGCAGTGGAAGGGCAATTTTCAGAAAAATCAGATGTCTTCAACTTTGGAGTGTTGTTACTTGAGATAATTAGTGAAAGAAGAAACCCTAGCTTTTATCATGATGAGCAATCCATGAGCCTTTTAGGATTTGTAAGTCATCCATATCCCATTGCATTATTTTTGAAAACCTCCAATTCTTGTTTGTTATAATTTTCAATACTGATGCTAAGAATTTCAATCCTGTTTTAATTTTTCTAGGCATGGAAATTGTGGAATGCAAACAACATTATAGCCTTAATAGACACAATGGTATATGAACCATGCTTTGAATGGAGATTTTGAGATGCATACATGTTGGCCTGTTGTGTGTGCAAGAATTTGCCAAAGATAGGCCAACTGCATCTCTTGTTATTTCTATACTCAAAAGTGAGATTCTTGATCTTCCTCGTCCAAAGCAACCGGCATTTATTGAAAGGAAAATTCTCTTAGATAAGAAGTTATCTCATAACGGCGAAAGAAAATTTTCTATTAACGATGCTATTGTTTCAATGTTTCAAGGACAATAGCTAGTATGTGTTCTTGACATAATTGGTTATATATTTATGCTGGAATCTTCACAATGTTCAGATTATAAATTTAAAAAAAAAAAAAAAATTTGAATTATCGTCACATAATTTTAATTTTAATTTTTTGCCATCATCTACCGTCTTAAATCCAGCCACACCCTCTATTTACCAAAGCCGAGCTTCTCTGTTCGAATTGGTTTCAAAGTTAATATTTTTGTTACCAAATCTCACAAGTAACATTATCTCACTCTCAGGTTCTGTTCCCTTTCTCCACATATTTTTGCGTTTATTTTTTAGTTAAATTTTGGACTGAGTTCTCTGGATTTTGGGGGATTTTCCTTGTTAATTTATTTTTCAAGTTCTAAAGTATCTTTGAAAAAAAAAAAAAAAAAAACTAAAGTTTTGGAGTTGTTGATTGGGATGAGTTGGAATTTAGAAGGAGATGGAAAATTAAGTAATCGAAATGCAATTCTGGCATAAATATATTGACCCCAACCCCAAATACAATAATCCCAAGTGCCTTTCTAGAACTCCAATATGAGTTATTTTAAACATCCCATAGATCTTTTAGAGGTTGTTTGGATGAATTTTTTTCATCACTCAATTTCCGTCACTCATCACTTATCACTCATAACTCATCACTTAATTTTTCACACCCGTTTGGCACCATCACTCATTTTTTATCACTAAATATTTTTCACACTATTTGTGGGTCCCATGGCCTGTCACCCGTAGCAGCTTTTTTTTCAGTACCATACTCACTGAAGCCAGTGAAAAAAAAAAAAAAAAACCCAGAATAGACCAAACAAAAAAAAAAAAAAAAAAAAAAAAGAACAAACCGAACTAGTGAAAGAAGAAGAAGAAAGAAAGAAAAAAAAAAAAAAAAAAAAGGAACTGAACAGCCAACTAGGAGAAGAAAAGAAAAAAAAAAGTCAAAAGTGGTCAAAAGTTGCGGCTGGGCATTGTTTGTGGGTCCCTATTGTGTGTTTAATTACAATATTGCCATTGAGTTATGAATTATGGAAACTGAAAACAGCCAAAATGTGTTTTCGGTTTCCATAACTCATAACTCAAAAATCAGAGAATTGAGTGATGGAAACAGTGTTATGAAAACAGAGTTATCGTGCAGCCAAACAAGTATTGAGCTATGGGTCCCACTATTTTTGAGTTATGAGTTATAGAAACTGAGAATTGAATTATGAAAATTGCCCATCCAAACAGCCTCTTAGATTCCGGAAAGCTTGTCTCGAAAGAAAACACTACAAGGACAGTCATATGGGAGAGTTTCCAATATCTCTCTATTACATTCTTGCTAACCATGTAGTAAAAACTTAATATGCAAATGGTTCTTTTGGCCGACTAATCTCTAGGGTTAGACTATAGCAAATATCTTTGAGACAGAGGGATTGTGCAACACCCAAAAGGTGTCGTTCTGTCTTTTTATTAAATCTTCAGCTTTGCTAAAACGATGTCGTTTAGAGACCTGGTGCTAAAAAAGGTCACTTATTAGAAACAACACCGTTTAGTTTTTATATCACAATCTTGTATTTCTTTTGTGACAAACGTCATCGTTTCAAATATAGACACAATGCTAATTCTTTCAAGAGGAAGCGGAACAGAGAAGGGGAAGGAGAGAGCAAAAAACAGATCTTTTCAAATTTCAACCCATATAAATAGAACTTGACCCTCTTTTTTGTGGTGATTTATTATTGAAAGACAGATTGTCAGTCGGCGGAGAAAGAGTGTATGAAGTAGGAGCTTGTCTCCCTTTCTCTCTTTTCGTCATTCGGCCTTTTTTTTTCTAAATGGTTAGGTATGTGTCTCTCTCTTTTCTCTATTTTTGTCAAGGTTATGTGAGGAGCTTATCTCCCCCACTTGTTTCTTGTTTTTTATCCTCAACAGCTAAGTTAGATAAGTCAATAATTGAAAAAAAAAAAAAAAAAAAAGTGTTTGGAACATTTCATAGAAAGTCCGAGTTTTCGGTCTGAGTAATATTACACACCCTCCATTACATACAAATTTACACACAAAAAAGAAACTGAAAGTGTGACGGTTTTCAAAAATTATGATTTCAAGTCCCAATTTTAATTGTTCTTAATGAGCGTGTAAACGTGTGAAAGTATGTAATAGCTTTTATCCTTACAGCTATTGTGATAGATTTCAAATAAATGTTTGGAAAAAGAAGCAAATATAGTAATAACTGCTCGTCGCATTCAAAATGGTGATCCGCGCAAACCAGAGAGAATCTTTGTACTCTGTGGGAACTGGGAAAACAAGCAATGACTACTCACGTAGTCCTATCATCCAAAATCATCATTAGGCGCAGACCCGTTTGTTGGAGTTAAATCTGTAATATGCACCAAACATAATTTATTAATTTTTAAAGGACACCCGCACCTATCATGTGTGGCCTGTAACCATCTATAAACAATGGTTTGAATATATAGGGGTATCAGTGTATCCCCACAAGACCGCTCAAACCAGAAGCATTGAACTAGTTATGGGTCATGTTCGAAAGACAAGCATACCAGTTCTTCTAGTCTTGCTATGATGATTTTGTTTAGAATCTGACTCTGCCACAGACACCATTACATCTTTTCGACCCATTTTAAGACTCTGACTACATAATCTCTAATGGGAGTTCCTTCAATCTGGGATTCTTCTGCCCAGTAAATTCTACCAACTGCTACCTCGGAATATGGTATAATAAAAAATCTGTCCTACCTGCCCAGTGGATAGCTAACAGAGATATTTCCCCCTAAACTAGTAGAGCTGAAGAACTGAGGGAGGAAGAAGACTCTGTGCAGGGACTGTGAAATACCCAAAACGGTGTCGTTCTGTCTTTTTATTAAATCTTCAGCCTTTTAAAACGATGTCGTTGAGAGACTCAGTGATAAAAGTCACTTGTTCAAGACGACGTTTTTTGGCCTTCGATCAGAATCTTGTATTCTTTTGTTACAAACATCATCGTTTCAGATATAGCCGTCAGGCACAATGCTTTTGCTTTCAGGAAGAAGAGGAACTTGACCCTCTTCGATGTGGTGATTTATTCATGAATGGAAGATCGACATCCGGAGATAGCCGAAAGGCTTTTTTTTTTCTTTTTTCTTTTTCTCTCCAGTTTTCAATTTTTTATATTTATTATTTTACTTCAACTTGACGAAGTCAGAACTTGAAATTAGGAAACAACTTTGTTATTAGTTATGTGTGCTCTAGCCTCTAACTCTATTGCTTAACTGTTAAGATTTTTATTTATTTAATTAATTATATAGTTTTGTTTTTTAAACGTGCATTTGTTATAGGGCAAGGACAAAATTTTTTATTTTAAAATTTTTTAAAGAGCTAAGTTGTTTGTTTAGAGAAAAATTAGTTGATTGAGCTTAATTGTTTTTAAGCTATTATTGTTAATTTTTTTTTGTTGAGTCAATTGTTTTAGGCTTGTATATTTTGTTTTAGATTTTAGGTTTATAAATTTTTTTATGCCTTTTAAAATGAGAAAAATGCTAAAGTTACAAATGATTTCATATGCAAATTAATAAGAATTTACTACTTCAACAAATTTTAAAATGTTGTAGAAAAGTTTGTGACTATAATATTACTCTTAAAAGAATCAATTATATTGTTAAGAGGGCAAAGTATAATTTTATAAAACATAATTTCTAAAATTTATACCTATATATATTATTTATACTAATATTTTTTTACAAAATAATTAGGGCATGCCCCCATGGTCAAAGTCTCCCTCCATCCTTCCCTTATTCCACACGCACGAGGAAGAGACGAAAACTAATCGGATTGGTGTGTCTGTCTTTTCTCTCCTTTGTCAAGGTCACGTGGGAGCTTGTCTACACTCAACAGCTAAGATTCGTCAATTATTGAAAAAAAATGTTTGGAACAGTCTATAAACACTATAAAGTCCAGGTTTTTGATTCGAGTAATATTTATTACGCATATTTTATTACATAAAAAAAAATAATAATAATAAACAACTGAAAGACTTTCTATTGTTTTCTCATGCGTAAACGAAAACACACAAATAAAAAGCAATAACTGGCCAACGAATTGAAAACTTTGATTCTTTCAAAAACTAGAACCTTTGTACAATATACATGGGAAAAGAAGCAATGACTACTGCTGTTGTGGGTCAAATCTCTGACATGCACAAAATATAATTTATTAATTTTTAAAGAACACCCCCACCGACCATATGCGGCCCGTAGCCATCTATAAACAATGGTTTGAACTTTGAATATATTGGGGTATCAGTGTATGGGTATCCCCACAAAACCACTCAAACAAGAAGCATTGAGCAAGTTATGGGACTTGTTCGAAATACAAGCATACCAGTTCTTCTAATCTTGCTATGTTGCTTTTGTTTAGAATCTGACTCTGCTGCAGACACCATTACATCTTTTGATCCCATCAAAGACTCTGACTACATAATCTCCAATGGGAATGCTTTCAAACTGGGATTCTTCAGCCCAGTAAATTCTACCAATCGCTACCTCGGAATATGGTATAATAAAAAATCTGGTTTACCTGCCCAATGGGTAGCTAACAGAGATAAACCCCTTAAGGATTCTTCTGGAGTTCTTACCATATCTGAGGACGGCAATCTTGTAGTCCTAAATGGACAAAAGGAGATTCTTTGGTCATCAAATGTTACAAACTCTGTTGTCAATTCGAGTGCTCAGCTTTTAGATTCGGGGAACTTAGTCTTGCGGGAAAACACTACAGGGACAATCATATGGGAGAGTATCCAATATCCTACTGATACACTCTTCGAAAAGGTGAAATATAGTGGTAATGAAAGCACAGGTGTGATAGTGCTGTTGAAATCATGGAAAAGCCCTTCCGATCCATCCTTCGGAAACTTCTCGTGTGTTCTTCAACATCGAAGTTTCTTTCAAGTATTCATTTGGAAAGATGGTAGCCCCCTTTGGCGCAGTGGTCCATGGAACACTCGAACCTTTATTGGAGTACCAAAAGATAATTCTGATTTTAATAACGGATTTAGTCTATTCGTAGATAATCAAGATGGAACAATTTCTCTAAGTTTTTCTTATGCCGGCGATTATTTGTATCAATTTGTCCTGACTACGGAAGGAAATGTGGTAGGAAGATATTGGGATAATGAGAAGGACGATTGGAGGATCGCGTGGAATGCTGTGAACAGTGAGTGTGATCATTATGGTACCTGTGGGGCATTTGGAAGCTGCACTTCATGGACTTCACCAATTTGCAGCTGTTTACCAGGGTTTGAGCCAAAGAGGCCAGAAGAATGGAATAGAGGAAATTGGACTAGTGGATGTTCGAGGAGGACACCCTTGCAGTGTGAGAGGGTGAACACTACTGGCGGTGAAGCCAGCAAAATGGATGGATTTTTGAAACTGGAGATGATGAAGGTGCCAGACCTGGCAGATTCGTCACCTGCTCTTGAAGACAATTGCAGACAGCAGTGTTTAAAGAATTGTTCTTGTATAGCTTATGCATATGATATTGGCGCTGGTTGTATGTCATGGACTGGAAACTTAATTGACATACAGAAATTCTCCAACGGCGGAGTTGATCTTTACATTCGTGTTGCCTATTCAGAACTTGGTGAGTTGTTATCTTTCAAAATTTATCTTATGCTTTAAATCATGGATAATTACTAGTGCACACTAGATTACTCAAATCACAATATTCTATACATGTCACAATTTACAAGAAAATTGTGATTTGTGTGTACTATGTGCACACTAGTATGTGTGTAATAGACACTACTCATAAATCATTCACCACCACAGGGAAGGAGCCACTTTAATCCTAAAGGGGCTATGACCCTCCTAGCCCAACAGGTCTCCTTAATTTTTTACTATAGCTAATAAACAATTTCATAAACTAAGAGGAAGAAGCAGAAGAAATAAAGTTAAGAGGACAATGCCTTTCATTATACAGACCAACTCTGTCATAAAATAGCAAAATACATATGTCCTAAAGGGGACTATGAAAAACTACAAAATCGTGGCTGAAGTCGGACCTTTCCTTGCCATGCCATCAGCACTTTGATTTTGCTTTCTAAAAGAAATGCCACATCTTCAGACTCGGTATATGGCTGAGGAGAGTCGTGCAATCTATAATAAAAGTTGAATGCTGTAAGTTATGATTTGGATTAGTAACCCAATTAAAATAAAATCAATTTTAAAAAATATATTTTTTGCAAATGTTTTTTATTTTTCGGGCTTTTATCTTTTATGCAGTTAACAATCTTTAGTAAACAACAAAAAACATATTTCTTCATTAGTAGAAATTGAGGACAAACTAAGTAAAAAAAGACTAAGGGCCCGTTTGGTACATGTGTTTAAACACATGTTTTCAATTTTTAAACAACATTACACGTATTTTCACATACTTTTTTAACCACATGTATTTTCAAAAAATGCAAATAACGATACTAGGACAACATTACCAAATGGGCCCTAAGGGTCTTGAAACAGAATTACACTTTCATTTTTATTTTAACTTAGTTACTTGATTTTATATGTGCATGTATGGGTCATGTTTGTGAATGTATTTCCCTTTTTTCTTGTTTCTAAAATTTTGATGGGATGGTAGTAGATCTGAAGTACACATTTTTCTTTTTTAAAATTGTTCATCATTTCTTTTTGAATAGTTTAAAATGGTCAATAAAGATTAAAAGCTCAACAATTTATCAATTTGTTTATAGAGTAATTGTACTTATATTTACTCTTTTTGTTTCTGCTATAACTACAAGATGGGCATTTTAGTCATAAATATCATCAAAAATAGAAGTTTCACAACAAAAAGGAAGATGATTTTTTGGATGACTTTTTGATTTTGTACATTCAAAGTAAAATTATTGTGAATTTACAATATAATCAATCATAGTATTTTTAGTCTTGAATCTTTGTATATCACCAAAGCTCAACAGATCAAGTCACACTGTCAAGAACTGGCATTCGATCACTCAACCTGTGATCAAAAGACTGTCAAAAACTCAAGTTCGGTCGATTGAGTAGTGATTGAAGGGCCATTGATATCTTCAATAACTATCTTCTTTGAGCTGCATCTTGAACACTTAATCTTGAACATTTGACAAACATTACAGACTCATCTAAGATTACAATGTCATGGAATTCGCTAAACTAAAATCTAACAATCTTCCTTCTTAACAATTCTGAGCCAAAATCCAATCTAACACAATCTAACTAAAACAAAATATGACTTGTATAATATGGACACTACGGGGAAACCACAGACAGAGCTAGGACTGACTGATTAACTTAGTCTTTCAATTTCAACCAACTCCCATTACCCCCTAGCTCTCCATGATAAGGAAATCGTTGTTAGAAGGCTATTGATTCAACACTGTTTTGCCATTTGTTTTGTTAGAATAACTGTTACACTCTTTTTTCTCTGATTTACAGATAAAGTTGAAGATATGAAAAAAATTGTCAGAATCACAGTGATCATAGGAACATTTTTCATTTCTATCTGCACTTATTTTCTGTGGAGGTGGATGACAAAACAAAAAGGTAATTTTCCAACTTAAATTATCACGGTGGGCTCGGAAATTTTGCTATATACTACATTACTCACTACTATTAGTGTAAATTAGCAAGGAAAAAGAAAGCAGAGGAGATCTTCTTGTTCAACAAAGGGGAAGCACATCAAAAATATCATAATGACAACCTGAACCAAGTCAGAGTCCAAGAGCTACCACTATTCAATTTTGAGAAGCTGGCGAGTGCAACAAACAACTTCCATCTATCTAATAAGCTTGGGCAGGGTGGATTTGGTCCCGTATATAGGGTAATTGTTGTTCTACTAGAGGTTTCTTGTCTAATAATTTGAATAGCTAATTAATCATTTTGATGTTTCTTTATAGGGAAAATTGTCTGACGGACAAGAAATTGCAGTAAAAAGACTTTCTAAAGCCTCCGGACAAGGTTTGCAAGAATTTATGAATGAGGTGATAGTAATTTCTAAACTCCAACATCGGAATCTTGTTAGACTCCTTGGTTGTTGTGTTGAAGGAGATGAAAAGATGTTGATCTATGAATACATGCCGAACAAAAGCCTGGATGCACTCCTCTTTGGTTAGTTCATTTTGATGCCCTCTATTATAATACAAATACATTACATTTTTACATTTTTTGCATATAAATATTGTTACTGTATTACGAGATAATGAAACAGTAGTCTTTGTTTTGATATGTCAATTGAACAGACTTTTCCAATTCTCTTATGACTTCACCATATGAACTTCTTTTGCAAACTTTATGTTCATTCACCTTGTGAGTTTTTCTCTCTTTTGTTCAAAATCAATAGACCCAAACAAAGAAAAATTGCTAGATTGGAGAAAACGGTTCAACATTATTGAAGGAATTGGTCGAGGTCTGCTCTACCTTCATAGGGATTCTAGATTAAGGATTATACATAGAGATCTAAAGGCAAGTAATATCTTGTTGGATAAAGAGCTAAATCCAAAAATATCAGATTTTGGTTTGGCTCGGATTTTTGGAGGAAATGAAGACCAAGCTAATACTAATAGGGTTGTCGGAACTTAGTAAGTACCTTTTGTTTTTCACCAATTCAATTAGATGTCTATTTGAGATGACAAAATTTTGATGTTTTTTGTTGTGAAAATTTAGTGGCTATATGTCTCCTGAATATGCAATGGAAGGGCGATTTTCAGAAAAATCAGATGTCTTCAGCTTTGGAGTGTTGTTACTAGAGATAGTTAGTGGAAGAAGAAACACAAGCTTTCATCATGATGAGCAGTGCATGAGCCTTTTACGATTTGTAAGTCTTCCTTCTCTCATTTCCCTGTTTCTTGAAAACCTCCAATGCTTCTTTCTTGTGTGTTTTTGTATTGAAGCTAAGAATTGCAATCTTGTTTTTTTGTTATTTTCCAGGCATGGAAATTGTGGAATGTAGACAACATTGTAGCCTTAATAGACCCAATGATATCTGAAACTTGTTTTAAAATGGAGATTTTGAGATGCATACATGTCGGATTGTTGTGTGTGCAAGATTTTGCCAAAGAGAGGCCGACTATATCTGTTGTTATTTCCATGCTTAAAAGTGAGATTGTTGATCTTCCTCGTCCAAAGCAGCCTGCATTTACTGAAAGGGAGATTGCTTTGTGTACAGAGACCTCTCAATGCAACCAAAGTAAATGCTCTATTAGCAATGTTACTGTTACAGTGGTTGAAGGTCGATAGGTAGCATGTGTTCTTGAGATAATCATATTGTGGTTATATTTATGTTTATTTGTACACTTTGATAAGAATCTTAAAACATGTGTCGATATTCATCAAACTGAATGAATATTCAAAACCGTCAATACAAATAATATACATATTATTTTTATGATAAGAGAAGCTAAAGAATTTAGGGGAATTTTATTTTTTACATAATTTAAGTGAAGGGTCATTTTATACAAATGATATATACTGTGGCTATAGCTGGAAAAAATGCAATGCGTCTCAATCTCATTCTTGAATTCTACAACTAAAGCATCAACTTGAAACCACCTATAGAGGACATCTCTCTATGACCAAATTTGTTGCAAAACGGATCGACTCCGTTGCTGATAACTTTGCGTTAGCAGGAAAGCCAGTTGACGAACGTTTAGATTGAGCAATTTAAAGTGACTCCAAACCAAGAACTCCACAAATTGGTAATATTGGTGATCCTTACAGGCCTAGGTAACCTTGCAAATTTTGTCATAGACCTGGCCACGTTGCGTGCCATCAACTGCGCAAGGACAATGCATATAAAGGGAGAGTACCAACAAAGAAATTTGCAGCCAGGGTTGCAGCATTTCGGAGATTTTTCTAATGATGAAACATGGTACACAGATAATGGGGCCTCTTCCAACATCACAGCGAGCATAGGCCAATCTATTGATTCACAATGAATACCATGGGGACAAGGTTATTTTTGGAAATTGCTTAGATTTGCATATCTCAAACATATGGTCCTCGGTTTTTCACATATATTTACTCATTTCTATCTGAATCAAACTATATTATTTACCCACAGTGGCGACGCCACATGAAGGTCAGGGTAAATTACCCATCTTTTTCTTCTACTGACATTTTATCAGTAAATTGTTTTGCTCGTAATTAGAATTATGCCTTTATCTTTACTGATTCTAATTTTTTCGTTAAGGACCTAAACACGTGGAATACACTTTTCCATGGCAAGAGTGGAATTGAAGTCTATCCTATTTGTTTGGGTCTCCTTCTCCAAGGCTTCTGTTGCACTAATTGTTTTTTGTTTTTGTTTTTGTGTGGATCACTCAAACTTACACCTTCCATTTGGCGTCAGTGTTTAGGACACCTTTTTATTTCAACCCTGAGTTAGGTGTATTAATTCATGTAAGTCTGTCAATGAACATGGAATGCAAAAGACCATGCCTTTTAGAAATGCATCTCCTTTAGGAAAGGGTCTACATCTAAATTGTCATTTTCTTCCGATGTAAGGACTTCACCATGTGCCTCTATAAGGTTCCAAGCACTATCTTTTACTAGGCGCAAATTTGCATGATGAGCGAAAAAATTTAATGATTTGCTTTTTTTTTTAAGTGAAAAATGAAAATAATAAGTGAAACATATAAATGTTAGTCCAATCCACATTCAAAACATCTAATAAAAGATTACTGGAAAGATTTTCACGTCTTCCACATTCAAAACTCCCATTCTCCATTGTTGCAAATCAAGGATGAAAATCCGTTCACAAGCTGGTCCGTTCGAACACTCATATAATGGTCTGACCCACAATTGGGCATGTTAGGCCTCTCATTGTATAATTGGGAAGTGTAAGTGTGTAACCCATCAACTCTATTCTGGATTGGACTCTGATTAATGCCAACGGACAGGGTCCCATAGTCCCTCTTTTGCCTCTCTGAATAAAATTTATCCTTATTTACCAAACCCAAAAAAACAAAAAATGTGTAACAAATTAATTTAGGAATTCAAAATACTAATTGGTTTAGGAATACCAAATTGTAGAAGAAATGGTAATATATTTCTCTAAACTATCCCTTAAATTTCATTTTTGATGCATTTCACTAGATATGTTAATATCACATTGAATCTTCATTATTCTTTTTTGTTGTTGTTGTTGTTGTTGTTGAGAAAGAAGACTTGAATTTTATTTCATTAAGGCATGTCTGCCTGATAAACATTCAATTGGACTGGAACGTCCTCCATCCATACATAATAACTTGTGATATGTCGTGCATATCAACTAAGGTTGTGAGCCACTTTGTTACTTTCTCTACCAACATATTGGAACCTAACCCCACTAAACCGATTTGCCAAGACTTGTGCATCCCGAATCAGCAAGCCATAGGTTGCAAATGGTTGTGATGAGTCTGTTAGTGCCTTCATGACTGTTTGACAATCACCCTTAAAGACAACTCTGTCAAAACCCAGCTCAGAAGAGAGTTCAATGGCTCGGATAGCAGCCAAAGCTTCCATCTCCACCACTGAAGCCGTGAGCTGGGAATTTTGTGATGCAGACGCCATCACCAACCCATTAAGGTCACGCCAAATGATTCCAATTCCTGCTCTTCCCTCCTCTTGGAACGTGGCTGCATCAATATTTGCTTTATACCAGCCATCAGGAGGGGGTGACCACCTAGCATCTGTTCGGACTGAGGGCCTTGTGTTGCGTAACTTTTGCTGAGCTGATCTGTACTCCATCAAGGCGTCATGTGCATAGAGCACGGTCTCTTCTTGTTGCGAACAGAGGGGAAAGTTTGAATCTTCTACCACACATCTCCGCTGCAGATTCTTCATCATTGGAATTGCATTCCGACAAGCCTTCCACAGAAAGTTTCGGACTTTGCAAGGCACGGGCATTTTCCAAATTTTTTTCCACAATGGTTTCATCATTTCGATGTTGTTTTGTCTTAAACGAAAATCTGATTTTGCTATAGTCTTGAGGAAGAAATACCCAAACCTGACCGAGTACTCACCAGTTTGCACATAAGGCCAGTATAGGGTGTCATTTGCATTAATTCGGCTGAGTGGGATTTTCTGTATCAGCTCTGATTCTTCTGCACTAAAGGAGTTATGCAGTACACTATACTTCCATTGCCGTGTGATAGGATTTATGAGGGAACTGACCTTGGCATTTTACAAATCAGCCGTGAAGGGTCCATGGACAGCCGGAGTTTGTATAGAGGGCAGCCATTTTTCTCCCCAAATTTTGATATTTTCCCCATCACCAACACGCCACTTTGCACCCCTCCGGATAACCTCCCTACCCTTCAAAATACTCCTCCATGCATATGAACCTCCATGACCTTCCTTAGCCTCTAGAATTGAACAATTGGGAAAGAACCTTGATTTAAATACTTTGTAAAACAAGGAATCATGGTTATGCAGCAACCTCCAAGTTTGCTTTGCCAAAAGAGCAATATTGAACAAAGCTAACTCCTTGAAGCCCATACCCCCTTCAGATTTCGGTTCACACATCTCCTCCCATCTAACCCAATGAATCTTCCCCCGGTCACCCCTTTGGCGCCACCAAAATCTTCAAATGAGCTCTTCAATTTTGTCACAAAGGCCCATTGGGAGCTTGAAACAACTCATTGTGAATGTGGGAATTGCTTGCACCACCGCCTTGATTAATATCTCCCTCCCTGCTTGAGAAAGCAATTTTTCTTCCCATTTGATGGAGACTGATGGTTATTTCTTAAAACACAATCACAATCATGAAGTATCAATATCATCTTAGTTTTAATCTAAAAAAAAACTCAAAATAAGATTTTTATTCAACAATCAAAGATGAATTTGCCAACTATTGGAAGTTTAGGGTAATCATTAGTTTTTATCTTATGTTGATATTTATTGTTATTTTGTTTATGTTTATGTGTATTGTTATGAATAGCACTATGCCTTCTAAAAAGTACTTATTGGTGATATATATCATTGAAAAAAACAAACCTAACCATAAGAGAAATGCTCATCTCAATAAAGGATATATTATTGTCGACTAGACTTCTTCCAAGTGTAAGTAGAAGAAAAGAGTTCAATTCAATTCCTAAAAAGGTAAAAAAAAAAAAAAAAAAAAAAAAAAAAAAAAAAAACAAAAACAAAAACAAAAAAACAAAAAACAAAAAATGCAAGGATGGGGTTTTATAGGGATGCAACGGCCTCATTAATATTTCTAATAGGATGGCTCCCCAGAGTCATTAACCTCCTCTTGGTATCCTTCATATCGAAGAAGCCATAAAAGGTGAAGCAGACAGATGCCTAGGTGTTCACCATTTTCTATTCATTTAGGCAATTCTTGTTTCAATTTTATCATTGAAAATTACTAGAAAATCATTTAATACAGCCACATTGGAGACCTCCATGATTTGTGCAGGATTCACCAATGCTAATTATAGTTTTTCTGAGTCTGTAGATACTAAACAAACACATTGGTTATAAAATACTTTTTCTATTCTTCTAAGGAATTTTATGTTACTGCTTAATGAAAATAGGAGTTGCAATATTTTTTTTACCTTTTTAAAATTTAAATAATTTCTGCCACTTGCAAAAAGAGAGTTCCTTAAAAATTATCATGTTTTTCAACTGCCATCAAATTTAGAAAATTGTTTTGGAAATCAATGCATTGAAATCTCCTTTTGATTGTACATGTGTTTAATTTCTCAAATACCAATGCAACTAAAATTGATATTAACTAGTCCATTCAATTTGCTAATGCCATGAACATTGGTTGGGTTTACCATTTCAAGTAGGAATGGCAACGGGTCGGGTTCGGGCCGGGTTTTTTCATATCCGGACCCGACCCGTGTGCCAAGACCCATAACCCGGACCCGGCCCATTTAGGGTACCGGGTTTTTTCCCGGGGCCCGGACCCGCCTCAGTCGGGCCCCGTTTAGGAATTGGGCCCAATTTTAAGCCCAAATTTTAATTCAAGCCCAGATTTAAGCTCAAATTTTTCCCAGTTTCAAGCCCAATTTTTTCCCAGATTTAAGCCCAGATTTTGCCTACATTAAGCATGCATATTCAAGCCTAAATAATTAACGTGGCCCAAATGCCAAATCTGTCCAAATCATAGGCTAAGGCTACTAATCATAATTCAATAAATCATAACTACGATTTTAAATCAATAAATTACCTAGCTTAGATATAATCATTAATCAACAAAACTTAACTAAAATCACCAAGTAAACATAAAAATAAAACAAATCCAACAAATCCAAAAAATAAGTATCAAAAGTCCAACGAGTCCAAGAAATTAAAAAGTTACGAAATAAATCCTACAAGTTTAGAATAATTACAAACCAACAAATTAAGGAAACAAGTCTAAGAAAATAAAAAAGTTACTTAATTAATACAAAATGTTTAATCTTCATCAATTGTGATACAACTCCCATCAATTGTGGCACAACTCCCATTCCCATCATCTTCGTCTTAGGCTCTGCATTCCCAACAAACACAAAAATGAATAATGATGATAGATTGTGGAACATTTTTATGAATAATGATGACAGATTGTGGAACATTTTTATGAATAATAGAAACCAGTGATGGCAGATTGTCTAATAGAAATTTCTAGTAATAGAAACCACAACATTATTAATTAAAAAGTAAGTAATACAAATAAAGTAGCAACACCAACACATTTTCGAATAAACAAAAGCCTTATTGGGGCAAATCTTCTTTTCTTTTTTGTTCAAATAAACAACGGCTCATGGGTCTTTCAAAGACAAGGCTGCACCAAAAACAAGGAACAACTAAGGAAGGAAAACATACTAAGTGATAAATCATAAGAAAACAGTGAATAGAGACACATTAATTTATAAATTAAGAACTAATCATAGTTTTCTAATGACTTTTACACTTTCTATTTCTAATTTGATAAAAAAAAAAAAAAAAATACAAACATAGCAATTACACTTTAGCACAAAATTTCCACATTTACTGCAAAAACCCAATACAAAAAACATGGTTTATTCAAAAGGATTGGCATTGTAATAGATATATCCAAAAATAAAGAGGTCCACATAACAACCCCCGAATCTGAACTACAAATTCTTCAAATAATACAGTACACAACTTATTCCATTTGCAACCTGTGCTGTAACATAAACGATTACTGTTTCACCCTAATATTTCTTCAAATACTAAACCAATGAGATACACGCATATCTAATACTCCATTTTAAAATATTAAAATTCAACCATGCACTCTACTCGCCAACACAACCACATGCTTCGAATTCAATGAGAGAAAAGAACCTAACAACATTGTAGAAACCATTTCTTATTATCATACCAAAGGCATCGATTCAAACAATTTGCTTTTTGATTAAAAAAAACATAGATCTAAGCAGCAATGATCAACGCTATATTAATTGCAAAAATCACAAAAGAGTAAAATCCATGGCTGTGGCAGAACGCACCAAAACTGAAATTAAGCGTGCTAATGAGGGCCTTGTTGCAAATCACAATAGAGACCGGAGGCGTGACTGAACTGAAAATGAAATGAGGATATTTCCAACATGACAAATCTTTTAGTAATTCAGATTGGGAAAACGTACAAACATCCATTCATCTGTGTCCAAACCTCACTTATATGAAAAGAATCATATAATTATGTGATAACAAAATGACATGAAACCCACATTAAAAAATTCAATGTTCAATTCTCCAAAGCTTATTTACACACCAAATAGAATTGCGTAAAATTAGACTTTTCTTTCATTACCTGGTTCAGATAATAATAACAAACCAATTCAAAGCAATGAACAACAATTACCACATAATAAACACAAAAGAGAGAGAGTGTGAATCTCACCAAAACGAAATGGAATTATGATACACAAGAGGATGTCCACGGCATCTTGATTTTGCTTCTTCAACCCCCAATTCTTCAAGAAAATTTTGAACTCAAACCTCTACTGCAGATCACAAAAACCCAATACAGAAAAATTAATAGGCCAACTGAACTGAAGGTCGAAATTTAAAAATTTTAAAAAAAAAAAAGAAAAAGAAAAAAAAGAAGAAGCAAATCTTTCAGCTTGACTTTAATCGCTAGGGAAAAATGCAAGAAAATACATAAGATTCAATAATTTCATTTCATTATCTCAGCAACCAAACAGAGAATAAAGTAAGATTTGTCAAAAGAAAACCAAAATTCAAGTTCTTCTCAGATTCTAGATCACAATCACAGAACAAACCCTAGACACAGAACAAAACAAAATACACTAAAAATCACAAAAAAAAAAAAAAAAAGCTCAAATAAACTCAAACAACAAATCAAAAAAAAAAAAAAAAAAAAAAGAAAATCAAAATTTCCGAACCTGTTGAGAAATTTTCCTCAAAAAAACAACTCAAATAAGCTCAAATAGATTTGCGGTATGAATTGAATTACTGTCTAGAGGAAGACAGAAAGAGAGATGGAAGTGAGATGAGAGAGAGAGGAGTGGGTATGGGAACGGGAACGAGGGAGGTGAGGGACGGATTGAGCTGACCGGTTTATGGGAGGGACGGGCTGAGCTGATCGGCGAGGGAGACTGAAATGAGGGAGGGAGGCGAGGGAGGCTGAAGCCTGAAGAAAAGAAATGAGGGAGAGGGATTACCGGGTTAGGGACTTAGGGTTAGATTAGGTTTATATGTATATGAGGGTATTTTCGTAATTTAGGTTTTTCGAGTTTTTAATCGGGTCGGGTGTCGGGTTTTTTGATAAAACCCGGACCCGACCCGGACCCGCTTCGGGTTTTTTTTTTTTTTTTAAAAACCCATACCCGACCCTATTCCTAATCGGACCGGGTAAAACCCGGCCCATTAGGGTCGGGCCGGGCCGGGTACCCGCGGGTCGGGCAAAAATTGCCATCCCTAATTTCAAGTACAAATTATTAAAGACGAAAGTACATGATGAAAGAGTAATTAATTATACATATTCCGATTGACCCTTACCAACCTATAATTATTTGTTAATAAAAATAATAATGGCTTAAGTTTAAGGGTATTACTTGAAACCCAAAATTACAATAAAAAAGTACTATCATCATCATGATTACCATCATTATTAGTTTTAGCATTATGTTGATGTTTATTTCTATTTTGTTTATGTTTATATGTATTTTTATTAATAGTAACTAGTGGCTAATATGTGCAATGCACTGGAAAGTTTTATATAAAAATGATAAAACTAATTATGTCATACCAAAACTAAAGACAATACAATATTTCTCAAGAATGCAAAAGGTAAGTTAGGGAAAATATTAATTTTTTAATAAAAATTAAGGTAAATTGCAAATTACACCCCTAAAGTTTGAGGGTGATTGGATTTTACACCCTGAAATTTCAAAATTTGGATTTTACCCGCTAAAGTTTGGTGATATTTGGATTTTACACCTTAACATTTCAAACTTTAGATTTTACCCCCTATTTAGGAGTGTTTAGATTTTACTCTCTAAAATTTTGGAGTGTTTGGATTTTATACCTTAAAGTTTTAGAATTTTGGGGTGTAAAATTCAAACAACCTAAACTTTAGGGAGTAAAATCCAAGTTCTTAAATGTCAGGATGTGAAATCCAAAGACCCTAAACTTCAAGGGGTAAAATCCAAATTCTAAAATTTCAGGGTGTAAAATCCAATCACCTCCAAACTTTAGGGGTGTAATTTGCAATTTACCCTAACAATTATTTATTACATTTTGGACATTTTTTTTTCCTTATTATATACAATCCAAAACATAGAAAATGTATCTCAAAAATTAATAAAACTCAACAAAACTAATGTATAAAACCAAAGTGCAAAAAGATTTACTTCAACACCTTTTATGTGACATTAAGATTGAAGTTAGAATTGGAGACAAGAAGAAAGAATAAGGGAAACAATTTTAGTATTTCAAAACCCTTATGCTTTTTCTCATTGAGAATATATCATCCACAAAAAATAGATAAAACTATATTAGGAAATATAATTTATGTCGCGTGCAAAATTGCAAGAATGCATAATTAAGTTCAAAATTTTTAATAAGACTTTGAACCCACACAATAGAAATAGATGGTTGATCCCAAGTAGAAATGTTGGTTGTACAACTGTAACTCTTTTTCCTTAAAAAATAATAAATAAAAGGTAGGGAAAAAATTTTGAATTTTTTTTTTTTTGTAAATACTATCATAAACTAGTCAAACATGTGAATAATGAATAGATAAGTAAATAATTTTTGTAAAACACAAATGAATTTATTATTTCACAAATCTCAAAGAAAACGCAAATGAAACAAGGAAGATGAAGACCAAAAAAAAAAGTTCATAAATACTTTGAACAATCACTCAAACATTTAGTAATATCAAGTGGCAAAGCAATAACAATTTGTAGCTAATTTGTAAAAAAAAAAAAAGTTAAAAATAGAGAAAGGAAATCACACAAAATAAATTGTGAAGACCATTTTCTTCAACTAAACAAACTATTTCTCACCAACTTGTCATTTTCTAAATAAACTAAAACCTAACAACAGCACGAAATAAGACATATTCCCCAACTCAAGTCAACAATAAATACCATTCTCTAAAAGGATTCACCATTTTAAATAAAATGACGAAACAAAAATGAGGGTGCAAAGAAATTTACAGCCATGCATGGTTGCAGCATTTTGGAGGCTTTCTAATGATGAACCATGGTACACAGACAATGGGGCCTCTTCACACATCACAGCAGGCATAGGCCAACCTATTCATTCACAATGAATACCATGGGACAAGGTTACTATTGGAAACTGTTTAGGTTTGCATATCTCAAACAACAGGTCCTCGATTTTACACATATATTTACTCACTTCTATCTGAATCAAACTATATTATTTACCCATCTTTTTCTTCTACTGACATTTTATCAGTAAATCGTTTTGCTCGTAATTATAATTATGCATTTATCTTTACTGATTCTAATTTTTCTGTTAAGGAACTAAACACGTGGAATACACTTTCCATGGCAAGAGTGGAAATGAAGTCTGTCCCATTTGTTTGGGTCCCCTTCTCCAAGTCTTTTGTTGCGATTTTTTTTTTTCTTAAAATTTTATTTATTTACTAGTAGCAGATTCATGCATAATAAATAATTATTTTGTAGTTATGGCATAATATATAATTTGTTCACTAAATTTTGTGAAAAATAATCTGTGCTCCCAAAAATATAAACAATTTCTAAAATTATTTTTCATTTATCTATGTCAAAAAAATTATCATCATTTTATTTTTTGGATTTGTTTGGTTGATATTACCATTTTAAGTTTCAAATATATTATTTAAATGACAAAAACACCATTTTAGTCCTTACATTTTGAGCTCACAGTCAATTTGGTCCATATATTTTGATAACAGTCAATTTAGTCCCTGTTATTTTCAACTTGTAGTCAATTTAGTCCGGAAAAAATTGCCAAATGCCATTTTCGAGCAAAAAAAATAGCTCTTTGCCCCATTTCCCAAACTAATTAGGGAAATGCCATTCTTTTGAAACTCGATTTGTGATAAATCGAGTTAGGCACTATAGCGGCATTTTTAAGGAGCCTATAGTGACGTTTTAAGGACCTATAGTGGTGTTTTATAACTCGACTTCTAAGAAATCGAGTTATAGGAAAAAAAAAAATTGCCTATAACTCGATTTCATGGAGGTCAAGTTACAAAACGCCACTATAAAACGTCACTATAGGCTTCTTAAAATGCCGCTATAGGCTCCTTAAAACGCCGCTATAGGGCTCTAAGATTTTTTTTTTTTTTTTTTTAAACTCGATTTATCTTAAACCGAGTTACAAAAGAGGGGCATTTCCCTAATTAGTTTGAAAAATGAGGCAAAACGCTGCTTAGTTTGGGAGAAAATGGCATTTGCCCATTTTGGCTAATTTAGTCCCTACCGTTAACTTTTAACGGAAAATGCTTATCTGGTAAAATTATTGTACAATTGGCACATTTAATATTAAAAGATTAAATAAAATGCTGATATGTATAAATTTTATTGGCCACGTCAGTGATTAACTGGCAAAAAATACACATCAGAAAAATAAAATAAAAAATTAAAAGGATGAATTCAAGGAATTAAATTAATTTAAATAATTTTTCAATTTTCTTTTACTCTCTTCGGAACCAAAGTGCAACCCAGATACACACAACCAATTCAAATAATCAAAATAGCTTACACAGAAAACAAATCTTCATTTCTCATTCTCACGCTTCCCACCTCCAGCTCCTCGTAAGTTTATATTGTTTTAATTGAAGTGAATGAATTTCATTACTGAAAGTAAGCTTTCATTTCCGGATTGGTAATGTTTAGAAAAATGGTATTTTTTTTTTTCTTGGGAAACAAACTTGTTTTTAATATTGAATTTTCCAGAAAACATATCAAAGACTTGTTATTTAAGTTTATTTTTTATTTCCTTATTTATTTATTTATTTTTATTACAGTAGAAGATCATTGTTATTGTATTACCGATCAGATCCTCACAAGCCTCGATTGGGTCAGATTCGAAAGCAAGCAAAGGATCATCGGTCTCTGGCTCTAGCATATGCGCACTGCGCATACGGAAGATCAAGCTTGAAGGTACGAAGCCCATTAGGAATTTCACAGATCTTTCATGGAACTGTAGAGATCTTTTGGTAAAACCATCTTTATCAGAATTTGATGTGCTATTTATTGATGAATCGGTGTTGTCAGATTTGGTTTTTTTTAGGAGGATTTGGATTTGTTTTATGTAAGGTTCTGATTCCTTGAATTAAGATGAAAAATTGTGTACCAACCTTTGTGTATTGGGTTGGTGTTTAGTTGTCAAGAAAGTTCAAGAAAAACTTGAAATTTTACTTAATTAATTTTTATTTTGTTTGATTAATTTAATTCTTTAAATTCATCCTTTCAAAAATTTATTTTTTCCAGATGGTATTATTCTGCCAGTTAATCACTAATGTGGGAAAATTATTAGGTACTCCCGGAGTACCATAAATGCGTGCTCCCTCCTCTCACATAAATGGTGGGTCCCACCATGAATTTAATTAGTGGGACCCACCATTTATGTGAGAGGAGGGAGCACGCATTTATGGTACTCCGGGAGTACACAATAATTTTCCACTAACGTGGCCAGTAAAATTTAGACACATTAACATTTATTTAATTTTTTAATATTAAATTTGCCAATTGTGCAATCCATTTGCTACGTAAGTATTTTCCGTTAAAAGTTAATATTAGGGACTAAATTAACTGAAAGTTGAAAATAACAGGGACTAAATTGGCTGCTACCAAAATGTAGGGACCAAATTGATTGTGACTTCAAAATGTAGGGCCCAAAATAGTGTTTTCGCCTATTTAAATTTCTCATTTTTTTAAAAGAGATTACCATGACAATCAAAACTTATCTCAAAAGTACACTTAATGTTATTCAAATAGTTGATAAGCACATTTAAATATATAGCCAAGATTGTATTTTGATATAAATTCAAACTCTCATTTCTAAAATAACTTAAGTATTATGTTAAACCAAACTCAAACCAAAGCTATAAGAGGGAAAGAGAAGAATAGTGATGGAAAATCAAAAAGCACACCACCAAGTTGTATTAGTGTTAAAAAAAAAAAAAAAAAAATACAATGATTCATCAAGGTTGAGAGTAGTACAGAGATGAAAATGTAAAAGTGGGGATAAATGTTGGAGGAAATATAACAGTAAGGTACAAAATTAATAAAAAGAGAGAGTAAAAATAGGAGATGGATTGTTGGAAATAGATAGATTATGTAGCCGTTGATATGGCTCAACAAAAGCATAACAATAATGAATGTTCAATAAGGGTAAGAAACACCCTTGAACGTTTGGACCCTAAATTACAAATTATCAATTCAAGCTTATTATCAAACAATTAATGTGCAGAATATGAACATAAGCCAAACACGGAATTGATAAACAATCTAAGCCAAATATAAACACATCCACAGCAGTAAATATAAGACAAAAATAAAGGAAAGGAAGATGCAAACACACGGACAACACACGATGTGTTATCGAAGAGGAAACCGAAGCCCTCGGCGTAAAACCTCTCCGCTGCCCTCCAAGCGGTCAAATAATCCACTAAAGAATGTAGTTGGGATACATGAACAATAGAAGACCCTCAAAACCTAATCTACCCAAGTACCTAAGCCCTCCAAGCTTCTTGCTCCAACGAGGTTACGCCGAACCTATTTCTTTTTTAGCTTATTGGGATTCCGCTACTAGACCATAGCATCAACCAATGTAGATTGGTCCCTTCATAACTACTTCCCAAAGCACCAAATAAACCTTCTCACAAACATGGGTGTGGTGGGATAAGGATTTGGTCAAAAATCTCTCAAGCGTATGACAATGGAAAGGAAGAGAGTAGAGGAATTTGAAGAGTCTCTAAGGCAAAGATTGTGAATGAATCAATCTTGTATTTCTCTAGGGTTTCCCTCACAAAATTCTCTCTGGAAGCTCTCACAATTTAGTGGGTATAAGGGTCTATATATAGTGGGTTGAGAAAGGAATGCGAAGAGTCAGTTTTTCTCAAACAGGGCTGATTGGCGGCTTGGCCTCGCGACTGGTATAAGTCGCGAGTTCAAGCCGCGAGATAACGGCCTAGCTAGCTTGGGACTTTTGTCCTGTAGTGCAACAGCTGGCGCGACCCTTCAGCTCCCCTATATGCATCTCATGAGCCTATAGTTGGCGGCTTAACAGTTGTGAGTCAACCGCGAGTCCTAGCCGCGAAACTCTGCTTTCTTGCACATACTTGAGCTTTTCTTCACATCTTCTCACATACTACCCTTACAATAATCCCACTTAAATACAGGGTTACTAATTGCTGCATTACAATCAAATTGGCATGGAATATAGCCAACAAGATGGTTGATTAAATTCAACCTTACAATCTCCCTCTTTGGCTATTCCGTGACAAAACCCTACAACAGACTCTAGACTTAACGCGTGAGTTAGGAACAGTTGAACAAAACTCACTCACACCTAATTCTAGATTCTGAAAAACTCTTGAACATATGAACAAGTAACTCCTAAAACATAACAACACAATAATATCATTATATGCAGAAAACTTGAAATGCATATGGAGCAAGCATAATGAGATCAAGCAAAAATGGAATAAAACAATAAACCAATAAATCATGGCTTGATCAAACAAGCAATCACTATACAAAAGTGATCACTATGCTCATTCACACAAGGAATGAACATCCAGACATGCAAGGTGATAAGCTCAATTGAAGAGTATCATTTGCAAGTCCAACACTCAACCAATGCATACAAACATATATGCATCTAGGAACAATCCTACAAGAGCACAGAGTGATGTACTTAAGATAATTCATAGCATTAACAAGTACTAAAACAAAAACATAAAGGCTGCATAAGCAAAGTGTTGCAAATACATGGTACAAACCATAAAAGTCTACAAAAATGCTTAAGTGCATGGAAACAAACCCTTAAAGCTTACATAAACAACATGGGTACAAAAATAACCATAACACAATAAACTGAATAAACAACATGAATATATATGTATGCAAAGTATTAAAAACATTCAAGAGTTATGAGTTTAATCCAAACCAAGACTAAAACCTATAATAACAACAGTTAACCAAACCAAAGTAACAAAACTATAACCAAAACAACACATATGATTATGAATCTCCCCCTCAAATAAGCACTCCCCCTCAAGTGCTGGCCCAAAAAAAATCTCCCCCTTTTTGACTGGAATGGCCAAAGGGTTACTGCTCCTGGTTGATGTGAATGCTGTCAAACTTGGCTGAAAGTACATCCAGTTGATCCTGCATTGCTGTCATTCTTTCAATATGCTGAATTTGAACCTCTTTGAGTCCATCAAGCCTTTCCAAGATGATTTGAAATGCATCAGGAGATACAACTGAAGAAGTGGAAGCCTTGCTCCTTTTGGTTCTGCTTCTAGGTGTGGAAGTTTGTCCTGCAGCCTCAGCTTCAGTCTCCATTGGATCAACTCCTTGATCAGCCCCTTCCTCTTCATCACCTGGAAGATGACTTTGTATCCTTGTGATGGTGAATTTGTTTATTGCTGACAATGGAGTCATGGGACTAATATCTTGAGGAATTCTAACACCCTTTGCTTTGAAGATCCTCATAAGGAGACTAGGAAAGACCAATTTTGGCCTAGAGGAGGTTTTAGTCTCATCCACAATGGTGTCAAATATGTGAGAGCTGATGTCAATGATGACTTTCTCTTTGAGCTCCATGAGGAATATAGCTCTGGAATTAGTAAGAGTAGTCATCTTTCTTATAGGATACAAATTAAACATCATTATGGTGGTCAAACATCTCATGTTAGTAGGAAATGCATTAGTATTGAGACATCTCCCTTCTTTAACACTACCAATCTGAGCCTGGACAGTAGACAACATCCTGTCTTTGTAGTTGATGAACTCATACTTCTCTAAACCCTCAAGACCAAATGCCTCATTAATGTCACGTGCATCTAGGGTGAACTCATGTCCTCTAATCCAGCAGTTCATCTCCTTCTCCCTTATTATCACATTTGCATAGAATTCCCTTATTAAGGGCTCACACACTGTAGGTAGGTCACTAAGTAGTTTATCCCATCCTCTGCCTTCAAAGCATTTTGGAATGAAGGTATCCTTTAGGTCATTTAAGTCCACAAACCTCTCCTGGATAATGGTACCTTTCATGAAGGAATCTCTGTATCTCTCAAAGTGCTTGACAGACCTAACCAGGTTGTTGTCCATTTTCATCCTTTTATCAGCCTTCTTAGCATGAGTCTTCTTCTTTGAAGGTGTGGGAGGCATCTATAAACAAACAGAAGAGGCCACAACAAGAGCAAACACCATATGTAGAAATGAACTCATATTAGTAACATGTTAGTTACAAAGAGAGTAACAGAGTGTCAAGACAGGACACAAACCAAGCACAATTGATAACCAAAGGTGGGTAGATCAAATTGGAACTTCAACAAATCAACCAAGCTCATTCAGTATTAGACAAATATATAAGAGCAAAAAAAAATTAAACAAACAGAGCAAAGGCCAATGAGACATGGCAGAAAGAAAATGGAATGTGCAAGATAAACCCCAAGGCATCAGCACACACATGAACTGGTGTTTAAAAAGCAAAACAATGCTAGCTAGCAACAGAAACAAACTAAAATGCCCAAACACATATTCAGAGAAGAACATGTAAAAGCCCCAAACCCATATACCTAATGAGTATAGGAACAATCAAACAGCAAAGCTCAGAGTAGAAACTATTGTACTGGCACTAAAACATGATAACAAATATATTTATCATCAAAAATAACCAACCTCAATTAATCAAACCCAACATTTTAAGCAAACCCATTATGAACCCTTCAAATCACAAACCAACATCACAACACATAGATTCAAGGAAATAATAGCAAAATCATGAAGTATGAAGTGAAGACAAGAAAACCTATACCTTTTTCTTCAAGATTTGAGAAGAAAAGATGTAGAAATGGTGGATTTTCGGAGAACTACACTGAGTGTTTCAGAGAGGGAAATGGAGAAGACAATGAACAGTCAAATAATTTCAAGGGAAAATTGAAAAGTTTTTGAAAACTGATCTAAAAACGCAAAACACGCGTTTTTCGCGACTGGAATAAGTCGCTAGTAAGCCGCAAGGGTAAGTTGCGAAACACTTTGAAACTGAAATTTTTGAAAAATTTTCTAAGTGTTTTTCGCGACTGGAAGATCTACCTGCGAGGTAGTCGCGAGATAAGCTGCGAAAATCTCTGTGTACCACTCGTGACTGGACCTTTCACCCGCCAACAAGTCGCCACACTGAGCCACGAAAAATATAAAAACTCAAATTTTAAAAAATTTTCTAATTCTTTTTTGCGACTAGGGCATTAACTTGCCAGTAAGCCACGAAAAATCTCTAAGTGGGCTCGCGACTGGGACATGCGACTAGGCTAACCCGCGACTTAGTCGCCAAAACAGGGGAAAGCAGTTTTTGAAATGTTTGATATTTTTGTAAAAACAAAATACTTTCCAAAAACAACTAAAACACTCAAAAATCTTTTGTGTTTGATCAAACAAAGATTGAGCAAGTGAAAACACATTTAATCAAATACAATCACACAAATGAATATGGCATTCATTGAACATAGACTTGTGTGATGTGTGTAGATATCAAAAATAAGATAGTCCTTAGTCCAATGTGAAGCTTCAATGATCAATTCAATCAAGGCATACACAACTAGCACTAGATAATGTGACCTATCTCAATTATAGAAACATGCATATATGACCTCCCACATGAACTTGATAACAATTCATTTGAAGCTTTTCATTTGGCTCCATATTCATAATGACATTTAAACTTTTTGAATCAAAATCTCATTATGAGATTGATGCCTGAAATTTTTGATATTTTAATTGATGAGTTAGCCTTTGGCTTTTTGGGCATCATACATTTTTATTTTGGTCGCTTTCCCTTTTTCCTAGTCAAATACTAGTATGTGTGACAGGCTTTTGCAGCTCTATATCTCTTTTCATTTGGAGATTTACATTTAGAGAGCTCTTATAAGCAAAAACATAAAATAAAGAGTGGGAAGATATATAGGCATCAATCTATGCATGTCTTAAGATCAACAAAACCATTCACTAATCATTCATGACAAGGTTGAAGATTTATTTACAACAATCACATAGATTTCAAAAATTTCTCCCACAATGATACGGGTGCATAGGGAACAAGCTAAGCTCGTAGATGCACAAAGACATTAGTACAAAGGTACAAGGTAAAACATGCTTTGAGACAAAATTCAACAAAATTGATCAAACTTTTTGGATTTTCTACTTTTTATGTGTTTTTGAATTTTTGACACAAGAAAAATAAAGATTGATCAAAACAAAATCAGCAAAGTAAAAGACAATTTAAGCAAAACTCACAAACAAAAATTTCCAACTCAAACTTGCAAGAAGCAAAACAACCAAGCATATACATAAAATATGGGAAGTATTAATGCATGGACATGTTGTAATGCTTATGCATGAGTACCATTCATCACCCACACGTCACGTGCGTTTGGGGTGATATCCTTGATGGATTGGGTACGAGAGTTAGGACTTTCAAACCTTCGTGTGAAGCTTTCCAAGCAATTGGTGAAGGTACCGATCATCTTCATCACGTCCATCATTTCTGGATCACGGTTTTGACTTCTTGGTTGCTCACCACCCCAAGACTTCATGTCATTTCTTCTTCCTCGTGAGCAAGGTGCACTTGCATTGTTCACTGCTCTCAGCTTTTGATAGTTGGGTCTGGTATGTCCTTGCAATCTGCAATAGTGACAAACATAATTCGATCCAGGACCCCTTTGTGATCTTAGGAGTGATCTTCCTCTAGCTTCAAATCTGGCTTCTGATTGTTTACAGGACTTAATGACCACCCGTTGATCAACCACTTGCTTCTTCTTTTCAAACTTAACTTTCTCAAGAATATGCTCTTCCACCATGGTCTCTTTTGCCTTCACAAATTTTACTTCTTTGGTGACATTGACCGATGAGCTACTTCTTCCGGTATAACCCAAACCAGATTTGTCAGAGAAGTGTTTTTGAGAAGAGATAACATCTTCCTGCTTCTTGGAGGAGACCCTTTCTATCTTGGCTTGTGCTTGCACAACCTCTTGCTCAAGAAATCTTCCTTTGGTATAAGCTTCCGATAACTCACCATTTAGTGTCTCAATTTCACACTTTGCCTCCTTATATCTGGTCAGGAGACTTTTGTAGTCCTCCTCAGCTTTCTTCATCTTCTTCATAGCCACCTTTGCCACCCTTGTATACTCTCCCGATCTCTCAAGAAGTAAGGTTTAATTCTCTTGAAGACTAGCTGTATTTCTATCCTTTCCAGCATCTAATTCCTCAATAATCCCTAAGGATTCATCATCGCTGTGTTCTTCAAGTTTTTGTACAAGTTGATTCAGGTCCTCCAAGGACTCAACATGTTCAATAGCCATAATTACAGAGTAGTTTCCTTCTCCATCACAGCTGTCCTCAGAGTCAGAATTTGATGAGTCCGAATCACTTAAAGTAGTGGCATAAGCCTTTCCCTTCGACTTCAAATAATTTGGACATTCCTTTTTGAAGTGCCCATGTCCATTACATTCGAAGCATGTAATTCCTTGTGAGGATTAGGAATCTCTACCCTCTTTTCTTCTAAACTCTTTCTTTTCCTTTCCGGAATTCTGAAATTTTCCTTTGTCATCGAATTTCCCACTGTTTTTGAGCTTTAAGAATTTCCAGAAGTTCTTTACAAGGTATGCCACATCTTTGTCTACTGCATCCTCTTCCGAAAAGTCATGAGGCACTACTCTCTCATCAATTGTTTTAAGAGCAAGGGATTTGTTCTTCTTCTGTGAAGGCAGGGACAACTCATAAGTCTACAGAGAACCAACCAGCTCTTGAACCTTAATATCATCAAGATCTTTGCTCTCTTCAATGACTGTAACTTTGGCACAGAAACTCTTTGGTAGTGACCGAAGGATCTTCCTTACAATTTCGAGTCCTCCGTCTTTTCCTCCAAATTAAATTTTCCAACAACCACTTCGTTCAATTTACTGTAAAACGAATCAAAAGACTCATCCTCACTCATCTTTAGCTCCTCAAAGCGAGTGGTCAACATCTAAAGTTTGGTGTCCTTCACTTTCTTAGTCCCTTCATAGGTTGTCTCCAGAATTTCCCATGCTTCCTTAGCAATGGTGATATGTGAAATCCGGTGAAATTTTTTTGGAGAGACATCGTAGAAAATAGCATTCAATGCCTTGCTATTTGTATTAGCCGCCGCAAGAGTAGCCTTATCCCAAGTAGACTTGGCAGCCTCTGGCCTTGTCCATCCTACTTCAACTGCATCCCACACAGCATCATTAATAGAACACAAAAACGCCCTTATACGGACTTTCCAAAATGCATAATTATTACCATCAAAGAACGGTGGTACATTAAGAGATTGAGACCTATCCATCTCAAAGGGGGTCAGGGATCACACTTAAGTATTTAAACCACAACAAGTGTACCCGCTCTGATACCAATTGAATGTTCAATAAGGGTATGAAACACCCTTGAACGTTTGGACCCCAAATTACAAATTATCAATTTAAGCTTATTATCAAATAATTAATATGCAGAATATGAACATAAGCCAAACACAGAATTGATAAACAATCTAAGTCAAATATAAACACATCCACAGCAGTAAATATAAGGTAAAGATTAAGGAAAAGAAGATGCAAACACACGGACAACACATGATGTGTTATCGAAGAGGAAATAGAAGCCCTCGGCGTAAAACCTCTCCGCCGCCCTCCAAGCAGTCAAATAATCCACTAAAGAATGTAGTTGGGATACATGAACAGCAGAAGACCCTTCAAGCCTAATCTACCCAAGTACCTAAGCCCTCCAAGCTTCTTGCTCCAACGAGGTTACGCCGAATTTATTTCTTCTTTAGCTTACCGGATTCCGCTACTAGACCATAGCATCAACCAATGTAGATTGGTTCCTTCATAACTGTTTCCCAAAGCACTAAATAAACCTTCTCACAGATGTGGGTGTGGTGAGATAAGGATTTGGTCAAAAACCTCTCAAGGGTATGACAATGGAAAGGAAGAGAGTAGAGGAATTTGAAAAGTTTCTAAGGTAAAGATTGTGGATGAATCAATCTTGTATTTCTCTAGGGTTTCTCTCACAAAATTCTCTTTGGAAGCTTTCACAATTTAGTGGGTATAAGGGTCTATATATAGTAGGGTGAGAAAGGAATGCGAAGAGTCAGTTTTTCCCAAACAGGACTGATTGGCGGCTTGGCCTCACGACTGGTCTGAGTCGCGAGTTCAAGCCGCGAGATAACGGCCTGGCCAGCCTGGGACTTTTGTCCTGTAGTGCGACAGCTGGCGCGACCCTTCAGCTCCCCTGTGTACATCTCACATGCTTACAGTTGGCGGCTTGCCAGTCGCGAGTCAACCGCGAGTCCTAGCCGCGAAACTTTGCTTTTTTGCACATACTTGAGCTTTTCTTCACATCTTCTCACACACTACCCTTACAATAATCCCACCTAAATACAGGGTTACTAATTGCTGAATTACAAGCAAATTGGCACAGAATATAGCCAACAAGATGGTTAATTAAATTCAACCTTACAAATAATAAATTTTATGCTTCAACTTTTTGATGTAGACTTTTATCTTGGATCACTCAAACTTACACCTTCCATTTGACATCAATGTTTACAACACCTTTTTTTTATTATTTCCACTATGAGTTAGTTGCATTAATTTAAATAAGTCTCTCAATGAATATGGAAAGCAAAAGATCATGCCTTTTTTGAAATACATGTCCTTTAGGAAAGGGTCATGAAGTATATTTTATTGTTTTCGTCTAAACTGTCATTTTCTTCCGCTGTATGTACTTCACCATGTACCTCTATAAGGTTCCAAGTATTACTTTTATTAGACGTAAACTTGTGGGATGCACTAAAAAATTTGATGATTATTTTTTTATTAACAAAAAAATGAAAATAGTATATATACCAATATATGGATTATGGACTGATCCTTGGGTTCCTTCAATCCCTAACTTCACTCCACAATTATCTCCACCCTCCCAACCAATCCTAAAAATCAACCAAGTAGTAGACCTCATCCCCCCTGCTTCAAAGCAATGGAACGATGGTCTTCTTTCCAAATATTATTTGACACCAATATAGCCATCCACATTCAAAACATCTAGTAAAAGATTCACCGAAAAGATTTCCGCATCTTCCACATTCAAAACTGGTCTCCATTGCTGCAAATCCGTTCTTTTTGAAGGTGATGCCAAAGTTGTAATTGACGCTCTGATATCAAGCCCATCTCGTGCCCAGCAGGCTGGTCCATTTGAACGCTCATTATGGTCTGGTCCACAATTGGGCACGTTAGGCCTCTCTTTGTAAAAATTGGGAATTGTGAGTGTGTTACCCATCAACTCTATTCTGAATTGGGCTCTGGTCAAAAGCCTATGGACAGGGTCCCCAAGTCCCTCTTTTGCCTCTCTGAATAAAATTATCCTTATCTACAAAAAAGAAAAAAAAAAAAAAAAAAGAGTAACAATTACCAGCTTCATTTTATTCAAAATACTAATTGGTTTAGCAATAGTTTTTCCAAATTTTAGTACGAATGACAATATATTTCTCTACCCAAACGGAATAGTAATGTATTTGTTATATAAATCTTATAAACCGACCTATAGTGCACTTTTGATTTAGTTGACGACCTAATTAGGAAAAAAAATCACTAAACTAGCCCATAATACAAGGTTAAGAGAATAGAGAAGAGAAAATATGATACAAAGATTTTACGTAGTTCAGCAATATGCTTGTATCCACGGGAGGCAACAAAATAAAGTTTCACTATAACTTTGAAGATTACAATAATAACTTGAAGATACTCTCAGACAAACCCATACCCCAAATACACCCTTTGTTCTGTCACAAATAAATAAAGAACACCCTATTGTATTTAGACAAAAGTTACAGGACACTCTAGCTTCCCATCTTTGGTGCATGCACATAAAAGAAGCTCTTTGCTATCTCACGTAGGAGCTCCTTACATCTTCTCTCAAACTCACCATCTATTTATAACTAAATGTTCAATAGGAGTTGAAACAGTTTGATCACATGAAAATAATACAAGACTTCTATTGTTAACGAAGTCAACAATAGTGGCCAAGAATCCATGCAACATTTAATGCAAGTGTGTAGTATTTCTTTACGCATGCTTATTTGCTGGAGTGCAAATCTTTGGCTTGGTTAATATCAAGCCACACTTTCTAACACAAGCATGCAAACATTTAATGGCCTGTTGGCTAATGTCAAGTCACTCAGTTTGACAATTCAAGCCATTTCAACATTATACTCCTTCCATCTCAATTTGTTTGTCCTATTTGAAAAATCAAATTTTTTAAGGAACATCATCTATTGTCTTGTTTGCCTTATAAAAATGTATAAGTTTACAAAACTACCCTTAAATAAATTTATCAACTTTTTTAAAAAGAGTTATTCTTAATGAGGCAACTAAAAATGTGCTTTAATTAAATTGATTTTTTAAAAATATTATTTAGTTTTCTTTTCAAATAGTTTTGAAAATAAAGTAGGGGCATAATAGGAACATTAGTAAACTAATAATTTTTATTTTTAGAAACAAGACAATATTTTAGGACATCCCAAAATGGAATAAAGGACAAACAAACTGGGACGGATGTAGTATTATCGAATTTCATTGTTGATGAATTTCATTGGGTATGCTAATATTACATTGAGTCTTCATTATTCATTTTTATTTGAAATACCACTAGATGGAGGCTTATGGATATTTCTTAAAATCACAATCAAATCATGAAGTATCATTATCCTCATTAGTTTTAATCTTTAAAAAAAAAAAAAAAAAAAAAAAAAAAAAAAAAAAAAAAAAAAAACCTCTAAATAAGATTTTCATTCAACAATCAAAGATAAATCCGCCAACAATTGGAAGTTTAGGGTAATCATTAATTTTTATTTTATATTGATTTTTATTGTTATTTTGTTTATGTTTATTTGTATTGTTATTAGTAACACTGTGCCCCCTAAAAAGTACTAATTAATGATATGTTGATTATTATTGTTATTTTGTTTATGTTTATTTGTATTTTTATTGTTATTAGTAACACTATGCCCCCTAAAAAGTACTTATTAATGATATATATCACTGAAAACAATAGAACTAACCATAAGAATAATTCAATTCTCAATGAAAAATATTTCGTTCTTGACTAGAGTTCGTCCAAGTATAAATAGAAGAAAAAAGTTCAATTTAATTCCTAGAATGGTAAAAAACAAAAAATGCAATGGTGGGAGTTTATGTGGGGGTCATTTGTGGAGATTTAATATTTATAATAAAATGGCTCCTTGGTGCCATTAAACTCCTTTTGGCATCCTTCATATCGAAGAAGCTGCAAAAGTTGAAGCAGACAAATGCCTAGGTGTTTCATAATTTCCTATTCATTTACGAAATTCTTATTTTGATTTTATCATTGAAAATTAGTACATCATTTAAAGCAACCACGATGGAGGTTTCTGTTATATGTAACGCATCCAACCATGACGACAATTTAATTGACTTCGTAGATGATATAAAGAGTGGTCTCATTAATGTCTTCGGCCTAGGGGCCTTCTTGTTAGTTGCATTTTTTCATGGAGACCAACTTCAGATTGCCTCCATGACAGACAAAATATATTTTTCTAATTAATAAAAAATTATTTTCTTATAAACTTGGCCCAAACAATGCCCGAAGACGCCCGTGCATTTCAAGGTTAGACCAACTGAACCAATGACTTCTACCGTGTTATGAAAATTGCGGTTGCAATATTTGCTTTACTGCTTTAAAATTCAAATAATTTCTACAATTTACAAAAGAGAGTTCTTTAAAAATGATCATGTTTTCCAATAGCAGTCAAATTTAGAAACTAGTCTTGGAAATCAAAGCTTTGAAATCTCCTTTTTGATTGTACATGGTGTCTAATTTCACAAATACAAATGCAAGAAACATTGATGTCAACCAATCCATTCAGTTTGACACTACCAAACACATTGGTTGGGTTTGCCATTTCAAGCCCAAATTATTAAAGACGAAAGTGCATGACAAAAGAATAATTTATTATACATATTCCAATGTACCCTTGCCAACCTATAATTATTGGTTTAAAAAATAATAATAATGAAGGCTTAAGGTTAAGGGTATTGCTTGAAAACCAAAATTACAATCAATAATTATTATCATCATCATCATCATTACCATCATTATTAGTTTTAATATTATGTTGATGTTTATTGTTATGTTGTTTATATTTATATTTATCGTTATTAACCGTAACTAGTTTCTAATGTGTGAAATGCGTAGGAATGTTTTATATAAAGATGGTAAAACAAATTATGTTTTTACCAAACCTAAAAACAGTTCAACATTTCTCAAAGATGCATAAGGTAAGTTAGGGGAAATATAAAGTTTTAATAACAATTATTTATATAATTTTGGACACCATATTGTTTTTCTTCCTACAATCCAAAACACTAAAAATGTATCTAAAAAATTAATAAATCTCAACAAAACTACAATTTAAAACCAAAAGTGCAAAAGAATTTACTTCAATATCTTTTATGCGACATTAATACTGAAGTTTGAATAAGAGATGATAAGAAAGAATACGGGGGAAAAGTTTAGTATATTTTGGAATCCTTATTCCTTTTTTCATTGGGAATATATCATTTATAGATCTTTAGCCCCATCTAATTCAAGGGGCAAGGATGGGATAAAGAAATTTTCCCCATCACATGAGGCAAGGCAAGGATGGGAAATGTCAAAACCATGTGAGGCGGGGATGAATATCCCATTCTTTGGCCCTGCCCTCCTCATTGCCATCCCTACATGCAATCAGTGAGAAAATGTAATATAAATATTTTATAAGAATATAATGTAAAATTTTTTGGTTAATAGTACTTTTGTTATTTAAAAGTATTTTTTATTTTTATAATTTTTATGTAACGGAACATATAATATATTTTGCATTCAACAACAATAGATAGTGATATATGTATAAGAAAAATGTAAGTTAATAAAAATTTAAATTACATAATTATATTATTGTTTCATATAAATGGAGAATATGTTATTAAAATTATTTTTAAAAAATATAATATAGTTGGTTGACTAATTTGAACATATCCAAGAATATTAAAAAAACTTACACACTCATTACATGGAAAACATATAACATGTTAGATTAAGTTTAAATTATTAAATAAGTTTAGAACTGTAGAAATTTTTCTTTCTTTCAAAATATAAGCATAATTCCTATATTATTAAAAATTTAATTTTAAGATAATATTTTGAATATTTATCATTTTTTTACTTTTTTTTAGGTTTTATATGTCTAATTTCCAATACCTATTTTGTTTGTATTTTTAGTCCAAAACTAAAGATTTTGACCCAAATAGAATAAAATTTCACACTTTTCAACTCAAAATTATTATTAATTTTTAAAAGAAGAAATTTGAGCCCAAAATTGGAAAAAAAAAAAAGAAAAAAAGAAAAACCTATAAAAAGAATCAATTTAAGGCCCAATTAGTTCAAAATGGGCTGAATGGACCTAAGTGGATTGAAAGGAGACTAAAGTAGACCGAATGGACCGAAGTGGACATAATTAGACCAAAATGAACTAATCGAATGGACCAAGCTATATATTTAAAAGAAGCTTAAATGACTTCATATACTAATAGATTTGGACAAATAATTAAATTAACACATTTAATTATTTACTAATATATTTTATAATTGAAATGGACCGAAATCAAAGTGGACCAAGTGGAAAGAATGGACTGAAAATCTATGCTAATGTGGTGCAACAGGAGCATAGTAATAAAAAATGCTAAAATTTTCAACTTTTAGATTTATATAGATTAGTCACTAACCTGTGTGATGCACGGAAAAATTCCAAAAATGAAATATTCATGAATCATCCTAAATATTTTTTTTAATAAAAAAATTCATAAGCAATAGAACTCCTTGGCTTACACTTTCTTATTTCATAGTTTATAAACTGTCCTATTGGATATATGTCCTGCCTATTTCACAAAAATAATGAATTTGTTCTAATACATCTAAAATCTCCTTCAAGGATGGTTCCTGCAACCCAATTGATGCCAGCAACTGTGAGTTGGGAAGCTCCACAATCGGAGAAATTATAAGATCCTCATGGTAGACAAGTGATGTGATCCACCATTTCAGTAAAAGAATTTCACTTATTTAGAATTGTGGAGTTTTACATAAAAACTAAATGTTGACTCAACAATTTTAAATAGGTGGGAGTCTTTTACTGGAATGGTGGACCACATCACTTGTCTACCATGAGGACTGTATAATTTCTCCCACAATCGATCCGTGATCCACAGTTTGTGACAAGGAATTAATTTAGTATGGACTATAATAGGAGAACCATGACTATTGCTAAAAATAATGCCCAAACCTGCATAATAGGTGGCTTTGGAAAAAGGTCAGTGCCATGTCTAGTTTTGAGATGAGTAGAAACAAGAGCTATAGTTGTTGGACTCACTTAATATTTAAGCTTATGTTTTTAGCATAATAAAGTTTAAAGATATTTTAGGCTAGTAAATAGTTAAAGTTATTTTAATAATAAGCAAGGTAAGAATAAGTTGTTACTAGGAGGAAAAAGAAAAAAAAAAGAAAAAAAAGAAAAAAGAAAAAAAAGAGAGAAACGTTATGTCCACAATATTTTCACAACACTTTTACAATAAATCATAAACAGTAGGTTGTTATGAGTAGGCAAAAATGTAATTTAAGTTGTAGATTCAAATTAGAACCTATAACAACTTACCACATGTAATTTGTTGTAAAAGTGTTACAAAAATATTATAGACATAAAACTACTAAAAAAAAGGAGTGCTTTGTTAGCAAATTAACAAATCTAAACCACATCAAGTAAAATGCCATTGTCCACTAGTACTAATGAAACGCTAAAATTAACATATAAAATAGTAAATGTATTTTAGTGGGTTATTGATTTGTGGGAAGGAGTAGCCTAGTAGTGACATGAGCCAACGTGAATTAAAAAAAAAAAAAAAAAATGAGTGATGGGCTGATGGCCATTAAACCAACTTAAAAAATGAGTTCAATATTTGAAACTAATCTTTTAAAAAAATGTAACATGTAAAGAGAGAAGAAAAGTCATAGCTGAGTTCAAACCAATAAACTGTAACTTGTAAAGGAAGCATTATCTTGAACTTAGAGATTCAGAAATGAAGGAGACAGATGAAAAGAAGAAGAGGAAAAAAGAAGGAAAGGAGACCAAACTAAATAGGGAGTATAGATGCCGAATGTTAACAAGTGTGAGAGAGAGAGAGAGAGAATCTCCTTCCAGGATCAACTCCAAGCCTCCAACATTGGTTTATTATTATTTTTTTTTAACTTTGTATTCATCCTAGATTTTTTATTGTTCAATTAATTTAACTTTCTACTCTTTTTTTCTTTCTAAAATGATGGCTTCACTTAATTTAGGCTGGAATGGTCACAATTACTAACATATCTAACATTATAAGCTCAAAAAACAAAAAACAAAAAACAAAAACAAAACTTCTTCTAATTTTCCAAAGTTTTAGGCACAAAACAAAATCAAGGTTTGAGCAACATAGCAGATCTATATTAATAATCAATATCAGAGGCATTGCTGAAAGTTCACAAGGAAAGATGATTAGACTCAACAATTGATTGATCTCAGCCTTTAAAAAAAATCCTAACTTTGTTTTTGAAGAAGAAGAAGAAGAGTCTCCGAGATTTAGAATAAGCAGAAGGGGAAGTATAAAGTGCATTTTCAACAAAGGAGTTAGACCCATATTGGATTTTTCCTTATCTTTCTTTGCATCTTTTGGTTGGGGCTTGAGAGAATGATGAATCTAGTGTGGGTTTTGACTTAGTTAAGGGAGGGGAAGTGATCTAATTTGTAGGTTGGAAACAGAGATAAAGAATGGAATAGAAAATTCGGGGCAACCGGAAGCTAAAAATAAACATTAAAAATAATAAATAAATAAATAAACTGAGGTATAAATTGTGAGGCTTGCAAAACTGATTTGGCAAGCTCTCATGAAGTCAACATAAAGTCCACGGCTTCGGTTATATAGTATTTATAGGTAAGTTTAGAATTGTAATAGATTTTTGTTTTCTTTACGAATATAAATGTAATACCTATAATATTAAAACTTAAATTTTAAGATAATCTTTTTAAAATAAAGGATATTAGACTTTTAAGTTTTGTGCTATTAATTACAATGTATGTGCCAAATGTTAAGGAGCTAATATATATAGAATGAAATAAATGCTTCTATTAGTATCATATTTATCCTCATTTTTGAGTATTATATATTTATCCTTATCAATTCCTTTTGAATGGTTCAACAATATTCGCTTGCTTAAGGCCACATTTTGTCTTTCCTTGGCTACTGTTCATTCACCTCCTTAAAGAGAATTACCAATTTCATACAACATTGGAAATTTCAAGTAGAAAAATAGCATGAATATCTTTGGAAGTCTATATTCAATATCTAAAAAGGCTAGGGCTCATTGATCTTTAAAATAGAACTACAAAACCTTATATGAAAAATGTATTAGTCCAACAACAAATGGCAATGCACACTTCAATGCAATGTGCATTCCTTGTAAGGCCAAAATAAAATAAACAAACAGCTACTCAAAAACAAAGTAGGATTGCAAGAGCATATTTGCTACACTTTTTGTGCACAAAGCTATAAATGAGACATGTTTTTTTTTTGTTTGGATAAAATTGTCCACCTATAATTTAAATACATACAATATCATAATCCCTCTGTTTGTTCTTTGTATAGTACTTGTCGATGCCCAGCCCAGAACTGAGAACCATTAGGGCCTTTGTTCGACCACCTGCTGTGGTGATGCCCTCACGTGCAAGGGGCCTATTGGAGGCCCATCTCAATGATTGTGCGGTGGTTCGTGCGGAGCTTCGAGTGCTCTCTCTCTCTCTCTCTCTCTCGATGGAGGAAGGTAGGTCTACTTTTGGAGGTGTGGCAAGAATCTTGGCCAAATTTTAAGTGATTACCAAAGGTAAGTGAAGTCGCCACCAATCATTGGGTTTTTCTAAGGTGTGATTGGTCACATGTTTCTAGTTGATTTTATTACCAATCCTACGCTAAGAAAAAGGGAATATTTCCTAATCTAATGTGGATGGAAAAAAATCTTAATTCTTGAGTCCGGAAGTTTGGTTACGTGTGGGGAAGATGTTAGGCACCCCACAATGCCTGTCCAAGGACAGTCCTTTGTTTTGATAAAAACCTTAATTTTTGGAGATTGGCAGTAAAGAACATGATTTTGGCATTGGCTTTCGGGACTTTGCTTGCATAGGGGGCTTTGAGGTTTGGCTTTTGAATGGCCATGGTCTCAATCTATGCTTTCCTAAGGCATTCGGGCAAAATACCAGATTTCCACGTTGAAAATCTGGCAACAAGTCACCTTACTTTTGCAGCAGAAACTTGGCATCACTTTGCCATAGGTGACATGGACTGTGACAATCACACCGGAAGGGGCGAGCAAGTATATATATACATTCATCATGCACAATGCAAGCACACAGAGAAGAAGAGTAAATGCCTACATCCCTAGAGCATGACCCAAAATATAGGTGCAGGAAAGTATACAGGGGTTGTCATACTCTAGAGATGAGGAGGAATAGTACATGGCATGATATACCTAATACAACCCATCTAAGAGAGAAAGGAGAGTGGAGGGAAGGGGGTTTAAAAGAGTACATAACCAAATGGGAGAGGCTAGACCCTTAAACCTACTGAACATAGCTGCTTGGCTTATATCCACATGCTCGCATTCTTGCCCTTTTTGCTTGCGCTTGGGAGATCGTGCCTTAACTCCATCCATCCTTACTCCATATGTGTACATGCAAAGGCAAAGACAAGAAACCAGCAGACAAGCAATGGAAAGAAAGAGATGCTTAGATAATGTGCAATGGGTATAAAGCAGACAAATGTAGGTTTAGATCAAATGTCCATAACTTCATTGTGTTGAAGCATGGACGACACACTAGCAAGCAAGACTCATGCATGGACATGTAAGCAAGCGTGTAAAGATGCATAGAAAGCCAACGGGTGGCACAAACAAGCATGGCAAGCATAATCATCACATGGAGCGAAAAAGGGAAAAGGTATGCACGAAGCAACCGACATCATGGAGATGCATCCCAAGTGGTTACATCTGAACAAAGACTCATGGGCGTTGGATGCAACCACACAACCACAAACCCGTTAAGAGCATCAAGCATGGCAAAGCCTAGAACTAGAGAGGCTAACAGAAACATAAAGCATAGAAGCAAGCAAGCATAGACATGCAAATAGGGGTGATCCAAACCCTTTGATGGGCCAAGGTGTACGGATGATGATTAAGACCTTGAAGGGATCAAGATCTAAATTCTACAAATGGCCAGAACACAAGAAAGAGAGACAAAAGCGACAAAAGGGCTACAATAGCACATGGCATGACAAACATAGCCTAGGTTTAGGCTCACAAACATGGTATGGAACACACAAGCACATGGAAGATAGTATAAAGCCTGTAGAGAACATAGATCCAAGCACATAGGCAAGTGAAAACATAGGCATAGAAACATACACATCAACATGTACAAGCCTAGCACATAAACATGGAAGAACATGAATCCAAGCATATAAGCATGTGAAGGCAAGGATCTAACCATATAGCATGGAAATATGCGCATAAACACATAGATCCAAGTAAGGCATAGCCAACAACATCATACAAGCATGTGAACAAGTAACCCTAACATCAACATAGAGCAAAAAGAGGAACAAAGTATAGGAAAACATGACATAGAGCATAAAGCATGTAGGAAAGACAAATAGACATGTAAAAAAGCATAGAAACACGTGGATCTAGCCAAACAACACATGGGAAGGATAGATGTGGGCACAAACATATGGTATGAGACATGGAAGCATGTGGATCTAAACATCAAAAACATAGGAAAGAAAAGATCTAAACATAGAAAGCATGGCATAAAGTATAAACCATGTAGATCAAGACAAATAACACATAACAAGCATGGAAGAACATGGATCTAAACTAAGAACATGCTAGGAGCAAGATAAAAACAAGAAACATGCTAAGGAGAGTAATAAATCAAGTTATTAAGGCAAAAAGAGCAAGATAAATGCTAAGAAAAGATTTAGAAGGTTAGGGGTGTGGATAGTAGCTAAAAAGCTACATCCACACCCCTAAACCCCAAATCCAAGGTGTAGAACCAAGGAAAATAAAATTGGGGATAAGAACAATACCTTGTGTTTTTGGTGAATAAAGGAGAACCAAGAGACTTTGATGTATTTTTTTGTGTGTTTTTGGTGGAGAAATGTGTTGGGAAAAGAGGGAAAATGCCCAAAAAATGCCCAAATAGCTCCAAAAACCCTAATTTTTCTATTCTGAGCTACCAGGAGCCTTTACTAGGCCCTGACACGCTTTTCAGGGCCAGGAGCACCTACAAGGTGCACTGGCAACCCTTTTTAGTGTGCCGGGTCGGGCTCGGCTGACGTTAGCAATTTTGTCCTCATGCACTTTTTCAGTTTTGCCATTGAATGTGCAATTGGAGGTCTTCCCTACCACAGATTGAGGTGATCTTGGTGTCCCTAGAAAGCTCTAGATGTCTACTTTTCAGAAAACTAAAGAAATTAAAATTCCAATGGTTTGATCAAAATTTATGACCTTGGGAATTGTGCTGACGCGCACTTTTCACGGTTTTCTCAATATCTCAACCATTTTAACTACGATTTCAACCCATGAATAGTCGTTGGAATGAGAATTTGATTATCTTCACAATGGAGTTGGTCTCAACCTATTTTAATGACTGGATCAAGATTATGGCTTCTGGGGCCCATTGGGAGTCAACTCCGGGTCAAACTTGGTCAAAGTTGACAAAAATCTCTGAGAAGCTCAGGTTTGATGTAAAACTATGAAAAGTGTTATTTCAATGGGATTTTGACCTTGTTTGACTTTCGGCCAACCTAGGGTTGACCATGGGTGTTTTGGTCATTTTAGCTTAAAAAGGCACTTTGGGTGCACTAGTGTCCAAACGGGTTGTGCCATGTCATTCTAGATGTTCTTGCGGTCCCATGGAGAGAAAATAATATTTTTGGACTTTTTAGGGTCTGGCACACAAATCGAGGGCGAACAAAATACGATATCAATAGTACTTTAATTATTAAAAGAAATACATAATTTTTCTTTGGGACAAGTTAAAAATTAAATCTGCAAATTTTGGGACCTTATCTCTTACAATTGGTGAATATAAGCAATATCTACAATGTAACAACTATTCCAATACAAAGAGTGAAATAAATAAAGCGTGTGCGCGCACACACACACACACAAGCTCCAATTGACAACTATCTTCTCAAACCCTAAAAACATTCATGACCATTTATCGTCAACATCCAAACAAATCCAACTCTCAATAATCGTGACCAACCACAGTGTATAGAATTTGGGGAAAAAAAACCATTTTCCCATATACTTTTTTCATGAGAAACAAAGAAAATAAAAGTTGTGATTTCTCTCTATAATTTGCTCTCCGATTTTTTATACCAATGATGGTTTTGAAACCTGGATTGTTTAAAAAATAGTAAAAGGGAGAGGTTCAAGTTTTTTTAGAGCGGACTGAGATTGAATTGAAGTTGAACCGTGATGGCGTCATAATTAATTTAATAATTATTTTAAAAATAAATAAATAAATATATATATATATATATATTAAATTTGTAAAAATATAAAAATTGACTAAAATAATTCAAATAAATATAAATGTCTATATTTCAAACAATAAATATATATATATATATATATATATATATATATATATGAAATTAATATACTTAAACTTTTTGTTAGAGTTTAACATGCAACTATTTTTATTCAAGTTGTTATCTACATCATCTTTTAAAAAAATCATGTCTAGCCCATTTGATTACCCAATATTCTTTTTAGGGTCATGCTAACGGGTGTTCTTAGAGCAATAGTTAACAATTCATTTAAGGAAAGTTTAGACACTACTTTAATGATAATGTAAAAAGCTGTCAAAATGTTAATTGCTATTTTTTTCTTTTCCCATAAAAACTTTCTTTAAATGGATTTTTAATCATTGTTCCTAGAACATTAGTTAATATTTCCCTTCTTTTTATTATGTCCAACCCCATTTATCATTTATGAAATTAAAAAAAAAAATTACAAAAACTGGAAGAGGGGCAGACAATGGTTTGTCCGCCCATTAAAAAATTGATCAAGTACAAATACAAGCCCATGGCAATTTAAGAAAGAAAAAAGTGGTTGACAGCTTGCAAACATTTGGTACACTATAAAGTGGTTCACAACTAAGCTTGCCTAAGCATTTAGTGGGTCAAGCACAACCAGTCCGTCTGCAATAGCCAAACCTTTGTTGTGACAGTCAAGCAAAGTCCTGTAGAATTGGCGAAAACGCAGTGAGAGTGAGAGAGACAGAGAAGAAGAATAGAAGAAATAGTAATGCAATCTCACGGTTTGACAGCATCTCATGGTGGTTGAAGCTTCAACAATGGCTGCAAGTACCAAAAAAAAAAAAAAAGTGATTTGAACTTGTGAGAATCATCCTTAGTTGTCAAACTTGGGAGGTTTTTGATTTGGTTTAGAGGTTGAAGGTCTTTGATTCTAAAAGCTTTTATTTTTGTTTTTTTTTTTTATTGGTTTGTTTTGTTTTGTTTTGTTTTGTTTTTGGTATGTTTGTTTGCTAAGAACCCCACGACAAATATCCATGGCTTCAAATAAGATAATTTCGTGGGGGCTTCTTGGTGGGAAGGATTGGATTCTACATTGGCATAGGTTAGGTTGACAGGCTCTTTATCTATAGAGAAAGAGAAATTATAGATATATATAGAAAAAAAATAAATAAAGCAGTGGGTGTTCTATTTCCAATAGGCAACAATCAAACGTATGATAAACCTCTTGATTGGGAATAGGAAGAATCACCACTAATCAAGAGACACAGATTTGAAGAAAGGATGAATTAATGCTCAATTACTTGAAAGAATAGCAAAATGTTAATTACAAAAGGAAGAGATAATGCATACCCAGTAAGAATTCTGATTTTTTTAGCATAGTGGCAATTGAACAAGTACGAAGAAGTGATTCAGTTAAATGAGGAGAGGAAGAGACCAAGGAGGGAAGAGAGAGAGTTTGGAGTTAGAAAGGTGAAATTTTGAAGTTTTAAAAGCGTGAAGGATAGGAAGAGCAAAAGGAGAAGGAAGGGAGACACAGTGTTAGGAGCTTTACGAGTTACTGATGATGGCATAAGGAATTGGAGTGCTTGGACAACATCAGGCTAGTCACATGGCTCAATGTTTTCTCAAGACACCAATGGCTCCTTATGCCTATCTAGTGAAGCTCCTAACTGCTCTTTGAGGGGGACAAGCCCAGTCTCCCTGCTGGATTTAGAGTGAAGAGCATGATGAGGGGCAGCATGTGGAGGCACCTTACTCCACATGATGCCTCAAGGCCATGGCAGAGGAAGGCCATGGTGGGCAGAGACGGATTTTGATGTTGGGCAGCAGCAGGTAGTGTTGACCCTATGAAATGGTGCACGGTAATGGTGGCTTGGCTGATGGTTGCTTTGTGTGTGGGCTAGGTGGCTTAGATGCAAGGCAGTGCTGGGCTACTGTGATGATGATAGGCTGTGCAGGACATTGGGCTGGTTAGTGCTGGCACAATGCATGGACTTGTATGAGTAGGTTGATGGCAGTTACTTGATGTGCTGTAAATGGGCATGATATGTGAGTTGTGATGCTGATGAGAAGGGCTTAGGCAGGGGCCAAGACTTCTAAAATGTGCTAGATCAAGCATGTGTGGGTTGCTGGAGCATGGGCAAAAACCCCATGATGATGTGCTGAGACACAGGCTGGTATGTGCAGAGTGTGCAGCAGCAGTTATCGGCAGTTACTAAGCAATTCTTGGCTTTCTGGATGTTTAGACCTGTTGTGTAGGGGCTGGAAACGTGGAGAGCAGGCCAAGACAACAGCAGTTGAAGGTGTCCTAAGTTAGACCACATGTGGCAGCAAGTCCTGAACGAGGGGCAGTTACTTGGCAGTAACTGCTGTGACAGTTATTTCTGTGCATTTGTCCTAGGCTGTTGGGGCTGTCAACAACAGAGAGTGTGTAATTTTGCTTAGAGAATTTTGTGTGTATTCTTTAGGCTTCCTTTATACTTGATATTGAGTAATAAAGGTTGGGGTTGGTGCCCTATAATTACTGTGTGTGCTATGTGTGTGTGAATTCCCTTGATAAGTGTTCCTGCAGTGTGTGTGTGTGTGTAGAGTGTTGGCTGAGACTAAGTCAGGGGCTTAGTGCCATCACAAGCAGAAAATTTAAAAGAAAAATTGACCTTGTGACACACAAAGGGTTTAGCATTAAAGACTATTTGGCTTGGGTTTGGGCTTTAGGATGGACAACATTAACAGCATTAAAATAAGATTGGGCTTTATGATGTAGATAGGGTTGGAAATCATTTTTTTTAATAGTATTTTAAAATTATGGGAAAATTTTAGAAAAAAATATTTTTAAATTAGGGAAGAATTTTAGGAAAAAAAGGGTAATGATATGGCTGCTGATGTGGCTCAACGGGAGCATAACAACATTAAATGCTACACTTCGGTTTTTAGTATTGGTAATATATAGATTGGATTCGAATGTTTCAACTTTCATGTTGTAGTCAAAATTGGCAGTGTCCAAATTATGTGAAAGAAGCAATGACTGCTCTTGGCATCCAAAATCATCATTCTCACAAACCAGAATCATTGTCTAAACATAGCTTTGTTGCTGTTTTGGAGTCAAACCTTTAACGTGCCCCTTGTCCTCGGGTTACAGGACACCTTCACTGACCATGGATGCAACTTGTTTGAAATACCAACATACTAGTTCTTCTAGTGTTGCTATGTTGCTTTTGCTTAGATTTTGGCTTTGCCATAGACACCACTATGCCTTTACAATCCATTAAAGAATCTGACTAAATAATCTCCAATGGGAGTGATTTCAAACTTGGATTCTTTAGTCTCGTAAATTCTACCAATCACTACCTTGGAATATGGTTTAATAACATTTCAATATTCACATTCGCATGGATAGCTAAAGACAGAAACCCTTCAAGGATTCTTCTGGGGTTCTTACTGTATCTGAGGATTATAATCTTGTAGTACTAGATGGACACTGCAGGGACATTATATTGGAGATTTAGTTTTCAACATCTTCTAATACATTCTTGCTAAAAATGAAAGTTAGTACTAATGTAATCACAGGTAAGAAAGTTGTAAAGTTGTGATTTCCAACTATATTATGTTGGCTTTAATTCCGTGCCAAATTTGATTGTAATTTCTTCAATCATTTTCCTTGTATGTATATGGGTTTGTTTGTAAGGAATGAGTATGAGAGATTGGTGAAGAATCAAGCTTTAAGAGCTAAATCAGTGGATTTCCCAACTGGCTCGTGAGTAGCTCATGAGAAGCAACTCGCGAAAATGTCACATGTGGAGCATATGACTGGAAGACGAAGAGTCATGCCAGGCTATCATTTTCGAGACTGTCTCGTGAGAAGGGCCAACCTACAAAGGACTCGCGAAAGTTTCTGTTTGGCAAAAAGTTGTCTTTGCTTTACCAAGTTTTTACCTACACTATATATACCCTCATTACCCACAAATTGTAATGAGCACATGATTGAAAGACGAAGAGTCATGCCAGGCTATCATTTTCGAGAGTGTCTCGTGAGAAGGGCCAACCCGCGAAGGGCTCGCGAAAGTTTCTGTTTGTCAAAAAGTTGTGTTTGCTTTACCAAGTCTTTACCCACACTATATATACCCTAATTATCCACAAATTGTAAGGAGTGCTTTTCAGAGAGAAAACCCTAGAAAATACACTTAAGAGTTAGAGATTGTTATACCCACAATCATCTACATATTTCCGTGTGGTTTTCCTCAACTCTTACCTCTCAATCTCTGGATCTTTGAGAGGTTGCTAGCCTAAACACTTACCACACTCAAAAACACCCATTCTGAGTGTAAAGTGAGATTTTGGTACTGCTGGGAAGTATTGGAAGGAGCCATTCATTGGCGGATGCAATCGGGCTAAATTGCGGAGTCCGAAAAGCTAGAAAAGACAAGACTTCGAGAAGTCAGTTGGTAGTAGGAGCTTGGAGGGCTCAAGTACATAGGGTAGACTAGGCTTGGAGGGTATTTTGTTATTCGTGTACTGTAACTTTATTCTCTAGTGGACCGATTTTGATTTGGAGGGTAGTGGAGAGGTTTTTCGCCCAAGTTCTTTGGTTTCCTCTTCAATAACACGTCTCGGTGTTATCTTGTGTTTGCATCTCTCTTCCCTACTCTTTAAGCTTTTATTTTATTGTTGATGATAGATGAATATGGATTAGGGTAGTGTTATTGATTCATTGCACTTATTTATTCTTGTTCCTTACTTAGTTTAAGTTAGAATAAATGCAATGTAGTTGTAATTTTTATTTGGAGGTTTGAACAAGCTCTTGTGTCTAAACACAAATATGAGCTTTCAAAAGTCTTGTTGACATCGTGGACAAGCCCTTTGGATCCATCCGTTGGAAGCTTATCTGCTGGCATTCAACCCTCTTACTCTTAGTCTTCCTTAAGCATTCATTTCGAAAAATGGTAGCCCATATTGGCGCAGTTTGCGATTTTTATTTTTTATGTTTTTGCTTTCATGTGGATTATCGCTCAAACTTACACCATTCATTTGGCATTAATGTAACCTTTTTATATCAACTTTGAGTTAGTTGTATTACTTCAAATAAGTCTATCAATGAACAAGGAATGCAAAAGACCATGCCTTTTTGAAACACATGTCCTTTAGGAAAGGGTCATGAAGTTGCTACTTTAATTGTCTTCATCTAAGATGCATTTTCTTCCGATGTATGGACTTCACCATGTGCGCCTATAAGGTTGCAAGTATTGTCTTTTACTAGTTGTAGACATGTGCAATGCGGAAAAAGTTGATGATTTGTTTTTTGTTAAATGAAAATGATAAACAAGACTTATAAGTGTTAGTCCCATATCATTTTTCAAATAATGTGATTATTTTCTAACTACTTATCATTTTACAATATATTAAATTTTCTAACTTAAGTTATCCATAGTTGTTATTTGAAAATGTTTTAAATTTTATAAGGTTTTTATTTTCAAGGAAACATAATGCATTTACATTTAATTATAATATAAGGTATAATCTAATGTATGTGGATAAATTTTTTTTTCTAGTGCTCCTCACAAATGATTCATCCTTTATATGTCTTAAATAATCTAAAGGGGAAGCAGATATAATTAAATTTATCACCTATTAGAAAAAAAAATACAAAACATTAATAATATAAAAAACGTGTAATTTTATTAAGAACTTACCAATTTTACACTGAGAATGTGACAAAATTGTCAATAAAGCAACTCCTCTTTCTACACAAACCTCTCCTCTTAAAGCATCATCGAAGTGGACACAATGGACCAAAATGGACCAGAAGGACTGAAATGAATCGAATGGGCTGAAGTGGACCTAAGAGATCAAAATGCATACTGATGTGACTCAACAAGAGATTAGCAACATAAATTTGACACTTTGGCTTTTAAATATTTTATTTACAGATTTGTTGATGATTACTCTAAATAGTCGTAGATATATCCTTTTAAGAGTGAAGTATTCCATTATTTCAAAATTTTCAAGTCCCTCGTTGAAAACATTTTTCATAAAAAAAAAAAAAAAAAAAAAAAAAATTCAACTCAATTGAGGTGGAGAGTATATTAACATTGCCTTATAAAATTTTCTTTCAATTTTTCATTGCATGTCCTGCCTTCACACACCCAAACAAGGTGGTTTTTCTGAAAGAAAATATAGACACGTTGTTCATACTGGCCTCACTCTTCTAGCACAGGTTGGAATGGAAACTAGATTTTGGGTATAATACTACAATTGTGTTATTTATCTAATATATCGTTTACCAACTAAAGGAGGGTTGGACCATGGTTGTCAAAATCGAGATCCGGATCGCAAAATCTCACGATTTTATGATCCCACCTCACCAAAAAGTTTAAAATCGTAGCGGGATCGTAAAAATGGTAGGATTGTATGTAAGATCGTGTAGGATCGCATAGGATCGTATGGGATTCTACCGATCCTACCATTTGGCTTGATTTTTTTTTTTTTTTTTTTTTTTAAGTGGGATTCATTTGGGTAAGATAATCCACCTAAATCCACAAGCCCAATGGGTTATCAGAAGCCCAATAATGAATTGAAGTCCCAAATTTACCCCTATATCAACATAAAATCTCAAAAAAACCTATAGTACTTAAGTTTAACATTTTGAAAAACAAAACCTAATATATTTAGATGATGAAATGGGATATGACAATGACAGTGATTAGATTAGAAGAACCATAAAATGAGAGTTCTCTTTTGGATTTCATATTTGTAATTAGCTGGTTTACCTTAGATTGAGAATTCTCTTTTAAATTACATATTGTAAATTTGTAGTTAGCTAGTTTTTATATACTAATTAGCCGAACAAAAGGGGCTTTTGCCCTTTTCAAGAAAATTAAATAGGAAAATGCCCCTCTTCTCAAACTAATTAAGGAAATGCCCCTCTTTTGAAAATCGAGTTTCTCAAAATCGATTTAGGCCCTATAGCGGCGTTTTTAAGGAGCCTATAGTGACGTTTTAAAAAACTATAGTGACGTTTTTTAACTCGATTTCAATAAAATCGAGTTATAAGCAATGAAATCAACCTATAGTGGCCTTTTTTTTACCTATAACTCGATTTCTTTAAAGTCGAGTTAAAAAACGTCACTATAGGTCCTTAAAACGTTACTATAGGCTCCTTAAAAACGCCGCTATAGGGTCTAAATCGATTTTGAGAAACTCGATTTTCAAAAGAGAGGCATTTTCCTATTTAGTTCGGGAAGGGGAGCATTTTCCTATTTAATTTGCCCAAAAAGAGCAGAAGCCCCTTTTGTCCTAATTAGCCTAACTTATTTTGGATTTGGAACTTAGAATTTGGAAAACATTTTCCATATGTATAGATAATATTTTGGTACTTAGTTGCTAATTAAACATGTACTGAACTTTTTAGATACATTATGTCAAAAGTTAAATATATTTTGTTTCATTAGAATGACATAAGAACGATGTAGTGTGTGCAAATTACATTTTATGATGCAAATTTTTTTTTTTAATGGATGAATTCATATTTTAAGTGATTATATAACATACAAAGTTACTATTAATAGGTTTTTCGCTTAAAATCTGAAAATAGGTAGGATCTTACGATCTACGATCCGATTTTACCATCTACGATCCTACCTACCTCCTACGATCCTACCTACCTCCTACGATCCTAGGTAGGATCCCGATTTTGACAACCTTGGGTTGGACTATGTTTCACCTTATGAAAATGATGTAGAACTGTAAAGTTGTGATTTACAACTATTCTGTGTTGGTTTTAATTCCGTGCCAAATTTGATTGTAATTTTGTTCAATCATATGTACCCTGTATTTTATGCGGGATTTTATTGTAAGGGTGTGTGTGAGAGAGTGTGAAGACTCAAGACATTATTGAAGACATAGTGGATTTCGAGAGAAGCCTTCCCGCGAAGTGAGCCATGTGCAAAGCACATGACTGGAATGCGAAGAGTCAAGACAATTGGTTTTTGAAAGTATTTCACAGGTAAGGCCTTCTCGCAATATACTCGTGAAACATTTTGTTTTGCTATTTTGGTATATCTGCTACACCATGTTTTCACCCACACTATATATACCCTAATTACCCACATATTGTAAGGAGTGCTTTTCTGAGAGAAAACCCTAGATAAAACCCTTGAGAGTTAGAGATTATTATATCCACAATCCTCTACACAATCTTTTGTGGTTTTCCTCAACTCCTACCTCTCCATATCCATATCCTTGAGAGGTTGATAGCCCAAGCACTTACCACACCCATTCTGAGTGTAAAGTGAGGTTTTGGTTCTGTTGGGAAGCATTGGAAGAAGCCATTTTTTTGGTAGATGCAATCGGGCTGAATTGCATGATCTGGAGAGCTAGAGAAGTCAGGGCTTCGTCAAGTCAGTTGGTAGTAGGAGCTTGGAGAGCTCAAGTACATGGGGTAGACTAGGCTTGGAGGGTCTTTTGTTATTCGTGTACTCCAACTTATTCTCTAGTGGATCAATTTACCACTTGAAGGGTGGCGGAGAGGTTTTTCGCCAAGTTCTTTGGTTTCCTCTTCAATAACACGTCTTGGTGTTATCTTGTGTTTGCATCCTTCTTCCCTACTCTTTTAGATTTCATTTTATTGTTGATATTTGATGAATATGGCTTAGAGTAGTTTTGTTGTTTGTACACTCGCATTTACTCTATTCCGCACTTAGTTTAAGTTAGAGTAAAATCAACCGAGCCATAATTTTTAATTTGGGGGTCTAAACAGCTCTTGTGTTTTCACACATATTCAACCTTTCAAGAACAAACATCAAAAACCTTTCTAGAGCAGCGCTTTTGGAGCAGCGAAGGCATCGAAAATCATGGTGCAATATCAAGGGGAGGTATTAGTAGAAGTCATCAGAGTGACAATGTCAGAATTGCTTAAATTTGGAGGGTTGAAGGGAAACCACATTCTAATTTAGGTGAATTCCTCCGTTAAGGCCCCGAAAACAATTATTTTGCTATTTTAAGTAATATATGTTTTCCTTGATAACCTTTAATTTAAAAGTCAGAATAAGGTCATGTCTATTTTAGGACGTCTCTTAGAGACAATAGTTTCAATTTTCGCAATTATCTCAATTTTGCAATTTTTGGTAAAAACTACTATTTTGCCACATAATTATGTGATTGACGCAAATTAATGTTTTCTATGCGTTTTCCTTGCCGCCCTATATTTTCTTTTCTACTATTTAATTGCATAGTGGCCTCCAAGGCAATTCAGATTTTCAGATTAATAAAATTTCAGACTTCATCTATTATTTCTCTTTGGTTGATGAACCCTATATCATCTTGTAGATTCAAAGAACCCTTCATGGATTCATGGTTTTCATTCAGAAGCTAATGTATTTAGTTTATTTTCTATTTAGAAAGCAACATGTTTGCTTTCTTGTAACTTCTGCGAAATCAGAAAAGACTTGTGATTACTCAGACTTTTGTGTTTTTGGATTTTGATGCTTTCCTTTCCTAAAACCCTATAAGAAATGCCAACTTTATTTTCACTTTAAATTGTGTGTGTTCTTAGGGTATTTTTGTTGGAAAATATAGCTATATAAATAAGTTTTGATTCAAAAATATAAACCCTAAAAAAATATTGACAATAGATCAAAAGAGTAAGTTTAGTAGGAGCTATAGAATCACGTGAAAGTGTTGTCTTTAAAAGTTTATTTGTGCTACTTGGAGTAAAACTTTGTGTGATTGGTTCTCTTGGTGGAATAAACCCCTCAGGATTAGACTATAACAATAACCTTCTCAATGGACTTACACCCAAAGAGGAAGGCTCAAGAACAACCTTAAAAAATGCATTCCCTTAATCATAAAATGATTCCCCAAAGGACAAAGTTTGGCTACAAGCTTGGTTGTAGTCTAAGGCGACAACTTCATTCAATATTTTTTTATCGGATGTGAATTTTGATAAACTACCATTGAATTACATTTTCTTCTTATATCCTCCATACTTGAAAATTTTCTAAAAAATTATAGATTAATAGTTATATCATTAATCAATTGTTTAAATTGCAAGTTTTTGTAGTATAAAATTATACATAAAAACTAAGTTTATGGATCATATAGTGGCTAAAATGGCAAAATACCCCTTTCAGCCAAACTTTCCAGCAAAATGCCCCGTGTCTGAAACTATTTAGGGATATGCCCTTGTTTTGAAACTCGATTTTCTAAAAATCGAGTTTCAATGTAAAACTCGATTTTTAGAAAATAGAATTTCAATGTAAAACTCTATTTTTAGAAAATCGAGTTATAGCGGAATTAAACTTATAAAAAAAAAAAAAATTGTGGAACTTGAGTTCCATGAACTTGTGTTCCTTGAAAATATTCAAGTGGAACTCGAGTTCATGGAACTCAAGTTCCACAATTTTTTTTTTTTTTTTTTATTAAGTTTAGTTCGCTATAAATCGATTGTACAAAAATCAAGTTTTACATTGAAACTTGATTTTCTAAAAATTGAGTTTCAAAATAGGGGCATATCCCCAAATAGTTTTAGACAGTGGGCATTTTACTTGAAAGTTTGACTGAAAGGGATAAAACCCAATTTTGGCCATCATATAGTACATAACTTTTGATTGGCACAAAATTTGACTTATGAGTTAAAAACATAAGAAACATGCGATTCAATAGTTAAATTATTAAAATATGTAATCATATTAATTTTTTAACAGAAGTTGTATTCTTAGACTATAATCAAATTTGTAGCCAAACTTTACCCTTCTCCAAAACCCCAAAGCAAAACCCGCAAAAGAAACTGTGGATGAAGAATAGGACTAAAGAAGAGAGGGAGAAAGCAAGAAGCAAATCTTTTCAACCCTTGAAAACTATCTGTGATATGGTGATATTTTTCTCTTGACTGAGAGAGTGAGGGACCTACTGCTAAAAGAGAGAGAAGAGAAGAGAAGGAGATGGCCAAAAGGCCCTTTTTCCTGCTTCCTATCTTCAGCCTTTTTCTTTCTTTTATTTTTTTCAGCTCGTTCTACACGCACAAAAAAGAGACATTGACTTAAAGGGTGGGAGTGGGTCTCTTTCTTTTTTCTCTCTTTTGTCAGGGTCACTTGGGATGAGCTTGTCTCCCACTTTTTCCTTTTATTTTATGCTCTTCTTTCTCTCTTTTGTCAGGGTCACTTGGGATGAGCTTGCCTCCCACTTTTTATTTTATGCTCTTCTTTCTCTCTTTTGTCAGGCTCACTTGGGATGAGCTTGTCTCCCATTTTTTCCTTTTATTTTATGCTCAACAACTAAGGACGTTAACTGAGATAAGACAGCAAATGAAACAAAAGTGAAAGACTGTTTGGAGTACACATCCACCAATCCCCCAGTATAGGAAAGACAAGTAATTCAAGAAGGCATACAGCCATACACAGGTTGGAATGGAAACTAGTTTTTGGGCATAATATTTCAATTGTGTTATTTATCTAATATATCGTTTACCAACTAAAGGGCTGGACTATGTTTCTCCTTCTGAAAAAAATTTTAACCTACATTGCAATTACTTAGATTTATGTGTTTTTGGATGTGAATGTTTTCTTCTCCTGAAACATAACAGACTCCAACTTGATTTTCACTTTAATCCATGTGTGTTCTTAGGGTATTTTTTTTAACCATCATGGTTAATTTATGTAGTGATTTATAAAACGATCCACTTATATTATTTAAACAAGTCACACAATTTATTAAATAGATCATATGATTAAAAGATATGAGCGAATTATTTTATTAATTGTTTATTGCGTTCTATCTCATCCTATCACATTCTGTTCTGCAATATTGGAGAATCATGAAGAAGAATTTTAATTGGAGGTGAGCTTTTTCCCATTATATATATATATATATATATATAAAAAGATGAGATAATATATAAAACTTTTAAGTGGTCATTCACTCACTATTATGATTTCGATACAGAATATATGTAATCCCAGATTTCAATCCGTTGCAATTCTGTAACCGAAACTCAATATGTTATCCCCTAATTATAACTCACAAAGCCAACTGTATGACGTTTTCGTCAATACGGGATCTAAATGTTTCACGTTTTAAGTCAACATGGGCGGGGTCTTCATTTTATTTTATTTTATTATTTTTTTGATAGGTGGGCGGGGTCTCTAAGCAATAGAAAGCCTAAGTTTTTGTCTCTTGCGAGAGATTTCAAAGAAAGAACCATGATTATTACATACTGTCAAATGCGGAGTGTGCGACACGTCAGTTAAAACTGAAACATGATGCCTGTGTGTATAGATATGTGCAACAAATATTAACCTTCAAAAAGAAAGATATGGGAAAAGAATAAAATTTTAAGCAATAAATGCTCCCTGCATCCAAAATCATGATTTTCACAAACCAGAATTTTTGTACAATATATGTGGGAAAGAATAACAGTGACTGCTACTAGCGCTAGCGTTCTAAGTCATTGTTATCACAAACCAGAATCATTGTACATTTGATTTGATTTGATTTGAAAATCTGCTTGTTTGTCCAGCTTTGTTTTCGTGGAGTCAATTTTTAGTTTGCCCTTTTACCGTGGGTCCTATTAAAGGACCCGCCACCCACCATGGTTGGTCTATAAACAATGGGTTTGAATAGATGTGGGTATCATCCCCACAAAACCACACAAACCAGAAGCATTGAACAAGTTACAATGGGACTTGTTCAAATTACAAGAATGTCAGTTCTTCTAATCTTGCTATGTCGCTTTTCTTTAGAATCTGGCTCTGCCACAGATACCATTACTTCTTTTCAACCCATCAAAGATTCTGACTACATAATCTCCAATGGGAGTACTTTCAAATTGGGATTCTTCAGCCCTGTAAATTCTACCAATCGGTACCTCGGAATATGGTATAATAAAAATTCAGCTTTCCCAGCCCAATGGGTATGGGTAGCCAACAGACAAAACCCCCTGAAGGATGCTTCTGGGGTTGTTACTATATCTGAGAATGGAAATCTTGTAGTTTTAGATGGACAAAAACAGATAATTTGGTCATCGAAAGCCACAAGCTCTGTTGTCAATTCAAAGGCCAAGCTTTTAGATTCAGGGAACCTTGTCTTGCAAGACACTAAAGGGACAATCATATGGGATAGTTTCCAATTTCCTACTGATACAATGTTGCCCAATATGAAAATTAGTTCTAATGCAAGAACTGGTAAGAAAGATCAATTGACACCATGGAAAAGCCCTTCTGATCCATCCATTGGAAGCTTCTCGTGTGGTATGAAACCTCAAAGTCTTCTTCAAGCATTTATTTGGAAAGACGGTAGCCCATTTTGGCGCAGTGGCCCATGGAACACTCGGATCTTTATTGGAATACCAGAAATGTATTCTGTATATCATCATGGATTTAGTCTCGTAGAGGATCTAGATGGAACATTATCTTTAAGTTTCTTTTATGTGAACCTGTCTTTGTCACATTTTGTCCTGACTTCGAAAGGAAATTTTGAGCTAAGATATTGGGATGATGAGAAGGAGGATTGGGAGGTATGGTGGAAAGCTTTGAAGAGTGAGTGTGATGTTTATGGTAAGTGTGGCGCCTTTGGAAGCTGTGATTCACGGAGTTTACCAATTTGCACCTGTTTAAGGGGGTTTGAGCCAAAAAACACAAAAGAATGGAGTACAGGAAATTGGACTAGTGGTTGTGTGAGGAGGACACCGTTGCAGTGTGGGAGGGTAAACAGTACTGGTGGTGAAGCCGACAAAATGGATGGGTTTTTGAAACAGAAGATGATGAAGGTTCCAGACTTTGCAGATTGGTCAGCTGCTCATGAAGATGATTGCAGGCAGCAGTGTTTACAGAATTGTTCTTGTATAGCTTATGCATATGATACTGGCACGGGGTGTATGTCATGGACTAAAAGCTTGATTGACACAATCCAATTCTCCAGCGGTGGAGTTGATCTTTACATTCGTGTTGCCTCTTCAGAACTTGGTAAGTTATTTAGTTTTCCGTCCAAATTTATCTTAAGCTTCAAATCACATGTACTGCTTGTCCATTTGGTGAAAGACAATTTGTTTTACAAAAAGAGAAGAAAAGAAAACATATTTAGTAATCTATTTTGTGTGAATTATGTTGGGGGTAAAAAAATAAAACCAATAACCAAAAATCCAACCTCATGGTGAGCGCAAAATCTCAACCAATATTATTAATCAAGTGGGAGTTTTCCTAGGGTCGAGCTTCGAATTAGTGTTCAAGCATATTAGTGTGATAAAATTAATCTTTAATCAGTGTTAATCTTAGAATTTTTAGTTGTTTAGCATTTACATCACCAATACTCTTATAGTTTATGGAAAATAGCTATCCATTAATCTGGAAGGACACCATAAATTAATTGGAGTAGGAGTCCCGCAAAGGTATCGGGAGCTGGTCCCAACTGATTTTCAAACTGGTTGCCATGTGTCCATCTCGCGGGAGCAAATCTTAATTTCGCTTGAGCTCAAAGCTCTTATCAGCAGCAGCATTTTAAGCACATGAACCTCTATCCCATTATAGTAACCCCACAAAATTAAATGCATTGAATTGAATTACAAACAAATTTGGCATGGAATTAAGCTAGGACCAATACAAGACTCAATCGTTTTATTGCGGAGAGCTATAATTGACACTAATCGTTTTATTGCGGAATTTTAGCATATACAACAAACTTCAAAAAATATAAGATTATCTCTAGGAGTTTAACGAAACTCACCTTCATTGCAATTAAATCTTCTAAACAACTTTTTGAAAGAAACCCAAATAATAGGCATGCTTCAATAGGTTACAATGGCCATGGAAGAAATTCACGCCCAAACCCTTGTCTCTCACCATTGTGTATTTTCTTAGTTACAAAAGTCCAGCAACTTTGTTTATAAAGCCTTGAGAACTTGGGCCAAAAAGTAAGCTAATAAGCCCTTATAGTAATACTTTTTTTTCTGATTTAAAAGGCCCAAAAATTAGTGTAATACTTTTTGCTGTTAACAGATAAAGAGGGAGATGTGAAAAAAATTATCACAATCACAGTGGTAATAGGAACAGTTTCCATTTCAATCTGCACTTTCATATTGTGGAGGTGGATAGCTAAACACAAAGGTAATATTCTGACAAAAATTTACACAATAGACTAGGAAGTTTTGCTACATATTAGAGATTTTTGACAATTGTTGTGGAAATCAGCAATGAAAAAGAAAGCAAAGGGAATCTTGTTGTTCAACGGAGAGGAAGCACACAAAAAATTCCCCAGTGAAAACATGCTTGGAGACAACCTGAACCAAGTTCAGGTCCAGGAGCTACCATTATTCAATTTTGAGAAGCTGGCGATTGCAACAAACAACTTCCATCAATCTAACAAGCTTGGGCAGGGTGGTTTTGGTCCCGTATACAGGGTAACATTCTTGAGGATTTTTGTCTAATAATTTGAATATCTAGTTAATGATTTGATGTTTGTTTATAGGGAAAATTGTCAGATGGACAAGAGGTTGCAGTAAAAAAACTCTCCAAAACTTCAGGACAAGGGTTAGAAGAATTTATGAATGAGATGGTAGTAATTTCTAAACTCCAACATCGGAATCTTGTTAGGCTCCTTGGCTGCTGTGTCGAAGGAGAAGAGAGGATGTTGATATATGAATACATGCCAAACAAAAGTCTAGATGCATTCCTCTTCGGTTAGTTAATTTTGATACCATTTTTTATTACAAAATGCTATGCTTTTATAAAAAACTAGTAAGTTGCCCGTGCGATGTACGGATAATTTTATGATATTTTATGTAAAATAGTTTTGAATAATATTGTACATAAATTATAAAGAAAAAGTAAACTAAATTAGAGTGAAGAAACATATAAATTTTGAGATATTAAAAATTGGTTTAATAGCTTCACTGCATATTTGTAGCATTCTTAAGGTAAGATTGTTATTATTTTTAAATCATGAAACCAAAAATAAATGCAAAAGAGTAATGGGACCATGAAATAAACTAATTTGTGTTGTGTTTACATATTTCATACTATGAAATAAAAGTATACCCAACTCTCTGACTATCTTCTATTCATCTATAATGCAACATTAAGACATGGGTGGACAAGTGTGTATGCATATCTTTTATAGATGATTTAAAATTAAACCGTGGTAGAATATGATTTTACATAGCGCATCAAATATTCTCTCTATTTATATACTAAAATAAAAAACTAACTAACCAAATTACCTAACCTAAATCATATTTAATCCCCTAATTTAAAAAGAAAAAAAGATTACCTGTAGCGGTTTTGGTGTCTTTATGGTAGTGGGAGGTTAGTATAACAGAGGTGGTGACCCCTCAAATTCCTCTTTCTCTCTCTTTCAAATGTTTTGTTAATTTCAAGTCTTTTATTTTGGTAATATATAGTGAAATAGTGTCTTTTATTTAACAATTTACAACATTTTTGTGTCTCTCTATCTCTCTTTAGAGTCTTATCTCGTTAGTTATTACTATTAGCCCTTACTTTTTTTTTTTTAATTTTTTTAAAAATACTAAAACAGTGGGTATGCTAAAAGACATGAAGAATAGTGAAAGATGTGGTGTAAGTTTAGGCAATTAATGATATATTAATGAGATAACAGTAAAATAAGATAATGTGAACTTTTGGGTAACAATAAAAAAATTCAAAAAAAAAAAAAAACTTAATGAAAGAGGTAAAAAAAGGCTAAATGCAAAATTAGAGTGCCACTTGACAGGACCTCATGCACTCTCGCGTGAGGTCTCTGAGACAGAGACATTTTGTAACAACTTTTATTCTACAATATTCCTCCAAATTTTTTTTTACTCATTCCTTGAACTGAATAATTATAATGGTTATGTGTGTGCAATTTATAACTGTTGTTTCATTGCGTATTTATAGCCTTCTCAAGATAAGATTAACTTTTCACCCTCAAAAAAAAAAAAAAAAAAAAAAAAAGAAAAAGAAGAAGGTAAGATTATTATTATTTTTTTTAAATCATGAAACAAAAATAAATGAAAAAGAGTAACAAGACCGTGAAAATCAAATAATTTGTGTTGTGTTCACATATTTAATACTATGAAATAAAAGTATATCCAACTTTCTCACTGTCTTCCACTCATTGATAATGCAACATTAAAACATGGTGTAGGCAAGTGTGTATGCATGTGTCTTATAGATGATTTAAAACTATGATAGAATATGACTTTACATTGCATACCAAATATTCTCTCTACATATATACCCAAAACAAAAACTATCCAACAAAATTACCCAAACCTAAATCATATTCAATCTCCTAATTTAAAAAGGAAAAAAAAATACCCATAGGGGTTTCGACGTCTTGATGGTGGTGGGAGGCCAATATGATGGAGGCGACGTCCCCTCAGATTTCTCTTTCTCTCTCTTTCAAATCTTTTGTCAATCTTAGGTCTTTTATAGTGAAACAATGTGTTTTGATTTTGTAGTGAAACAATGCATTTTATTTAACAATCCACAATATTTTTATATCTCTCTATCTCTCTCTAAGGCCTTATCTGGTTAGTTATTACTATAAGTCCTTAATTATTAATTTTTTTTTTTGCTTTTTTTAAAATATTAAAATGGTGGGTAAGCTAAAAGACATGAAAAAGAGAGAAATGTATTGTATAAGCTTAGGCTAAAATAAGTTAATGTAAACTTTTGGGTAACAGTAAAATAAACTTAATGAAAGAGGTAAAAAAAATGCAAAATGCAAAATTAGAGCGTCACTTGGTAAGACCTCATGCACTCCTGCATGAGATCTCTGCTTATATATATATATATATATATATATATATATATTGATGATTATTCTTTTATAACTTCTAATCACTCATCAACATGAGTCTTAAAAAACTTTGTGATAAGACTTTATCATACGTACAAAATAAGTATAGATTTTTTATCTTTTTATTTTTATTTTTATTTTTAAAAGGATATTACTATTGCGTTCATCCTTATAAGAATTTAAGCATAGATTAAATCTTCATTATTTTTGACAATTTTTCTTTGATTCCTTTATACTTTATATATTGTGTTGATTTAAATGAATTTTTTCTCAAGCTTTCAAAGGATAGACTTTAGATAAGATGTTCAACTTTTATACGCCAAGCATTGACTATAGGTCTTGTACATGGAACAAATAGAGATAAGAAATTAAGAATATGGTCCATTTTGGTCAGCCTTAGCTTGATATGTCTAGACATCAATTTTCTCTCTTGCCAAAAGTCTAACTTATTTTAGATGGAAGTTTTCTTGATTATTACTTGTATACAAAATTCCAGGATCATTAAATTGGAATAGGTCCCTTACTAACCTAACCAATTGGAATAGGATGAAATTTCTTCCCATCCACACTAAACGTTATGTACACTCCAAATTTTTTCTGCATCTCATAATGATACATTGTTGATAGGTGTCATCCAAGTCCAACATAATTGAGAGTTGTAATTGAGACTATGGCCTAGAAGCTTTACTATTCAATACTTTACGAGAAAAATTAAACACTCATTTGATGTAGTAGGAGACTATGAAATTTGACATTGTATACACTGGGGTTTGTTCTTGATGTTGGGAAATTGCTGTAGGTACTAAAAACTCTAGTTTGATTAGTTGGCAAGTCATGTTCTTTAATTGAGAAAAGTTTATAATGGAAAACTTTTGTGTTCCTACAATAAATGTTTTGGAGAGAAAATTGTTAGCCCCCTCATCCCATTGGGACCCTTCTATTTATACAAAGGAAAAAAGATCCAATATTCCTAAGTGTGACTTAGTTACATGGAATTTTTGTGCAAATGTGTCTAGATTTCTTTTAAAAATTTAATTATAATTTTAAACTCTAATTTGGTGATTTTTATATGATTTTATGTGATCTTAAATAATCTGAATGCTATTTCAGTTTGTGCAAATTATAGAACATAGAATTGGTAATTTAGCAACATAAGCATAGGAGAAGGCATGTAGTGGTTTAGGAAGAGTAGGCATTTAGTTATAAGGGAAGAGGAGTAGGCATAAACATAAGAAAACTTTTGGATGGAGGAATAAGGAAAACAAAGAGTTTTTGATGATTAACATTCCTCTATCTTATCCATTAGTCTTATTTATTACTAATTAAAATCTATTGAGTTTAGTAAATAACTGATGTGGCATTTAATAAGTGTAATAAATTAAGAATGGTGTATTTTATTTAAAAAAAAATTCAATTATCTTTTCAAAGAGAGTGCCACTTGGCAAAACCTCATGCTCTCCAACATGAGGTCTCTGCTTTTATATATATATATATATATATATTGATTTATTTTGTTGACAGAAATTGTGTATTGTAGACAATTGGATCAATATTCTTTGTTGTGGTACTTCACTTGAAACAGTTTTTCGTTGACTTCCACCAAATGAACTTCGTTTGAAAACTGTGTTGACTCACCTTGTAAGTTTGATACTAACTTTTTCTCTTGTTTCTTTACTTTTATTTAAATTCATTAGATCCACACAAAGAAAAACTGCTAGATTGGAGAAGACGCTTCAACATTATTGAAGGAATTGGTCGAGGTCTACTCTACCTTCATCGGGATTCAAGATTAAGGATTATTCATAGAGATCTAAAGGCAAGTAACATCTTGTTGGACAAAGAGCTAAATCCAAAAATATCAGATTTTGGTATGGCTCGGATTTTTGGAGGTAATGAAGACCAGGCCAATACCAATAGGGTCGTCGGAACCTAGTAAGTACCTTTTGGTTTGGTTAATTCAATTAGGTACTAATATTGATATGTGAGATGACAAGATTTGGTTGTTCTATATTTTTGAAATTAAGTGGCTATATGTCTCCTGAATATGCAATGGAAGGGCGATTTTCAGAGAAATCAGATGTTTTCAGTTTTGGGGTTTTGTTACTAGAGATATTAAGTGGAAGAAGAAACTATAGCTTTAATAAGGATGAGCAGTCCATGAGCCTTTTAGGATTTGTAAGTCATAGTTATCTCTCATTGCCTTATTTTAGAAAACCTGCAATGCTTGTTTCTTAAATGTTTTAGTATTGATGATGCAAATTTCAATCTTGTTTTCTTGTTTCCAGGCATGGAAATTGTGGAATGCAAACAACATTATGGCCTTAATCGACCCAATGATATTTGAACCATGTTTTGAAATGGAGATTTTGAGATGCATACATGTCAGCTTGTTGTGTGTGCAAGATTTTGCTGAAGATAGGCCGAATGTATCTGTTGTTATCTCCATGCTTAAAAGTGAGATTGTTGATCTTCCTCATCCAAAGCAGCCTGCATTTACTGAAAGGAAGATTGCCTCAGATACAGACTCCTCTCAAAGCTGCTCTGTTAACAATGTAACTGTTACAATGGTTCAAGGTCGATAGCTAGTATGTTTTATTTACATAATCATGTGGTGGTTACATATGCATTTTGAACATTTCTGAAAAGTTTTAGCATCTGTTTGGGTACCGCTTATTTTACTGAAACTGAAAACTTGTTGCTGAAAGTATTGTAAATAAAGGTAAAAGTTAGCTGAAATAGTACAGTGTGACCCATGAATGGTACCAAAAAGTGTAGTAGGGCCATGAATAGTAGCAAAAATAAGTTGAATAGTGAAATAATTTTTATTTTTCATTAGTATCCAAACGGAGGCTTAATAAAGTGTGAATAATGATTCCTCTATTCCCTCTTTAATGTCCACGATTAGCTCAATTTAAGAAGTCTTCTTGGTACACTTAAGGATGATTTACCCCTTTTAACAAAAAAATTTCGATGTATTAGGGGTTAGTACCCATTCCAAAAGTTGCTAAATAATATGGCACATACCAATAACAAATGAATTTTCATATTACGAAATAGACAACATACCTGAGAGCATGGTATTCACTTTTTAAACCTAAATCAGTTGAAGGTCTTGGCCATTGAAGAACTGATGTTCTAAATAAAGCCTCAATCTCTAATGCAGATAATCATCTCCTGAAATCCAAATATCACAAAGATTGAAGAAATCAACTGCTACAATCTGGAAGGGAATTCAATTCCATTGCTTAACAAGGGTCAAATACCAATCCCAGAAATCAACCAAATAGTAGACCTCATCCTCTCTGCTTCAAAGCAATGGAAAAATGGTCTTCTTTCCAAATATTTTTGAGTCCAATTAGCCATCCACATTCAAAACGTCTAATAATAAAAGAGTCAATGTAAACATTTTCACATCTTCTTGACCTTACTCGCAGTGAAGGTGATACCAAAGTTGTAACTGATGTTGATATCAAGCCCATCTCGTGTTCAGACTGGTCCATTCGAGCGCTCATTTAACGGTCTAGCCCACAATTGGGAAGTGTAAGTGTGTAACCCATCTACTCAATTCTGGATTAGGTGGTTAATGCTGATGGACACGATTCCCTAGTCTCCTTTTTGCTTCTTCTAATTCAAAATAAAATTTATTCTCATTTACCCCCCCCCCCCCCCCCCCCCCAAAAAAAAAAAAAAAAAGCGTAATCTATTTATACTTCTTTATGGACAAAACTTAGGCAAAGTACTTTAGATGTTATTCCTTAGGTTTATATCTTAAAATTTAGTCATTTGGCTACTTAATTAACAAATACACTTTCATCTCATGAGCAAAAATTCACATGACATAATTTTAAAATGAGAACTTAAGTAACAGCACCTAGTTACTATACCTAACTCTTGCCCTTATTTTTATTTGAGAAATGCTAACGGATGCTTTTAGGGCAATGATTAATAATCCATTTAAAGAATATTTTTATGGGAAAAGAAAAAAAAAACAATTAATGTTTTGACAGTTTTTTCCATTTTTCATAAAAGTGGTATCAAAACTTTCCTAAAATAGATTGTTAACCATTACCCTAAGGGTATCTGTTAGCAAGACCCTTTTTATTATATCATTCATCGTGATTTTATGAACTTAGCAAAATTAAAATTTATGGCTACGACTTTAGTTTCTTTAATTAAATGGTTTTATATTTTGCAAGATTGGAAATTGTTTAATTTTATTTATATATTTTATTTGTTAAGAGGCTTATAGTTCAATAGAGTCACTTTGTTTCTCGTTAAAAGAGAAAAAGCTACTTTACTATAGACCAAAATCTTGGGGTTTTTTTTTTTTTTTTTGTCAAGAGAAATGTAAATTAGATTTTGATTGTGTGGTAAAATATATTGAGTTAAAAGTAAAATGCTGATATTGCAAACTCGTATGGGACAGTGTAAACCACAAAGTTTACACCATATCCTTCTAAAATTTGCACTGTTAAAAGAAATGTGATTCTATTCTAGCATCTTATCTAGTATAAATAGTGAGTGATATTCTGTTCTTAATTTAGTCTATAGCCTTATAGTTCAATATAACTATTTTATTCTTGTTATATAGAGAATTTAATTTACCACTGCACATCTTTGGTGCGTTGGTCACTCTACAAGTATAAGTATTTGTAGGGTGTGGGAGGCAAGGGTCAAGGTTTGAGTCTCTAGGAAAGAGCTTCACACACATATACATTTAAATTAGGCTAAAATAGAATTTCTATTTTATATAAATAAAAAAAATTAAATCATTCTCCTCCACTTGTTAGGGAAAAAAAATCTCCTTAATTTCCACTGTAGTTCCTACACCTCAAGTCTTTATTCAACCGCCTTTTTTTAATTTGCCAACAGAAGAGAATGAGATATAAGCAATTTCTATTCTATACTAGGTACGAAGACTTGACTTACAATGGCGATGTTAGTTAAATTCACTAGAGTCTGGAGTAGCATTTTCTTAGAAAACAACCTTTAAGAAAGGGCAATGTCTATTTATACATGTCATTTTTGGGACTATCTGGCCTTTTGCCCTTAATTTTTTAAAAAATTAGCAATATGCCCATATTTCAAAACTATATAGGGATATGCCCCTGTTTCGATACTCGATTACCTTCAAATTGAGTTTCAATGAAATACTCGATTCATAGAAAATTGAGTTATGCCCGATCAAACTTAAAAATAAAAAAATAAAAAAAAAAAAAGAAAAATTGCTTGGGACTCGACTTTCAGAAAATCGAGTTCCATGAAAAATTTTTTTTAGATGTGCCAGGTTCAGGGAGCACTATAGTGGCGTTTTTAAGCCCTATAGTGACGTTTTAAAGCCCTATAGCGGCGTTTTCTTGCAATTTTTTTTTAATAAGTGTGATCACCCCATACCAAGTTTAGGGAGCCCTATAGTGGCGTTTTTAAGCTCTATAGTGACGTTTTAAAGCCTTATAGTGGAGTTTTTGAACTCGATTTCCATAAACTTGAGTTCCATGCTTTTTCTTTTCTTTTTTTTTTTTTTTTTTTTTTAGGTTTGATTGGGCATAACTCGATTTTCTATGAATCGAGTATTTCATTGAAACTCGATTTTAAGGTAATTGAGTATCGAAACAGGGGCATATCCCTATATAGTTTCGAAATAGGGGCATATTGCTAATTTTTTTAAAAAAAAATTAAGGGTAAAAGGCTAGATAGTCCGTTATTTTTGCACATAAATCACGATTTCCAACTATTGTTACTAAGAACAATAATTGATAAATAAATAATCTTCAAACTATCATATAAAAATAACAATTCACATATATTAAAATTTACCATAAAATTAGAGAACAGTGGAAATATATTACCTCAATGATACTTTAAAGTAGTCTCATAACACAAGAATAATTTACCGTTGATTCATAAGTTTTTAGATGTCAAAGTTGAGAAATGGACCATATTACTGACTTGAAACGATACACGTTGTCTACGACATTTTCGGTATAGTAGACTCACAACACTGTGCGTGCTGCCAAAAGAGATAAATAGAGATCCAACAAAGGCTAAAATAGTTTGGTGGAAGTGTAGGAAATTACGCTAAAATAGTTTGGTGGAAAATCTTGTTCTTATATTAAACTAGTCGCTAACCTGTGCGATGCATGAGCTAGTTAAATAAAAAGTTAATTAATCAACCACATGATAAATAAAAAAAATTAAAAAAAAAAAAACCAATAAGAGACTAATTTGTTTATCAAGTAATCAACCTAAGTGGCATCACAGCTCATGTACAAAACTATTAATTTATTGTCAAAGGGTCAAATGACAATGTGGAAAACATTTCATAAATAACTTATTGATAACAGGTATAGATAGGGGACTTTTGTAAATCATCAATGGAATTGGAGTCAACATCTCATTGCAAATGGAATATAGCTCTATATTAAAACTAAAAGTAAAGTTTCAATCATTCTCTTTCTATAAAACATTATCGAAACTATATGTAGTTTACCTCGGTTTCAAATAGAAATTACTTGAAAAGACAACTATTTTGAATCATTATCTAAAAAAAGAGCGACATAAAAAACTAAAATAAGATGAAATTCCTCAAACATATTTCAGCATCAATGTCCAAGTTGAGCTCTATGTATAGCAACCAATTAGTCACTCCAATTGAAAGCACAATATTTGAAAGAATCTGCCAACTATCTTATTCACTCACAATTTTCATTCACCTCCCTAGATCACTAAACTATACATCTAACTACCTTAACTTCAATATTGAATACAAAGACAGAGCCAAAATGTCTCATAAGAAAATGCATACAATAAAGAGCCTTGAAGCCAATAATATCCTCAAAATTACTTTGCATAAGAACAATCTGATTTATTCTATTAAAAAAAAAAAAAACCATTGAATATTCTTTCCTAGTCCATTAGCAACAGAAAACCATTGAAGCAGTTATCATTAACCATAAAAAATAAAAATAAAAATGAAAAACTATTGAAAATGTTAAAAAAATTAGGCTACATATTAATATATTTTATACCTTAGCTTTCTTAGTCCATTAGCACTTGGCTGACAAATACAATCCAAACCAAACTTGAACTATGCTTAATGTCAAAATACTATCTTTATAAGCCATGCATCCAAACCCACTATCTTTATCAAAAGGAAAAAGATAAAAGACAGCTAAATCCTCATGTTCTCCGAATCAAAAATCACATATAGACTGTTTCCCTAATAACATGCATGTTGTAGTATCATAATAGGTCTAGTTGATCCTTTGCCACATAACATTTAGTCCCCACCAAAACTTCCAACTCCTTTTAAGCCTTAATAACGAACCTAGTAAGGGAGAAATAATTGTATAAAATGTTCATGTTGATGAACAGCGGTAACAACAGAAAACAGAAACAACAACAAAGAACTAAAGGACTCAAGGGACTATTCTAAGAGAAAAAAGGATTTGGCAAGCTCTTTCGTTGTGATGTTCTTGAAGCATTCACTAACATAGCAGCATCGGCAATTAAATGCGATGTGTCTGTAAACCAAAACATTTATATCATACTGCTACTTTGCACATAAATCTTTTTAATTACAAATAATTTCTTGCACAAAAATATAATTAAAAGTACTTAATCTCAACATGAATCTCCATGTAATATAGCAAAGAAACCATTAGTAGATTATCTAGTCCTCTCCAACGATCTTATGGATCTGTGCATTTACATTACAAATCCTTTAACTTCCCTTTATGTTGTAAACTTGTAGTTGTTTCTTTCTGCAGATTATGTATGTATAAATGTTACAATTATCTACTTCTTTATAGCATGATCTAATTAGATCAACTACACCACAACTTCAAAGAAGGTGGTATCCTTGACAGATGAAAAAAATAACTTGGAAAGTTCCCCCATCTCTTATAAACTAATTTTCATTATTTCAGTCTAAACTTACATTAGCAGCGAAGAAAAACAATAAAGCAAATGAGAAACTCAAAAACTACTTAAAAAACTTCTAGCTTAGTTGAGTATTCTTTGCTCTTACTTTTGTGTTATTTCCCATCTCCAAGTCATCCATAGAACATGTCCCATTAGTGAACAATTCCTCCATTACTTATTAAATTTTTTTAAAATTAGAAGAGAAAGAACTAAATTGGACTCTACTAACATGCTGGTAAGTTATCAACATTTTTTAGGGTCCCACATAGTTCAACTCCTTCCACATCTTGGACAAATTTGATAACATGATATAAAAAAAAAAAAAAAAAAATTATGAACAAAGCATGAATCTAATAATTGATTGATGTGCACCTAATCATACCCAACATATTAAATGGAAATTTGACTTTATGTTTCTGCCGTATCAAAATCTACCTACAAATGGCTGTGGATCATTTTCTATTATATTCCTTTGTTGCTAAAGTTGTGGAATTCTTCTTTACAGGAATAACTTGACTGATGCAAGATTAGTCTTTGTGTTGATAGATTATTGTTTCAAATTTGTTGTTAATTAATATAACACCATGGTATCATCCAAACTCACTCAAGCCCCTAACAGGTGGATATCACACAAGTTAGGAGAAGTGTTCAGTTGGTGAATGGTTTATATGTAGGCTCTATAAAGTTAGAGGAAGCACTAAACATCATATACCTGTATTCATAAAAAGCAAGGACTTCACATAGCGTGAAAATACTAGAATTGTTTTTTTCAAGAGAAATACCTGTTGAGGAATGAGTTGTGGGCAACTCATTCCCTTCGTGGCCTAAACAAAACCTGAAAACTCCTGAATAACAATCAAAAATTAAGCTATAATCAAATTAAGTAAAACAACTTTGACTAAAACAATCAAATCAAGGAGGAGCAAAATAAATCAGATAATGATTCATAGATATAAAACCCAAATCGCCCAGATTATAAACCAACCAATCAAATCTTCATTAATTTTGACCCGTTTTTCAAGTAGAGAAACCCCCTGATAGGATTAAAATCAAAAGCACATTAAATTATCAAGTAGATTATAAAGTTATTCTAAAAAAAAAACACAAAACCCCTTAGTAGAAATCGGAAATTAAGCAAAAATTGAAATTAGTAAATATATCTTTGACTAAAAAAATCAAAATAGGAAGGAGGAAAAAAAAAATCAGATAAAATAAGTCATAGATTAAAACCCAAATTGCCCAACAAAAACAACGAAATTTCCCATTTTTTAATCAAATGAAAGCAAACCTAGATTATAAATCAATCAGGATTGCCCAAATTTTGATCGCATAAACACAATAAACCTAACAACCCTAGAATATGAAACTAAGATCAAAAACCAAGAAACAAAAGGCAAATAATAGAAAGATTGAGAGAGAGAGAGAGAGAGTAGAAATATTGTGGATTTGAAATATCTTTTCCCTTCGTGACCTGTGTTTGCTCCACTACCTCCTCTTCTTGTCTAATAACCCAGATATCAAGCCAAATAAAAAAAAAAAAAAAAAGAAAAAAAAAAAGAATAGAACAGAACATGAAACTGAAACTTACCAACAACTGTGTGGAACGGAAGATGGAGAGAGATCGGTCTAATAGTAGTGAAGAGGCCTTCCTCAGGTTTCTCTCTCCAACACTCTACATCTTATCAGATTTCTATCTCTGTGTTTCACGGTCACAAATGCTCTCTATTCTTTATATATCTCTCTCTAGTCGGTTTTTATTTAATATAGAGAAGCAGAGCATCGGGTTGAGGGTTTAGAAAGTAGAGCATCAGGTTTAGGGTGTAGGGTTTAGAAAAGTTTTATTATTTTTAATATTGTGCTGACGTGAAAAATTGTAGAAGTTTCAAAAGTTTCGGTTATATATATATAATAATATATAGATAAATAAGGATACAAACTACAAAATATTATTATTGAGCCAAATTTTACTCTGAGCTCTATACTCCCACAAAATAGTCCATTTCATCAACTTGGGTGACTTAGGTTCCATCACAACAACAAAAGAAAGAATTGTGCTCATAACAGGACAATTTGTAACTTATCGCAGAAAAATAAAATAAATAAAGAGTTTTCGTCTCGGAGTAATCACTCATTACTGAAAGTGAGCATTTGATTAAATTGCTCTTACCTATTCAGAACATATCTTATTCAATGATGTATGCTACTTGACTATCCTCGTCCTCATCTGTTTGGCATGAGACGTTATTTCTTTACCTCTGTCCCACCTAAAAGTTTACAATGACCCAATCTCTAATTTAGTCATTATTTAACTTATGTCACAGTCATGTGAATGCATATGAGCTTACACATAATTGAGAGGTCGGTAAGGGTGGCCATGTTTGATTTGACTCACAACCAAACACATTTTCTCGGAGAAAAAATGTAGAACACAAACTATTTCACATTTTTTTTCCACAATTGCGATAGGGTAGAGTGTAAGTGGCGGAGAAAAAATAAGGAGTTAATATATAAGTGATAGACAACTACTCATAGTTTATCGTTCTAGAGTTGTGAGAAAAAAAAAATGCTATGAAATATTTTGTGGTCCTAGATTAATTATTAGACTAATTTTGTGTTAACCTAGACAATTAATTTGAGATGACTCAATTCATCATTCGTGTTAAATTGGGTTGACTTGTCATTTTAATATAAACTCATTAACCCATATAAATAGACGTCATTTTTATTAAATACAATTTTGAATTTTAAAGATTAAAAAAAAAAAGCGCAAAGATGCACAACCCTAGTACATTGGAATCAAAATCTTGTTTCACCTTTGTGTTCTACTTTATTGATTTTTTATCTTTTGCATCCTGCTTTATTTCTCTATTTTGTCATCAATCATGGTATGTCACGTGTTTGATTTTTGTCCACTCTAAACGTTGGTTCTTTTATAAAGAGACTGGGAGAGTCAAATAAGTACATGATAAGTTATAATTGGTAGAACATAAAATAGAAGACAAAAAGTGGAATAGAGAATCTGTATTTGTTTACAATGTATGTCTCATATCTCATACATTTTGGGTAACTAGAGGATGTCTCAAGCGATGCACATGTTCGTTATTAGTTACTTTATAATACTCATATGTGTTATAATGTTTGGAAAATTAATTTTGATTATTTATTATATGTCACTAAAATGATGAAGAAAAAATTGTAATACAATATATCCATATATATAATTAACCATAAATAATTAGAGGCCCTAAAAATACCACTACATGCCAATTGATCTTTTTTTTTTTTTTTTTTTTAAATAAAAAAAAAAACAAGTGTACATTTATATTTGGTTACATTTAACTTTTTCAAAATAAAATTTTTATTATTTTTTTAAAAGTATTAAAAAAAAAAACATGAACTTTTGAAGGTTGAGCATCTAAGTTTTAAGTTTTATAATTTTTAATTTGCAAAACTAAATATACATTTGAAGTGATTTAAAATATAACAACAATTGAATAGGAGAAATATAAAATTATACTATTTTATATCTTAAGTTTAATTTTACATACATCTAAATACCTCAATCACATACAAAGATTAAGCACTTCTCAAAAATATAAATAAACACAAATAACACATACAAAGGCTCTATGTCTTCCCTAAACATACCTTTTAGAAACCCCAAATGTCACTGAAGCACCATATCAAGCTTTGACAATGTTGTTGAGAGGTTTAGATCATATACACTTAAAACCAAAGCCAATTTCATACTCTTTTTGACACTAATTTTCTCACTCACTCACTCTGTCTTTCTACTTTTCTTTTGACCCTTCAATATTTTGTGAAATTGGAATATATTAAATAATAGGTGTTATAACATGAAAAACTAACATTGAATCAAAAAAACCTTTCATTTTTTTAAATTAATAAAATTAAAAGAGGAAGAGCTCAAGAAGTTGGAAAGGGGGTGGAACCAAATCTCTTAATCTTTTGCATTTATGGCTTAAAACTAGTCATTGATAAGAAGATGAGGTGAGGTGATAGGCTAAATGATATACTACTCATACAAAACATCATATGATAGAGCCTCATGCTCTCCCGATGTGTATGAATAGATAATTATTTTGTAATTGTAGTATAATGTATTTGTTTTCCCCAAAAATTAAACAATTTCTAAGATTATTTTTCATCTTTATATCTCTCCAATATATTTTTCTATTATTTTTGGTGTAGTGTTTGATTGATATTATTCCTATATGAGTTGCTCCATATTCTTTGAAATTATGTTGTAATCAATTTTTTTTCTCTATAACTAAAATTTTTAAGTTTCAAATAAATTATTCAAATTTCTCATTCTTTTAAAGGAGATTATCATGATAATCAAAACATATAACAAAATTACTTTTTAATATTACTCAAATAAATGATAGACACATTCAAATGAATAGCGAATTTTGTGTTTTGATATAAATCAAATTCTTACTTCCAAAATAACTAAGTATTAATTCAAACAAAAATCAAACCAAAGTTATAAGAGGGAGAAAGACTACTTGCATTGGGGAATTCAAAAACACAACAACAAAACATATTAACCTAAAATAGAGTTAATAAAGAAAAACATAGTGTTTCATCAACCTAAAGTAGAGTAGTAAGAAATAATAAAAAAATCGAGAGAGAAAATAATCATCTTTTCAAGAGAGAATGTAAGAGATAATAGCAAATTTATAAAAAAATTTAAAAGATATAGTAATAAACAACAAATTATCATAGTCATGCTATGTTAATATAATAACACTATATTCGTATATACAATGTTTATAATGCAATATGATAATATCCATGAAATCAAAAAAAAAAAGAAAAAGAAAAAGAAAAAAAAAAGATAACAACTTAAAAACGCAAAACTAAATCACATCAACTTAAAGTAAAGTTCTAAGGAACACAAAAGTTAATCAACCTAAAATAAAGATGCAAGATAAAAAATCCACCAAAAATGAAAAAAATTAAGAGAGAAATAGAGAAATAACCTTTTTGTGTGGAAATTGGGAAAGCTATGAATAGAATGTGAGAGAATTGCAAATTTATAGGAAAATGATGAGAAGAAGAATGGTAAAAAATAAAGGAAGATAAAGGGATGGAAGAAGAGTGATATTAAGGTAGATAGTAGTAGAGAGATGAAAAGGTAAAAGGGAGGGAAAATTTTGGAAAAAGTATAAAAATAATTTGGGGCTTAATAAGAAGAAAAATACTTAAAATAAAGGCATTTGAGAAATTTGAATGAAATGTGATTCTATTCCAGCATTTCTAAGTGAGTGGTATTCTCCTTAATTTTGTCAAAGAGCCTTATGGTTTAATAAAGTTACTTTGTTTCTCATTAAAAAAAAAAACTATTTTACTAGATTCAAATCCTCCTCTTTCATTTGTAGTTAGAAAAGGAAAAATAGAAAATAACTTGGAAAGTCTAATCCATCAACTCTGTTTTGGATTGAGCTCTTGTTAATGTCGATGAACAAGTTTCCTAATTTTGAATAAAATTTATTCTCATTTACCCAAAAAAAAAAAAAAAACCTAATCTATTTATAGTTTTTTTTTTAAATATATTTATTACGATTTATGCACTTGAAAAAATTAAAATTTATGATTATGACTTCAAAAAAAAATTTGAATGGTTTTATATTGTGTGAAGTTAGAATTTATAACTTAGAAATTATTTGTTTATTTATAAAATGCTAGAGTGGAGAAAATGCACTTGAAATTTTTTTAATTTTTTTTACATATTTTCATTTAAGTTTGCTAATTCTTACATGTAGACACTCTATTTCTTTGTATTTAATTAATTAAGAATTCATATGGTCCAAGTTCCAAATTGGTGGGTACAATCTAGTAGTTTATGTGAATTAAGATAATTAAAAAATAATTTTAAACAATCCCAAAAATACTATTAACAAAAATTACAAAACCAACACACGCTGTTAGAAAAAGGGAAAATAGAAAATATAAATCTTTCATAATCTCTCATAAAAATCTCAGTCTTATATCAACTGCCTTTTTCAGCCAATAGAAGACGATGAGAATTATAAACAACTTTTAGTTTGGGAATAGTTTATTTAGCTGAAACTGAATTTTTTTTACAGAAAATACTATAGATAAAACTAAAAGGTAGCTGAAATAGTCTAGTGTGATTCATAAATATTATCAAAAAGTGTAATGAAGCCCATAAATAGCAAAAATAAGCTTAGTAGTTAAAAAAGTTGGCTTTTTAAGCCATGCCAAACACATGCTAAAGAACAATGACTTGACATAATTTTTTTTTGTCAAGCCAGATTTGAAAGGAAAGTGATTCTATTCTAGCATCTTAACTAGTTCAAATTGTGAGTGGATTCTTGCTTCAATTTAGTTAATAGCTTTGTAGTTCAATATAACTACTTTGTTAGGAAAATAAAAGTAAATATTTCTCCTCCACATGTTAGGAAAATAAAAATAATTATTTCTCCCAAATTTCAACCGTAGTCCTTACTCCTTAAGTCTATTTTCAACTGCTTTTTTTGGGCAAGAGAAGAGAGTGAGATATACCCAACTTGTAGTCTAAGTATGTGTTTGGATCCACTGAAACAACGTCTGTGTTTGCGTGTTTTACACCTTTTTTTTTTTTTTTTTCACCCGTTTCAGGAGCTATAATCCCTGTGCAGCAACTGTTCATGAATAGTAGCCGCAAATGTTGACTTTTCAACTTTGAACAGTGCATTCGTGCACTGTTCACAGATCCACAAATATTACTATTCAGCCACTTTTTCATTAAAAATGAGTCCTACAGTACTATTTACACATTTAAAAATTATTTTACTACAGTATTTTCAGTTTTTAGTTTTCAATTTCTGTAAAATAAGTTCTATCCAAACGGACCCTAAATAAATATGGAATTCTAGTCTTTGTTTGCTACTCTTGTACATGCCCATATTGACGAGAGAGACTGAGAGAGAAAAAGAGATGATTGAGAGAGAGAGACTGAGAGAGAGAGAGAGAGAGAGAGAGAGAGAGAGAGAGAGAGAATATTGAAGAAAGAGATGAAAATTTAGCAAAGAGTTAGATAGGAAGGAAGCTAAGTACAAAATTGTTGTTTGAAATTTGAACAAAACGTGTGAATGTAGTAGGTTTTCAAATGTGTGGTGGGTGGGATATCAACGTGTAAGTGTAGGATATGTGGGGAAAAAAAAAAAATCAAGTGGGCAATGATATCATTACCCATTGATGCACTTACTTTTTGTTATTTGAAAAAAAAAAAAAAAAAAACCAAAAACCAAAATGCTTTATGGTGTATTTGGATATCGCTTATTTTGTTGAAACTGAAAAATTATTGTTGAAAGTACTGTAGATAAAGGTAAATGTTAGTTGAAATAGTATAGTGGAGCCCATAAATAGGGCCAAAAAGTGCAGTGTGGCCCATGAATAGTAGAAAAAATAAGCTAAATAGTGAAATAATTTTAATTTTTCAATCTTACCCAAACGCACACTTATAATGGTTACCTGACCTCTCTATGATTTTTTTTTTAATTATATTTTTATGCTTTTGTTCTTGTTTAAGTGGTGTCCCAAAGTTGGTAAGTTAATGTTTAATGTTTTATTATTATTATTATTATTTAATTTTTTAAGTTAAAATAACTAGTTATAAAATTACTTGTTTATTTTTATAATTTAATAATTATTAATTAATTATTTATGACATCGTCAGTTCAACCACCGGTCGAACCATAAAACAGGTAACCATTCCCTATTCCGGTTCTTTGACCATTCTGGTTTTTAAAACCATGACAAAAAGTCAATATTTAATTTGTTCTTATCTCTGACGTGACACATGAAAATATTTCAATTCTCTTTACATAAAATGCGCCACTTGGCATAATCTCATGTTTTCCCACGTGAGGTTTCTGCTGTTATATATACTAGCCTCATCTCTAATGGGGGCTCTTTTTTTATTTTGAGTTTAATATAATTTTTCAATTTGAATTTATCTATTGTTAGTGAGGTTACACAGGAAAGGATTTTTATAAAACTAAAATTTAGAATTTGAAATGGAATAAACTGTTGGGTTTAGTGTGTGCTAGTTTTTAGGAAAAAACTATATCAAATGGTGAGATATGTTTAGATAGAAAGTGTGTTAATTTTTAGGAAAAAAGTTTTTTTTGGTAGTTTTTTTTTTTTTTTTTCCGAATTTTGTTGAGTTACAATTTTAACCCTATTTTTTTTTATTTTTTAAGAATAAGGATTATCTAATTAGATTATGAGTATTTTTGACATTTTTTGAAATCATAACTAACTTTTTGAATCCATTTAATATATACTAGCCTTTGAGCACGCGCGTGAGGCTCTTCTATTTTTTAGGTAAAAATTACTTTACATCGTGATGAAGTAAAAAAAAAAAAAAAAAAAAAAGAATATGTGGGGTGAGTTTTGTTGATTAGAGGAGTTTTAAAACTAACAAAAGAGTGATCCTATTTTGTGGGGAGTTAATGAGTAGAAGTGGGAATTTAAATCAATGTAAAAGTAGGAGTTTATTAGAAGCAGGAAGGCATTCAACGTAGAAGTAGGAATTTATTATTTTTGTTAATTTACTATTTTAACCCCATTTTTAAGTTTTAGGTAGGGGTATTTTTTATAGCAAAAAAAGTAATAACTAACTTTCTTTTGCCAATTTACTATTTTAACCCCATTTTTAAGTTGTTGGTTAATTAAATTAGGGGTATTTTTGACAGAAAAAAAAGCAATAACTAATTTTCTGAATCCTCTTAATATATACAAACTAGCCTCTAAGCATGCACTCACGCGTGTGCTTAGAAGCTCTTCTATTTTTTGGGTAAAGATTAATAATTTGCATTTATTATAATTTGAGATTTCTACTTTTTTTCAATCACAAAAAAAAAAAAAAAAAAAAAAAAAACTAAGGGTGTAATGAAATTTTTTAAAAAAAAATTGAAAAAAAAGGATGAAGTAAAAAAAAAAAAAAAAATGAATACATGAGGTGAGTTTTGTAGATTGGAGTTTTAAAACTAACAAAAAAGTAATCTTATTTTGTAGGGAGTTAGTGAGTAGAAGTAAGAATTTAAATCAATGTAAAAGTAAAAGTTTATTAGAAGTAGGAAGGCATTTTAACGTAAAAGTAGGAATTTATTATTTTTGTTAATTTACTATTTTAACCCTATTTTTAAGTTTTAGGTAGGGGTATTTTTTACAGTAAAAAAAGCAATAATTAACTTTCTTTTTCCAATTTACTATTTTAACCTCATTTTTTAGTTGTTAGTTAATTAATTTAAATGTATTTTTGACAGGAAAAAAAAAACAATAACTAATATTCTGAATCCTCTTAATATATACAGATATAGATATAGATAATATATACAGATATAGATATATATATATATATATATATATATATATATATTGAATGGTTTTTGTTTTGTTTTTGGCCGCTTTTGTTTTTATTTTTGGGTTAACAATTTTAATAAATAGATGCTAAAAAGTAAATATGACATTTGGCGGGCTTATGTTTTTATTACTAGACACGTTACAATTTTAATAAAATAAATACTAAAAACTAAAAGGTAAATATGACATTTGGCAGCTTATGTTTTTGTTTACCAGACACGTTGTGTTTGATATGAATACCTCTCATTTATTCTTTAATATTTTGAGTGTTTGAGAATTGAGATACTTCGACGCCAATAGCCAATTGGCCTGTTTCATCAAGATTTATCTTTTAAGAAGCCGTGTCTTCCTCTTCCGATTCTTCTTTTACTAGCCGATTCTTCCTTTTCCGTACCTTACGTGTATTTACCATGTTAACTAGTACAAATAGTGAGCGGTATTCTTTTTTTCAATTTAGTCAAGAGCTTTCTAGTTCAATATAACTAATTTGTTTTTGTTACATAAAGATTTCAATTTTAAATTAAATCATCCTCCTCCACATTTTAGGAAAATAAAAATGAAAATCTCTCCTTAATTTCAGCCGTAGTCCTCGCTTGCTCCGTAAGTAAATATTCAACCGCGTTTTTTGGGCAAGAGAAGAGAATGAGATATAAGCAAATTGTAGTCTACACTAGGGACAAAGACTTGACTTACTTTTTGCTATGTTAGACAAACGAAAGTCTGGAGTAGGATGTCTGTTACGCACACTTTGCATAAATAGTTAGATAAACAGAGCCTCCCAGATCCCTTTACTGAATTCTCACACAAAGTAGGTTCAAACGAAGTTATGGGACGTCTTAGCAAGACTAACTTGTTGTCTGTCCTTTGTTGCCTTTGTTTCAATGGAGGCGTTGTCGCTGTAGACACAATCAGATCTTCTCAATCCATCAAAGACGAAGACTCTGACTACATGATCTCCAATGGAAGTGCTTTCAAACTGGGATTCTTCAGCCCAGTGAATTCTACCAACCGCTACCTAGGGATATGGTATAACAACATTTCTGCATTCACAGTCGTATGGGTAGCGAACAGACACAAACCCCTCAACGATTCTTCTGGAGTTCTTACTATATCTGAGGACGGCAACCTTGTAGTATTAAATGGACAAAAGGAGATTCTTTGGTCATCGAATGTTAACAACTCTGTAGCCAATTCAAGCGCCCAGCTTTTAGATTTGGGGAACCTTGTCTTAAAAGAAAACACTACAGGGACGATCCTATGGGAGAGTTTTAACAATCCTTCTCATATAATGTTACCCGGGATGAAAATTAGTACTAATGAAAGAACAGGTGAGAAAGTGAAGTTGACATCATGGAAAAGCCCTTCTGATCCATCCATTGGAAGCTTCTCTAACGGAATTTCTGGTCATAGAATTTCTCAGGTATTCACTTGGAAAGATGGTAGACCATATTTCCGCAGTGGTCCATGGAATGGTGGGAGGTTTATTGGATCACCAACATATCCTTTATTTCTTGACAAATATGGGGTCGTACAAATCCAAGATGGTTCTTATTTAATTCAATATTTCGTTTTCATTTCTTCACACTTCGTCCTGACTACGCAAGGAAATGCAAAGGAAAGATATTGGGATAGTGAGAAGGAGGTTTGGGAGGTTGGGTATAAAGCTATGCTCAGTGTGTGTTGTTAAATATTAGCATAGATATTAGCAACGCAATGTGTGATACCATGTTGTGTATGCTAGAGTGGATGCGGAAGAGGAAGCATAGAATAGGAACATCGAGAACACGAGGGTTACGTGGTTCAGCCTTGTCAGCCTACATCCACGGAGGAATCCCTTAAGGGCTACATCTTTATTATGTATAAGAGTGTAGTACAATAACCTATGTTACAATGAGCCATAACATGGGTATATATAATAGACTAAACCCTAGACTAATAGACTTCTAGTACAAGTAGGAGACTTAGTTTGCACACAAAGTAGAATTAGGTTTGGGCCTATTACATTGGGCTAATATGACTAATATATATCTCTAACACCCTCCCTCAAACTCAAGGTGGAAGCTTGATGAAGGCTTGAGGTTGGATAAGCATGAGAAGATCACTTAGATGCCTTGAAGAATGCCTTTGAAGAAACCACAATGAAGAATGTGCCAATTGACCAATTTTGGAGTTTCAAATGAAGAAACGGAGTCCAAAATTGGAATCTACGCGAAAAACTGAGCAAGATAGGCGCTTTTGGAAATTTTAACTTTTGGTCAAAAGTCAACGCAAAAGTCAAAGTCAACTATCCAGGGTCAAAGTCAACGGTCAGTGCTTCACGGGTCAGATCCGGGTGGTCCGGGTCGGGTTGGTCTTGTCAATGATCAGCTAGGTGACGTGGTGCTGACGAGGCGACATTGCTGACGTGGCTAGCGACGTGGCTGATGACGTGGTGATGACCGGGATTAGGGCTGACGTGGCAAAGGCTTGCTAGTGCTGACGTGGCAAGATGACGTCAGCATCAGACTTCAGGCGCGTGTGGCTCGTGAGGGTATTCCACCAGCGCGTGGAGAACTCCGGAAGGCGCGTGCGATGTAATAGGCCCAAACCTAATTCTACTTTGTGTGCAAGCTAAGTCTCCTACTTGTACTAGAAGTCTATTAGTCTAGGGTTTAGTCTATTATATATACCCATGTTATGGCTCATTGTAACATAGGTTATTGTACTACACTCTTATACATAATAAAGATGTAGCCCTTAAGGGATTCCTCCGTGGATGTAAGCCGACAAGGCTGAACCACGTAACCCTCGTATTCTCGATGTTCCTATTCTATGCTTCCTCTTCCGCATCCACTCTAGCATACACAACATGGTATCACACATTGCGTTGCTAATATCTATGCTAATATTTAACATGTGTGATGTTTATGGTACGTGTGGTGCATTTGGAAGCTGTAATTCAATGAGTTCGCCAATTTGCAGTTGTTTAGAGGGGTTTGAGCCAAAGAACACCGAAGAATGGAATAGACAAAATTGGACTAGTGGATGTGAGAGGAGGACACCGTTGCAGCGTGGGAGGGTGAATACCAGTGGTGAAGCCGACAAAATGGATGAGTTTTTGAAACTGAACATGATGAAGGTGCCAGACATTGAAGAATGGTTAGATGCTTAGGAAGATGATTGCAGGCAGCAGTGTTTACAGAATTGTTCTTGTATAGCTTATGCATTTGATTCAGGCACAGGTTGTATGACATGGACTCGAAGCTTAATTGACACACAAAAAAGTTCTTACGGCACTGGAGTTGATCTTCATATTCGTGTTGCCCATTTGGAACTTGGTGACTTGTTTTGCTTTTTCTCAAAAATTTATCTTATGCTTTAAATCATGCACCCATAACATTCCCCCCCAAAAGCTAATGAAATTCTTGTAAAATACAATTTATTTGATCCCCAAATTAAATGAAAAAAAAAACATACTTACGGTTTTCTGATTTACAGATACAAAGGGAGATGTGAGGAAAATTGTCACTATTACAGCGATTATAGGAACGATTTTTATTTCAATCTTTGCGTACTTATTGTGGAGGTGGATGGCTAAACACAAAGGTCATATTCAGACTAGAACTAAAACAATGTACTAGGAAATGTTGCCATAAATTAGAGTATACTAACAAATGTAGTGGAAGTCAGCAAGGAGAAAGAAAGCGAAGGGGATGTTAATGTTAACCAGAGAAGCACATAAAAAATTTCCAAGTGAAGACATGCTTGGAGACAATTTGAACCAAGTTAAACTTCAGGAACTACCACTATTCGATTTTGTGAAGCTAGCGAGTGCAACAAACTACTTCCACGAATCTAACAAGCTTGGGCAGGGTGGATTTGGTCCCATATACAGAGTAATGGTTGCTCTTTTAGAGTTTCTTGTCTGATAATGTGAATATGTACTTAATGATTTGATGTTTTGTAGGGAAAATTGTCAGATGCGCAAGAAATTGCAATAAAAAGACTTTCCAAAGCTTCTGGACAAGGGTTGGAAGAGTTTATGAATGAGGTGGTAGTAATTTCTAAGCTCCAACATCGGAATCTTGTTAGGCTCGTTGGCTGTTGTGTTGAAGGAGAAGAGAGGATGTTAATCTATGAATACATGCCAAACAAAAGTTTGGATGCATTTCTCTTTGGTTAGTTAATTTTGATATCATATCTTATTACAAAAATATTTTACATTATTTAAAAAAAAAAAAAAATTATGGACAAAAGTAGTGTGTTTTGAGACAATCGAACAACATTCTTTGTTGTGGTACTTCACTTGAAACAGTTTTTTGATGACTTCAACCAAATGAAGTTCTTCTTCATGTTCATTCACCTTGTACGTTTAAACCTCACTTTCTTTCTCTTGTTTCTTTTGTTCAAATTCAATAGATTCATACAAAGAAATACTGCTAGATTGGAGAAAACGCTTCATCATTATAGAAGGAATTGGTAGAGGTCTGCTATATCTTCATAGGGATTCTAGATTAAGAATTATTCATAGAGATCTAAAGGCAAGTAACATCTTGTTAGATAAAGATCTAAATCCAAAAATATCAGATTTTGGTATGGCCCGGATTTTTAGAAGTAATGAAGACCAAGCCAATACTAATAGGGTCGTTGGAACTTAGTAAGTACCTTTCAGATTTGCCTATTCAATTAGATACTAATGCTAATATTAGTGATTACAAGATTTGGCTTTGTTTTGTTGAAATTAAGTGGCTACATGTCTCCTGAATATGCAATGGAAGGACGATTTTTAGAGAAATCGGATGTCTTCAGCTTTGGAGTGTTGTTACTAGAGATAGTTAGTGGAAGAAAAAACTCTAGCTTTTATCATGATGAGCAATCCATGAGCCTTTTAGGACATGTAAGTCGTCTTTATCTCATTCCCTTACTTTTTACAACCTCCAATGCTTGTTTCTTTTAAGTTTTATTATTGATGCTAAGAATGTCAATCCTCTTTTTTATGTTTCCAGACATGGAAATTGTGGAAAGTAGACAACATTGTGGCCTTAATAGACCCAATGATATCTGAACCATGCTATGAAATGGAGATTTTGAGATGCATACATGTTGGCTTGTTGTGTGTGCAAGAACTTGCCAAAGATAGACCAACTGCATCTACTGTAATTTTCATGCTTAAAAGTGAGATTGTTGATCTTCCCCGTCCAAAGAAACCAGCATTTACTAAAAGGCAGATTGGGTTAGATACAGAGTCCTCTAAACTTAGCCAAAGAAAATGCTCATTTAACAATGTTACAATTACAACGATTCAAGGTCGATAGGCAGCATTTGTTATTGACATCATAATCTTGGGGTTTCATATTCATTTTGAACACTTTCCCAAGAATCTCATATGGTGTAAATACTGCCTTCTCTATTACCTCTTTAATGTCCATTGTTAGTCCAATCTAAGAAGAAAAAAACCATTAAATCATATTCTCTTCTTGGTACACTTAAAATGCTAACTTTATGGCACCTATAAAGTCCGTGTTTTGTTGGCTTTATTTCATACCAAATTTACTTGTAAATCTTCTTAATTTGGATTGGGGATTGCAATTTATTGGGGTAGATTTACTTTAGCGGTTGAGCCCTTGCTGCTGTTGTTGAGTAGTTCGAGTTGCCCTTGCAAGTTGCATCCTAGGTTGTAAGGTGGACGTGTGGCAAAAAAAAAGGAAGCATTTGTATTTATGCAAGTCACAACTTGCTCGAGGACAGACTTTTAGCACTACATTCTTATTTGCAGCCATATCATTCTTATCCAAAAAACAACCCATTCCAATCTGCAAGAAAGCTAGAGAGAAAACCCTATAGAGCAGATTGTGAACCATTGTGAGAGTTTATTGTGCTCATCCTATGAGAGAGAGAAAACCTATATTCCTTAAGTGAATCTGTAGCCTTTTTTCTTCTCTTTCCCTCTCACCATTTCCATTTCTTGAGAGGTAATTTTCCAAACATTCCATGTTACCATTGAATGATATTCCTTGAGTGATTGGTGCTGGAAATTATTAGAGAAGCTACACCACATATCCAAGAGGTCTTGGTGGCTTACTGTGGCTGCTCAATGCATGGACTCCAATACTAGGTGAAGAAAGGACTTTGATAAATTGGAGGGCTCTAGTACTAGGGGAACTTTAGGCTTCGATGGTCTTTAGGAAACCAGCATTGCAACTATTCACTAGTGGAAATTCAATGGTGGTGCTTAGAAGAGGTTTGTCATCGGGAACTCTGATTTTCTCTTTAATAACACATCTGTGTTATTTTTGGCTTCCTTCCCTTCTTTTATTCCGTTGCTTTATATTCATTTATTGCTATTTGAATATGCATGCAATGCAACGAAAATTGGTTAATCACTTATACTAGTCGCTAACCCGTGCGATGCATGAGATGGTTAAATAACAATTACAAATAATCATACAAAGTGTGCAAAATATGTTCTTTGATTATAAATGTAGGGTGTTTCACATAAAACATAAGATCACACCTTGGTTTCTCTATGTTGATGAAAAAATTATTGCCAACATTCCAATAGCTCATACACAAATTTGGGCATAATATGAATTCACATAATGCTCAATTGCAAATCAATTTATAGACTACCACCAATATAAATTATATAAAAAAAATTTATTGATAAAATGAATATTTAAATGTGTAAATAATCTCATGACAGTATTTGCAAGACCATGCATTTGCTGCCAGCGAATAATATGCCACATAAACACATGGGGCACTATGCCACTATCTCTTATAAGAAGCAACTCATAAACACAATATTCAAAACTTTGAAAAGAAACAGTTGACAAATAGTTTAAGTATCTCTAATTTCCTTTAGATACATTTTAAGTACATGCAAAAAATAGTAGTTTGAAAGAGTGTCTATTTGAAAGGAATCAAATGAAATGCCTATATATTTCAGTTTCAACTATCTCTATAAACAATTAAAACCAAATTTCATAAACTCTTTGGTTACATCTTAAGTAAGACATACAATCAATTTCAAAAACACCAAATGTTGGGTTGAAAGTAATACACAATTATTCTAAGCAGTGCTATTAGGCTTAGCCAAGCCACTCTCTATGGAAAAAATTTAAAATACAGTAAGGTTCATTTAAATAGAGACAGTGCAATAATGTATTTATAGCTATTTCTATGAGCAAGAAAATAAAAAATATTTGAAGCAATTGCTTGAAATCATTTAAGTACATGCCATCAATGAAGCTTGAAATCATTTTAAATACATACCATCAATGAAGCTACAACATAAACATTGTTCATAACATTATTTTATTATTTGTAGCACAGGTTCTTGGTTCGTGATAAGCAATGTGAGCATGTAAGATATACATTGGTGCATGGAAATCTACAAAAACACCTACACAAAAACAAAAAAAGAGAGAGTTAAATCAATGATTGTGTAATAATCATAGTGCAGTTTAGATAGAGATGAATTCTAAATGTAGGTTTAGTCCCTCCTTTTTTGGGTCTATAAAATTTTCAAAATCATAGATGCATTGCAAACAAACACCAACCGATTTGATCAATCTATGATCAAATTAGAATGGTGTATATTAGTTCATATTATGCTATTCTTTTTTATTTATTAAACAAATTAACAACTTTCCTAATACCTGAACAACATGAACTTTTAAAAAGGAAAGAAGTGAGAGACCAACCACAACAAATTAATATCTTTCTTGATATTTAGTTTTTTAAAAGATGGCAATATCCTGCAAAGGTTTGCATTTTGAATTTCTCAACTCCAAATATTTTCCTTGTTCATGACCTTTATTTATTTATTTATTTTTTGTATATAATACAACAATCACACTCATTACTTAAAATTAGGACTCAGATTCATTAACTTATAATTAGAAGATTTTTAATGCACCTATCAAAATGAATACTCATGGCAGTCTCAATTTTCAATCAATCTTGTATTCCTAAAATAAGGCTACATTGAACAAAGTAGAAATCTAACAAAGAGGAAAATGAATTGCAATCTGCACTTCAATTTTCTTCAATTGGACAAAGAAATAGGAAATGAAAAGATGGAAAAAAAAATGACATCAACAAAGACAGATGTAAGCAAGAATCCACTTATATTACAGCAAATATATTACAGCACTTGCAACTCATGTTGATATAAGAGTCTTAGGATGCTCAGAACATCCTATGACAAAACTTAAAATTGAATGAAAAAGATGGCATAAAGAAATTGAAACAAATCCTCTAACAATGACAAAACCATAACCTAAATAAAGAAAACTTTAAAATCTCACAAAAGTATACCAAAGAGGGAAAAAAATTCTAACCAAAAAACAATAATTAACAAAACAGATCCCCGGAAATTGGAAAAATAAAATGGAAAATCAGGGTACCTTTAACCCTGATTCAATTATTATTTTTGGCATAAGACCTAATGTCTGGTACAAAAACACGATATACTGCAATTGGAGAAAAGGCCAAAAAAGAATGAAAATAAGAAATCAGAAATTAATTAGGAAGATGGAATCTCAACAATAGTGTACAATATAGAAGTATTAAGGCATCAACAATGTAAGAATGGAACCTTTGTTGTTGCAGGGAAGGAACGGTACAAAAGCAGGAGAAGAAACTATACATCATGAAGGAAGAAAAGAAAAAGAAAGAAGCTATTCAACAGCAAAAACTAATCAGAACTGTAAATTTAAAACTATCTTCACATTAAGACAGAGTTTTGATTGAAATTAACAAAACCCACTATAGGCTCCAAACCCATCAATCTAAAAGAGAAAACACTCCCAAACAAAACCCTAAATCATATTTAACTGGAAAACTTATAAAACAAAATTAGAAAACTTACTAGTAATAGCATCTGAGAAAGACTGGTCTCTGATGGTGGTAAAAAGAAATCACAAAGTGGGCCTAATTTCTGAGCTTTTCTCTACAGCCAATAGCAACAACTAAAAATGCAAAAAATTGCAGACCATAAACTCAAACTCAATAGCTAAACGGAAAAACACAGAAGAGTTAACCCCAAAATTTTTAAATATACATAGAAAATAAAATTGAAGTATGCCTCAACTTGATATACAAACCTTGTAGATATCAACAGCTCGGCATCTAACAACTCCTTTGACAATGTGGAAAACATTTCATAAATAACTTATTGACAATGTGGAAAACTATTAATAATTTATGAAAGTATTTAAATAATAATAGCTTATATAAATCAAAAATCCTAAATTACAAAAATTTTAAAATAAGAATATAGTTTCTGTAATCTAGATTTAGTGTGTACTAAAAATAATGAATACTCAAAAAAGCAACCATAATATACATAACCATAAAAAACAAAACTTAGTTCTCACACGACACAACAACAATAGCCAATAATAACCAAAAAAAAAAAAAAAAACAATTTCAATAATACAAAGCCAAGAAATTAAAGTGGGTTGCGCCTGGAAACATAAATTTTAAAAAAATTACCACGAAATTTGCCTCCACTGATTTGGTTGGAGGGGCGGTGATGATCTTCAGAGAAAATTGCAAATGTGTATGTTCAAAGTTGAGGCTTTGGTTGATTTTGGAACTTGATCAACGGAGAAGCTGAGAAAAGGATGGTGTGGGATCTGAAAATTTAAAGCAACGCAAATCAAGATTAATAACAAAATCAAAAACCAAACCTAACCTACCATATCATCCCCCCAACGATCAGATGATTCTGGCGAAAACCCATTAAGAGAAATAATTGTAGCCTCTCTCTAACGGAATCGTTTTAGTCTCTGAAACTTGATTTGTTCCAATGTCCCATGAGAGGCGGTCTCTTAGATCTCATTGGTGTTTGGGTTTTGGGGAAGGAGAAGGGTAGAGAGATAGAGAAAGAGAGAGAAGGGTATGGGTCTTGCAGTGTTTGCAGTTGAAGGAGAGACAGAGACTAAGAAATAGGTTTTTGTATCGGGTATTGTTTAGAAGTTGAAGATTATCGGGTTTGTTTTGGAGAGAAATAGTTATTGGGTTAAGAAATAGTTACAGTTTTTAGGGTTTTATTTTTTTTAATAGTTTTATTTTTTTTTTAAATAATGCTGACGTGGGTATTGTTAGAAGTTGAAGATTATAGGGTTTGTTTTGGAGAGAAATAGTTATTGGGTTAAAAATAGTTACGGTTTTTAGGGTTTTATTTTTTTAATAGTTTTATTTTTATAAATAATGCTGACGTGGAAAATTGTGGGAGCTTTAAAAACTTCGGTTTTATATATATATATATATATATATATATATATATATATATATAGATTAAGCATTAATTGTTAATTTAGGGTAAAAGTGATTATGACTTAAAATTGGTTAGCAGGGGTTTAATTATTTGTGAAGAGTATCAATAGCAATTTCTCAGGCACCTACCAATAACAAATGAACATTCTTATTAATTTGAAAGAGCATCTGCCACAAAATAGACAGCATACTTTTCTGGGGTTTTAGCCATTCATGGGGTTTTAGCTATTCAGATAGGCACCTACACCCAAGAGTAGTTGAAGGTCTTGGCCTCAGAAGAACTGATGATCTAAATAAAGCCTTGATCTCGAAGTTTGGTTGATCAGTAGCTTCTAATGCAGACAAGACGTGGGTTCATCTCCCTAATTCAAATATCTTCGAGATTGAAGAAATCAACTGCTCCCAACTAGAAAGGAATTCACAACTCAATTCCATTGCTTAACAATAACAAGGGTCTGTCTGTACCGCCACATTGGATCAGGCTCAAATACCAATATATTATATATGGACTGATCCATGGGTCCATATAATCCCCAACAACTCTCTCCATTACCCACCATCCCAACCAATCCTAGAAATTAACCATCTGGCAGACCTCATCCTCCCTGCTTCATTGCAATGGAACAATGACTTCTTTGCAATTTTTTTTTTTTTTTGACAACAATACAGCCATCCACATTCAAAAAATCCATATTCCATCAACCCCATCTGAAGAATTCATTTGGGTCCCTAAAATAAAGGAGGCATTGAAAAGATTTTCGCATCTTCCCCTGCTCAAGCCAAAGCTAAGGGCAGCCTTACTCTTGGCCTCCATTGCTGCAAATCAAGGATGTAAATCCATTCTCTTTGAAGGTGATGCCAAATTTGTAATTGATGCTCTGATATCAAGCCCAACTTGTGCTCAAGATGGTCCATTCGAATGTTCATTTAATGGTCTTCCCCACGATTGGGCATGTTGGACTATACAGAATTGAATAAATATTTCTTTTGAATCATTTATGTTTGTTTGTTTAGATCCCTACAAACTAGATTTGTTTAACCTAGTGAATTGGCAAAATATTTACTTAGGTTAATTATGAGATCTAGGTTAAACACATGCAAACATATTACTTAGTGGGAAAAAATAAAGAAGACAGTAATATGATCACCTAGGAAAACCAATGAAACCAACCGTTTCATGGTAAAAATTTGGAGAGGATTTAATCTAGCTATCCTTAAGGTAAACAAATCCACTATGATAGAATAGAAGATTATAATAGATTTAAACCCTAAATCTAAAGTTACCTCATATAGAACTTACTAATACGACCATATGCAGCTCTGAATCCACGAACTCTTCTATCTTAGATTTGTTGAACACAAACTCCCCGTTTGTGACTCTGAGATCCTACTCAAAGGTTTAGCAACACAAACTATTCAATTTTCCTTGAAGGTTTAAATCATCAGATACGTATAATCTTGTTGCAGCAACTTTAGATCTACTAGTTCTAATGGTATGAGAATGATTTCCAGTAGTGACTTTGACAGGAGAAGGCATAGTACCTTTTAGATCTCACAAGAGCACCTCCAAAGTCATCCAAGAACCTCTAAAACGTAGTTAGGGTTATCCTTTTATACCAAGAAGTGTTTCACTTAAAACTCTAGACATTTTTATAATGCCTGGGCTAAAATAAAATTCTGCAGATAAAATCCTGACTGAGATTTTCTATCGGTCAAAGCTTAATTTTGATCGGTTGAACCTCATTGAAATTAACTTCTCCTTTCTGCAGCTTGTAAGTTCTTGAATCCTAACTTGTACTTATCATTAGCAATGTCTAATACATAATCTAGACATGTTTTGATCTCGGTTTGCCAACATACATAAAAATAGAAATCTAAATATTTAATCCTAAACATTTAGAACCTAACAATTTATTTAAATATATGCTTCTACCCAACCCAAGAACTTTCTTTTCAAAGTTCATGTGGATGGTTGCGAAGTTAACATAGACAGCCAAGTGCTGCCAGCCACATCCTCTGGCCACCCCTGCAGTATCAAAATCAATAGCATTTAAACTGAGAATATATCATTGAAATGATTTGGCATATAAAATTGTAAGATTCATACCTGATATGACACCTAGCACTGAATCAATGAAAATTGAAATCAAAAGCAGAGGAATCATTGATGTAAATTGCTTAATGATATTTGAACTATCTCAGAAGAAACCAACCCATGTTTTGTGACCAAATCCAATAGCCAAAACAAGTATAACTGCAACAAGGAGAGAGGGCTTTAGACTCACACCCATGGCATTCTTAGCCCAATTGGGAAGGCCTGCTCCCAACTCGTTTGACACCCTTGTGCTGTCCCAATAAGTGTAATATTTTTTTAAATATTTGGAACATACTAGAGAAAGGACAAAGTTTTCCTATAAACAGTTTTGAAGAATCTCTTCCAACAAATTATGTGGCACTTAGATGACCATCCACATATGCTTAATTACTTCATTATATCATTTGAACAAGTCATATAACTGGTAAAAATTTATGTGACTAAGTACATGTTGATCGTTATTTCAAATGCCACATTTATATTGGGTTGGAGGAATTTTCCTTCAAGTTCTGCCCACTGAAAATAAAAATAAAAATGCAGACCTTAAACAGAATAAGACAACTTAAGAAAATGTATTATTCCAACTAACCTTACGGCAGCACTGAGACCATATGAGAACGTGTAAGCAAAGGCTTCTGTATTCACGCTGAAGTTTTAATCCAGAAAAGAATTATTAAAGCAAAAAGATCAGGTCTGTAACTGGTATAGCCAGGGAAAAGGACAGTGAAACTTACCAAATAGAAATCAATGAAGTGGTTGTTCTTGAGTTTTTCAAAAAGTCCCGCTAAGAAAACCAGAATCTAGAAGGCCCAGTACTCCAAACTAGCAAAAATCCTTAATTAGGGGACTTGTAATATTTATTAGGTCATGTCTGTGCTTATGAAAACCTGGCAGATCAAAATGTTATCATGCTTAAATGACTTGGTGCCAGAACCCCTTGGTTGATACCATGTCTTAGGGTTCAACTTATGTATTGGGTTGATTTTAGTCACAATGCTAATTTCAATATGGACCAGGTTCTTTTAGCCTGTTTAATTTGTGATCAGTTTAGAATTTCTTTTATTCATGGTATATCACCAATATAAAGAATAATTTCTAAAATTTAAACCACTTCATCAAGCATTGGTCAGTGTTTTGTTCATATTTCTATCTTATCAAAACTTCCTCATATCTTGTCATTCTAAAATATATTCTGATATCAAAATAAGGCTATGTCAAATTTTAGGTTTGAAAAAAAAAATTATTAAGAATAGTGGACACAATAGGATTAAAATCACACTTAGTTTCAAGTCTGTAGGAATGTATTGGAATGATTTTAATGAAAATCCCTGCCATGAACGCTCAAATTTCTTTGAACAAGTCAAATAGATGGCCAACATAAGGAACAAGTCAAATAGATGGCCAACATAAGGACTGATAGCCATAATGAAACTGAAGCTGCCACTGGTGCTCTCACAAAGCTGAGAGATGTCCAGTGCATATGCAATTCCAACATGAATAACCAATGTTAGTCCTGTGACTATGACCAGGGGCCACACAATTAGATTGTGCCTGAAGAAACCTCAAGATGTTTTGCAGGAAGCCATATGCAAATAATCCAAGAATGAGAAACCTTATATAGAGAGCGGCCATCTTTGCAATGTCAGTATCTTGATGAAGTAATTTCAGTATGGGTTCTGTATAGAACCAGATGATGGTTGTGATGATAGCGAAGGGCATGGATATGATAGAAGAGGCTTGTAAATGAATCCCCAACATTCTTTATTCTGTTGCTCCAAATCCTTGCCCACAAAGTGTTTCAAGACATCCACTTAACCCAATCTAGAATGAAAAACAAATAATTATAATGTAAGAGTCAACTGTGGAGCATCATTGAAAAGTTAGCCTGCAATTGTTTGTCAATTTTCATTTAGAGAAGGAGCTGGAAGAGGAGCATGAGATTTTTTAGATCAAATGAGCGGATTGGAAATTGGAGGATGAGTTGACATAAACATTCTGAAAGATTGAGCGCAAAAGTTATAAAAAAAATTTAATGGTGCTAGCTTGGTCAGCTGCTATATATAATATTTGGTTGTAAAGAAATGTACTAGAGTTTACAAAAACAATATTAGAAGTGAAGTGGATGTTGTGAAGAACAAAATTTAAATGCCAGGAGGATTGCCCATGAAGATCTGTTACACTCTTCGTGAAGAGAAGATAAAAGAATTGCCTAACGGCTAGATTTCAAAATAACAGCTGTATTATGTTTTATATCTAAACGGCATCGTTTTTCATTAAACTATACGATACCGTTTAAACTCTGGAAGGCTGGATTGTTATTTCACCAAGTCAGTGCAGATATTTCTGGAAGCTAGAAGAACTCTCTGGAAGCTAGAGTTAGATGATGTCATGTTGATCACGTGTGTAATTGGGATTAACAACTTCCAATCTTTACGGAATTATTGTTAGGCAGTTAGGCAGTTAGCTTAAGCTATTCTTGATCTCGTATATATATATATATATATATATATATATATATATATGTATTGATGTACACTTCTATAGTTAGTGTTGCTAATCATTTTCATTCAATCACAGACTCTCTCTCTCTCTCGCTTTTTCCTCTCTCTCTCCTTCTCTGTGATTTTGTCCGCCATTGTTAAAGCTCAGAGTTTCTCAATAATCTTTCAATTCGAAATAGATGCCTTTGTTGAATTGGGATATCCAGTGTCAATATATATGTATCATCATTGATCCAGCTAGGCTAATATGTTGTTAATACTTGCCAAAAAATACCTGCTGTTAACTTGCATCAGAGATATTGTTTGAGCTCTCTTTTTCTTTGTAGCCAGGCTGTGAGTGTCTTTAGTTCTGCTATAGCAAAATTAATGGCTTTTGAAAGAAAATTCTGCACTTATATTACCTTCATAAAATAAAGAGAAATACTCTCTAATACTGAATACATAAAGTTCTGAAATAATGTGTTACAACTTTTGGGAACTGAGTGTGGGATATAGTCAGAATTACTAAGAACAGAGAAGTCTAGGCTGTGACCATGCATATAGTTTTTAGAAAGATGAAGTGGCTTAAAATTTTATTTGAAAAGTTTAATACGCAACAGGATGGGGGTTTGACTGAAAATGTCAACGAGGCAAAAAGAGATCTTGAAGAGGTGCAATAGGGGCTGTTTAATAATCCTGGTCAAAATCAGAACACTGCCATAAAGGGGAAAAATATCATTGCTGTGACTTTGAGAAATGCCAAGGCTACTTGAGACAGAAAGCAAGAGTAAGGTGGCTTAATTTAGGTGATCAAAACAGTTCAGATTCACTAAGTGATAAGGATTTGAGGCGTTCAGAATTAAATTAAATTTTTGTTAGGAGATGATGTAAACAAGATTGAAGATGTGTTGAAGTTTTTGAATGATTGAGAGATTGAAAGAGAGACAGCAAAAAGCCTTTAACGGCTACATCTTTGCTACTAAGCCCTTCATTTCACAATGAACCTAATGTAGGGATTATCTACTTCAAAACCCTAAGCTAAGCATAGACTAACATGTTACCCATGGTTAGTTTGCTTGTTTTATAAGTACACGGTCTTTCTGGACCATAATATGTATGTAACAAATTAGCTGTATGGCTGTGAATTTCCATCAAAATTTTCTTGGGCATTCCAGCAGGAATCCTAACAAGTATGGAGGGAAAGTTATCTCAAATCCTTAATTACCAGCTCCCTGAGTCTCCAAGTGTGATTTACCGAAGGATGTTTCAACTGAGGAAATAAAATCTGTTTTGTGTTCTCTTAGTGGTTAGAAGTGCCCTGGCCCTGATGGTTTTAATGCTCATCTTTTCATATCTGCCTAGCCTATTATTGGAGAAGTAATTGAAGCTGTCCAAGGTTCATTTTTATCTTGTAAGCTCATAGAGAGGCCAATACAACTATTTTTAACTCTAGTTCTAATCCCCTCAAAATTGACTGACTCTCAGCCTATAGCCTGTTGCAATACAATATATTACTAAGATTTTAGCTAAGAGAATGAAGTTATGTTTGAATGATTTTGTGAGCCCTTGACAAACTGCATTTATACCTGGATCTGTAACATTTATTATTGGCTCCAAGAACTGGTTGAAAAATAACCATAAAATAAAAAACCTCATAGGTGTATAAACAAGGTTGGTATTCTCCAAGCTTATGTTTCTGTGGAGTGCGGATATATTCTTGATATGCTAGTTGCTATTGGTTAGTCCTCAAACATTTGTTTCTTCTGTCAAAACTTGTATATCTTCTAATATTCTATAGATTTAAGAGGTGGTTTATTTGAATATTTTGAAGTGAAGAAGAGATGCAGCAAGGATCATTTGCCCGCCTACCTTTCTGCATTGATTATGCTAGTTTTCACAAGTTTCACGCAGCAAGAAAGAGCAGGATGCAATGGTTTCATGCACCATCCTAAGTGAATCTGTCTCACATATGTTTTGCTGCTGCTAGCAAAGATTCTATTGAGGCTACTAATCTGGTTGAGTGGAACATGGCTGCCATTATGTGGTTCATATGGAGGCTATTTGAAACATTAGGCTCTATACAGGTTGCATGGCTCCATGCCTATTTGTTGAAGGGTAGATCGAGTTGCAAGGTTACATGTTCTGTTGACAGCTCATGGGATTTGAGAAAAAAAAAAAAAAAAAAATCCTCCATTTTAAGAGGGAACCTCGACCTTTTAATGAGATACTAACTGGGAAATGGACATCAAATTGATCAATATATATATACACACACACACACAATATATTTTCCTGGCATGACAATTGACATCCAAAAGACCCTCTTCTCCAAAATTTTGGTATTAGAATTATATGTGACACTGCCACTAACAATACGTCATCAGCTAAACTGTTTGATATCCAAATTGGATGCTTGGGAAAGGAGTGGCTGCCTATGGCTAGCAACAACGGTATATGGCTCATCTTCTGACTTACTAGCTCAAGTACAAATTTTCAAATTTCACATCTTTTAAGTATTTTCCTAGCTTAATTTTTAAGCAATATAAGCTGTTGTAAATAAACTCATCCTTCACAAGAAGTCTGTTTGTACGTGCTCTTTCTGTAGGATCAAGCCGGAAAAAAACTATGTCCAGGAAGGAGAAAACAACTTTTAAAATAAAAAAATAGCAACAAACAATTTCTCCTTCTACTTTTGCTCTCTTATTTAAGCCTTCTTCCTCCACAAGATATATATATATATATATACACACACACACACCAAATCTTAGGTCTATTTATTATGCCCCAGAAAACATATATAATACATTGATATCTAGGAAGTTTTCTTTTTCTTCTACTCCCTCTCGTGTGGGTGTGTGAGAGTCTTATTAGGATTCTGATATATTTAAGTGAAATAAATTCTTAAATTAGCAATTAGTTACTAATTAACAGAGGGCCCAAGAGACTTTTGAACCTAAAGGTCCATTTAGATAGAATTTATTTTACTGAAACTAAAAACATTATAGCAAAATAATTTTTAAATGTGTGAATAGTGCCGTGTGATTCATTTTTAATGAAAAAGTTGCTAAAAAATGAAGTTTGTGGGACCCGTGAACAGTGCACAGGTGCACTGCTCACTAAAGAAAAGTCAACACATGCGGCTGAAAAAAAAAAAAAAAAAAAAGGAAGGAAACGTGGACATGGACGCAGAATAAGTGTATCGAAATGGATACTAAGGCTATGTATAGATTGATTGCTTTTATATATTTAGATTTAATTAAATAATTTTTTTAACTTAAAATCTATTCTTCTAATTTAGTTACATGCAATTTTTTTTCTTTTTTTTTTCTTTTTTCATGAATTTCTTGTTCATAAGTGAGTTGTTCATCTAAATTTTTATAATTTTTTCCAATTTTTTTATTCAGTTTTGAGATTTTCAACTTTTTATTTCTATTGCTAGTAACTAATTATTTAGAGAAACTTTTTGAGACTTGATTAATTTTTCACAATAAAATTAATTTTTTTGTAACCAATTAGTGTGTGTGTGTATATAGTTTTATATATATATACAAAAAAGGGGGTAAGCTACTGACAAGGGCCGACTGAGGCTATTGAAGTGCGGAAACGTAAATAGGTTACAATTGTGAAGGCCATGACTATGGTGTTACAAGTATAAACTAGAAAGGTTGCCATCTGATTACAAGTATTGGGTTGTAATGAGAGAGGGATTTTAGAACTGAACTAGACCTAAAAACACCTGCTTCAGACTGGAAAGGGAGCTGCCTTATATAGGAGAAGGGAGCTTTGGATCCTGCTGAAGACTTCTGGAATTCCGGAAGGTGAATTTGCTTTTACCTTGGGTGAAAATCATTTCAGCCGAAAGCGAATAGTGACTTCAGGATAATTTGTCGAGCATTGTTTGTGAACAGTAACTGTTACTGTTCATGAATAGTGTTCTGTCCCCATGCTTTTCTAGCGTACTGTTCATCAATAGTGACTTTAACTGTGGATGAATAGTAGGCTGTCTGGAATCTACTGAGTGCGGGTACTGTGCATGTACAGTGATCTGGACTGTAGATGAATAGTACTATCCGGAACACTTAGTCTTCATCCAAGTTGTAACCATCATACGGATCTTGTGAATCCTGGAATGGGTCAATTGGACACTTGTTTGCTGAGGCTTCAGATGAGGCAGGAGAGACTCTTTCTACTGACTCTAACTTCTCAGCTTGAATCTGCAATTGCTTGGCAAGATCTTTTAGTTCTTTACTAGATTTTCCGGCGATCTAGACGGAGTCTAGGCTAGACTGAGACCTTGTATTGTAAGGAATTGCTCTTGGAACTGGAGGAGGGAAATGCTTGACTTGGTGAAAGATTACTGGATCCTTCTTTTAGGGCCACATTCCTTATGGCTGAATGAAGTTTAGTCTGTACCATAATAATCCGAAGGAGGACTATGATGGTAGTCATGCTCATGAAAATTGGCGAACTGATTACAGACGCCGCACCAATTTAGGGCTTCATATTCTGGTGCTTTGGTGATGAATCTTCTTGGATTATTATTGTAATTGACCCATTGGAGATCCATAGCTGCTTCGGAATATGGCTTGGTGGTGAATACTGAAATTCTTCCAGTGCTTCCAACAAAATGATAATTTGCCCATAATTCTTGGGCAACAGTGAGTATCTCATTGTTGAAGTAGTTACGGCAACAATCTGCAAGGTTATCGGGTTCATTGTATGATAAATAAGAGTCTCCTTCAAACCAAGGGCCATTATAGGTGTAACCATTAATGAGTACAAGGTGTCTAGAGGGAGTAACAGTCATCCAATTGTTTCCATCCCACTGTGGGAGTGTGCTCCAGCATCTAATGGATACAAAAGGGCTTCTGATCTTTTGGACAATTTGTTGTATGATCTGGGGGAACTGGCTGATTTGGCCATGGTGTGTTAGTTTGATTAACCTAACAAATCCATATTCAAACATCGTAGAAAGCCAACTTGAGTTCCTTTGTTCTTCATCCGTTCCATCGTCCAGTCCATCTTCGTAGTTGATTATGAGACCATGGAAAGGATGCCGCTTCTCATAGGCTCTGTGGCTGCTTCCAAAATATTGTTCCCATATAGACTGTGCAAGAGCACGATCTACTTCTATGTCAATATCAATATTATTTTCCCCGAAAACGAGGAAGTAGGTAGTGACCAGAATTCTGAAATGTTCGCACCATTGATCAAATGATTCGAACATAGCCTTGCAACCAAAAATATTAGTTTGTATTTCTGGGGGCAAGTTAGCAATAGCACTTCTTAAAATAGTTTGAGCCTTAAGGCTAAACTTTGCATAATCAGTGCCCATAATAGTCGTTTAATCCATTGAATGGATGTCCTCTTTGCCAAAGAGTTGACTAGTAATGGCTTCATTTCTTGCCTCAAGATCAACTAGGTAGAATTCTAGGGCTTTGAGGGTTCTTTGGAAAAGGCCTTTTTTGTATAGGGTCTAGGCTGCTTGGAAATTATCAAGTATGAATTTAATGGAAAACGACAAGTCTTTGTATGCACCTTTTTTCCATTGCAATTGCTCTGATAAAACTTCCTGCAAAACAACAGCCATATCACAACTGGAGTATGTCACCTCTGTCGGGACATAATCCTGAAGGGATGTTGATCCTCTTTGGTTTCCTTTAGAGAATGCACCTTCATGCTTTTTTGAAGACTGTCCCGCTGCTGGGAGTCTTTGAGGGTAGCCCTGTGCAGGTGCTTTCCCTTTGTTTTTCTTTTGGGTTAATTTCCTCCACATTTCAATGGGGCTTGCTTTAAAAGTTATTTGTTGTTTTTCCTGCCATAATTGGTTTAAACAAATAGGTTGAATTTCTTTTTCAAAAATGCTATTGTTTAAAGCATGAAATGGCATGAAGCATATATATTCATGATGTATGAATGAGATGAGATATTGTGATGAGTTTTGGAGCTGGTTTGGGCTGACAAAATCATCATTTATGAAAGGAATTGTGGATAGAAGGGTTTTGGCATTAATTAGGTTAAGGGTCTTGGAGACAGCAATTTCCTAGAGAGTACTAATATCTCTAGGTTTAGGGCTCCTAAGAAACTTAAACTTGACTGGCTGGCCAAAGGGATGGGTAGTGATACCTTCACTATCCGTGGTGAAAGGATACAACAAACACATGAAAGGGTTTCCTAAGATAACCTTATCTGTCATATTCTTGACTAGGACAAATGTGGTTTTGAAACACGTATTATCCTGGCAAACATGAGCTTTAGGAATTTTGAATTTAATTTGCATTTTACCTCCACTTGTAGAAGTTAACCTTTCTTTGGTTTTTCTGAAGTACTTAGAGGGAATGATTCCTTCTTGAATGCAGTTGAGATCGGCGCCTGAATCTATTAAGACAATAACCTCAAATTCAAAATCTTTGCTGAAGACAATCCTGACTTTGGAGTGCCATTTCTAGAAGTTAATCCTATTGATGGTTACTAAGAACTTGTTGTTAGACTGCTGCTCTTGAACCATATCTGCAGTAGGGTTAACTGTTTCTTCAACTTCTTCATCAGAAGGGTTCTGTAATGACGTTCCTTCCTCATTGCCTTGATGAGAAGTATTCTCCAAATTTCTGACTCTTTGATCAAGGAGATTTTGATCAACCCTAAGGATGGTTAGTTCACTCTTAAGGGTTCTAACCTTAGACTTGGTTTCCTTAATTTCCTTTTGAAGGTCGCTAACTGTAACTTCCTTCTTGGATTTGGTAAACCTATTATAGATTTTTTCCAAATCAACTTTGGGTTCCTGAAGCTTAGGTTTAGGATCACTGGTTTCCTTTACTAAGGTTTTTTTGAATTCTATAAGCTTCTGAGCTTTGACTACTGGGTCTTCGATCTGTTCTATGAGATCTAAGAGCAGCTCTTCTTGCTTAGAGAGAACATTGAGAGTTTTGTTTATACAACAACTATCCATGCATGGAATGAGTTCATTCGGGCCACTAGAGGAGATAGAGGAGGCTCTAGAGGGTTCAGAGGATGACTGGTAGATCTGTTGGATTTACGTGGAGTTGTCACTATCTGAGTGATCAAGTTCAAGGAGCTTAAAGATCTCTTGCTTACTGGCTTGGTCACTAATGAGGGTATTGATAAGGGATTTCGCCTTAGCTTTACACTCTTTACTGAAATGGCCTCTCTTTCCACAATTGAAGCATTTTCTTGATGCTTTGGAAATTGGTTTTCTTGTGGACTTGGATTTTCCTTTCTTATAGAAATTGTCCTTACTGAACTTCTGTTTTCTATAATACTTGGATGAAGTCTTCTTCCTGTGAAACTTCTTAGAGGAATCTTTACTTCGATATTTGGATTTTCTCTAGGGGATGACAGAAGGTAAGCCGTATTGGTGTACAGAAGTTTCCTACTTCGTACTTGGCTTTGCCTTTGCTGGCTTTGCTCTGGATTTTGAGATCTCTGCACATCTTCATTCCTTCACTCCGAATGGTGCTAGAGATGTCTCCATAGATTAGGTTATCACAATCTATGACACCTAAGGGATTACACAGGGTTTCTTTAACCTTTTCTCCAAAAAGGGTAGGTAAACCATTGATGAACTTCTCCTTCCAAAATGGAGAGTTACAATCACTTCTGTGCATGACTCTGGTGGTGAATACATCTTCGTACCACCTGAAATCTCCAAGGGTTTTACATCTAAGGTTACTCAACTAATCGTAAATCCTAGATGTGATGTTGCTAGGTTTTCCTACAAAGTGTTTCATGATCGTATAGATCAGGGTATTGACTCCGTCAGGGATACCTCTACCTAGAATGGTGTCGAAGATGGGGAGTCCTTCCTCATCTTTCTGGACAGCATGTTTGATGTCTTCCTTAGACTCTTCTGTAAGGCAATTGTTCCACCATTGCAGAAGTCTTCCTGTAAATCCTAAAGACATGAGCTCTATGACGTCAGCATGGGATTGTCCTTCACTGATGTAGTTATTGGCTACTATGGTCATATGCTGGATTTTATTAAGGATTTCCTGTTCTGATAAACCATCTATATTCCATTCATAGAGTTTACCAGAAGAAACTGAGAACTGGTTGCTAACATTCCTTTCCTCATACTGAAGGTCAGGAGGGGTAGGCTTGGGATACCAATTTGTGGTTAAGCTAGTTGGGGTTACTCTGGGGTGAATAAGCTTGTTCACTTGTAAACCCTTAAACTGGTTTTCTAGGTGTTCTATCTCCTTTTCATTCTCTGAGGAGGTTCTGCTAGAACTGTTGGATGCTGTATGGATGTCTAAGACACTAAGCTTGGGGGTTTTCTTAGGAGAAGGGGGAACTGGTTCCTGCTTCGTGCTAAGTTCCTTAAGCTTTTGTTCTACAACTCCTAAGGCTGTTAATTCCTTAGGTTTGTCTAAGACAACTAAGCGGGTGTTAACTGGGGTTGAAGTAGTAACTTGCAAAGGGGTGACTGGTTCCTTCTTCACGAGTTCTTCAAGTTTTTGGTTGACTATATCTAAGGTTGTTTTGTCCTTAGATCTAAGGCTAGGTTGCCTATTTGTAGGGAGCTTGACTAAAGGCTTTTCTAGGGTTTGGACAGGTTTGCTAGGGCTTCCTGGTTGGAGGATGACCTTGTTATCTATTCTGTCTTCTATCCTATCAAGCTGTTTTCCTATGACTCCTAAACACTGGTTGGTGTAGTTGTTTTACTCTAAAACCTTCTTGACAACCTGTTCTTCTGGGTTGGTTTGGGTTTTGAAGGGTGAGGCAACTAAATCACTACCACGGTGTTTAAAGACTATAGCTTCCTGGGGTGGATGGTGAGATCTAACAACTTCTGGAGGTTTGTTAGAGCTACTAGCTGGATCCTTGTTAGGGAGTTTGGTCCAATTGGTTTTGGTGATGACACAAGACTGTTTGTGCCATTCAAAGTGGTTCTCAAAATATTCAAAGAAAGGGACATTACTGGATATCTCTTTCATGAAGATTTTCCAACTTTCCAAAACTTCTTTCTTTTGTTCCAAAGTATGGTTGGCTCTATAGGCTTCTCTTTTGAGTTTGTTTTCTTCTGATTCAAACTCATTGCCTAAGGCAACTAGGTCTGGGGTGAAATCTTTCCTAATGGCCATGAGCTGGATCTATTTTAGGTTCTGGCTGAAAAGGATCCTGTGGGTCGTGGTGACAAGGGTTCAACATATCAGTACCTGTTGGGGATGGGTGCTTTTGACTATTGTTGTCGTCATCTTGATCAACAACTGAGTCTTGCTTAGTTGTGTAGCAGGGTGTGCTAACCTAGGATTTAGTTTGGACACCTTGGAGTTCTAATCCTAAATCTCTTCTAGATCTGGGAAAAGGTGCAAGGGGTCTGGATGAGCTACACTATGATGTAGGTCTATTTCTAAGAGGGATAGGCGTCTGCCTAATGGGTTGGCGTAGATCAAATGGAGATCTAAACCTAGATTCATCAAAACCTAATGGTGAATCTACTTGTGTTCTAAACCTAGACTGGTCAAAACTCAATCTAACCGTACCATTGGCTAATTGCTGGACAAAGTCTAAGTCTGGATTCTGGGCTGGGTTTTGGATTTGTAAATGATGATTCTCATTTTCCAGAAGCCAATTGTCAGGAAAGGTGACTTCAGTCCATTTCAGGGTCTTGGGAACCTGAATCTTAGAACTAGGGTCAGCTGTCTGGATAAGAGTTGTTTCTCCTATCTTTTTGTGGTTGAGTGCTTGAACATTCATGTTCATTCAGATGCACTTATAATAGATCTTGTATATCAAAGCTATTTGGTAAACTCCTTTTACTAAGAGGGTACCATGGGTCTTGATATTGAGGGTGAGAGCTTTCATGATATGCGGGTCATGTAAGCAAACTGTGAAATTGGGGAAACAGTCAAAATGAACTGGTCCACCACTAAGGCTGGATTGAATGGTTCCTAGGAGACTATCATTGAATTTGATGTGTCTAGTGTCTCTAAGGGCCATGAGAATGGAACAATTCAGTCCTTCTCTGATCAAAGGTTTGACTCCAATTTGGACTAAACCTATGTGCAGGTAATTGTGTCCTGCTTTCTTATGTGCGTTCAAGGTTTTGGAAGAAAGCAAATAGCACGTTTCGTACTCTTTGTTAATTCCATAAACTTGTTCTATGGTTCTAACATGGTAATCTGTCTTAAACATCTTGCTTAAGGACCATGAAGACTTATAGATCTTGTTGGTGGGGAACTTAGGGATATTCCAATCTCCTAATTTTAGATCTAGATCTGATAACTCCAATTCTTTAGAATTGAGAATTCCACTTTCTTGAGGAATCTCAGGGAGGGATGATCTTTGACTAGTGGTAGAGTTACTTCTTAACAACCTATTCAGCATTTTGGATTAAAAGCCTAGTTAAACAACTATAACCTCAATACCTTTAACTCCTAACTTTTGGATCTACCCTTGGATCTACAACAGAGTGAAACAATAAGACAACTGCCTTTCTGTGCACACTATAACCTCTTAGCGCCACAATCCTTTCCACAGAGGGATCACCCTAAACGCCTTCCACATGGCTAACACGGGCTGACCAATACTGACAGGAGCGGATACTGGGTCTTACTGGGTTATGAAATAACACAGAATTGGTCTTACAAGTCTCAACAATACACATCTGCAATAGATTTTTTGAATAAAAGCAAAAACAAGAAGAAGCAAGTATCTGGGAGATAATTGAACAACAGGGACAAATAAACACAAAATGATAAACAGAGGGTTAGAAGGAGGCTCAGCCTACCATAAAAAGATAACCATCAATGAGAAGAAGAAATAATGAATGTAGAATATGATGAACGGTAACGGGAGCGTTATCAGAAAATAGATGTAAAACATAATTAAACATCTAGGAGATATCATACTGTAAATAATCAAAATAATTTGATAATGCTCAAAGTAATTTGATAACTATGGTGTCACTGCCGCCAACTTGATTGAAATTAAAAGTAACTTACAAACACAATATCGGCCAACTTGGCTCTGATACCAAAAAAGGGGGTAAGCATATATATATAAAGCTATAGAGATTAAAAATAATAATTATAACAAAGAAATGAATTGATAGTTGTTCACCTATACTTAGCTAAATTTTTTCCCCAATGCATCATTCATGCAAATCTTAGACAATAATCTATTATTATTTCTAATTTGGGCCATTTACATCACTTTTTACCTATTAATAACATATTGCCACCATTGATTTGTTGCGCAGATATAGGCCATTGTTAAAAAGCATCATAACTAATAGTTGAAAAATAAAAATTGCATGTGGTTATGAGGAAAAACGTTCGCCAAATAAATAAAAATAAACAATAAAAAAATAAAAAAAATAAAACCAAACAACCCATTCATGTCGCAGATCAGCAACCCATAAGTCACCTCTATCTGATTTCTTGAAGTTTCACAACTAGTTTCTTCTTTTCTTTTCTTTTTTTCTTTTCTTTTTTTAATACATTTTGGCTTCTTGAGACTCTTGAGTGGCGCTGGCCCAGGTACGTGAAGAAGAAAAGGGAAAGAATTGAAGTGAGAAAAAAGTGAAGTGAAAGAAGATGAATTAAGTACTGGGTTTTGAGCTAGAGCTGTGGAGGGAAGGGATATAAAAATTCATGGCGTTGGCATGACTTGCTTGTTTGGCCTAGTAACCTACTTCTTTTCTTTTCTTTTTTTGAGAAAAATTTAACATAGGAATCTTAACCAAGGGTTGTCTATGGTGCTATTTGGTGTGGTTTTGAGTTATTTTTAACACCGCACCACACCTCAATTTTGCAGTCACATGTGCGGTGAGGTATGGTAACCATTATACTATAAGTAATGATTGTTATGCATAGTGTGTAACAATCACACTGTTTTTTGATGAACACTAGAACTTCTTTTGCAAACACACTACTATGAGACATTTGAACAATGTTCTTTGTTGTGATACTTCAATTGAATCAAACTTTTCCAATTCTCTTGTAACTTCACCACTACAACTTCTTTTGCAAACTTTTTTTTCCTTCACTTTATGAGTTTCTCTTAATGCTTTTGTTTAAATTCATTAGATCCTCACAAGAAAAAACTGTTGGGTTGAAGAAAATGTTTCAACACTATTGAAGGAATTAGTCGAGTTCTACTCTACCTTCACAAGTGTAAGGTTGAATTTAATCAACTATCTTGTTGACTTTATTTCGTGTCCAATTTGCTTGTAATTCAGCATTTAGAGACCTTGTATTTAGGTGGGAATCATGTAAGGGTAGTGTGTGAGAGAGTGTGAAGAAAAGCTCCAAAGTGTGCACTAAAACAGGGCCTCGCGACTGGATCTCACGACTAGCTCGTAGCTTACAAGTCGCCAAAGCTGGCACACATGTGAAGCATGCAGGGGAGCTAAAGAGTCATGCCAGCTGTTGCACTACAGGACAAAAGTCCTAGGCTGTCTAGGCCATTAACTTGTGACTTGAACTCGTGACTCAGTCCAGTCGCGAGGCCAAGTCGCCAAACCACTCTGTTTGAAAAAAACTAATTTTTCACATTTCAAACACACACCAGTATAAATACCCCTTATACCCACGAAATGTAGAGAGCTTCCAGAGAGAGAATTTTGAGAAAGAAACCTTAGAGAAAAACAAGATTAACTCATCTAGAATCTTCATCCTTAGATTCTCCAAATTTCTCTACTCTCACCCTCTCCATTATTACATCCTTAAGATGTACATTTAGCTAAATCTTTTTCTCACCATACTCATATCTGTGAGAATGCTTTTTTGGTGCTTAGAAAGCAGTTAGAAATGGACCAATTGATATTGGTTGATGCTATGGGCTATAGCGGAATCCGGTAAGCTAAAGAAAACAAATGTTCGGCGTAACCTCGTTGAAGCAAGAAGTTTGGAGGGCTTAGGTACACTGGGTAGATTAGGCTTAGAGGGTCTTCTGCTGTTCATATATTCCAACTTTATTCTTTAGTGGATTATTGATCGCTTGGAGGGCGGCGGAGAGGTTTTATGCCGAGGACTTTGGTTTCCTCTTCGATAACACATCGCTGTGTTGTCTTTGTGTTTGCATCTCTCTTCCCTTAATCTTTGCCATTTAATTTCTGTTGTGGTTGTGATTTTATTTGGTTTAGATTGTTTTATCAATTCTGTTTTAGCTTATTTTCATATTCCACATATACATCGTTTGATAATAAGCTTGAATTGGTAATTTGTAATTTAGGGGTCTAAACGTTTATAGGTATTTTATAAACATTTTGAACATTCAACAAGGATTCTAAGTGAAGGATTATTCATAGAGATCTAAAGAAAAGTAACATCTTGTTGGATAAAGAGCTAAATCCATGCTTAAAAGTGAGATTGATGAACTTCCTCAGCCAAAGTAGCCAACATTTACTGAAATGCAAATTTCCTTAGAAACAGAGTTATCTTAATGTGACCAAAGAAAATTCTCTATTAACGATGTCACTGTTACAATGGTTCAAGGTCGATCACTTATATGTGTTCTTGACATAATCATGTTGTAGTTACATATCCATTTTGAACACTTTCCGAAGAATCTTGTATGGTGTTAATATGGAATCTTGTATTGTGTTAATATGGAACCTACCAATAACAAATGAACTTCCATATTAGTAGGGTAGAACATCTTACACAAAATAGACAGCATACCCCTTGATTTTAGCCATTCAGATAGGCTGAAGGTATGGTCTTCACTCTGTAAACCCATATAAGCTGGAGGTATTCAGCTCAGAAGAATTGATGATCTAAACAAAGCTCTCGATCAATAGCCTCTAATGCAGAATAAGAAATGGGTTTATCTCCTCAACTACTTCCATCTGGTGGACATTCTGGCCTTTTGCCCTTAATTTTAAAAAAATTTAGCAATATGCCCCTGTTTTGAAACTATATAGGTATATGCCCCTGTTTCGATACTCGATTACCATAAAATCGAGTTTCAATGCAAAACTCGATTGGTTTAAAATCGAGTTATGCCCGATCAAACTCAAAAAAAAAAAAAAAAAAAAAAAAAATTGCATAGAACTCGAGTTTCATGTAAATTTTTTTAAATTTTTTATAAGTTTTTTTTCAAGTATGCAAATCAGTTTCAGTGGCCCTATAGCGGCGTTTTTTCATCCCTATAGTGACGTTTTTCTGGAAAATTTTTTTTACTGCGGCGTTTTTTCATCCCTATAGTGACGTTTTTCTGGAAAATTTTTTTACAAGTATGAATATCGGCCCTATAGCGGCGTTTTTTCATCCCTATAGTGACGTTTTTCTAGAAAGTTTTTTTACAACTATGAATATCGGCCCTATAGCGGCGTTTTTTCATCCCTATAGTGACGTTTTTCTGGAAAATTTTTTTTACAAGTATGAATATCGGCCCTATAGTGGCGTTTTTTAGCCCTATAGTGGCGTTTTTTAGCCCTATAGTGACGTTTTTAAGCCCTATAGTAGCGTTTTGGTACTCGATTTCCATTTACTCGAGTTTTATGCATTTTTTTTTTTTTTTTTTTTAAGTTTGATCGGGCATAACTCGATTTTAAACCAATTGAGTACTTTAAGTAACTCGATTTTAGGGTCATCGAGTATCGAAACAGGGGCACGAACCTATATAGTTTCGAAACAGGGGTATATTGCCAATTAAAAAAATAAAAAGAGGGTAAAATGCCAGAATGTCCTCCATCTGGTAAGGAACTTACAACTCTATTCCATTACTTAACAAGGGTCTGTGCCACCACATTGAATCAGGCTCAAAATACCAATATATGGACTAATACATGGGTCCATTAGCATACAATCCCCAACCAATCCTAGAAATCAACCACGCAGCAGCCCTCATCCTCCCTGTTTCAAAGCAATGGAACAATGATCTTCTTTGCAAATTTTTTTTTACTCCAATACAGCCACATGGCCCACATCCACATTCAAAAAATCCATATTCCATCAACCCCGTCTGAAGATTTCATCACCTGGGTCCCTGGATAAAAGAGACCTCCGTGACATAAAACATTAATTAAAATGAGCCTCATTGGCGAGAGTAAGATCCGTTTCTATTGGTTGTGGCAATGATTATGCTTGTATGCAATTCTTCAAACTCATAATATTTTCTATCAATATGAGGGGCTTACCCAAATCATGGAATCTGCCATTGTGGTTGCCTTAAATGATATAGGTGTAATTTTCAACCAATAATCTAAACAATAATTACCTAAATGAATAGGAAATGATAAAACACCTTCTTTGATATAAAGGATGTCAAGAGGAGGGTAATATATCTATGGAGCCAACTTCATAGATAGCCCCCTCATAAACACCCATTCTTGTGGTGTATCGTGTTTTTATTTATTTATTTATTATTATTATTTTTTAAGGACATAAATTGACCTCTTTTCTTCTACTTACACTTGAACAAACTCTAGTTGACCAAAAAATATTATTCATTGAGATGATAATTTCTCTTATGGTTAGGAATATTGTTTTCAATTATATATATATATATATATATATCTCACTAATGAGTACTTGTTAGAGGGCATAGTACTACTAATAACAATACACATAAACATAACCAAAATAACAATAAAAATCAGCATAAGATAAAAATTAATGATCACTCTAAATTTCCAATTGTTGGCTAATTTATCTTTGATTGTGGAATGAAAATCTTGTTTTAAGTTAAAAAAAAAATGAGAATATTAAAACTAATGATGATAGTGATACTATTGTGATTGTATTTTTAAGAAATACCCATAAGCCTCCATCAAATTGTATTTTAAATAATAAAAAAAATGAATAATGAACATTCAATGTGACATTAACATATCCAGTGAAGTGCATAAAGAATGAAATTGGATAGACATAAAATACATGATTGTTGTTATGGGATATTTTAGAGATTTTTTCCCAATTCCATTAAAAATGAAACTGGTGATTGTTACTCATTGTCTCATTCTCCTAATTAAGCTGTCACTAAAATCACATGTGCACACTTCTCTCCTCACCCAAATACACGAGCAGAAACAAGTTATAATGCTACTACCTATGTTGTAACTATTACACACATTTTTTTTTAGATAATTCAGTTGCTATTATAAGTAGAGAGATTTAAATCTTAGTTCTCCTTAAAAAAGAGAAAGGTAAAGCCACTAAACTAAAAGACTTTTGGCATATTATATATACACACCTTTTTTAGTTTTATACCCAGTAAATATACTCCTTGGTAAGTAACAAAGTATATTCCTCTTATAAAATTTATTATTACTTGTCCTCCTACAGGTCGGTTTCCAACTATATTACTATTCCGTTTGGGTAGAGAAATATATTACTATTCCCACTACAATTTGGAACAACTATTCCCAAACCAATTTGTATATTTTTGAATTTGATACGTCGGTTCTATGAGAACTAACTCACATTACCTATCAATACATATTCAACCCACAACAAGCATACTTTCTTAATTACGACTTCAATTTCCTCTTACTTTCAAGTTCAATTAAGACAGAAATCACTACACTTGGTCCAGCCGAAGAGAAGTTTATTGCTTGCGAAGTAGAAGTAACAATGAAGCTTGCAAACTTGGCCAAAATCCTTTCAAATTGCCCCAATGTGGACAAGTACCACACAGCCTACAAGGTTCGTCTTGCTTCCATTACAACGAAGACTAATTATCTTCATGAAATTGATCTTGCTGTGCTTGGCCTCAAGAGTAATGATCCATTATCTAGTATTGACTAAATCATCAAACATTTGGATCTGTGTCCTTGAGCCGAGTTGTTATTAAATTTCAAAGAGTAGGCGGATTACATGATTGTGATTTGGTAATATTGCATGTGCGATTAGCTACGTGAAAATTTTACTTTTTCATTCTGTTTGGTTGGGACAAAAACATGGAGAATGGAAAACTTTGGGTGGAAAAATGGGTTTAAAACTTATATTTTCCATTATTCTTTGAAAAGAGCAAACAGGGGGAAAATAGTAGAGTCCAAGTGTTTTCCACTTGAGCCTGCTAAATTAATTTTTGTCCAATTTTTTGTGGTTGGTATTGTGTATAGAGCATATTTGTTTAACTAGGGAACCCTTAGTCCCTCACATTGTATTTGGTTTAGGTGAAAATTCAGGAGATGGAAATTGGGGGAGAGAAAATGGAATGATAGATGTTTGTTTGGAGTAATTCTTAACTACTCCAAGAATATAGTGATGTGGTGCTTTCTCTTCTCACATTCATGGTGGATCCTATTGATTAAATTCATGGTAAGACACGTGTGAGAAGAGGGAGCACCACATTACCATACTCCAAAAGTACCTAAAAATTTTCCGTTTAGTTAGGAGGGGAAAACGGGAGAAATTTTGGTGAGACCCATGTATTTTCTCAACAAGCCCACCAAAATCATGCCTCCCAAATCTATATATACATATAAAACCGAAGCCTCTGCTGACACCACAATTTTCCACATCAACATTATTTTAAAAGAAAAAAAAATTTTTTTTTTTTTTCACTAAAACCCAATAATACAAAAAAAAAAAAAAAAAAAAAAATTCTCACAACCTAGAGCCAGCATCGGTCTTTATCTCTCGCCTTTCTATGAATCTAATAACAACTAAAAATTTCTCCTCTCTCAAACCCGATTCTTTGCCCATTTTCACTATCAAAGCATCGGTCTTTATCTCTCGCCTTTCTCTGAATCTAACAACAACAAAAAATTTCTCCTCTCTCAAACCCGATTCTTTGCCCATCTTCACTATCAATTTTCTCTCCACTACCCAGAACCACCATTAGTCTTTATCTCTTGCCTTTCTCTGAATCTAACAACAATAAAGAAGCAGGCTTAATCTAAACCGAAGCCGTTGACATCGCCACCGTTGAAGGCGAAAGTGTCCTCCACGATTGCCTCCTAGCCCGTCCATTAGTCCAACCTAGCCGACTGAGCTGTCTTTTAGAAAACCCGATATTTGCTTTGTGGTGTGCTTCTTTTCCTCTTTCTCTTTCCTCTTAATTGGTTTTTTGTTTTTTGAAGAGTTTCTACGTCTTCTTCTTCCTTTGTTGTTAGAGTTATACCAAAGAAGAATCATTAAAATTTGGTATTGAATTTTTTTTAATGCAATTTTTATTGGATTTTTATTTTCCTGGGATTCTTTAATTTGGTTTTGATTCTGGGTTGTTGTATTTATCTTACATTGGTTTTCCCTTTCTATAATTTATTATATGGGCATTGTAAACGTAAGTTAGTTTTGTACATTAAGAAATAGTAAACAATTTTAATGGGTAATATAATCTTTCGGTTTTTTATGTGCTAGATTGCGGAATGTTATGTTGGGGATGTTGCTATTTTGCATTTTGTGGCAATTTTATTTTTGTTTTGATGGTTCGGGTTGGTTAGTGTGTCTCATTTTCATATTTCAATTTTTTTTGATTGATATGTGTAAGGTTGAATTTAATCAACCATCTTGTTGGCTTTATTCCGTGCCAATTTGCTTGTAATTTAAGCACTTAGTAACCTTGTAGTTAGGTGGGATTATTGTAAGGGTAGTGTGTGAGAAGATGTGAAGAAAAGCTCAAGTATGTGCAAGAAGGTAGAGATTCGCGGCTAGGACTGGCGGCTAACTCGCAACTAGCAAGCCGCCAACTGCAGGCATGTGAGATGCACACAGGGAAGCTGAAGGGTCACGCCAGCTGTCGCACTATAGGACAAAAGTCCCAAGCTGGCCAGGCCGTTATCTTGCGGCTTGAACTCGCGACTCAGACCAATCGCGAGGCCAAGCCGCCAATCAGCCATGTTTGGAAAAAACTTACTCTTTGCATTCCTTTCTCACCCCACTATATATAGACCCTTATACCCACCAAATGTAGAGAGCTTCCAGAGAGAATTTTGTGAGAGAAACCCTAGAGAAAAACAAGATTGCCTCATCTCCAATCTTTACCTTAGAGACTCTACAAATTCCTCTTCTCTCTTCCTTTCCATTGTCATACCCTTGAGAGGCCTATTTACCAAATCCTTATCTCACCACACCTACGTCTGTGAGAAGGTTTATTTGGTGCTGTTGGGAAGCAATTAGGAAGGAACCAATATCCATTGGATGATGCTATGGTCTAGTAGCGGAATCCGAGAAGCTAAAGAAGAAATAGGTTCGGCGTAACCTCGTTGGAGCAAGAAGCTTAGAGGGCTTAGGTACTTGGGTAGATTAGGCTTGGAGGGTCTTCTGCTATTCATGTATCCCAACTACATTCTTTAGTGGATTATTCACCACTCGGAGGGCGGCGGAGAGGTTTTACGCCAAGGGCTTCGGTTTCCTCTTTGATAACACATCGTGTGTTGTTCGTGTGTTTGCATCTTTCCTTCCTTTATCTTTGCCTTATATTTACTACTGTGGATGTGTTTATATTTGGCTTAGATTGTTTATCAATTTTGTGTTTGGCTTATGTTCATATTCCGCACATATTTTGTTTGATAATGAGCTTGAATTGATAATTTGTTAATTGGGGTCTAAACGTTCAAGGGTGTTTCATACCCATTTTGAATTTTCAATTGGTATCAAAGCAGGTACACTTGTTGTGGTTTAATTACCTAAGTGTGATCCCTGACCCCCTTTGAGATGGATAGGTCTCAATCTTTTAATGAACCACCGTTCTATGACGGTAATAATTATGCATTTTGGAAAGTCCGTATGAGGGCGTTTTTGTGTTCTATTGATGATGCTGTGGGATGCAGTTGAAGTAGGATGGACAAGGCCAGAGGCTGCCAAGTCTACTTAGGATAAGGCTGCTCTTGCGGCGGCCAATGCAAATAGCAAGGCATTGAATGCTATTTTCTGTGGTGTTTTTCCAGAAGAATTTCACCGGATTTCACATATTACCATTGCTAAGGAAGCATGGGAAATTCTGGAGACAACTTATGAAGGGACTAAGAAAGTGAAGGATACCAAACCTCAGATGTTGACTACTCGCTTTGAGGAGCTAAAGATGAGTGAGGATGAGTCTTTTGATTCATTTTACAGTAAATTGAACGAAGTGGTTGTTGGAAAATTTAATTTGGGAGAAAAGACAGAGGACTCGAAAATTGTAAGGAAGATCCTTCGGTCTCTACCAGAGAGTTTCCGAGCCAAAGTTACAGCCATTGAAGAGAGCAAAGATCTTGATGACATTAAGGTTCAAGAGTTGGTTGGTTCTTTGCAGACATATGAGTTGTCCCTGCCCTCACAGAAGAAGAGCAAATCCCTTGCTCTTAAAATAATTGATAAGAGAGTAGTATCTCATGATTCTCCGAAAGAAGATGGAGTAGATAAAGATGTGGCTTACCTTGTAAAAAACTTTCAGAAGTTCCTAAAGCTTAAGAACAGTGGAAAATTTGGTAACAAGGGAAAATTTCAGAGTTCTGAGAATGAGAAGAATGAATTCCGAAGAAAAGATGGTAGAGATTCTCAATCTTTACAAGGAATCACATGCTTAGAGTGTAATGGGCATGGACATTTCAAAAAGGAATGTCCCAACTATTTGAAGTCCAAAGGAAAGGTCTATGCCACTACCCTGAGTGACTCGGATTCATCAAACTCTGACTCAGAAGAGAGCTGTGATGGAGAAGGAAATTTCTCTGCATTCATGACCATTGCTCATATGGAATCCTCAGATGATTTGGATACACTTGTGAAGGAGCTTGGTGAGCATTCTGATTTGGAGTCTATTGGGATTACTGAAGAACTTCAAGAGAATTACGCCTTACTCCTTGAGAAATTAGGTGAGTATGCAAGGATTGCAAAGGCGGTTGTGAAGAAGATGAAAAGGGCTGAAGGGGACTACAAAAGTCTTCTGGTCAGATATAAAGAGGCTAAGTGTGAGATTGAGACACTAAATGGCGAGTTATCGGAAGCTTCTACCAAAGTAAGATTTCTTGAGCAAGAGGTGGTGCAAGCACAAGCCAAGATAGAAAGGGTCTCCTCCAAGAAGCTGGAAGATGTTATTTCATCCCAAAAACATTTCTCAGACAAGTCCAGGTTGGGATATACCAGAAGGAGTAGCTCATCGGCCAAAGCTACCAAAGAAGTGAAATTTGTGAAGGCCATAGAGCCGATTGTGGAAGAGCCCATCCCTGAGAATGTTAAGGTTGAGAAGAAGAAGAAGCTGGCTGAGCAACGAGTAGTTAATAAGTTCTGAAATCAATCAGAAGCCAAATTTGAAGGTAGAGCAAGATCTCTTTCAAGATCACAAAGAGGTCCTAGAACAGATTATGTGTGTCACTATTGCGGATTGCAAGGACATACTAGACCCAACTGTCAAAAGCTGAGAGCAGACAACAATGCAAGCACACCTCAATCATGAGGAAGAAGAAATGACAAGAGGTCTTGGGGTGGTGAGCAACCAAGAAGTCAAAACCATGATCTAGGAATGATGGACGTGATGAAGATGATCAGTGCCTTCACCATTTGCCTGGAAAGCTTCACCCGAAGGTTAGAAAGTCCTAACTCTTGTACCCAATCTGTCAAGGATATCACCCCAAACACATGTAACGTGTGGGTGACAAAGGGTACTCATGCATAAACATTACAACATGTCCATGCATTAATACTTCCCATATCTTGTGTATATGCTTGGTTGTTTTGCTTCTTACATGTTTGAGTTGAAAATTTTTGTTTGAGAGCTTTGCGTAATTTTTTTTTTGTTTTGATCAACATTTGTTTTTCTTGTGTCAAAAATTCAAAAACACATAAAAAGTAGAAAATCCAAAAAGTTTGATCGACTTTGTTGAGTTTTGTCTCAAAACATCTTTTGTCTTAAAACATCTTTTGTCTTGTACCTTTGTACTAATGGCTTTGTGCATCTATGAGCTTAGCTTATTCCCTTTGCACTCATATCATTGTGGGAGAAATTTTGAAATCTATGTGACTGTTGTAAATAGATCTTCAACCTTGTCATGAATGATTAGTGAATGTTTTTGTTGATCTTGAGACATGCATAGACTCATGCCTATATATCTTCCCACTCTTTATTTTTTGTTTTTGCTTAAAAGAGCTCTCTAAATGTAAATCTCCAAATGAAAAGAGATATAGAGCAGCAAAAGCCTATCACACATACTAGTATTTGACTAGGAAAAAGGGAAAGCAACCAAAATAAAAATGCATGATGTCCAAAAAGCCAAAGGCTAAATCATCAATTGAAATATCAAAAATTTCAGGCATCAATCTCACAATAAGATTTTGATTCAAAAAGTTCAAATGTCATTATATATATGGATCCAAATGAAAAGCTTCAAAGAAATGTAATCAAGTTTATGTGGGAGGTCATATATGCATGTTTCTATAATTGAGATAGGCCACATTATCTAGTGCTAGTTGTGTATGCCTTGATTGAATTGATCATTGAAGCTTCACATTGGACTAAGGACTATCTCATTTTTGATATCCACACACAACACACAAGTCTATGTTCAATGAATGCCATATTCATTTGTGTGATTGTACTTGATTAAATGTGTTTTCACATGCTCAATCTTTGTTGATCAAACACAAAAATATTTTTGAGTGTTTTTAGTTGTTTTTGGAAAGTACTTTGTTTTTACAAAAATGTCAAATTTTTCAAAAACAGTGTTGCCCTATTTTGGCGACTAAGTCGCGGGTTGGCCCAGTCATAAGTACCAGTCGTGAGCCCACTTAGAGATTTTTCGCAGCTCATTGGCGTGTCAATACTCTAGTCGCGAAAAAGACTTAGAAAATTTTTCAAAATTTGTGTTTTTGTATATTTCGCGGCTCAGTATGGCGACTTGTTCGCGGGCGGAAGGTTCAGTCGCGATGGGCACTTAGAGATTTTCGCAGCTCAGCTCACGACTCTCTTGCGGGTAGATCTTCCAGTCGCGAAAAACACTTAGAAGATTTTTCAAGATTCTTGCTTCATAGTGTTTCGCGGCTTAACTTGGCGACTTAATGGCGACTTGCTCCAGTCGCGAAAAACGCGTGTTTTGCATTTTAAAAACAGTTTTCAAAATTTTTGTTCAGTTTTTCCCTCGAATATCTGTAACTGTTCATTGTCTTCTTCATTCTCTCACTCAAACACTCCGTGGCTCACTGAAAAAGACTTCATTTTTGCATCATGTCTTCATCAAACTCCAAGAAAAAGGTATGGTTTTTTCCTCCCTTTACTTTATTCTTAAGGTTTGGATGTTCTGTTTCCTATTTTATAAGTTACATTTGTGTTCTGCAATATATTAGGTTCGAACATGGGTTTGCTCAAAATGTTGGGTCTGACTGTTTGAGTATTACTTTTCTCTTGTTTGATGTGTTAACTAAGTACTTTGTTAATGCTTCTGATTGCTTGTTATGTTCTGAGCATTGTCTTTGGGCATAGGGGTTTGGGGTTTCTCTATGGGTCTCTCTGAATGCGGTCTTTGGTTTTGTTTTTCTGTGTACATGAGTATTATGTGTTATGCCCTGTGTTGTTGTTTTTCATATTTTGGGTGTGCTACTGCATTGGGGTGTTCATGCTCACTTCCTACTCTTCATATCTTGTTTCATTGTCTCTTGGTCTTTTCTGGGTACATTTCCCTTTAACTAACTTATTACTGAAACTAATCAATCTGATGTTTGCTTCTGGTGGTATTGTATTTGGTTTGTTTTTGTGTGTCTGTTTTGTTGCAGTTAACTCGTTGTTCATCCAGAGGCAAAGGCATTGTGACTGATGATTCGTCAACCCCAGTTGCTAAATAGACACAGTTGTTGTCTAAGTCATCCAAGGACTCTGCCATTGAGAGATTCAAGACTCCTACTGATTCAAAGACCTACACAGACATCTTCAAAGAGTCTTCTCCCATTGTGGAACGAGTCGTCAAGTTTGATACTTTAGGGGAAACTTTCATTCCTAACATTTTTAAGGACAGAGATTGGGTTGACTTGTTTGGAAACTTTGAGGATCCAATCGAAGAACTGGTTAAGGAATTCTACTCCAATGCCAGATTCACAGGTGTTGAGTTGAAATGCTGGGTGCGAGGAACATAATTTTCCCTAAATGCAGACTACATTGCTAAGGTACTTAGCATTTCCAGACCAAGTAATGTTGATCAAACTCCATAAAATGATAGAGTGCTTCAGGCACAAGACATCCTCCAAGTTCTTGGGAATGAACATGCAGTGGGAAGCACAGGGTCATCAATAAGCACTGCATTGTTTTTGCCCGAACTGATAACCTTAAAGCTGATCATGTTTTTCAATCTCTACCCTCTATCAAATACTACCTTCATTAATCTTGGAAGGGCTCAATTTCTGTGTGATCTGATTACTGGTGCACCAATTGACATTTGTGCTCATATATTCCAAATCATTGGGAAAACATCAGCTTGTTCAGTAACACGAACAATACTTCCTTTCTGCAGTCTAGTCATGAAGATTGTTCTTCGCGAAGGTGTTAGTCCTTCATCATATGAGAAATTCTTGTCTCGTCCTCGACCGATATCCCTGTACTCTCTCCAAGCAAGCAAGAGTCACTCCTCCAAGAAACCTAAGAGTGAACCATCATCTCAGGCATCTCCATCTGCTCATGCTACAGCTACTCCTATACAGTCAACTAGCACCCCATCTATTCCTCCTGGATTCCAAATTCCCAAGCAAAGTTTCTTCATTGAAAATGTATTTCAGCAGATTTCTGATTAGGAACGGCTTCTCAACTCCTTTCACAGTCAAACTCAAATGCGTCTCAGAGCCATTGAGTTACAATTAGATAACATCCAATAGAAGCTGGAAGAAAGCCTTTAGCTATTCGTGCCAAAAAGGGCGAGAGCAGCTTAAGGGGGAGAGAAAGCTTAAACATGAAAAGGAGGGTGCATACTAAAAGGGGGAGTTTTTTTATTATAGTTGATACTCATACTTAGCCTTTACCCTTGTTAGTATAGTCTTTTACTTTTGGAAAACTTGTTAGATAGTCTTATACTTTCGGAAAACTTGTGGTATTTTTGGAAAATTTGTGGGCTCTCTGGTACAATTATTTATTTTTGTAGTTATTAAACATATAATATGATGTTATTCAGTTATTCAGCAATGGTTTATCTGATTTGTACCCATGTTGCTTTTGTAAGCTTTAAAGGTTTGTTTTCTTGCTCTTTTGCACATTTGTAGGCCTTTGTGGTTTGTACCATGCTTTATGCAGCCTTTATACTTTGTTAAATCAGTACTTCTATCGTAATGCTATGCATTCCTTTTTAAGTACTGTCACTCTTGTGCCCGTGTAGGATTTTTCCTAGATGCACATACTTCATGTACTGTGCATTGGTTGAGTGTTGGTCATTCAAGTGATTTGCCTTGTGTTTGTCAACTTGAATGTCCGGATGTTCATTCCAAGTGTGAATGAGCATTGTGATCACTTCGTTATAGTGATTACATGTTTTGATCTTGCCATGAATTATTGCTTTAATGCTTAAGTTCATTTTTGCTTGATCATGCTACTTTTGCTCCATATGCATATCAAGTTTTCTGCATACAATGATATTGCTATGTTATTGTGTTTCGGGAGTTACTTATTCATATGTTCAAGAGCTTTATAGAATCTAGAGTTAGGTGTGAGTGAGTTTCGTTCAACTGTTCCCAATTCACGCTTTAAGTCTAGAGTCTGTTGCAGGGTTTTGTCATGGAATAGCCAATGGGGGAGATTGTAAGGTTGAATTTTATCAACCATCTTGTTGGCTTTATTCCGTGACCATTTTGCTTGTAATTTAGCACTTAGTAACCCTGTATTTAGGTGGAAAAATTGTAAGGGTAATGTGTGAGAAGATGTGAAGAAAAGCTCAAATATGTGCAAAGAAGCAAAGCTTCGCGGCTAGGACTCGCGGGTGGATCGTGACTGGCAAGTCGCCAAATGAAGGCACGTGAGATGCACACAGGGAAGCTGAAGGGTCGTGCCAGCTGTCGCATTATAGGACAAAAGTCCCAGGCTGGCCAGGCCGTTACATCGCGACTTGAATTCGCGACTTGGACGAGCCGCGAGACTAAGCTGCCAATTTACCCTGTTTGGCAAAAACTGTCTCTTCATATTCTTTTCTCACCCCACTATATATAGACCCTTATACCCACAATATTGAGAGAGCTTCCAGAGAGAATTTTGTGAGAGAAACCCTAGAAAAAAACAAGATTGCCTCATCCACAATCTTCACCTTAGAGACTCTACAAATTCCTCTTCTCTCTTCCTCTCCATTGTTATACCTTTGAGAGGCATTATACCAAATCCTTATCTCACCACACTCATGTCTGTGAGAAGGTTCATTTGGTGCTGTTAGAAAGCAGTTAGGAAGGAACCAATCTACATTGGTTGATGCTATGGCCTAGTAGCGGAATCTTTTAAGCTAAAAAAGAAATAGGTTCGGCGTAACCTCGTTGGTGCAAGAAGCCTGGAGGGCTTAGGTACTTGGGTAGATTAGGCTTGGAGGGTCTTCTGCTGTTCATGTATCCCAAATATATTCTTTAGTGGATTATTTGGCCGCTTGGAGGGTAGCAGAGAGGTTTTACGCCGAGGGCTTCAGTTTCCTCTTCGATAACACATCGTGTGTTGTCCGTGTGTTTGCATCTTCCTTCTTTTATCTTTGCCTTATATTTACTGCTGTGGATGTGTTTATATTTTACTTAGAGTATTTATCAATTCTGATATAAGTTTGTTATCATATTCCGCGCATTGATTGTTTGATATAAAGCTTGAATTGGTAATTTTGTAATTGGGGTCTAAACGTTCAAGGGTGTTTCATACCCAAATTGAACTTTCAGATTTCAATAATTCCTTACGAAGAGTTTCACAGCCATTAATAAGATCAACAGAAACAATAGCATCTTCTTTATTCAAATGATCACAAACATGAGCAGAAAGACAATTCAAATTATCCATGAAAACAAGGGTCAAGGAACAGCTCTTAGATCAAAAGATCTAAAATAAAAGAGCTACCCCTCTCTGATACCACTTGTAAAGTTTTTAGACCCCTTAAAACACAATTGGATTAACCTAGTTAACAAGCCAAGTTATTACTTAGTCCAAATTCCAATTCTAGGTTATCACAATTAAACAATCATATCACGCATAGCAGGGAAAAAATAAATAACACAATGATATGATGACCTAGGAAAACCAAACCGGTAAAAAACCTGGGGAGGATTTAACCTAACTATCCTCGAGGTAAACCTGAATCCACTATGAAATAATCGAAGTTTTACAATAGCGACTTAAACCACTAACATCCTATTACTACCCACCAGTAGAAACTTACTGACACGACCACATACAAGCTCCGAGATCATGGACTCCTTCTCTCTTGGATTCTCTAGCAAGTACAAGTACTCCCACTTGTGTATCTTTAAGCTCTTATGGCAACAACTGAATGATCATCAAGTTCTTGAAGAAATTCCCTCCTTAATAATCCTAGTCTGGTGTGAAGGAAAGCTCCTCAAAGATCTAGCAAGAGATTCACACAAATAGCAATATGAGCAACAAAGACCTTAGAGAGGTTTGGGTATAAAACCCTAAATACAAAAGAGGCACTCTCTTCTCTCTCAAAAGTCTTTTAAAAACGTGCTTTGTGTTTCCTTTATATAGTGGGAGAAGTAGATTTAAAACTCTAATCCTTAATGGGCTGGGGTTGAGTTGGAAAATTTTGCAAAAAAATGTTCTGCCCGATATTTGATCGATCTAGTCTAAGCTTCGATTGATCGAGCTAGGCCGAAAGTCACTAATACTTCTGCAGCCACTCAATTCCAACTTTACATACAATACACACACTTTGAGCAAGTCTAAACAAGACTAACAGCTGTTTTGATCATGGTTTTCCAACATTACACATTAGAGTTCTAAATACATTAGTTCCTAAGTCTTAGAACCTAACAGAGATAATTGACATGGTAATTTGTTTACGAATGGGGAAAACCTCCGAGGCAAAAACCCCACCGGGTGATTTTAAGGTCACCACTCCCGAGAATCCACTATTATCACAACAAGCAGTTACAAGTAAAGGAATCCCAGTACCTTATACCAACCTACAGTTGAATCCTTACCCCAATACCCAATTGGACTTGTTCTGTAGTGACAATCTCTCCTTTTCAATGCATGGCTCCTAGTACGTGACTAACAAATTACATGGATCCCAGTACGCTACTTAATCACCAATTTGAGAAGGATATTGTCTACAAAGTTCTTCAGTTCATCCAAGAAAAGAAAAAAAGACGCGGGTCCCCTTTCAGGAATGGAAAGTCCAAATTTTTAGTCAAAAGGGGCGGTTCTTACGAGAGATTTCAAAGAAGCAATAGCATCCAACAACATCATGATTCTCACAAGTCACAAACCAGAATCTTTGTACAACATACGTGGGAAAAGAGGCATTTAAGTCTTCCGATATTCAAAATCATCATTCTCACAAACCAAGAATTATTGAACATTATGTATGTGGGGGAATTGTACTGTTAGAAATACTGAATGATTGTATTGTATTTCTCAATAAAAGAATATACACGAGTGCTTTTATATAGGAGGCATATGAGTTCAGTACAAGTAATAGTGTAGTACAAGAGTGTGCTATACAAGTAATCTATTTGGGCCTAAAGCCCACAACTATACACGTTAACAGCCCCCTCAAACTCAAGGTGGATGTGAGATCAACTTGAGGTTGTCAACCAGAGTACGAAGGCATCCCTTAGGATGTGACTTAGTGAAGATATCTGCAAGTTGATCTTTAGAGGAGACTGAGATCAGCTTGAGTGCACCATGGACAAGATGATAACGGATAAAATGACAATCGATCTCGATGTGTTTAGTCCGTTCATGAAAGACATCATTGTAAGCAATATGAATGGCACTCTGGTTGTCACGATAAAGAGGAATAGCAGAGGATGTAGACACACCTAAGTCTTTAAGAAGCCATCGTAGCCAAAGCACCTCAGATGTGGTATCAACAAGGGCATGATATTCTGCTTCAGTACTGGAGCGGGCCACATGAGTTTGTTTCTTACTTCGCCAAGAAATCAGAGAAGAACCAAGAAGAAAGCAATAACCAGTGGTGGACTTGCGATCAGTGGGATCTCCTGCCTAATCAGCATCAGAAAATGTATGGAGAATAAAAGGAGACTGAGCAGAGTAGAAAAGACCATGGAAGAGAGTGTCCTTCAGGTATCGAAGAATGCACAGAACAGCAACATAGTGAGTCGATCGTGGAGTAGACAGATACTGGCTCACCTTATGAACAGCATAAGAAATGTCTGGATGAGTAATAGTGAGATAAATTAGGCTGCCAACTAAGCATCTATAAAGAGAGGGATTGGGCAATGGTTTCCCCCCTGAGGGAGTCAGATGCACATTAAGCTCAACTGGAGTGTCAACAGTCTTGCTATTAGTGAGTCTAGCTCGAGACAAGAGTTCAGAAGCATACTTGGCTTGAGTAATATAAAGTCCATCTGTAGAATGAGTGATTTCAAGACCTAAGAAGTAACTGAGATGTCCAAGATCTTTCATCTCAAACTGCTGACTGAGAAAATCTTTGAGTTCTTGAATGCCACTAAAGTCATCACCAGTTATGATCATATCATCCACATATAAGAGAAGGAAAATAGTGTCTTTGTCAGTGCGACGAAGAAATTAGGCAGAATCATAATGACTGGCCATGTAACCCAAGCAAGAGATGGTAGAGCTGAATTTGACAAACCAAGCTCGTGGAGCTTGTTTAAGGCCATAAAGTGCTCGTCGAAGGTGACAAACCTTGTTTGATTCAACAAAGAGACCAGAAGGAGGTTGCATATAAACTTCTCACTTAAATCCCCATTAAGGAATGCATTTTTGACATCCATCTGAAAAATGTCCCATTTACTGGCCTCTGTAACAGCTAAGAGGGCACAAACAGATGAGATACAAGCAACTGGAGCAAAGGTCTCTTCATAATCAATCTCATACTCCTGTGTAAAACCTTTGGCCATAATATTAAGACTTGCTATCAGTGCAACAAATCAGCTGTTTCCACTTCTGTTGTTACAGTTGCTAACACTGAGAGTGCCCAACCCATGGCTCTTGTCTCTGCACAGTCTTAGTCTTCTGGATCCATTTTCTCCATTTCCAGAGATGACCTTATAAATATCATTGCCAATGTCATTCGTATGGTTAGTAATGCATCTTATTCCTCTTCTCAAAACAAATTTTCAACCATTCTCCCTTTAGATTCTCAGGCAACAAATATGTTGTGCATAATTCTCAAGATATTTTCAAACTTGGTTTGTCAAACCAAATACACTCATAATAACACGTACAAAGTTTAGCAAAGAGTAACTTGTGTAGTATGTGCAACTAGTAAAAGCTTGAAATACATGTGAGGTGATATGTGAATAAAAATCAAACACAAAGTCTACAAAATTCATTACATAGAATTTGAAAGAGACTATCACCAAAAGAGTTACATCCTATAACTCTCACATCTCCTAGAACAAAAGCTTGCAATCATGTAAGTTTCTTGATTTTTTCCTCATAATATACACACCAATTTTAATTGTTCAGAAACTTATTAAATAGCCGGGATAATGTACACACCGATTTTAATTATGTGATTTGGCATCAAGCCTAATATTACACATCAATTTTAAGCATTAAGCAATTAAAGCCAAGGCTACACCTTATGTTCTTTTTGTACATGTGCTACACTTTCTCGAGCACAAAATCTTACGATATGCACTAAGGTGTTCATGATTGGCTAGTGAACAGTGGTGAGATGGTTATTTATGCCTTTCTCAAAAGGATCAAGTCTGACAGTCAAATAACATGTGACTTCAAGATTAAGACAAAGTGATAGACACCACAAACATCTTTCCCACATAACATGCACTACAAAGTTTCAACTAGTAAATTGCAATAAATAAGCTCATCAAAGCTAAACAAGGTACATAAAACATGTTATGTGAATATAAATTGACCAACTTTGTTTTCAACACCAAGAAAACTAATGTCAAACACAATTTTGCTTCCTCCTTTTTAAAAAAAAAAAAAAAAAAATTTAAAGAGAAAACAAAAATAAATCCTAGAATGTAATGCATGAATGTTATGCAATGCAAATCCTAGAACAAAAGAAACAAAAACAACAAAGAACAATGGTCATAAAAGTGTAGAGCAGTGAAGCACAATGACCATGTCAGAAAGACTCAATTAGATCGAGCCTTTTGCATCCAAAACCTTTTAGATGCACCATGAGCATTGGAGTTCCTATTCACGTTCGAGTGATTTCCAAATCCAGGATTGGAATAAAGGTTTAAAGCCTTTACCAATTCACCAATTAGTGCCATAGGATCTTGTGCTTGAGGCACAAGCATTTTTGGTTTGTTTGCTCTCTTAGCAGCTTGAAGCTTGTAACAGTTAGGACGAATGTGTCCAGACTTCCCACAAAAATGACAAACCCAAGCAGGTTTACCATGCATCTTGTCCTTAGAAAGGGTAGACTCCTTAGGTTTGGACTCTTTCAAATCAACCCTTATCTTTCTAGGTGGTGAAACTTCTATGGGTTTGACAACCTCACTCACAGGGGGTTTAACAGTTTCACTCACAACCTCACTTACTAAAGGTTCAAAAGAAGAAGAAGGAACAAAGTTCGTGGAATATAGTGCAAACACGTAGATGCTATCAACAAAACCTAAACCAGATTTATCAAAAGGATACTTTTGAACACTCAACATTTGATTAAGTTTAGAACTAGTAGATCTAGCAACAAATAAATTAAGTTCTAAAAATTTAACTTTATCAAGCAAAAGCATATTCTCAGTTTTCACATTGTTCAAAAGTTCATTAGCATTAAACAGTTTAACAAGCAAATTCTTTTTATCAAGCTCAAGAGATTCAATTTTCTTTAGGTCAAGTTCAACATTCATAGCATCCTTTGCAGCAACTTTGCAAAGCTTATTATAGGCCTCTTGAAGATCTGCATCCTCAGAGAGTTCCCCATCAGAAGGGTTCTCTTTAACAGACACGCTTTCATTGACTATTGCAGTAGCAGTGAAAGCAATGAAGTTTCCATCCTCATCACATCCAGACTCATCATCAGAAACCTCATTATCACTAAGGGTTACAGCCATAGCTTTCCCCTTAGACCTCAAGAATGTAGGACATTCAGATTTAACATGACCATACCCTTGACAACCAAAACATTGAGAACCCAAAGAATTATTTGAAGATTGACCTACTTTATCTCTAGGTTTTTTAGTGCTGCTAACCTTAATGGGATCATTCTTCCTAAAATTTTTAGGTTCAGCAGTGTTTGTTTTCTTGCCCTTCTGTTAGTATTCCTAAGAAAGTTTCTAAAGTTTTTGGCAAGGTAAGCAATCTCTGTAGCAGAGAGCTCATCATCAAATCCACCAGCATCAACATCATCAACAGACTTAAAAGCTATTGATTTGGATTTGTTAGCTTTGGGTAGGTCTAACTCATAGGATTGAAGAGATCCTACAAGTTCATCAACAGGGATGGAGTCCACATCCTTGCTCTCAGTAATGGCAGTCACTTTGGGTCTAAAGTCCTCAGTTAAAGATTTAAGAATCTTCCTAACAATTTTAGGTTGATCATAGATTTCACCCAAATTCTATGTAGAATTAACAATGTCATTAAGTTTGGCATAAAATTCATCAAAGGATTCATCATCAGACATCCTAATGCTCTCAAACCTAGAAGTTAATTGCTGCAACTTATTTATTTTGACAGCCTTTGTGCCTTCATGCACAGTTTGGAGGATTTTCCAAACAGTATGAGCAACCTCAACATTTGAGATTCTCTAAAATTCCTCCATAGAAACAGCATTAAAGATGGCTTTCATAGCTTTGCTATTAAATGCAGCTGCTTCTTTTTGAGAAGTCTGCCACTCACTCACAGGAGTGGTGGGCTTCTCCCATCCGTACTCAACGGAATTCCAAACCCTCTCATCAATGGATTTTAGGAATGCTTTCATCCTTACTTTCCAATAAGCATAGTTATTCCCATCAAAGTGAGGAGGAACAATAAGAGAGTGTCCGTGTTCCATGACAACAGGGGTCAAGGATCAGCTCAGAGATCAAAAGATCAAAAACAAGAGAGCAACTCGCTCTGATACCACTTGTTGGTTTTTAGACCCCTTCAAACAACAATTGGATTAACCTAGTTTATTAGCCAAGTGATTAACTTAGTTAAATTATGTAATTCTAGGTTAAAATAATCAAACAATCATATCAAGAATAAATATAGTAGCGAAAAAATAAAGAACACAAGATATGATGACCTAGGAAACCACACGATAAAAACCTGGGGAGGATTTGACCTAGCTATCCTCAAGGTAAACCTGAATCCACTATGAAAGAATCGAAGTTCATACAAAAGGACTTACAAGCTCCCCGCTTGATTTCCTAATGCTACCCACCAGTAGAACTTACTGACACAACCACGTGCAAGCTCCGAATCCACGGACTCCTTCTTTCTTGTATTCTCCAATCAGCTACAAGCACCCACGCTTGTTATTCTTTAAGCTTCAATGGCAGCAACTGAGTTGATCATCAAGATGTTGAAGTAATCTTTACCTTGAAAACCCTAAACTTTGTGTAAAGGAAAGCTCCTCTAGATCTCACAAGAGATTTACACAAAACAGAAAATATGAGCAACAATACAACCAGAGCAACTCACAAAACGTGGCTAAGGTTTTGCCTTATATACCTAGGGCAAAAACATAAAACCCTAAACGTTTGATGAGATAGGGCTGAGTTGGAAACTCTGCAAAAAACGCAATCTGGCTGACTTTCAATCGATCGAGTCTAACCTTCGATCGATCGAGCCAGGCCGAAATGCACTAATACATCTGTAGCCTCTCGATTCCAACTTTACATGAATTACACAACTTTGAGCAAGCCTAAACAAGACTAAACATATTGTTTTGATCATGGTTTGCCAACATTACACATTAGAGTTCTAAATACATAAAATCCTAAGTCTTTAGAACCTAACAAACAATAAATAAATAAATAAACTATTTGAGAGGAACATGAAATTTTGAAAATGATCACACCTTTCTAAAGTGAAATGTAAATATTAGGAGAGAAATTATAGAAGCATAACTTTTTGAGGCCCAAGGAGACAGGGATATATAAAAGAATAGATTTTACACATGCAAAGCCTTTCACCTACACGTGGGGAGGGTCAAGCCTAGGTCATAATATGTAAGGTAATAAATAGGATGGGGCTTTTCATAAGGAACCAAATTAAACACTTCACATTATCTGGTTTAGTAGAAATTGCAAATTAAACCAAGTTTTAAAAAAATATATAAATTAACAAAACATAAATGAAGTCATAGAAACCAATCAACTAGGACCAACCTAACCCATAGTCCAAAAAAAAAAAAAAAAAAACTCTCAAATTACAAAACTAGGCACAAATCACAAAAACACAAACTACTGCTAATCCATAGTCCAAAACAACAAAACCAACTCAAAAAGGGACTAACCCATTTCTTAATTCACCATAAACTAACATTCAAACACACCCACAACTCAAAATTTAGCAAGCCTTGCCTCCATTATGATTTCACCTCCATTTATAAAGCATGTAGGAAATTATAGCACAAAGCTGGAGAAAACCAAAAATCAAGCAAACCCATTTCTCAACCATAAAATAAATCCCATAAAAATCACAGCCATCTCATTGAAACCAACAGCCTAAAACCAATCAAATAGAAAATGAGATCAAATACCCATCTCATTGAAACTAACAGCCTAAACTTTTACATCTTTGCTACAATGCTTGGATATTAGTAATACACTCGTTAACAATAAATAACAACAAACATAACATTTACACCATGGATTTGGAGAAACAAAAACCATATTTGATTGTGGACAGACCAAATTTAAAATCTATCAAAACAAAAAGATAATAAAAAATAAAAAAATCTCAAAGTTTCTATCTCACTGTCGTCGGTGTGAAGGGGAGGTGAAGTGTTGCCGGCGCGAAGGGGAGGCAAAGCGTCGCCAGAGCAGAGGAAATTGAAGCGTCGCCGAAGTGGAGAGGTCGAAGCTCGAAGCGTCGCCAATGCGGAGGAAGGCAAAGCGTCTCTGGTGCGGAGAGATCGAAGTGTTGCTGATGCATCTCCGAAGCGTCGAGCGTCGCTGATGCGGAAGCCAAAGCATCGCCGATGCATATCCGAAGTGTCAAGCGTCATCGATGTGTCTCCAAACCATCAAGTGTCGCCGATGCGGAAGCCGAAGCATCGCCGATGAGGAAGAAGGCAATGCTTATGGGTGATAGTTCATTGGCGTATCGGTGAGTGGCAACGCTTATCGGTGACGGTTCATCAGCGTATCGGGTTCTCTGTTTTGTTACAAAAGGCCCAGAATTTGTTACACTTCTAGCGACAAATTTTATTTTTTTCACTAAAGAAGCCATATTTTATTAAGATTTTTTAGCAACGAAATTCAAATTTCGTTGCTATAGCATACATTTAGTGACGAATTGTGATTTCGTCACTAAAAACATGTAAGTGCAAAACTATTAGTATTTTTAGTGACAAATATTTTTCGTTGCTAATTCTTCCTTATAGCGACGAAAGGGATTTCATCACTAATAATATCCATAGCAATACCTACAGTGACGAAATATTTTGTCACTAAAAATTTCAACTTTTAGTGACGAAATATTTCGTCGCTATAGACTAATTAAACTCGCGCCAAAATTTCCCTCCTCCGGCGCCCATTTTTCAAATCACAATAGCGACGAAAATTATTTTTCGTCGCTAAATGTTATAATTTTTTTCACTTTTAATGAGGAAATTCATATTTCGTCACTAAAGTTGTATTTCTAGTGACGAAAAATATTTCCTCACTAATTTTTGTCTCTAAAAATACATTTTGTTGTAGTGTTAGAAAATTAAAATTAAAGATTATGACTTTTTTTTTTAATTGAATGGTTTTATATTGTGTGAAGTTACAATGTGAAAACATAGAAGTTATTTGTTTATTTATAAAATGCGAGATCGGAGAAAATGCACTTGAAAATTGTTTAATTTTATTTAGATATTTTCAGTTAAGGTTGCTAATTCTTACATATACATATTACATACCCTATTTCTTTGTATTTAATTAATTTAGACTTCATACTATTCAAGTTCCAATCTGTTGGACTACAATCTAGTTTATGTGAATTAAGGTAATCAAAAAAATAATTTTAAATAGTAAAAAAAAAATACTCTTAATAAAGATTACTAAACTAAGATATCAAACTTGTTAGTGTATCATGCATATGACATTTAGTACATGTTGATATCCTTAATTAATTAATATCAAGGAACATCAATTTTGCATGATTTAGTCCAATTAGGGGATTCCCTTAAATCAAATTTATTTCTATATATACCCTCATTAATTTTAAAATTTGTATGGTGATTATTGATTCATCGAATTATGTGTTGAGTTCATCTTGGTCTGAATAGGTTGTGACTATTGATAATGAGGGAGGAGGATCTGAGAGTTTGAAACACAAACATGAGATATCATAAAGGATATAATTATTATTGAGCTATCACCTGAATCTCTCAATAATTTTATTGTTAAGTGAAGTTGCAATAATACCTTTGATAAATTTGATTTGTTATCAAGAAATCCAATTTATAAAAAAATAATTAGATTATATTGTTCTATACTTTAAAATTTATTTGATTCTTATCATATTAATTTTTTTTTTTGGTTGCAGATGGTATTTATTTTGCTTATAAATATTTTTTAGGTTTCAATGTTTACTAGAAAATTCTTTTTGAGAAGGTGCTAGAAAATATCAATTTGTAATTATTAAGCTAGGAATGATATATGTCTCTTTTTTGTTTTAAGATTTTAGTTTATGAAAGCTTAATAGTAAAAGTACTACAGCTTGTTTAGACCCCCAAAATAAAACTTACAGCTTAATTGCTTTTAATCTACTCAACTAAGTGCGGAATAAGAGTAATCAACACGCAATTAACTAGAACTACTCTCTAGTGCATGGGCATACATAATAAACAATCAAATGTAAAGCACAAAGATTAAGGGAAGAGAGATGCAAACACAGATAACAGGGCAATGTGTTATCGAAGAGAAAAACTGAAGTGCTTAGCGTAGAAACCTCTCCGCAGCCCCCCAAGCCAAAATGATCCACTAGTGAATAAAGTTGGAGTACAAGGATATCAAAAAGATCCTCCAAGCCTAATCTACCCAAAGTACTTGAACCCTTCCAAGTTCCAGCTCCCAACAGACTTTACCGAGTCATGTCTTCACTAGTTCTCTGGATCCCGCAATTAGCTCCAATTGCATCCACCAAAGAATGACTTCATCCAATGCTTCCCATAGGCACTAAAACAACTCACAATACTTAGATTGGGTGAGGTATGTGTTTGGGCTAAGAACCTTTCAAAGGGTATGGAATTAAAGAGGTAGGAGTAAAGGAAAACTAAGAGAAATGTGTAGAGGATTGTGGGTGTACAATCCCTAACTCTCAAATGGATTTCTCGAGTTTTCTCTCTGAAATTCTCCTTACAATTTTGTGGGTAATATGGTCTTATATAGTGCGGGTAAGGAAATGAGGAAAGAACAGAAAACGGGTTAACAGTGCATCTCATGGGTCATCTTGTGAGTTGGTCAAGTCGCGAGATGCCTTCAGGCACTTGAGTCTTCAGCTTCTAGCATTTGCTTCTCACGTGACCTTTCATAGGTTGTCCATTCGCGAGTCATTTGCAAGCAAGTCATGAGTTGCTCTATTCTTCATAGTTCTTCACCAATTTCACACACTAATCCATTACATTGAATCCCACAAACATACAGGGAAATGATTGAAGAAATACAATCAAATTTGACACAAAATTAAAGCCAACATAACATAATTGAAAATCACAACTTTACAATTTCTTAGTAGGAGTTAGGTAAATGGATAATAATGGGATAAATTTTTATGTTAATATTTGAATAATCTTATTTACTTGTAATAGATAAAGATGAGTTTCTTTTGAATTTGAATGTTGTATTATTTTGTAACAACTATTTATATGACTTTATGCTAAGGAAAGCCGGTTTAAAGTAAACTTCTTTCAACTCATTATATGGCGGTTGAAAAAACTATCTACGACTACATGTACTTTTAGTCACATGACATTTTTTAATAACAAATGTGACTTATTTAAATAATATAATTGGATAGTCTTATAGATTGTCATGTTAAGCAGTTAGGGGTGAAGGAGATCACACTAAACTAATTTAGTGAAAAATCTTTTACAAATTGCTTTTAATCTCCTACAAAAGAAAAGCTACATTCAGCTAATTATACGGGCTCAAGAGAATCCAAGGGTGAAGATCAATTGAAGCATGGTTTTTGAAACATTAAATAAGTCAAAAACGTGTGAGAATAAAAAAGGGAAGAAAGAAATTCGTTCAAGCCAAAATTGGAAAAATCTAGATATGGAAACATCCTTAGGCCTGAGTGGAAAACTCTTGAGCCCCACTATTTTCCCCCTATTTTCTCTTGTTAACCAAACAATGGAAAAATTAGTTTTTGAGAACAATCAAATCTAACTTAATTAAGATTTGGACCCCAAATTTTAAATTACAGTTTGGTCAGTTCTAGGCTAATCTAACACTTATGTCCAAATTCAAGTGATTAGCCAATTAATTAATATAAGCATGGATAAACAAATAAAATTAATAGCCCACATAAATAAAAATTACAATAACATAGCCATAATAAACGGATGTTTTATCAAAAAGGAAAACTTGAGAATAGGCTGCATACACTAACAATATTGACATCTCCAAACTATTAGGCCTTCACCATGTGTGCTGGACCAATAGAATCAGTGCAATGTGCACCTAACTACATCAAATTCTGTCCATTTAATGATTCATAACTTGTATAGCTTTATTCTCTTGCTTTTACTATTTAATATCTATTTTTTCACATATATTTTTAGTTTCAAATGTGGACATTTTTTTTTCCTGCTTAAAATGTGTATATTTTTGCATTAATTGTAGATATGTGTATGAAATAATGGATATGAAAGAGTGTGAATTCAACATAAATTTTATGATTTAGATTGTCATTTCAGCTAAATAATATAAAAATAACAAGAAAATAATTCAACTAACTTCACATGACTTTCTTCCGCGGAGCCATTGCGTTGCTGTTGTGTAGTTTGATGCTGAAATGTTAGATTGTTGAGAAGAAAGTATGTGAGATTTTTCACAAGCCCATGATAGTGATCTAGTGTGTGAACGCTACCCATTGGGTATCTAATTTCAAAATATCTTGAACAAACAAGAGCAAGTTTTTCAAATGAATGAATGGCCCAAAATAGATTCAAATGTTTCACATTTGAGTCAACATGGGATGCTTTAATTTTGAGAAATAGAAAGTTCAACTATGCAACTCTTTTAAGAAAAGTATGAAAAGAGGTAATGACCTAATGGTGTTCCTGGCATCTAAAATCTTCAACTCTTCACATTTGAGTCAATATGGGCTGCTTTAATTTTGAGTAATAGAGAGTTCAACTATGCAACTCTTTTTAAGAAAAATATGAAAAGAGGTAATGACTTAATGGTGTTCCTGGCATCTAAAATCTTCAATCTCAGCATTGAACAAGTTATGGGACGTTCAAAATGCAAGCATGTCAGTTCTTCTAGTCTTGCTATATTGCATTTGTTTTGAATCTGGCTCTGCCACAGACACTATCACATCTTCTGAACCCATCAAAGACCCTGGCTATATAATCTTCAATGGGAGTGCTTTCAAACTGGGATTCTTCAGCCTAGAAAAATCTGCCAATCGATACGTTGGAATATGGTATAATAACATTTCTGGATGCACAGTTGTATGGGTAGCTAAAAGATAGAAACCTTTCACAAATTCTAATGGGGTTCTTACCATATCTGAGGACGGAGTTCTTGTGGTACTAAATGGAGAAAAGAAGACAATTTGTTCAGCGAATGTTACAAACTCTATTCCCAATTCAAGTGCCTAGCTTTTGGATTCAAGGAACCTTGTCCTGCAAGAAAACACTAGAGGGACAATCATATGGGAGAGTTTCCAATATCCTTCTTGTAAATTTGTTATTTACAACTATGTGTTTTTGTTGGCTTATATTTTGTGCCAAATTTGATTGTAATTCTATTCAATCTTTCGTACCCGATATTTATTGTGGGATTTGATTGTAGGGGTTGTGTGATAGAGAGAGAGTGTGAAGACTTAAGCAAATTGAAGACTGAAGTGTTTTCAAGGGCAGCTTGTGACTAAGCATCCCGCGAAGTGACCTATGTGCTTTGCACATGCTGGAATGTGAAGAGTCAGGCCAGGATAGAGACAGTTGTGTTTCGGGAGTATCTCGCGGGTAAACCCTTCCCGCAAGACATTTTGTTCTGCCAGCCTATCCATTCTGATACACACTTTCTGTGCCCACACTATATATACCCACATTACCCACAAATGTTGAGGAATGCTTCTAAGAGAAAACCCTAGCCGAACACCTTGAGAGTTAGAGATTGTTATACCCACAATCCTCTACACATTTGCTTGTGGAATTTCCTCAACTCCTACCTCTCCATTTCCATACCATTAAGAGGTTGATAGCCCAAACACTTACCACACCCTTTCAGAGTGTCAAGTGAAGTTTTGGTGCTGCTGGGAAGCATTGGAAGAAGCCAAGTTTTAGTGTTGCAGGATTCGGAGAACTAGACAAGACATGGTTCTGGGAAGCCTTGTTGGAGTAGGAGCTTGGAGGGCTTAGGTACATCGGGTAGATTAGGCTTGAAGGGTCTCTTGCTAAACCATGTATCCCAACTGATTATCTAGTGGATCGATTTCCACTTGGAGAGTGGCAGAGAGGTTTTTCGCTGAGTTCTTCGGTTTTCTCTTTGATAACACACTTTTTGTGCCCACACTATATATACCCACATTACCCACAAATGTTGAGGAATGCTTCTAAGAGAAAGCCTTAGCTGAACACCTTGAGAGTTAGAGATTGTTATACCCACAATCCTCTACACATTTTCTTGTGGAATTTCCTCAATTCCTACCTCTCCATTTCCATACCATTGAGAGGTTGATAGCCCAAACACTTACCACACCCTTTCAGAGTGTCAAGTGAAGTTTTGGTGCTGCTGGGAAGCATTGGAAAAAGCCAAGTTTTGGTGTTGCGGGATCCGGAGAACTAGACAAGACACGGTTCTGAGAAGCCTTGTTGGAGTAGGAGCTTGGAGGGCTTAGGTACATCAGGTAGATTAGGCTTGGAGGGTCTCTTGCTAAACCATGTATCCCAACTGATTGTCTAGTGGATCGATTTCCACTTGGAGGGTAGCAGGAGAGGTTTTTCGCCGAGTTCTTCGGTTTCCTCTTTGATAACACATCGGCGTGTTATCTTGTGTTTGCATCTTTCTTCCATACTATTTTACATTCCATTTTTACTGCTGTGTTGCTTAGATTATGGATTAGAGTAGCTTGTTTATTTATCCGCTCGCATTTACACTATTCCGCACTTAGTATTAAGTTAGTGTAAAATCAATCGAGCCGTAACTTTAATTTGAGGGTCTAAACAGCTCTTGTATTTTCAACACTTTTTCAAAATTTCAATTGGTATCAGAGCCAAGGTCATAGGTTTGAGTCATTGGAGTGGCATTGTGAGGGAGGGATTGTGAGGGATTTCACAGTTCGCTCCAATACCAATGGGCTTGGTCTGCGATCGAATGCTATAAAAGATTTGTGCCCCCTTATCCTTCACCAATTGGTCATTGGATGGATCGGTAAGGCACACGGTCCGACACTTCTGATACACTCTTGCCAAATATGAAGCTTAGTGCTAATGTAAGAATAGGCAAGAAAGTGGAGATTACATCTTGGAAAAGCCCTTCTGATCCATCCATTGGAATCTTCTCTGTCGGTATTCAACCTCTTGGTCTTCCTTAAGTATTCATTTGGAACAACGGTAGCCCATACTGGTGCATTGGTCAATGGAACGGTCAAATCTTCATTGGAATAGCGTATATAAATTTTGTATATCATAATGGATTCAAGTTTGTAGATGATCAAGAAGGGAATTTTTATCTAATTTTTTATTTTGACAAGGCTATGACGTTAAATTATGCCTTGAATTCATAAGGGAATCTAGTGGAAAAAGATTTGTATAATGGGAGAGAGAATTCTCTGTGGTCAGCTTTGCAGACTGAGTGTGATGTTTATGGCAAGTGTGGGTCATTCGGAACCTGTAATCCAAACAAATCACCAATTTGCAGCTGCTTCTAGGGGTTCGAGCCAAATAATACTGAAGAATGGAATCAAGGAAATTGGACTAGTGGATGTGTTAGGAGGACACCGTTGCAGTGTGAGAGGGTGAACACTGGTGGTGGAGAAGGCAAAAAAGATGGTTTTTTGAATTTGAAGATGATGAAAGTGCCAGACATTGCAGTTTGGTCAAGTGCTTTTGGTCAAGTGCTTTTGAAAACAAATGCAAGGAGCAATGCTTGGAGAATTGTTCTTGTACAGCATATGCATATGACACTGGTATTGGCTGTATGTCTTGGACAAATAAACTAATTGATACACAGTAATTCTCCAGTTATGGAGCTGATCTTTACATTCGTGTGGCCTGCTCAGAACTTGGTAAGTTGTTTTTGTTTTATACTTTCATGTGAAAATTAGGCTTCAAATTAGGTTACTTAGTTTTATAACTTCAACACAAGTCCCACTACCCCCAATCCCCATGATAAGGAAATCAGTGTCAAAGACTCTTTATTTAAAACTGTTTTGCACTATATTTTTTTTTTGAACAAGTATTATACTTTTTTTCCCCTCATTTACAGATAAAGTGGGAGATGTAAAAAAAATTGTCACAATCACAGTGATCACAGGAACAATTTTCCTTTCCATTTGCACTTATTTACTGTGGAGGCGGATGGCAAATCTAAAAGGTAATATTCTCAATTAAATTAGCTCAATGGACTAGTAAATGTTGCTATACATCACATCACTCACTCACTACTATAGTGGACATTAGCAAGGAAAAAGAAAGCAAAGGAGATCTTATTGTTCAACAGAGCAGAAGCACAACCAAAATTTCATAGTGACAACTTGGACCAAGTTAAAGTCCAAGAGCTACCGATATTCAATTTTGAGAAGCTGGCAAGTGCAACCAACAACTTCAATCTATCTAACAAGCTTGGGAAGGGTGGATTTGGTCCCGTATACAGGGTAATGGTTGCTTTACTAGAGGTTTTTTTTCCAATTATTTGTATGTTTAGTTAACCATTTGATGTTTGTTTATAGGGAAAATTGCAAGATGGACAAGAGGTTGCAATAAAAAGACTTTCTAAAGCCTCTGGACAAGGATCAAAAGAATTTATGAATGAGGTGGTGGTAATTTCTAAACTTCAACATTGGAATCTTGTTAAGCTCCTTAGTTGCTGTGTTAAAGGAGAAGAAAAGATGTTGATCTATGAATATATGCCAAACAAAAGTCTGGATGCATTCCTTTTTGGTTAGTTAATTTTGATGCCCTTTTTTGTAATACAAATGCATTACAACGTTAAATTTTCTGCATAAAAGTTTCAATTTATTTATGAGCAGTGATAATTTTCTGCATAGGAATTACCATTATACTATTTTGAGAAATTTCAACAATCTTCTCTATTGTGATACTTCAATTGAAATAGACTTTTCCAATTCTCTTATAACTTCACCACTAGAACATCTTTTTTCAAACTTTATTTTCTTTCATCTTGCAAGTTTCTCTCAATGCTTTTTTTTTTTAGATCCTCACAAGGAAAAACTGTTAGATTGGAGAAAACGTTTCAACATTATTGAAGGAATTGGTCGAGGTCTACTCTACCTTCATAGGGATTCTAGATTAAGGATCATTCATAGAGATCTAAAGGCAAGTAACATCTTGTTGGATAAAGAGCTAAACCCAAAAATATCAGATTTTGGAATGGCTAGGATTTTTAGGAATGATGAAGACCAGGCTAATACTAATAGGGTCGTTGGAACATAGTAAGTACCTTTCCTTTAGTCAATTCAATTAGATACTAGTACAAATATTTGATGACAATATTTTGATGTGTTTTGCTGTTATAATTTAGTGGCTATATGTCTCCTGAATATGCAGTGGAAGGGCAATTTTCAGAAAAATCAAATGTCTTCAGCTTTGGAGTGTTGTTACTTGAGATAATTAGTGGAAGAAGAAACCCTAGCTTTTATCATGATGAGCAATCCATGAGCCTTTTAGGATTTGTAAGTCATCCATATCCCATTGCATTATTTTTGAAAACCTCCAATGCTTGTTTGTTATAGTTTTCAATACTGATGCTAAGAATTTCAATCCTGTTTTAATTTTTCTAGGCATGGAAATTGTGGAATGCAAGCAACATTATAGCCTTAATAGACACAATGGTATATGAACCATGCTTTGAAATGGAGATTTTGAGATGCATACATGTTGGCTTGTTATGTGTGCAAGAATTTGCCAAAGATAGGCCAACTGTATCTCTTGTTATTTCTATGCTTAAAAGTGAGATTCTTGATCTTCCTCATCCAAAGAAGCCAGCATTTACTGAAAGGAAAACTCTCTTAGATAAGAAATTATCTCATAACGGCGAAAGAAAATTTTCTATTAACGATGTTACTGTTTCAATGGTTCAAGGACGATAGCTAGTATGTGTTCTTGACATAATTGGCTATATATTTATGCTGGAATCTTCACAATGTTCAGATTATAAATTTAAAAAAAAAAATTTTTTTTGAATTATCGTCACGTAATTTTAATTTTAATTTTTTGCCATCATCTACCGTCTTAAATCTAGCCACACCCTCTATTTACCAAAGCTGAGCTTCTCTGTTCGAATTGGTTTCGAAGTCAATATTTTTGTTACCAAATCTCACAAGTAACATTATCTCACTCTCAGGTTCTGTTCCCTTTCTCCACATATTTTTGCGTTTATTTTTTAGTTAAATTTTGGACTGAGTTCTTTGGATTTTGGGGGATTTTCCTTGTTAATTTATTTTTCAAGTTCTAAAGTATCTTTGAAAAAAAAAAAAAAACTAAAGTTTTGGAGTTGTTGATTGGGATGAGTTGGAATTTAGAAGGAGATGGAAAATTAACTAACCGAAATGCAATTCTGGCATAAATATATTGATCCCAACCCCAAATACAATAATCCCAAGTGCCTTTCTAGAACTCCAATATGAGTTATTTTAAACATCCCATAGATCTTTTGGAGGCTATTTGGATGAATTTTTTTCATCACTCAATTTCTGTCACTCAATTTCTGTCACTCAATTTCCATCACTCATCACTCATTACTTAATTTTTCACACCCGTTTGGCACCATCACTCATTTTTTATCACTCAATATTTTTCACACTATTTGTGGGTCCTATGGCCTGTCACCCGGAGTAGTTTTTTTTTTTTTTTTTTTTTTTTTTTTTTTTTTTTTTTTTCAGTACCCATACTCACTGAAGCCAGTAAAAAAAAAAAAAAAAAAACCCAGAATAGACCGAAAAAAAAAAAAAAAACCCAGAATAGACCGAAAAAAAAAAAAAAAAAAGAACAGATTGAACCAGTGAAAGAAGAAGAAGAAGAAGAAGAAGAAGAAGAAAAAAAAGGAACCAAACAGCCAACCAGGAGAAGAAAAGAAAAGAAAAAGTCAAAAGTGGTCAAAAGTTGTGGCTGGGCACTGTTTGTGGGCCCCTATTGTGTGTTTAATTACAATATTGCCATTGAGTTATGAGTTATGGAAACTAAAAACAGCCAAAATGTGTTTTTAGTTTCCATAACTCATAACTCAAAAATCAGAAAATTGAGTAATGGAAACAGAGTTAT